>OX421979.1:48265656-48945656 GCA_949128135.1 Parasteatoda lunata | reverse complement strand
ACTGATATAAATTTCATAAAATAGCAATTAGAAGGATGGGGAATCGATTAAATTTAAACTTTAAGCTAATCACGAGTTTTATCCATTCTAAAAGAGTCTGAGGGGATAATATCGATTATGTAATGATAAACAATTTCATACATTATCGATAAAACTAGAATTATTGATTAAACAATTTATAAAATTATTATCAGCATTCTTATCCTTAGTACTTACTCCTTTTTCCATACAAACAGTATTTTCGTGAGCGTTTGAGAAGGCAAAATGACTAACTTTTTAATAATTGTAAAAAGCAATTTTATTTCTTTTAAATATTTACTTATTATAACCAGTAAAATGATAATTTGTGAGAAAACCCTTGATACTTCTGTAATTTATTATTTCAAACAGTGTTTGAATTCGAATATTTTCAGCTTACCATAACAGAATTATCATAAATAATGTATGCTATTATATTGTTGTTTTCTAATATCTGTTTTGTAAATTTTAGCAATCTAAAGTGTGTGCAATATATTCTCCTCATAAGGATAAAACTAAAGAACAAAATGTTTCATTTAAAAACACACAAGTAAACTACAAAAACACACAAGTAAACACTAAGTATATTTTTGATTAAATATGATTGAGAAAGTAAAGCATTTCCGCAATAGTTTGTTGTGAGGCAGAGGGGTCAAAGAGGTTATGGTTCCACAATTTCGTAACCAATGACATGATTGTGGCAGTGTGGTTGGTACTGCGCTCAAGCCGCATTTAGTATCTATAAAAGATAGTATCCATTTGAAGCTATGCTGGCTTCAATGTGCCATTGGAGATCGAACTCAAGTTCTTCACGATAACAGCTCAATGCCCTAACCACTGGGCCATTGCTTAATTTGTTGGATAATAAGATAAAATATGTATTGGACGAGTAGATGTAATATCATTTAGCAGAAGCATTTTATTTTATTTTAAAACTCGAACTTCAAAAAATAAAGAAACCAACATTAAAAAAAAAGAAACAGAGCACTTTCAGAATTAAAAAAAATTATAAAAGTATTTTAATACTTTTCTACCTTTAGATAATTTCATGACAATATACTCTTAAATGTTCTCTTTCTAACAATTTTTGTTAATAAATACGTTAAAATTGAACTATAAAACTTTATTTAATATACAAGTTAAAGAAAAAAGATCAATTTTAAGCTAAAAATGCTTCCGTATATTTTTTATCATCAAATTATATTAAAAATTCGGAAAATATACTTTTATGAGTTACAGTTAACAAAAAAAAACTTTTTAATGTTTTTTAGTTATTCATATCAGAAAAAAAAATATTTCTATTTCCCACAGTCCAATATTTGTCCGAAGTTAATCGAAGAAGTTGAAAAAACTATTCGTAAATCAATTTAAAAATCTACTTTGTTAAATCCATACTTTCGAAAAATAAAAGAAATTAAATAATGGTTAATGTTATATAATCATAAACATAATGATTAATTACAATTTTATGAAAGTAAATTTATTTTTATGCTATTATTTGAAAAATAAATGCAAAATCATATTTTTAAAATGTATATCTTTAATAGTAGTATAAATTAATTAATGATCAAAGTAATGAAATTACCGTTCAAAAGGTACTTCTATATTTATAAACTTTTCATTTATAATATATTTTTTTAATTTATAATAATTCATCTGTGATAAATGGAAAATCTTATATCTCATATACCTCTTAAGTTGTGTGTTGTACTAGTGTTTAATTAGGCTTGTCTAAACTAAAGCTTAAGTTTGAAGAAGGATATTAACATAACAATTAACATAATGAATCATACGAGATCTGCTTAAATCAATTTTAATACTTTTAACCTGCATTTAATTTCAATTAACTATTCGTTTCCGGCCAATTCATTTTGTTTCCCTCTCTATCCATTACGCAAGTCATCTTTTGTAGAATTGCAAATTTCTGCAATAAGTTTGATGTGCGAATAATTTCGCTTTAAATCACGTGACAATATCTCTAGAACATACATACAAAGACATTAGTTTTGCATCAGTTCCGATTTATCGGAGCATGGGGAATGTGTCCGGCATTGCCGGAGGGATGACGGACATTGACGTGCGAAATTAATCTGTCCAGAGAGAGAAGATGGCCGGTCAAGCGTAATCCGTGGGAACCGGTAGTGATCCGGTACTGAAGGAATGCATATATCTCTCTCTAAACCGAATATAGCGTTTTGACGAAGTAGTGAACCATGAGTTTTGCATCCACTTTATTAAAGATGGAATTACTGTATATCATTGTTTTATGGACAATCGGATTTTATTTGATATAATAGTTGAGTTTTAAAACGCTCTGATTGAAGTTATACCCAATTATGATAACCAGTCCAACTATGATTCAAATAACTTCTTTTTTTTTTTTTTTTTAATTTTTAGAAAACATCCAATAATTAGATTATTTCATTTTTCAAAATTTACAGAATTAACAGAAATTAGAATTTAGCAGTTTTCAGTCTGATCTCCTTCAGAAGGATGAGATAATTTATTACTTAATGAAACTTAATTTACTTATCATTAACTTACTTATTATCCAATTTATTACATTTTTTTAAAATATGCAGATTAGACATAAATTCAAATTTAGCAATTTTTAGTCAGATCTCCCTCAGAAACTTGAGACAATTCATTACCTAATTAAACTTAATTTATTTATTAATTTATTTAATTTACTTATTTTTAGTTTAAATACACCGCTAGTAATTTTAAATTGTTATGAATCTTAGTCTTTTTAAAACTTGCCAAAACCTTAATACGGTATTAAATTGAATCATCTTGTCGTGCTAATTAAATGATCTTAAACTTGGTTGAACAGTTCAGTTTGATCGAAATTTGAAGTTTCTGAATTTATTTTTTCTAATTAAGAAGTTTAAGATTTCTGAAAATGTTCACGTTATAATGGCTCAAAGTACCGATATTATAGATCAACCTTAAGCCTGTTTTTCTGGAAAATGTCTACATGTTATAGAAGTTTTTGTGTAATTTGTAAAATTTCGTTACTTATAATTATGTATACATTTGTTGAGTAGAGCTTCGTATTTTATTATAAATATAAGATATAGAAATTAAAGATATTATAAGTACTTAAAAGTACATTAATAAGTATTATATATTGTTAAAAGGATAATTAAAAAACTGTAAGTCTGTACTTTTAGAAATATGTAAGAAAGAAAATACTTTATTGGATAGGTCCTAAAATATTTCCGTTGAATGCTAGTTATTTTAATAAAGAGCTTAGTAGAAGAAGATTTTAAGTTGAAAATAATGCACATAATGTACATACAACGTTCAGTTATATATTCCATGTGCTTAAAATCACATCGTAGTTTTTAAATAATACATTTATTAACCTATATTTATATTGTTTTCCATTGAATATGATACCTAGTTATTTAAGAATACTTTTTAAAAAATTAATTCTATCTCTTACGAAAATTAAAAACAATAAGCATACTGTTTACTTCCAAACGAATATGAAGAGAATCGAAAAACTTTTATACTTGATGTTTGCATATGTTTCCAAAAGGGAAACCTATTTAATGGACTAAATAAAAACTTATTTTTGCAAATACTACAATTGTAAATTGCTTTAAAAACAGTTCAAAACAAGATCATATGTTTTTTTTTTTCTTAAAAATTTCCTTCAGAGTTTAATAAAGATAATCAAAGTTTTGTTTCCTCTCTTCTTATGGTATTATTCTATAGTATATCTTAAAGCTTGGTTACTTTTAAGCCTAAATATTTTTAAGTTAACGAAAATAAGTAACATCAGAGACTAATATCAATTTATTGATTTTGCAATCATCATTCATCAAAAAGTTGTTAATCGTATATTTCATCAAGCCAGCATTTATTTAAATGAAATTATAAGCAAAAGTTTTTTTTTCCATTTTAATCCATAACGGAAGTAAACTATCGACATATTTTGTGAATTCATAAAATCATCCGTAGATTTTTTAGTGTTTTGAGCTCGGACCTATTCTTATTATTTTAACTTAAAACGGAAATCAAAATTATTAAAAGTAATATAACTTCGCAATTAGACTGGAAATACAGTATGCTTAAAAAAAATTCTTTTTAAGTATACGAAGTTAATAAACGTTTTATGTTAATCAGCAGAAATTAAAAAACTTCTAAACTGAAAAACAAAAGAATCTTTTGAAATATGCAAATAAATAGACTATCATTTGTGTTACGTAAAAGAAACAATTGGAAAATCTGTAAACCGTTATGCTCGATCTCATTTGCAAGCTAGCAAAGATAATGAGGTTACCGAAAATAGAATTCCGAATTTACAAAGTAAAAAGAACATACAACTTACAGTGGCTCTCAAAAGTGTTCGTATACTTATAACTTTCAAAGAAATAGAGCTCTATTCATTAATTAAAAAGAATATTTCAAAATGGTTATTTAATAATAAGATCTTTAATATATTCTTAGCAAAACTGCATGGACTATGTTAAAAACAAAGCAAAAGTTTTTATTTGCTCTGAAATATTCATTTTAATTAATGATTAGAGCAATATTTTATTGAAAGTCATAATTGTACGAAAACTTTTGAGAATCACTGTATTTAAAAAGCACAAAATTCGGAAACAAATTACATTTTTTGGATTAATTATCAGTAGTACTGGCCAAACTTATTCACACGTTAGTAAGAATATGGGGTAATCGAAAAAGTATTTCAGGATTAAAAAAATGTATTATACAAATTAAAAAACCCACAAAATTTGGGTGAAATATGGAGAAGAGGAGAAAGTCACTTTAATACGTTTTGACATTACACGATTAGTCGTTTGATGAAATCAAAATGATTGATTGCTGAGGGCTTTTTCCACTTTACTTACTTAGATTAATATTGCACCTTTTAATTGCATATGAAGGCTTTTTTTCGTGTTAACTTGGAATAAAATGTGCCTTCACTTAATTTAATGTGATTTAGTTCAACATCATGTTCCGAGAGTTATTGCACCACAGTTTTTACAATGTACATGGATTACATTTATAAATGCGATTTGATAAACATAGATTTATAACACTGAATCCATTTCATCTAATCAAGTATAAAAAAATAAAAGTTAAGCCCACATGAACGCACTAGTCAAAAAAATACTTTTTTCAATAATTTAACATGATAAGAAAATGTATATTATACTAACAAAAGGAAAAATCGAATGATCGAAAATATATAACAATTAACAAAAGGAAAACGTTTTGTCTTGGTATATCGGCGATGAAACCAAACAATTCGGGAACCTATTCTAAGGATATATTTATACTCAAAAGTCTATCCTTTGGAATGAATACACAAGCATTATTTTAAAAATGATTTTTCCTTATAACCAAAATAAATCCACCAAATTCTTTTTAAACGAAACATTTATTTAATTACATTGCACTTTAAATCAATACTTTTATATACTAATAATATTTTCTTCAACTGTATATTAAACTTTTCCGAAATTTTGATTGTCAATCATAGTTTTCTTTATGTCTAGGGAGGTAAAATAAAATGAAATTTTAGTGTACAAAAAAGGATAATCTCTTTCTTTGCTGTTAAAAAGACAGAAAAAAATTTAGAATCTTTTTGAAAAATAAAAAGCCTTAACTTTTTCATAAAATTCTTAACATTTTTAGAACTATTTTTACTTCTTAAAACTTTCATTGAAAGTTTGAGAGAATAAAGACTTTCTGGAAAATTAAAATAAAATTTTTTTTCTTCATTTTTCTTAAGTTTAGATGAGAAATAAAAATCTCATTAATTTTCTCTCTGGTCGGGTCACATTTATTTCTTTAGAATGCAATGATTTTTAATTTTTTGGGATAGAAATTTTTTTGTTTCATTTAATTTTTTATGGAATATATTTTTATTCATTTTTGTTTCATAACATCAATTTAAAATGCATTGTCGATGTTATTTTGTTTTTAGGAGGGAAAAAAGTTGAATATTTTATTTTTGATAGCTTTTTGGCTGGCAATTTTTCTATCGCTCTCTTAGCTCAGTTACGTTACTCAATGGACACTAAAACAAATATCATAAATATTTGTTTTAAATTGCAAAATTTACTTTTTCTAAAAAAAAAATTCTAACTTATCAAGTGTTTCAAAATAAAAAGAAATTAATTTCGGAAATATTACTTGGAAAACTGTTTTTTATTAACATTTACTTACTTTTGCTAATTTTTTAAAGGAAACTTTTTTTAAAAAAATATTAGGAGAATAATTGAATCACGATTAAGAAAATGATTTCTTACATTTTCAAAAAATTAAATGCTCATTTTTTATAAATATAACTGAGAACTATGATACATAGATATTTCTTTATAAAAAAAATGTTTTTAGATACTCATTTAAAGAATTTTGTAATTTAAAAGATTTCTTCTTTCCCTATCTTTCATTTAGAGTAAAAAAACTTCTTCTTCAGTTTTCTTGAAATATTTTGCTCTCCACTGAATGCTGATATAAAAAAGAATAATAAAAAATTCAAAAGGAAAAAAGAAAAAAAAATTAAATTATCATATGTTTATTAAAATAACAAAAAATGCAATTTTGAGTATTTGTAAAATATTAAATGAGATGCCATCTTCTTAGAATTTTCATTATAAAATTAGGGTAAAATAAGCGATCGCAGTCTATCCGCCCGATTAGCCGTAAAGTTTATGGTTCGGAACATTTTTTTAACTTAACTGTTTTGAAATAGTTTTGGTTAAAAGACCGTGAATTCAAAACTATACTGTTTCGTCACTATTTACAATTAGTATTGTTTCTAAAAATAAGAAAAATCTTCTAACGGACATTAGAGATTTGTGGTTGCTGCTCAATGTATGCGTGAATGATAATTTCGTATTCTAATAGCTCGGGGTTACCGACTGAAGAGGACGCAAAACTCTAGAAACACTTCATGTATTTGAAACGAATGAAAAAAAAAAAATGATGGAGTATCAACTCTGGGATTCAAACCCCTGTTCAGACGGTCATGAAATTGACCGATTAATCATCTCAGCTACAGTACGATTTGATATAAGTATGGTATTTGCTATAGTATGACATGATCAGCACCCAGCAGTATGAAACAAAATGGCATTATAAGAGCCCAGTTGAAGCGAATAAAATTCGGGTTGTTTAACTGTATTAGGAAAAAACAGTCAATAAACGTTTTTTTTTTCCCTTTACAGTTTGAATATCATCTTTTTTATGGTTATTTGACTGTTTCCGGTTGAATATGGTAAAATAACAATTAAATAAATAGTTATTTAACTATTTTTATACAGAAATTTTTGACAGTCAATCATTATTATGCTTCAATGGACGTATCTTCATTCAAAAAACCTAATCTGATGAACGATATAAGCAAACTTCTCAAAACTGGTAGGTGAATTGCAGAAAAAAAATTCACAATAAAAGTACAAAATTCTTTTTATTTAAATTGACGAAAATTGACGTAATTAAATTGACGCATTTCTTGATCAGTTCGTGAAAGGTTATTGTAATAAAATTCACAATCACGAAATGATGACTAAATTCAGAAAAATCAGAGAATTCTGTTCTGAAAATTTAGAATTGAAGGGCAAAAAACATAACAAATCCAAAGTATTTCTGTTGAAAATAATCCATTGTTTTGCTTGCAATGTTTTTTAGTTCTTTCACTCTTTGTGAAAAGTTCAAATTATGAATATTTGACATAATTTTTTCATTTCAATGTTTTTATGGGTAGCGTTCGAAAATATATAGTTCAAGTATAATATTTTAATTTGAACTATTCTTCAAACAGTATTCCAGCTTTAGTTTTTTATTAACATTTTATGAATCCTTGAACTACTCAGAAATTTTTACTAATTAATAAGTTAATTTACTAATTTAATTTTTACTAGTTGTTCTTAGTACTCTTATAACAAATGAAAATATTTTTAGCAATTTATATGAAAAAAAATATTATTAAAATACAAATTCATCACTTCTAATTGTGAGCTACATTTATTTAAATAAATTTGTACAAACATTTATGAAAATCTAAGTAAGCATTTAGGAAAATATAAATAAACTTAACAATCAGTTATACAAATAACCTCAAATTCTACATGCTTCAAAAAGTGTTTTATTTTAATAAACAGCAATCATTATGTGAATCTGTTATTAGATAATATTTTATTTTACTTATTCTTTATGGCCATAAAACTTCGAGTTATAAAACATTTTTTTAGTGTTTATTTTTAAATCATATTACCTTATTCAATACTTATACTTCCTCAGTTCACTAAGTTCTCAATTCATAAAAAAAATTAAATAAACTCTAGAATACTTAGTAAATTATAAACTAAATTAAAAATAATCTCGCAGTGATTGTCTTTTATTTCATCTTAAGACAATAAAGGGATATCAGTAAAAAAATATTTTATTAGGAATAAAAAGTAATTGTTGCAATTCTTTTATTTTATTACAAAAAAAATTTACATTTAATAAACTTTAATTAAAACCATTAACCTCTAGTTTTTTTTATTTCTTTTAACTGTATAAGAAAAGTTTTTTTATGTAATTATGGAATTCTTTGATTGTAAGAATTCATTAATTAAATTTAGTAAAAACGTTTATTTGTAGAAGGTATTAGCGTTTGTGAGTTTCTCTTGATTTTTATTAATTCAATATTTTCTTAGATTTAAAATAAATTTCAAAGTAGAGAGTTTATTGTTAACTTAACGAAAATCATTTCTTTTTTGTAATTTCTAAAAAAAAAAATTTTTTTTTCAAACAGTGCTTTTAACAGATTTTATTAAAAAATTCTTTCAGGAATATTTATTTTTTATAGTGGAATTAATTAAACCTAAAAAAAAAAAATTTGTGATAAAAACTTTAACCGCTTTTCGAAATACTTTTATTTCTAGACTGAAAAAAAAGTTTTTTTTTTTTTTTTTTTGTACTATATGACAAAACAAATTAATATCTAGTAACGCGTTCCTAAAACATGCTTTAAAGTAATTTTTCTTAAGAAATTGCTAACAAATTTACTTCACTCAGTAAAATTTAAAAAGAATAACAACACAAAAGAATAAGTGAAAATTACTATCCACAATATCTCGTAATTACAAATACCAGTCAAATTAGTTTCAAAATATATTTATAAATCCCTGCGATGCAAATATTTCATTTTTCTCCAGTGCACTTTACATTAACTGCAAATGATGGCTCTCGGTTCCTTTTAAAATCAAAAGATACTTCATTCAAATTTTTGCTAATATGAAATTAAAATGTTTGAATGGAAATATTTTTGAATCAAATTTGAGTAGCTAATACTGAATTAAGGATTCTGCAGGAAGAGAAAGTGAATAATTTTTGTTTAAACGTGAAATAAATAAATACTTGTCTTCCCATGACCTCAATGGATTAAATATATTTTTAATAAATTTTTCCTATACACTGAGAAAAAAATATGGTCGTAATTACCAGAATATGCTAAAACTTACTGTGTTTCTGGTATGATGGGTTTACCAAGAAGCTCTGCAATTTTTACAGAAGCGCTATGATAATGATTTTGGTAAAATTAACAATTATATATGGCTTAATTATATTTGTTAAAATTTGATAAATGTAAAATTTAAAAACCATTTATTCGTTTAAATTTACTTTTTATTTCCGTATTTTTTACTAAATGTGTGTTAATAAGAACAATAATTTTGATAATCTTAATTTCTTGAAACCTGTTAATTTGTCCCTGTTTAATTTGCAAACCGTTACCATAATCAACGGGAAAATTACCAAATGAATGGTTTAAGGAATGGTTACCATTTATATTTAGCTTAGCTATTTTAAACTTCTCCTAAACGGGTGGTTTTCACACAGTGGATCCACATCTGCTCCATTTTGTTCTAAATTTAAAAAAAAAACATGTACATTTTATAAAAAAAAAAACACTTTATAATAAAAAATTACTGAGTTTTTTAACCAGCTGAAAATAAATTTTGTAAACTCATAGTAATCTAGAATACCAAAGCACAAATAAGCTAATTATACATGTTAGTGCGTCTTGTTAATTTCAGTTTACTTTGCATACAAAAAATATATGTGTTAGGAATTGATTTTTTATATATCTACCTCACAAAAATACTACATGTCTACTAAAATCTACTCAAGCAGATTACCCATATAGGCTCACTTGATATAGAAGTGGGTTACCGACATGGATCCATATGAAGGATCCCAGTGAATTCCAGACAGAAACGTACCCCTGATCAATATAGGTCTTACATAATTTACCCATTTTGGGCCCACGTAGATTACCCACATCTACACCATAAGAGAAAACCCATATAGGGACTAAATAGATTGCCCACTTCTACACCATGTGAGAAAACCCATCTTGAGCCCATGAAGATTACTCACTTCTATACAATGGGAGAAAATCCATATAATAGATTGCCTACTTTTATACCATGAGAGAAAATCCATATGGGATCCGTGTAGACTACCCACTGTTATATAATGTGCGAAAACCTATATGGGTGCTTGTATACCATGTGGGAGAGCCCATGTCGGTCCCATGTAGATTACCCACTGCTATACCATGTGGGAAAACCCATGTCGGTCCCATATGGATGGCCCTCTTCTACACCATGTAAAAAAACATGTGGGGTACATATAGATTTCCCACTTCTATACCATGTGATGCTCTGGCGAAAATATATATATGGGACCCACGTGGTTTACAAATATAGCTATGTGAGAAAAAACCATGTGTTTTATCCATAATGCCCAGTTATTTTTTAGTTGAATTTATTTCAGAAACTATGCACAGGTTGATGTAAGTTAGTTGTTAAGTTATATTTAATTGACTTAGCAAAAAAATAAAAAATAAAATAAAACTGAAACGGTTTTCACTTAATGCGTTAACGTGTCAGACCTTTTTTAATTGACTTAGCTTACAAAATTAGTGAAACTGAAATGTTAAAGTTTATTTAATCTAATATTTATGCAGAAGCTTCTTAAAAAATAAATAAATGCGTTCAAATTCTTTAAGTAATGAAATTTACTTCATAACTTAAATCGATTTGTAATAATTACCAATGCAACTCGAATCCTACAATTTTAATTATTTTCGGAAAAGGACAATCCTGAAGCATGCAATTGGATGTTATAAAGTTCTTAAAATTCAGTTCGCAATATCAATTATAAAATTTAACAAATTAAACTCAGTCAACTGGAAAACAATACCATGCAGCAGTAAGCATTATTAAAATCAGTTTTGATTGGAATAGACAAAATTCAATCCTCTGAAATTACAAATACTTCATCTTTCGAGTTATTTGAGAGTCCGGTTCCTTACGTATCCATGCGCATTCAATGTGACTGGAGGGCTTTTCAAGGAGACAGGCTGAGTTTCGATCATTCAAATCGTTCGACCTTATCGAACTGCTTTCCAATTTTCCCGACACCCTCCGGATTTGGGAAAACCGGAATGTCCCGTTCACACAAATCTCTTACTCGTCAAGGTTGGTGTATTTTGGTCTGACTTCATCATTTCCTGAGTTTGAGATTGCTAACTTTTGAGTTAAAATTGTTATTTTAATTACGTCGATATTTAAGTCATTGGATTGAGAAGAAAGTAGTGCGTAATCATAATTTTATTTTATGTTATTACTGGTGATGAAAGGATGATACATAGAGTGAATTAGCGACTCTTCATCGCGTAATTCTGCAATTACGTAATTTTGGACCCAACTCAAGAGGGCACAATTCCTCCAAACTTTTAGAAGTATTGGGAAAATTTTGTTTTCGTTAAGCACTTTTTTGAGATTTGCCTTTATTCTTAGTCTCTGAGACTCATATATTGCAGATTAAGTCTCACCATTCGTCCAACCAAAGGAAATGTTTTGAAAAATGGTCTTACATTTAATGCCCTAAGACCATCAGAAGCTCTTTAATTAAAATTTTAAAAAAGTATTTTTTGTTTGTCAATTTCCTAACGATATTTCTTTTTTTTCAAATAAACTTGCATAAGCTAGAATACAGCAAATAAGAAATTAGCGTACAATAGTTAAACTAATAAATAAATGTGATTAAATAGTTAAATGTGATTTATTAATTTATTGAATATTTTTAATATTATTTACTTTTTTACTGTATTGTGATAATTTGAAGTGATATTTTTTACACGAACCTTTGAACTTAGTTGCCAAGAACGATCCAAGAATAAACTTAAATTCATAAAATAATAATCATAAAATAATAATAATAATAATAAACTCTCCTTATGCGAAATGAATATTAATTAAAAGTGGGAACTTTTTGGAATTCTTAATTTAAAAAATAAAATTTATAACAACTCGCTTATCAATTAAATATATGGTACTTTTCGGTTAGAAATTTAATATTTTTTTTAATTTCATTTGATTTTTTGTTTGTTTTATATCTTTTTTTGTTTTATATATTTTTTATATTTAAAAAAAAATAAAAGATAAGTAAAATGAAAAAAAAATTTGTATTTTGGGCGAATTTCGTGCCCGACTAACTACAAAGCACCAAATATGTATTAAACTTAAAAATATTTTTTTTTGTAAAAAGTAGAAATACATAATAGATTTGCTTTTCTAAATTAATTGACATACAAAATAGAAAATGGTATACAGAAAACTAATAATTTGATTATAAATATCATTTTATACATGAAATTAAATTGCATATTCTTAAAAGTCATTATTTTCTTAAATAAGCCAAACGACATTCAACTTTTTATGATAAAATTATTAATACAATTAAATGATTAAAAAAATGAACGAAGTGAAATTACTTAATGATTAAATCAATATTTTATTTACTTGTAATTGGTTCTGTTCCTCGATGTCGAGCTTTTGGAACTCGTTCCAAATTTCTTCAATTTTCAGGGGGAAAAAAACAAATATTTGATGATTGACTTTTCCGTCTATCCAGTACATAGTTTTCATGCGCCTTTATTATTTTTTGTTTAAGAATAATTGTTTTATCAGTATTTTAAATAATTCTAGCAGAATTAGAAACTACTATAAAAAACTTAAAGTCTTAGTAATAATAAAATACAACTCACGACTATTAGATACTTAGGATTAATTCTGATTTGATGAGTTAAAATGAAAAGTTTGTTTTAAAAACATTTTAATTCAACTCAAAATAGTTTATTTATAACAAAAAGAGAAGAAGAGAACATCTCCATTCTTCTCTTAAGATTAAAACCAATTTTCTATTTTGTCTATTTTCGAACGGTATCGTCAGAACACCTTGGAGCGAACTCCAAAATGTACTCCAAGACTCAGAACTGACCCATTACTTACATTACAAATTGCTAAGAACCATCTTAATCATCAAGAAAACAATTTTTATCATAAAGAAAACGCTATATCTAGATTCAATCTATGTTGTTAAGCAAACAGCAATGTCTATACCTCACTCCTTAAATTGTGAGACTTGAAAACACTTAATTCACTTCTGATTCACACTTAACAGAATTTTAAAAAATTGATAAGGAATTCTTTTCGGCAAGACTGTTATTCAGATATGAATCATCTTCAAAAATAATAATTCACATTTCTAGTAAAAAACAGCTATGGCTTTATAAAGAAAAATGAAAATTATGAATACTCCTTATTATTGTGAAAAATTCAGAAAAATAATACATAATTTTAAATCAGTTCAATCATAAGTGTCAAAGCAGATTAACTTTTTAATAAAAATTTTAAAAATGCTAGATTTTTTTAAAATTTTTTTCTTTTACTATACTAAATTTTGTGTAAAAATATTAATATATTGAGTTCAGTTTATAAGTTACGTTATTTTAATTTTTTTCTCCATAAAACCTATAGACGATAGGCTTTAAACAGAAATAGCTTCTTTAAGTATTTATTGCCTATAAAAAATAATTTTTGTGATATTAATCAAAATATGGACTGGATTGTTTTGCTACTTAGCACTAAAAGTTTATATTTTCTTTTCATTTTCTTAACTAAGAATATATTACTAAACTTCTCCAAAATTACTAATATTGCCACTTAACTACTAATATTGCCTACTTTTACGAGAAAAATATGTAAATTTCTCATTTTGTTTTAAATATTCTGCAACAAACTGTTTATAGGAATCTCTTTTATTAATCAGTACGCCGTGATAAAATGTTTGAACATTAAAACTCATATGCGCATATAACTACCATCTATATTCATTAATGAATTAACTATTTGTGCACCTAAAATATTTCATAACATTTCTCTACTAATTTGTTTCTAATTTAACTCCAAAACTACCGTTACGTCTCCAATAATTCATTAGATTCAAAATGATATTTTTCTTTTTGTCTATCTGAAGCTAGAAGAATCTCTCATATACATCTTCCTTATCAAGATATTTCCAAACCACAAAACGTGCTTGATACAACATTATTTTGAAGAAAGTTAATGCGTGCTGGAGCGCCATTTTCAGATCCTACCGATGCGAAAAATGCTGTCTAATATCTCCCCAGGTAATCATTTTGTTAACCCATATTGCCATTACCTCCAGCTGAAGGGAGGTAATACTTTTCGTTCACTTGGGACATTTCAAGCTAAAGCTATCTATTGCTCTCGCAGGGGCGTTGTCGACGTTTTGCCTGAAACTCCATGTTTGCTCTTGCCTGATGTGAACGATAGCGCAAAATGGCGCTTGTTTTATCTGCTTGCTTTAAGCTTAGAATCTTCAAACAGTGAATTTATTAAGAACACCCATTTCGCTTTTGTTTTGTCTGTTTTATTACATCATCGACTCTTGGCTGTTAGATTAGATTACAGTAATAGTTATTTTAATAATTGTCTTTTTGAGATCCATGCTAATATTTCTCTTCAATGTGAATTATTAATGCTTGTCGAACATTTTGGTTAAGATTGTAAAAAAAATTGAATGTTTATAGAAAAATAGTATGGTTACATATACTTAATACCCTTAAGTCTAAAGTAAGTGTCTAAAATAAGGTGACAATATGCAGGGTGCTTGTATTTTATCTTTTTTTTTTATCAATTTATCATTAGAGTAGATTACAATATTAGTGGGTTCTTTAATTACTTGACAGCTACATTGAATTGGGAAAATTTTTTATCGTAATATCAAGTATTAAGTGTGTATTTTTAACTATTCATAATTAGCAAACATAAGAATAATATAATTACTTATTGGTAATTTTTACAACATAACCAAATATAAAGTAATAATAATTAATGCCTTGCATTGGTTTTTCTCTTTCAGAAACATTAGAGTAATATTTACTTAAGATAATTAGACATTAAGAATTTAGTCTAACAATTGATAGACTAACTTATTTTTATAATTTTATTACTTGGTGTAAGACCGAGTACCCGATTAATAAATACAAATTGAGAATATCAAATAATTCATTTATTCTTTTGAAGAGAAAAAAAAATACAAATAAATTCTGCTTATACAAATGAATTCTGCTGCGTGGTTCATAAATAATTGGAAATAATATTCAGTACAACGCTCCAATTGAAGTTTGAGAACTCATAGTAGTGAGACTGTGGCAGAAATTTAGGTTGCAAGACTTGACAATCACAAACAGACGTGAGAGCGAATTAAGCAACTCGTGATTTAAAAAAAAGTTAATCTGAACGGTTAATTGGTTCAATTTTCTACTTTATTAATTATCATTATTAATAACATGACTGTCCAGATTGGGCCAAGTCTTCAATGGATTTGAAAGATTTCCACCCACTCTCATGGGATATCATTACCTTTGTATATTTCAAAATAGCTTTCAACTGCGTCTAGTCTTCGCAACTTGCTTTTTCCTCTTTTCCCCAAGGCTTACCCATAATAAACCTTTTTTACGGGGCTTTAATCATTCCATTTTATTAATGTTTAATCAAGTTTTTGCAATATTATGATTTAATAACTTATAATGTTTTGGTATTATAATTTTATTTTTATTTCATACACATTTTTCATTAAGCTTTTACCAAAGAACTATACCCAACAAGCCTTTTTTTACTGTTTAAATTGATTTCGAATCAAGACTGCGCTTAATGAAATTGTCAAAAGGTTTTAAGACTTTAAATTTGAAACACAGAGAGGACAACAAAATTATGGCTTGCACTACAACCAAACTCAAGATACTCTTCTGATGATAAAGTAATTTAACTTGGTCCTTCGTTAATAACGGTGTTTAAATTTTTGATCTTTTTTTAACCTTCAAAAATTTTTGCTTATTTTTTAGCTTTCTTTTAATTCGTACCAGTAAGCCACTAGCACTTTTTGGCTTCAATTTTTTTTCATTTGTTTCTGTAATTCATAAACTTTGCTTCGCTTATAGATTTAAATAAAAAATTGGATTCGGAGGTGGACCACGTAATATGCCTCTCGACTCCTGTACATCTCCATTAAATTTATATTTATAAATTACCTGTAAAATAGAGGACTAAATATATATGAAAATTCATACTTTTACATACACTAAGAAATTCTGAATAAGTATGATCTGTAGGATATAGTAATTCGGATATAAAGTACCGGCACTTTGGATGTGCATCATCGTTAGAATCCATTTTCCGCAAAAGTCATCTTTTCCGTGATATATCATACCGTAATTTTTACTGCAATATTTACTTAATTCGAGTAATTCAGAGATTTTACGGTAATTATTATTGTTAAAATCACGGTAAATCAGACTTTTTATTCCTTAACATGTTCATGAAAAAAAAAAATGGATATTACCGTAAAAAGTACCTACGTCTAAAAGTATTTTGTACCGTAATTGGATCCAGAATTTTTTAGAGTATATCCTTGATAAACAGTGAGTAAAACAATTATTATTAACTGTATTTTCGAAACACTGACAAATCGTTTATCTGTAATGATGACAATATCTTAAAGAGTATGTATGATAGCCTTAATGTAATAATGGATTGTTTTTCCATCCACAAACCGAACCCAGTGAAAAATATTTTTAAAACTAAAAGTTGACTTACTGAAACTAGATTTACAAGTTCAGTTTTGGTCATATATTTTGTAATAAAAATTTTGTGATGACATCGACATAACAATATATGTACGGAAAAAAATAATGCCTTGAAGCTATGCACAAAGTTTTTTTTTTTTTTCATAAAAAGACGCTATATCACAAATTATAAAATAAAACTTTTACACTAATGCATTTTCCAGTACTCCTTTTCCCGGGGCACGATCCAATAATTTAATATATTTTCGTTTGTTGCCCTTGCAGCCCCTGCCAAGTGGCGTCAAAATTTTCGAAGATATTCATTTTGGCAGATGTAGCAGTAAGGTTTGAAGAGGGTCAAAAGCCACTCCAGAAAAGCCTTTGCAAGACTGGAGAAGATTGGAAAGATGACAACGACAACTTTTCTAATCATCTCGCCTTTTGCCAACAATAAACTTCTTTTCCTCTCCTTCCAGAAAATGTTCTTCATTTATTGCGCCAGCGCGTCGCCTTCTCGCCAGTTTTCTCGCTCGCCCGAGTAAAACTTTTACGGTCTCTCATACCATTATTAAGGATTTTCCCTAATAAAAGTTGGGGCGAAATAATATTTCGATCGAGTCTTCTTCCTTGGAAGATGTTGTTTTGAAAAGAAGAGGGGTTTATGGGGCGAGGAACGAACTTGCAGTTTTATGTGGTGTTGGAAAAGATGGGCAAATTTAGTAGAGTCTGGAATGTTGAATTTTCATCTTCTTCAAGATTGTAAAGCTCCGTTCAGATTGCTCCGTTCTAATTAATCATTCTTTCGTTTTGGCTAAGGGGAATTCACAGCTATCATTTAGAAATGACAGAAATATTTTGTTCCCAGATTAAATGCATAAGTACGAATGAATTTCTAGAAATAATTTCTATGAAATTTTAAATGGATTCTCTTAGAGTGGTTCCTTATCTTGTCGCTGGAATCATATATAAAGAAAGACATTGCACCTTTTTTTGCTAATCAGAAGATAGAACCGGATTGATTTTTTCAAATATTTTTTGACAGAAATACATTAATAAAATATTTGAGCATTTTCAAAAAAATACATTTTTATTGTTTTGAGCTTCAGTATTTTTTTATCTCGCATACAGTTTTCGTTTCGAATGTTAAAGGGGAAAAAATATTAATCTTAGAAAATAATTGTGAAAAAAAGCAATACAGTTAATTCTTTTTCTTTAATATTTTCGCATTAAGATACAGAAATATATTTACTTTATTACTGAGTTTTTTCGCTTATTTTTGTATTATTATCAAGTTTCTGATACATTTTATTAACATTTTTTAAAAGACTTCACCTTCTTTGTAATATACTTTATAAGTATCAGATGAAAAATTTCAATCCATTTACGGAAATAAGTACATTTCGTAAGAATTAATTGCAAAAATACATTTGAATTGATTTCATACTGCCCGATTTGCGAGTTTTCATTGAATTCTGAGAAATAAAAAAAAAGGAATATATCAACAATTTTGATACTCCTTCTTTCAAACAATTTTCTTAAATAGAAATATATTTTTAATATAGAGCGTATACATTTTGGCCCAGATTTGAAATAAAGTTGCTAACAGGTTTAAATATACCATATGTTAAATAAGCTCACCAAACAAAAATTTAGTCTCCCTAAGAAATAAAAAAAAGTATCTTTTAATAAAAAGTTATACTAACATTTTGGTGGTGTTTTTCATATTGCACCTCACTAAGGTGAACATAGGCATATATATTTTAACATTCTTTAAGTAGACATAGATATTTTAACGTTCTGGATGATTTGGTAGCTCAGTCAACATCATCATGTAGATTATGTTGTTCATACACCTATATTTTAAGAATACAAATGCCAAGTTCATGTGTCTGGAAATATATGTGATTTATTTTATGAACACTTGGGCAACCAATTACACTTCGAGTAGCCTGTAAACTAACCTGACTTGAACCTCATGGAAAATCTGCAGGATTGATGAAACTGTGAGTAAAACACTAAAATCAGCATCCCGTGATTTGATAAATCAGCGAGATCGTGATCAGCAAGAAGCTTAAGCTGAATGAGAGGAAATAGGTTAATTGGGTTCGAATCCCAGCTATGGCTGGTCGATACGAATTCCGCATCCTGACGTGAGATATTTTTAGGGGTAGATGGATGATGGGTTTGAGTCCCCTTGCAGTCAGGCTTACCATGGGCGATTCTCGGGGTCTTCCTCCCCACGTAACGCAAATGCGGGATAGTTCCATCGCAAAGTCCTCCACGAAGGCAAATTTCTCCTAATACTTAATAGATGAATTCCCTAGTCTTCTGGATTGGGTTCAAAATTACAAGGCTTCGAAGTTGAACACAGGTAGTCGTAAACCCGAAAAATTGGTTCGGCTGCTCAACGACGGTAATGAAATAAAAAAGAAACCTTGTGTACTTACTTTCTACCCAGAACCAGAAATTTATCTAGTCCGTAGGTGGAGTTACATAGTATTTGATGATGCTTTTTTATGATTTTGCAATAAGTTACTAATTTTTTATCCGATCAGCTTTATCGTTCAATGACGCAATGATTAATTATCCTCCAGTATCGAAAAAAAGGAAATATTGTGCAAAGATTAATCGAAATCAGAATTAGTCTCGATAACACTTGATTTCAGATTAACTGTTTAAATTTTAAGTTTTCAATGACCAGTTGAAAAACAATGAAACAAAGATTTAATAAAACAAGCATTAGCAGTTCTAACTTCTCTTAATAAAAATTATTTTGTTCGAACTGCAAGCCTACTTCTGTTAATTGAAGATTTGAAGTAAAATTACGCAGATAATCTTCTATATGTTAACCATATATGAAGCGAAAACATAATTCTCCCAATCAAAATCGATACATTGTTTCAAAACGTATTCTTACTTGTAGAATACTTTAAATAATGAGAATAAGAACTAAAGCATCAACAATATCAATTCTTCATCAACATTTTTTTTGTATTTTTTACTAGTGGTGCATTTTTATGGATACACCACTGTCTAAACTAGAAATCAAAATGCTTACGTAATTAATTCGTACGTGTTAAATGTATGTACAAAGATATTTAATGTAAGAAACCAAAATATAATATCTTCAATCAAAAAATTTAATCTTTTATTCAATCATTTTCTCCTACCTTTAGGATACTTTAAACAATGAGATTAAAATTAAAAATAAAAACTATTTCTCTTCTTCAAACAAAAAAGATTTCTAACTAATAACATATTTTTATTAAAAGGAAATACATTTGATCAAAATTTAAAATGAAATTTCACAAATAATTAAAATTTCAATAGGTTAAATATATGTACTAGATCTAGAATATTGAAGCCGAAATATAATACCTCCAATCAATATTCTTGACTCGTAAGATATTTAAACAAAATAAATTGAAAACAATGACAACAATTTCATGTCTCTTTCATATAAATATTTTTTTTGCTAAAATAGAGTACATTCTTATTAAAAAGGGATTTATTTTGGTCTAGATTTGAAAAGAATTTGCGCACGTAATTAAATCTTCAGTATGTTAAATATTAAAGATTTAATAAGCTGAAATGCAATACCCTTAATTGATATCGCTAAACTTGCTTCGGAGGCTTTCTTGAAGTGCAGGATACTTAAACAATGAAGTAAAAGAAAAACAACAACAATTTGAATTCTCTAAACACAAAAAGTTTTTTTTTCAAAGTTTATTATAAAAACATGCATTTTGGTCTAGATTTTAAATAAATTTGCTAAGATATTTGAACCTTCAAAATATTAAATATATATGCGAAGCCGAAATGCAAAACTCCCAATCAATATCGTTAAACTTGTTTCGGAGACTTTCTCCTACTTGTAGGATACTTTAAGCATGCCAAATGATAAATCTTGTTCCAGTTTCAAAAGAAATCACCAAGTAAATTTTGTTAAGTTGATTCTTTGAGTTACACTCTTTTACACTATCTTCCATTTGTCACTTCTTCTTTTAAGACAAGAGCGACTAAAAGATTAATGATTTCTGTTGACTATAGGTATAACATCCAATTTGTTTCTAGAAGATCTTTCAAACAAGAGAAAAGAAAAAATGTGGAGCTGGAGATATAAGATGGATTTCAGTATGAAAAGCGCTGACGTTTTTTCTGCATATCATTAGCAAATCACATACTTTTCTTAGAATGTTACATTTCAGTCATTTTAAGATACACTGTTAGAATTTTCCTTCTAAAATTAGGGTAAAATAATCGGCAGCAGTCTATCCATCCAATTAACCGTAAAGTTTATGGTAAAGAACATTTCTTACTTTTACGGTTTCGAAAGGGTTTACAACTAGCATGGTTAAAAACCTTGAATAAAAAAACTATATGTTTTTTTAACCATTTACTGCTAGCAGGGTTTCAAAACCGTAAAAGGAAATTTAATTAAGCATTAGAGGCACTGGAGTTTGTTGTTAGGTATTGGTTGAGTTGTGTTTTGTAAAATAAGCCACAGAATGTGGCTTATTTAATTTATTTGATAATGCCATCTATCGTGAGCAATGGGAAATACTAGACTTTTTGTGTTAAGCAGCTTTATGGTTCTTCCATCTATGCGTGAACCATGGCATTGTAGTCTAATAGTCCATAGTCACTAATTAAATAGCACGAAACACTGAAAAATTTTCATGTGTTGAGGGAATGGGGGAAACATTGTGATGTCAACGCTTGGACTCAAACCCCTGTTCAATCGATGACGAGATTGACAGATGAACCGTCTCAGCTATAATATGTACCAAACAGTAAGGAACTAAGTGACTTCATTAGGTTGACCTAGTTGGTGCGATAAAATTCTGGTTGTTTAACCATATTGGGTGAAAAAAATTTATTAAAGGTTTCTCATTTTAATACCATCTTATTTATGATTATTTGAATGTTTTGTTCGAATGTGCAGTTAAATGTTATTATTCAAATAACAATTAAATAAATTGTAATTTAACCTTTTTTCCGAGAAATTTTTAGCTTATATTTATTTCTAAAGCTTGTGGGAAGCAAGCACATACATTTGTAGTGACTTCTACATTTCGCAGTGAACCCAATTCTTACAAATAGTGTATTCTTTTTAAAGTAGGAAAAAGCAATTGAATGTTTATTATAAGAAATAAGCAGGTTTGCTTTTTTAAAATAGAGTTTTCTATATAATTCAAATTTTAAAAAAACTAAGTTATAGTTTTAAATACAAAGTTTTCATTATTTTCCGCCTATATTATATAAAACTAATGCAATTCGTTATTGAAAAGGTTTTCAAATTTATATTTTCAATTATTATTCTCAGCTTTTTACTTCTTTCTAAGACCATTCGATCGATTATTTTAATGACTTTTCTTACTCAGTTAAAACTGATTCCATCCATTTGTTGAGTATGACGTTTCCTTTGTTTAAGCTTTTAAACGCATTTTTAAGGCAACTACAAGAAAAATTGAATTTTTATTACTAAAAATTTTTTTTGTCTACTTTTATTAACGTTTCCCTCACTTCAATCAAATAGACAATTTTGTGACAAGTCATTTTCCTCACAAAAAATAAAATTATACGCTCAATGGAAAATAATACAGGTTGAAATTCGACCATCAAATGGTTAAATAAAATATATTTAATTGTTTCAAAGTGATGCATTAAGGTTTTTTTTTTTTTCAAATTTCTGTCCTTTTAGGTAGGAATTTTTTTTTTAATTATAGAAGTAAGATTGATCATAAAATTTTGTTTCTTACGTTTCAAGAATATTAGCAAATAAACATATAAACATTTTCTTACGAAAACTATTTGTATGTTTAAGATTATTAAAAAATACTTTTGATTTTGTTTAAAATATATTTCATTTATTTAACTATGTCGAACTTTTACAAACTTTGGATATTTCCTATACTATTGTCAATGGTCCTGTGTAAAAGAATTGTAAGAATGTTTTACAATGCTTTCAAAATTATTGCAATAATGTTTGAAATAATATTTTTCGCAACAATTATTACAAAATTATTTTAAAATATAATGTTTCATTAATTTAATAAGTTTTAAGTTTCTTTTTGTTGAATTCTTTAAGTATTAACTTCCGAATTCAAATATTTTATGTTGTTGTAACCCCAACTTAATTTACTAAAAAACTTCAGTACTGTTTTATTTCAAACAAAGTTTTCAAAATTGCTTTAAAATAAAGTAAAATTATTTATTTACCTATTCTAAAATTTATTCTTGTATAATGTTTTTGTCATTAAATTTTTAAGCTTTACTTATTCTATATTGTTGGAACCACTATTATTTAATTGTCAGAAAATCTGAGTTATTTTCTTCTTACAATCTTCTTTCAAAGAATATTTTAAAAATTGTTTTAGAATGTATTATTCCATTTATTTAGCTATTTCACAATTTATTCTCATTGCAAATTTTCATCAATGAATTTTCAAATTTTTCATGTCCTTTCGAACAATTGCTGCAATTTTTCTCGGGCAATATTTTCAGTATCCTTATTCCCATTCAATTAAGACACTTCATCATATAAATTGATATAAAAAAATGATTTCCCTCTATTTTTTACCGTTTTATTGAAACAAATTTCAATCGTCAAATTTCTTTTCTTCGTTACTCCCATAAAAACTATGCATAAATGTTTATCTAAAGCATAAAAAACATATAGTGGAAAAAGTAAAAAACATCATTTACTTTTCATGCCATATACACAGCCATATATATACCATAGCTTTTCATTCCCATATATGCATACCCAGATTTATAGTACTTTTATCAGTTGGTGTTTCGGATTGTAAAGGTTCGCTTCATTCTATTCCTCGACCACCAACGGTACTTATCGTTCCAATTTTGGACCGCATCCACGACAACTTTATGTGGTTCTCACTTCTTTTTTTCCCCATTTTTCCCTTTCATCCATTTGGTTTCGTTGTTGCACCAGAACTCGTGAAGACGATTCCGAGCGTTATAAGGCCGGAAGATTTGGCTTTCGACATATGGACGAAAAGAAAAATGAAACATTAAAAGGAGAAGGGAAAAAATAGACCCGATATAGTTAGTCTACGTTTTCAGGGTAAAAATGGCCTAAGGAAGTTGAGCAACTATTTCTGGTCAATCTGATTTTTCCCTTACTGTGATTTGTCTGGGAAATGACTATTAGCTGCATGGGTGAGTTAAATGGTAACTAGTTTGCTCACCAGAGCAAGTAACTGCCTGCAAACCGCAATTAATAAAATGTGAGTGATAGGAGTTTGCTTTTCTTTAAACCTTTAACAAACAAAGTAATATTAATGATTAACAATTACTGTGAATTCTAAAATTCAAAATTTCAACCTGATAAAAAGTTGTCACTAAATAAAAAAATTTCAGAGGGTCAAAAACGTGAAATGTATTATTTATTTTTTAAAAAAAAGCGTTGTTATTAACAGATATTTCTTTTTTTCCCCTTACATTCACTTGGTTTCGATTTTTGAACCAGTATTCGGAAACGATTTGGAGCATTATAAGGCCGATTAAGATTTGGCTATCGAGATTTGGACAAAAAGCAAAATGCATTGTTAAAAGAAAGAGGGAAAAAATGAGACCCGATATAGTTAGTCTACATTTTCAGGGTAAAAGCGATATAAAACAGCTGATGATCTATTTCTGATCAAGTTGTTTTTCCCTTTTTGTGATTTGTCAAGGGAATTACTATTAACTACATGACCAGTCTCCGTGGTGACTAGTATGTTCACCAGAGCAAGAAACTGCCTGCAAACCACAATTAATAAAATATGAGGGATAAATTAAATTCCGTTTGCTTTTCGTTACTGTTTTAACGAACTAAGAATATTAATGATGAACTATTACTGTGAATTCCGAAATTCCAATTTCAAGCTGATAATAAGTTGTCCTCAAAACAATTTTTAGTTCATTTAAACGTATTTAGGCGACCTAAAATGAATCGAAAAAATTTTTCATATACACCTATTTCTTTTCCTTCCAATATTTAGGATCCGAGGGTTGCTATTTGTATTTCTGGCCTAATAATGAAAAAACAAATATGTAGGATCGAAATTGGTTTTATTGTTTTTCAAAATATTCTCCATGATGATCAATACACTTTTGCATGCGTTTGAACCAATTTTCAGAGCACTTTTTCCAGTCCGATTGATGTAACTCCAAAACATGCGTTTTGAATGCATCATCCGCTTCTTCGGGGATCGAAAATCGTTGTCCACGTAATTTATTTTTGATGTGTGGGAATAAGAAGAAGTCATTGGGTGTCAAATCAGGGCTGTACGGCGGATGACCCATCAGTTCGATCTTTCGCTCCGTCAGAAATGCCTTTGTTTGAGTCGACTACTTTACTTTACTTTACTACTAAGGCATTACTACTAAATGCCTTTGTCGAGTGTGAGAGCTCGCATTTTCATGATGAAGAATGATTCGCCTGTTCTTCTGCTTTTTTCGAATTTCTCCGATGACTTCTGGCAAACAAATGGTTGTGTACCTTTCAGAATTGACCGTCCTGCGTTGCTCTAACGCCACTGTTGCCACATGACCGTTAATGCCGAAGAAACAGGCAATCCTTTGTTTCGATGTGCTTCTTCCTCGAACAACTTTTGTTGGTTTTGCCTCGTCTTGGAAGACCCATACAGTTGATTGCTGTTTTGTTTCCGGCTCATATGCATAGATCCATGATTCGTCACCTGTGTAGATGTTATACACAGCCTTTGATGTACCTTGAGCGTATTTTTCCAACATTTCCTTGTACCAATCGACACGAGCCTTTTTTTGAGCGTTTGTCAGATTATGCGGGATCCAACGCGAACAAATTTTTTTAACGCTCAAATGTTCATGCAATATTTTATTGATGCTAGTCATACTAATGTCCAAAGACGCCTCTATCTCACGGTATGTCACATGACGATCTTGCTTTATCGGTTCACGCACAGCATCGATATTTTCTGGCACAACAACGGATTTTGGACGACCTGCACGGGATTCGTCCTGGATCGAACATCGACCACGATTAAATTCGTTATACCAATTTTTTACAGTGCTGTAGGATGGCGCTTTATCGCTGAATAAAGAATTAAGTTCATCGAAGCACTCTTGTTTTGACAATCCACGTCGAAAGTTATGAAAAATAATGGCACGAAAATGTTCACGATTCAATTCCATTTTTTGAAAGAGAAGAACTTTTCAATTTACTGTCAACTACACAAATGAAGCTATAATGGTAAATCGTCCGCTGAATTTATGTTTAAAAATATCAAACTTTCGATTAAAATTTTCTGCGGTCGCCTAGCAACACTTACTGTTGCCAAGGCCAGAAATATAAATAGCAACCCTCGTAGAATCCAAGAGACGTGAAAATTACAATTGATACTTATTTTTTTTATTGTTGTTTTTCATTCTAAATTTTTCCTTTTTGATCTTGAAATCTAAACTATGTTTTATATTCTTTTAAAAATAATTAAATTTCACTTTTTTAACCAAAAAAAAATTATATGACCATTTCGGGAATCCTGAATCCAAATATCTTTTAATTTTACTAAAAAAAAAATTGGTAAGTCTTTGACCACGGTGAAAATATTTTTGCAACTAAGAAGTGATATAGTTTTTAGTGATAAACCTTAAAATACATTGTTTTTTCTTCTTTTTGGAAATGACTTAAATAGACTAGGCCTGAATGAAATAGCAATTGGGTTTTTCGAATTTATTTTCGATTAAAATAAACATTTAACTTTTATATTTTTTGTTATGTATTTAACAAGGTTAGGGAAAGTTAAGATTCGAACATTTTTGTACATTTTGAAGTCAAACAGAAATGGAGTTGGCTTAAAATACTATTTGATTGTGTTACCTTGAGGAAGTGTAATGTCTTTTGAGTTTGTAGTGTTAGTGTTTAAAAATTATCATTTTATTTTATTAACACATATTTCATGTGTTACAACTTTTGTACGTACAAATACTAAATCTTACAAATATAAGAATGAGTAATTAAAATTTAAAAGCTTATTTAATGCCTAAAATAAACATATTTTAAATGGAACTGGGCTCATAAATTTTGCTCCTATTTCCTTTTATGAAATTATTTAAACTTCTTCAAAAATGTAAGTTTCACCTGCAAAAGCTAAACCACTTATCTTCTCGATACTTAATTCTAATCTGTTTAAATTACTTAAACCAATAAAATAAAAAATTCCAAACACATTTTTAATCTTTCTTAATCACCTGAATTCTTGCTTTAGGACATTACGAACATAATTTATAAAACAAGTACTCAGGTTCGTTTGCTAAAGGACTCCTTGCTAAGAGGATCAGTTTCAAAAACGTCAACTTATTCAGGTTAATTATGTTGGTTATGTGTTCTTAGAATTCCATCCGTAAGTCTGAGACCCGTTAGAGAATGTAACCTAATATTCTTATTTCCTAGCCAAAATAATCCTATCAGATGTACTTAAGGGAATTTCTGTAGGGGAAATAAAGGGGTTTTCTTTCGACATCGGGAACTTTAATTAAGGGAAACTTATACGACCAAGTTTTCACAGCCCTTAATTACACATACAATCTGTCACACTAACATTAATTGTTAATGAGCAGTTGCTCGCCTTGCAGAAATTACATAAAATGATGCTGCATCGCATCTACAGCGACAAATATTTCCCACGAAGGCAATGTCATCTTGTTATTATCTTCTCTGGCATTCTGTTTAATTTAGTGCCTAAGGAAGAAAGTTGAATTTGATGTCGGTTAACAGACTTGTTAACAGCAGCAGCAGCAAGAAACAATTAAAAACACAAATCTGATAATCTATTCCTGTTATCGCGTAAATTTAATTTAGACTGAGAAGGTAAATAAGGAATTAAAATTGAAATTTAAACTTTCAGTATAATTAATGTTAAGAATTGAAAGCATCTTCTTAAATAGATAATTTCCAGATATTTATTATACTTCTGTTTAATTTGAAGTCACCAATTTATAAAATTAAAACTTAATAAGAAACTTAAATTTAAAAAAAAAATTCAATTGAATTCAGTTTAAAAAATACAGAGAAAGAATTTAAAAAAAAGGGAATTAAGTCCTTCAGAGAGTAATTTAAAACTTTGATTCAATTCATTGTTATGACATAATATAAAGCAGAATATTCAATTAAATTTCAATAATTAATTTATTAAAAAAATGAAATTAACTTCCATTGGTTTGATTTAAATTTCTTATATATATATATATATATATATATATATATATATATATATATATATATATATATGTGTGTGTGTGTGTGTATACTTTCTGGACGGTCTTATGAATTGTGAACATATTTACATTCTGATGGCACACTCAGTTTAGGCATCACTAACAACGGTGATCCTGGTGACTAAATAAGCAACAACATGGGTGCCCCCCCCCCCCCAAGTTTCGAGAGAGGGGTACCAGCTCAAGCCCTGTCCACTTCGTCTGACTAGGATGAAAATCACGAGACATGCCTACTAAATATGGTTCGAGAAAAATTGGGCTTGACCATGGTTAGGTTTTGTGTGCTTATTTGGTGACTGAAAAAACCTGTGAGCTAAGAAACATGTTCGCAACAAAATGTTTTTCAATACTTCAACTATTCTGTATTAGGGCGTGAACCATATTGTTTCGTGCTTGAATAGCGTACAGAAATGTTTTTTTTAAACTGCATATCTATTTTTAGTAGGCTATAAAACATCTTATTTGGTGCTTGCATACTTTGCGAAAAAAGTTTTTCAATGGTATTTCTACTCTTTAGTAAGTAGTGAAACATCTAATTTGGAGATAGTTTGTCTTGAAAAAGAATTTTGGCGGCATTTCTATTCCTTAGTTTACAATAAAGCATCTCATTTGGCTCTTGAATAACTTGCAAGAAACTTTTTCAATAGCATTTCTTTTCTTTAGTAGACAATAAAGCACCCTATTTGATGCTTGCACCTTTTGAAGACAAGATTTTTCATCGGAATATCTATTCTTCATAAAGCAGTGAAATGCATTTATTCGCTTTTGATAAAATTTATCCACGAACAAAATTTATAAAGTTGAAGTAAACATCTTTTTTTTTTTTTATCTCTCATGAATATAGTATTTCAGTAAAACATATTTTTCATTGTACGCACTGAAATGCATTTATTCATTCTATCCAAAATTATGCCGTTTGATATTTGGTTTAACATATTGCATGACTTGTACCACTACCGCCTTAGTATTGGTTCCCATCTAAGCTCTCGATTTCTTTTCGACCCATCGCTCTTTGGCGTGTTTTCAGACCTATGACAGTTGGTTACCATGGTTACCGACCGCGAGATTATTTTTACAAACCCCCCTCGTCGTCTGTGTATTCACAGTGGTGAGTGATGCGACCAATTCTCTGTACTACTCTATCACTCTATTTTACCCCTCTACTCCGTTCTTTCCTTTCCATCACATCCTGTCGTATTGATAACTTTTAGGGAAACCTTGGCATAAAAAAACTGTTCGTGTAAACCTTAATCTATAGTTCTCGGGACTTTATCTGCCTTTTTCCTCTACTTCTTTTTCACTTTTCCATCTCCATGTTAGCTTTCTTCCATTACATTTTTTTTTTTTTTCCCCTCGAAAAAAAGTTACGAGACTTTATTTTTTATTTAACTTAAAACTCTTGGAAAGGTAAAGTTTCCTTTGAAAGTTTAGATCCACTGAGGCAAAATGAAAATTAAATAAAAATGTAATGTAATATCTTCTCTCGCATCGTATTTTATTATCGCTCTGTGAAATATTATGATTTATTGTAATGTCGTTAATATGCATATGCAAAATACTGTTGTCTACGAATTTAAAATGAAAAATCATCATCATCATCATCGAAAACGTTCATCGATGAGAAAAATAAAGTTACGATAGTAATATCCTGCTTTGAACTTTATTATAGCGAATGGTTCAATAAAAAATTTTTATCATTATTTAAAAATCAAGAATTTGCATTTGAGAATTTATTTGAATTTTTCTATTTATTTATTTTTCACTCTATTTACTTATGTCTTTACTTCTTTTCCTTTAATTTTCTTGTTAACCTTCTTAAAAAATAAGTTTTTAAGCAACTTGAGGATTTATCTTTATATTAATTTTAAAAGCTCAGAAATTTGAAGTTTTCTTTATAAGTTTATCATGCTAACTAATAAGAGAAAGCACAAGAGAAATAAAATAAAAACTAATGCAAGATCTTTCAAGGAAATGAAATGTTTCAATAAAAAAACTGGCTAAAAACCTAAAAGAAATATTTTCATAAAACCACTTTAATTACAACATACGTTGATGATGTTGTCCCTGAAAGGTTAAATTCAGAATTAAACTTGTTTTTATTGTAGTTCAAATAAAATTTTATATTTTTGAAAGGTGATCATTTCTTGATCACTCCTCTGGAAATGGACAAATCAGGAGGAATGTTTTATCTTAATATGCCAGTTTCCTATCTTATATAGCAATAAAACAAGGTTTGATAAACGAAGAAATTAAATGTGGTTTTCTATGTAAGTAACTGACAGAGAGTTAGACAGAGAATTAAAATAAGAGACAGCACTTTTTAAATATAGACCGAAAACTGAGTTCAGTAAAGAACCCTGGTAGATTTTTTCATCGAAATTAATTTTTTTATTCCAAACCGTTGTAATCATGTACTCCATCCATAGAGTAACAACAAAGGTTACTTTTAGGAAATGGTACTTGTTAGGAAAATTACTTTACAAATTTAGCAACCTGGTCAACAAAGAGTGGGTGATGAAAATTTAAATGCCTTATGATGGTACTTTTTAAATCATAAATTTTGAATTATACTTACATTTACCTGCATTATTAATATAGCTTGAGATATATTTATTTTTTTTAAAGCAATTATGTCAAAAGACGTTTTCGAAAAAGTTTTTTTTTTTCAAACTCCTAAAATTCCACTTAAGATTTACATTATTATGTTCAAGTTCAATTGCACTAGCCCAAAAAGTTTATTCTAGAACAGTGTAACACTGCCAACCTATCAAATAGCCTATACGCTTAATTGTACAGCAACAAGGGCAGTTAGATCAAAATATACACATGTTGAAACACATCCTGAGAGACGGGGGAACTGAAGGCCTGCCTGTCGTGCGATTACGTTTCGCAGGGCAGAAGTGACTGTTCGCAATCCGTTCCAATCTCTTAGATGGACAGCAAATGGAATTGCGTGAATTCGAGTATGGATTGCAGTTGGAGTCTATGTTGCATTTAATGCAATTGTGTCCTGGCTCCGCATTTCCTGCACAAATGACCGTAATTCGACTCTAAATAGCACTATCTGTTCGAAGGATTGAAACTGAATTTGCATACAGAGTTCCAATTCTAAATCAGAACTCGACTTGCGAACTGTTTTGGCTGACAGTATAGCTTTTGGGATATGCTATAGTAATTTAATAATAGAACTACAAAATGGTCAGTGTTTAGAATTAGGTAATTTATTTTATTAGAATAAAAACCCTTATTAGAAAATCATATCCAATGCTACTGCTTCGTAACCAATTCAAAATGACGAAAAATAATTTTTTCATGGGTCATTTCAATATCTTTTGTATTGGAAACTTAAAAGATTTTTTTAATTTTGTTAAAAAGCATTTATTTTTGACTGTTTAAATTGTCCGCGACGTAAAAATCTTAAAATTATTAAGCTTTTTAACCTCTTTATTGTCGCATAATTTTGAAGAAAATGGTCATAAAAGTCCCAATTTTTTGTTCAAAAAACTATGTGTATGTACTACATACAATATATTAATTCGTTTCTAATTTTTGGGTTGATCTCTAACATACATGTTCGAACATGAGTTCTTGCATCTAGTATCTCTATCCCTTTATATAATAAACTATCTCTAACACTTTACGAATGTTCTGGTACTGCCATCTGGTGTGTAGATTGAAAAATAAGAACGATTCTGAGCATAAGAAATAGATTGTTTTAATCTTTTTGGCGCCTTAGTTTTGAATACTTTAGCTACGAAATATCACGACACGACCGCGTGAAATATAGGGCGAAATTTCTTTATGAGAGCGTCAAGGAAAAGGTCATTAAATATAAATATAATGCAATTGATAAAATTTCAAATTATGAAAAAGTTTTTATCTGAATTAGTACTTGAGTTAAGGCTTGGTATCGTTATCCCCTACATTGAGCAAGTGATACTGGAACACTGAAAGCTCTTTTGTTTTTATAATCATCTTTTTCATTTGTTAAATGCTTTTTTTTGGGGGGGGGGTTACATTCAATAAATCACGAATCATAAGTTGTTTACTCTTGATCTTGATAAGATATGTTTAATAAGAATTTGTTTTTCCCTTTTAAAATAGAATAAATGCTATAATATTTTTAGTTTTGAGTTCATATAATCACATTTCGTCTATTAAAACTAATAAAAAGTGTTCAAATGGTAATCCAAATATCTAAATAATAAAATACACTTCAGTAATAGAATGTCCGTGAAAAATTTTTTAGCGTATGTTTAAATATTTTCTGGGCTGTGGTAGCCTCAAGGTTAGAGTATCGGATTCTGGTTCGGAGGACCCGATACGCGACTCCGCCAAGACCCACCCAAGTACATGCGATGTACGCGCTCCTAAATTGTGTGGAATCGAAAGTCTTGTAGTCGGTCGCAGAACAGCACCATGGGGTCTTTAGAAAGTTTCCTTCTCATTCAGATATAAGTCTAAATTAAGGGAATTGCCTCGCGAATGAGTAGTGCTATGACATACTTTCATCCTTGCGGTGATCTCTTGTCAAGCAAAAGGTGCACCTTCCTGCCTTACTCGCAAAACGGCAATGGTTGGCGAGCTTGGCTTGTCCATGTGTCGTTAGAAACAACAGCAAAATATTTTCCACAGTGTTTACATTTACATTGTAATATTACTTTGTTTATAGTATTTTGAAAAAATAGTTTTTTTTATTAAATGTAATCACTCTTGAACTTTGATCTAGAATTATTATATTTAATAAAAAAGAATTCTTAAATATAAACATTATTAGAATATTTTTAAGTATAAGTTTGTAAATACGTTTGAGTTTTAAAACTGCTGAAAATTCATCAAATAATAATCCATATAAATGAGTAATAAAATACATTTCATCAATAGAATGAATAAAATATAATGAATTTTTTTTTCTTCCTAAAATGCAAAATAATAGAATATTTTTAAGTATAAGTTTATATATACGTTTGACTTTTACAACTACTGGAGATTCATCTAATATTAATTGATATATCTAAGCAATAAAATACATTTCATTAATGTAATGCCCTAATAAATTTGTACAGCGAAGTTAATTGACTCTTTATCTAGATACATTATATTTAATAAAAATTTATATTTTTTAAATCATAAATAATATTATTTTTACAAGTAACAATAAGTTCATAAATACATTTGGCTTTCAAAACTGATAAAAATACATCAAATATTAATCCAAATGCATAAGGAATAAAAGACATTTCGGTAATAGAATGTCCAAATAAAATTGTTGAGCAAATACAAAAATGTCCCCAAACGGTACATATTTCATAGAAAAACTCTTGGAAAGAATATAGAACTTACAAATACACAGAATCCTTTTTATAAATCTTTCTATTCGCAAAAAAATGCCATTTCTCAGTGCTTAGAAATATAGTATAACTCATATTTTTGGATTAAAGATATAAATTCGGTTGAACGAAAATACTTTCTGCAGATTTTTTTTTAAGGAAAAAGATAAAAGGCACTACGAGGTAAATCTTTTTGATGCATTGCATTCTATCTATCCAGTTTTTTATGAACATTTATTGCGTTGTCAAAAATATTTAAATATTTTTGACGCAAAGGCAAAACGTCTCACCGTTATTTCATGTTTAATGCAACTGAATGCAACAACATTTCAAATGTTTCATATCATTTATTGAGTGTATTGCAGCTGTTTTTTCAAAAACACAATGCAAAACTGTGGTTTAAAATTTACAGTAAACTGTTATTTGTAGAAATGATTTCGACCAAGCCATTATTTTTTACATTACGCGTTGGTAAAAATACTTAAATATTTGTAATACAATAATAAATATGCGTATCCGTTATTTCCTGTTTAAGGCAACCATTTCTAGTTACAACTTTTTTAAATATTTCATATTATTTATACAGTATATTTATACAATAATTTTAAAACATAATTTAAGGCTTTAATTTATAGATATTATTTTCAATTATTTACAGATATTAATTATACTGTGTATTGAAATTATTTTTGTTCTTCAAAAGCTAAAATAAAACTTATATTTATTATTTAGCGAAAACTATTTCTACTGAGTCATTATTTTTAATAGTGCTCTATCATGTTTGTAAAATTATTTATATATTTGTAAAACAATAATGAATATGGGTCTCTATTTCATGTTTAAAGCAAGCATTTCTAGTCGAAATTTTTCAATTGTTTCATAATATTTATACAGTATATTGAAACAATCTATTAAAACACAATATACACACAGTTTAAGAAAAACTGTTTATTAACTGCTTTCACCTAATACGGTTAAACAACCAGATTTTTATCGCACCAACTAGAACCACCTATTGAAGCTACCTAGTTCTTCGCTACTGAGTACATATCATAGCCGAGCGGGCTTATCTGTCAATCTCTTGACCTGCAAAACTGGAGTTCGAATCCTAGTGTTGACACTACAAGATTTTTTCTATTCCGTTCAACACGTGAAGAATTCCCAGTGTCCGGCATTCTCCAATGACCATTAACTTACGAAAAGCCGAGCTTCTACATCTAGTTAAAAAATTATTACGTTTTAAAAAAATGCTAGTTGTAAATGGTTAAAAAACCGTATAGTTTTGTATTCATGGTTTCATAACGATATTTTTGTAAATGGTTATAATACCATAAAGGAAAAAAATTTTCTTTTCCGTAAACTTTACAGTTAATCGGATGGACAGACAGCTGCCAGTTATATTACCGTGATTTTAGAAGGAAAATTTTAACAGTGTAGTTACAGTCAACTTAGATATGATGATATGATTTCTTTCTAGCCATTATTTTTAATAGTGATCATTTATGTTGGTAAACATATTTATTTAAATAATTGTAGCACAATAATAAATGTGCAATTCCGTTGTTTCGTGTTTAATACTAAATACTTTGCAGGCAACAACTTTTCAATCGTTACAATCTGTTATATATTGTATTGAAACTATCGAATTAAATATGTGTTCAATTTTTACATTGCATCAGATTTTTATTCAATGACTTATTCTAACCATTTTCTAATCATCGAGATCTGATGTATAAACAAAACTCTTTAAAGTTTAATAGCAATATAACAATTAAGCATCTCCGTTATATCTTGTATAACCCAGGTAAATGCCTTTGTTTGCAACCACTTCTCAATTGTTTCATTTTATTTATGCAGTGTATCAAAAATATTTATTTTTAAAACGTAATATGAAACTCTTATTTGAAATTTACAGTGAACTGTTATGTTAAGCCATTATTTTTATTTTAATAATCCTGTTTGTTTGCAAGCATAAACTTTTTAATGTTTCAAATTATTTAAAGAGTGTATTGAAGTTATTTATTAAAAAATACATCGCAAAATTTTGTTTCAATTATTACTGTCAATAATTATTTTGTTACCACTTTGTCGACTGACATTTTAGACAGAAACTTTGTCATATCACTGGTTATTCGCGATCACAGCACTCGAATACGCTATCTGGGGAGAAGACAGGTTCCTTGTATTGACCATCACCCTTTCCTTCTTCTCCTCTGCTCAGTTGTATGCGAATGTACTACAAAATTTTCTCCTTCCATATTATTTTTCGCTTTTAACTGTCAAAAGTATTTTGTAATATTTCTTTGACGCTATATTTTAGATTTCGTTTAATGCAGTTTGGAGTATCCTAACTAAATCAGTATCTAACTAATACAGTATCCTAACTATAAAAAAAATTAAACTGTTTGAAGATCAAGACAAAAACTAACGTACCTCTTTCTCCTATGACTATCCACACGCCAATGGTGAAAGCAAGGCGCACTACTATTTGAGTACTTCTATTATACTCTTCAATAGATGTAGGCCTAGGGTGAAAGCATTCGAAGTGTTGCCTTTGGTAGAGAGTTCTGCGCTAAGCAACCTGTAGCCCATTTCGAAAACCAATTATTTTTGTTGCACCAAAGACACTAGACAAGCCTCTCACGCCAAAATAGTTGCGAAAAACGACGCACCATCACACTCCACTCCTGGCGCTAGAATTCGGAGGAGGCTGAGTTTTCACTAAATTTTCTTATTCTTTGCATGACAATCCAAACTCCAATACTTTATTTCTTTATTTAAAAAATAAGTAAGCAATATTCGAGATGAATAATCTAAGATAGATATTACCAATAAAATTTCAAAAAATGCAATATTACGATTTTTTTTTTCAAAGAATGAAAGAAGTTTTAAAGTTAATTAAAATCTAACCTACTGACTTAGAGGCCAGAGGGTTGATCCCTTGTGGTAAATAACATTAAAAAAAAATTTATTTACGAAAAGGTAGTATTTAAAGTCTGGTAGTTTTTTAAATCCAAAAAATTTTCTTCAAAAATATAAGAAGCATTTATTGATAAAAACCACACCTTAATGAATTGCTATATCTAAATCAAATCGTAACACTATACATTAAATATGTTTAAAATTTCTAAACACAAAAATGATGTTTACTGCATGTTTAACTCTTACTCTCATATGTATAACTCTATACTCAAGGCCCTCTAAAATTCTCAAAGAAACCGCTTGATTTATACTTAGAAAATATTCTACGAAAACAAAAAGCAATGACTAAAAATGTGATGAAATATTTTTCTACTTTCCTCTGCTCTGAAGCTGGATAAAAAAAAAAAAATCATATAACACATATTTTTGTAATTTTTTTCTCCGTCCAAAACCAGCCCCTAGAGTGGCACAAGTTTTATTCGCACTGACACGTTTATGAAGAGAAATTGCTGTAAAGTTCGCCAAGAAAAGCGCCTAATTCTAACATACGGCTTTCTTAAAGCCAAGACTTTGGGGGGTTATTTACTCACCTATATGCATTTTAACATCTTTTTCTCAGACCACGGACATTTTCAAAAAAGACCAACCTCCCCGAATTTCTTCTTTATTACTTTCAAAGGAGGGTAAGAATTTCTATTACCCTTAATTTCTTTTTTTTTTTTTTTTCTTAGAATGGATGGGAGGTTTAGGTTTTGTTTTCGCAGCTTCATACTTTCGGTCACATGTTGTTCCCAGAATAGATCTTTTGATTTATTAACTTTTACTTGTAAGAAGTTATTGAAAGGTTTTAGTTAAGGAAATGGAATATTTTTTGGGTATGAAAATGTTTTTTTTTTTTTTTTTTCTTCGAATAAATCACTTTCAGTTTTTTAATATAGCATTTTTATTTAAAAATTAAATTATTGGTTTCTGAAATCTATTTATGAATTAAATCATATTTGAAATAAATAATGCCCTTTATTCAGAAATAGATAATGCCCCAATTGTTTGACAAAAATTGATAAAATTTCAATTATCAAAAAATATTTGAAAAAATTTAAAATCGTCTAAAATTTACTTCATTTCATTCTCAGTTACGTGTTTTGAGAAGGAAAATCCTTTTCTATGAAATTAAATATTGGCTCTATATTGTTGAAAATTCCGGATCAAATTACGGTTAAAAGTAACGGTACTCAGAGTGGCGGTACTTCTCAATAGGAGCGGAGTCACAGAATGGCGGTACCGTAAAATCCATTTTTACCGGAACATGTTAAGGAACCAAGAATCTGATAAACCGTAATTTTTCCAGTAATAATTACCGTAAAATCAGTGAATCACTCTGATTAAATAAATATTATTGAAAAAGTTTTATAAAGTATTTTACGGTAGAAAATAGATTTTACGTAAAATGGATATTACGGATGATGCACCCAAAGTGCCGGTACAAACCGTATTTCCAGATTTTTTTTTACCATGCTGCGTAGTTGTAATTAGAGGGAAAAAGAGAAAAATATCCCCAGAATTTCAAATGATACTGTGCAGGTTTTTTTTGTTGCTTTTTTTGCAATATCTTCATGTTAAATTCAATCATTACTTATGAAAATCGATAAGTACACGGGGCAACTAACTACGCTTCTTAATTTTTTTTAAAAAAATTTCGTAATATTTCCCAGAGAAATTTCATTTTTACTACATTATTTTTGCATTTTTTTCAACTGATATCAATCTTTCAAGTCATAAAGACTAAATCTAAATGGTAATAAATTAAGTTGTTATTTAATCACTAAATTAAAAGTAAGTCTAGGTTTATCTAATAAATCTCTTTAAAGTTATGTCTGTTAAACAGTCTCATAAAATAAAATGGTATTCAAACATTTTATTAAATCATTTTAAATAAAGTCTACGCTTTTGGAATAAGTCTTTAAAGTTATCTCAACCAAACATTCTCGGTTGATAGTTATGAGAAGAAAAAATCTGTAAAGATCGATATAGATAAAGATATATAGAGATAGATTTCAATAGACCATGGGACGCTTGCACTGTAAAATATTTGTACCATTACAAAAAAATTATTTTTCAATTATTTTAAATATTCATATACACTAAATGTAGCATGGTTTTGACTAAACAAATACTTCCTAATATTTTGGGTACTTATTTCTTCACATCTATGGGTAAGACGCTTTCTTGACTATGCCATCTAAACCATGCCACGTTAGGAGCATATATATGGTTAACATATTGAAGGACACTTTGTGAATTTTTTAAAAATTTTTGCAATGAGTAATTCGTTTAATTTGAGACTTGATTCCGATTTCAAAGTTAGCGTCACTTTCTTTCAAAAATACCCATAGAATTGAAAAAATAAATACCCAAAAAATACCAATACGTTTAAAAAAATAAGTAGTCAAACTTTTTTAGAAGGGTTTGTTTACTCACGGCATGAGCATATTTATCGATAACATAATGGAGAACACTTTGCGAATTTCTTATAATTTTTTCCAATATTAAATTTATTTGGAACTTGTTTCAGATAAAAAGTAAGAGTCAAATTTTTAAAAAAACACTCTTAGTTGTGAAGAAATAAATACTCAAAATTTTCCAGAAGGATTTGTTTACTCCAAACAATAATATATTAAAAGCATATTTATAGTTAATATACTGGAAGACACTTAAAGATTTTTTTTATAATTTTTGGAAATGACGAATTCATTTCAAAGTCAGCGTCAAATTTTTCAAAAATACACATAGATGTAAAGAAATTTGTTTAGTCCAAACCATGCTACGTTAAGGGCATAGATATAGTTAACATAATAAAGGATAAATTGCGATTTTTTTTTTTTTTTTTTTTTTTTTTTTTTGCAATGAGGAATTCATTTGAAACATGTTTCTAACTACAAACTAAACGTCATTTTTTTAAAAAAAATATCATGCTTTCATGGTTTTTTTCATATTTTAAGAAATAAGTACTCAAAATTAAGAAGGATTTGTATAAACTCACGTTAAGAGCGTAAATGTATAATTAACGTAAAATTAACGTAATGAAAGACATTTTTCTTTCCTTCTTTTTAATTGTTTGCAATGAGGAAATAACTTTAAACTGTTTTCAGATTATAAAGTGAGTGATATTTTCAGATATACCAATATGTGTCAAGAATCAGTACTCAAAATTTTTAAGAAGCAATTTTTGGACCAAGTTATAATGCTAAGTTGTGTGCATACATATAAAAATAAAGGAGGACATTTTGCGAATTTTTAATAATTTTTTGTTATGACGATTTTATTTGAAACTTGTCTCAGAATACAAAGTAAGCGTCAAATTTTTCAAAAATAGCCATAGATGGGAAAAAATAAATACTCAAAATTTTTAATAAACGTATGTTTAGTCCAAAGTAAGTTTCTTTAGAGCATTACTATAGAAGGATATATTGCAATTTTTTATCATTTTTTTGCAATGAGGAAATCATTTGAATCATTGAATTAAAGTACCCATATGTGTCGAGAAATAAGTAATCAAAAGTTTGAAGAGGATTTGTTTACTCTAAAGAGTGATATGCTAAGATATGCATAATTGACAAAAAGGTTTTTTTGCTATTTTTTTATAATTTTTTGCAATGAGAAACTCATTTAAAACTTGATTAAGATTAAAAAACTAGTGTCAGTTCTTTCAAAAATATCCGTATAAGTCTAAAAAATATGAACTCAAAATTTTTAAGAAGCAATTTTTAGTCGAAGCAATGTTACGTTAAGAGCATATACATATATATATATATATATATATATATATATATATATAAAGGAGGACACTTTGTGAATTTTTTATGAATTTTCCTACAAAAAATTCATTTAAAACTTGTTTTAGATTAAAAAGTTATCTCCAAATTTTTCAAATGTATCCATAGTTGTGAAGAAATAAATATCTAAAATTTTTAAGAAGCATTTGTTTAATCCAAATCATACTACCTAAAGAGCCATGATGCGTCATCCCTACTAGCAACTAATTAGTGGAGTTGAACTCTTATCTATACTGAGGATTTAGCTCATAGCTCTCAACCTATAGATGAAAGGTCATCTATCCGAAGTGGTATGAAGCGCTCATCCCATAGCAGTATAGTTAAGAGACGTCATCAACCTTAAAATAGAGGTGTAACCCTCATTTTCCCCCTACTTCTGTCTCATAAAATAAAATAGCATTAAACGAAATTTCCGTTAAACTTTTAAATTAAGTGTAGGTCTACGTTTATCGTATAAGTTTTTTTAAGCCACGGCTGTCAAACAATCTCAATAAATCAAATGATATTAAGCGAAATTTTTATTCAAGCACAAAATCAAAGGTAGTCTCCGCTTAACAATCTCTTTTAAAATTATGCCTGCCAACCCGTCTCGGAAAATCAAATGGTATTAAGCAAGATTTTTATTCAATCATTAAAGCAAAATCAAGTCTACATTTATCTAATAAGTCTTTAAAGTTATCTCTACCAAACATTCTCAGTGCTAGTTATGAGATGAAAAAATCCCTTTTCAAGAAACAAGAAATTGGCCCCAAGCAGCACAGCCGTAGTTAAAAGAGAAAAAGTTCCCCCAGAATTTCAAGAGATACTGTCCTCGTCGCTTTTTGCTTCTTTCTCAATTTTTCATCTTAAATTGCATCGTTACTTATAAAGATCGATTTCAAAAGTACATGAGACGCCTACAGGTCTTTCATTCGGTTGCAATTTTGATGGCCTAGTATTTTCCAGAGAAAATTTCGTCTTTACCTCTTTTTCCTACGGCGTTTAGTCACTCGAAGGTATACAAGAAGATTCTTGCGAAATTTGTTTTGTGTTTGTTTAGCTTCTGTACGCTATATCGCTTCCCATTCTCGACATAAATCGACATAGTGACTTTTCGAGAGATACTTCTTTTAATGTCGATGCAAGGTTTTGACATTTCATGTGCTGAAAGATATGTTGCATTTCTAGAAAATTGACTTTGAAGTGGGAAAATGGATAGGCTACGTAGCCTGGTAACGTGATACTATGTAATTTTCACTAAAAAATGTGATTTATCATTTTCCTATGAATTTTGAATATATTATTGCAATAAAGGGAATGTTCATATGAAAAATATAAAATGGGTTTTTATTGACCTTACACGGGTATGTTTAGTAGATCCTATTACACGCGGCGATTAAATATGCTTTGATTCTTTTTATCTTTGCTACATAGCGAAAATGTTTTAGATTTTGTTTAAAATTTTGGAGTATGTTTTGTTGTTCAAATTCGGTACAACCTTAATATGATGCGAATTTCTAAATCTCGTTTGAATCCTCGATATATAGCACGCACGAAGTTGAATTAACAATAAGGTTCTAAACTTTTAACCGCTTTCCTGACCAAACTGTTGAGACCATATTTCCAAGATTGCGGTTACCCCTCATATTTTGAGAGTCAATTACATCGAAAGAAGAGTATGTTTATTCTCGTTTTTTTGTCAGATTTCGTAACTTAAAATATCCTCTGCACTAATTACGTGACATATTTAAGGTCACCCCCTCGAACAGTTACGATATAGTCCTTATACGCGAAAATCTGATCATTACATCAAAATCTATTTAAGGTAGTAAGTTTTTTTTCTCTCACACTGTGTGTTGTTATATAATGGAGTGTAAGGTCTATTGTATTTAAAGAATCTGATATAAGATTCTCTAAATCAGTGATCATATGATAAAAGAATCTGTTAGCCATATTTAAAGAATCTGTTATACAAATATAAATAATTTTGCATTATTTTTTATATGTTTTTTTTTCAGTTTTAAAGTAAAAAGTCGCAATTACAATTGAATAAATACGCTTTCATAAGAATTAGCATTATTGTATTTTAATAATCTTGGAAAAGCTATTAAGAACGTATTCTGAGCAAAGTTAACATTCTAAAAAATCAACAAGCTAGATTCATAATCCTTTACTATTAGTATTTTCGTTTAATACTTTGCAATTTTAACAGAAAAAAAATTAACAATTTTAAAGAGAAATTTTATAAACTATTGACCTATTCCAGTGTTAACATTATTACAATTATCTTTATTGTATCGCCATTTTAATAAATTTATTTGTCTGCAATGAAAAGATTACATTTAATTCCTTTTAATAACAATTAACATTATTTATTTAATTTAAGAAACATTACTTAAAGCATATACTTCACAAATTTAACTTTCTCTCTTCGCTACTCTCTTTTCCTGATAATATTTCAGTTACTTCTTTATAATACTTTAAAACATCTTTCTGAGCAGAAAATTTCCAAATCATAAAGCAAATGCATCTCAGTAATATAGAGTCTTTTCAAAGTTGAATCTCTATTCATCATAAATTATCCTTCTCCAAATCTTCTAGCTATCACTCTGTGCCTAATTTCTGGAAATTGCCTTTTCTTAAAATGGGTGACGCTCTTCTCAAAGTGGAAGTCGTAGTAAATGGAGCGGTTGCCGTCGGTGAATGTAGACTTTACATCCTGCTACACAGTAATTAGAAGCAACCAATTACACCTGATTCCGCCAGATGGCGATTTTTACCTACCCATGACTTGGTTCTCTGTCGTAGCAATTAACCTTAATTTCATTATACTGTGTCCATGTAACCGTATCTTTTCAGAATGAAAAGTGTTCATTTTGTATAAAAGATACATTTTACTTTGAGACAATGGAAGTAATGGTTGAGCAATATAGTAACCTTTACAGAAAATAACAGTTTGTTTGAAACGTTACAATTTATCATTTTATGTACAATATGTTCATGGTTTTAAGTGATTCCACCATAACTAGACATACATTCAATGAATGATGTGAAATGAGCTTCAAAATAAAAATAATTGGATCTTCACGTTCTAGGACTCAATCTTAACAGTTCGGGGGGGGGGGGTGAGCTCAAATATTCTAATTAATCACATGCAGACGATATTTTAAGTTACGAAATTTGACACAAAAACGTTCTATGTCTGATTTTGTAACTTAAAATACCAATTATACTAATTAATTAGCATATTTGAGGACATTCCCTGAAATCATGAAAATTGAGTCCCAGAACATGAAAATCCGATCGTTAGATCAAAACTATTCAGGGTGGTCTGATTATTTTTGAGCTTACTGTACGAATTATCAAGAGTATGCACTATATGAGGAAAGAATTCCCTCCCCCTCTCTGCAACAACTCTTGAATTTAGCACATATTGGAGAAAAAAAATTCTTAACATTTAAAATGTCCGTTTTTGACCGAAATTAGCATTCATTGGAAACAGTATGCACATCTTCACTACCACGTATATCTTTTTAATCAATTTATCAAATGAAAGATTTTTTTTAACAATATGAATTATGTTTTGAAATTTATATTGTTCAAAAATTTTAAATCGAGTTTATGCAGAAAAAAAAAACAAGCATGGAAATATTTCTAGCTGTTTCGATTAGTGATTGCAAATATTACAATCTCTGGAAAATTTTATCATTTTAAAACTCATTATCGTTATTCAATTGAGTCAGTACGCACGTTTTTATTATCTCGCCTATTAACCTACCAATTAATCAAAGTACTACATATTTTTTTAAACTAATGCATGTTAATATTCGTGATGAGCCAAAAAGCTTGTAACTTTCCTGCTTGTTGTGATTAGCAAAATTTTGCATAACAAAATATCTGCACATTTGTTTGTAATTTTTTTAAGTTGTGATCCTCATTTCATTGAGCCAGTATGCGCGTTATTACAATTAGGTAAATTTTCCTTCAATTTTACAAATATCTAATTTATTTTTTAAACAATATGAATCCTTTTGTAATTTTTGTATTAGAAAATTATGTAACGTTTTCAGATTTTTGTAATTAATAGAAATGTTGCATGATTTAATTTCTGTAAAACTTCAACGAATACTGTAATTTTAAAGCTGCAGAATCTACTGTGGAAGAAAATATTAATCTACATTTTGTCTATCTGTGTGCTCATGTTATAATTGCTAAAGGAACATATAAAAACAACAATTAAAGAATATTTCCTTATCAATTAATATTTTCATTTTTAATTAAACTGTTCATCATATAAAGTTCTGTTGTATTTTGCAGGTAAAATACCAAATTCGGAGGAATTCTTTTTATATGAATGGCATTTCAATGATACACTTCAATCAACTGATTTTTATACGACTTTTCCTTTTGCTGAAAGCCACATTCTGCTAAAACCAGGTTTCTTGACAATTACAGTTTCTGTTCAAAACAATGGTAAGTACATATTTTATTTCAGTAATCTAAGTTGTTTATACATTTTTAGAAGATGTGAAACTCGTTTTATTAACATATTGCCCATTCCTAAAGAAATTTTGATAAACGTCAATTTGCAGATACGAATCTAAATTTTGTAGTTTTTTTTTTCAATTTATAGGTATATGGTTTTATATTTTAATATTATTTCAATAGTATTTCTTTTACGCATTTCTTATTTGAAAAAACCTGATAGATTTCGCTTCTCTTTTTTATCCATGCAGAAAAGGATTCAAATTAAACCACACTCTTACTTTTACTATTGTCTTAAAACTTCTTTGAAACAGGTTTTTATTAGTTTTAATTGTTATAATTATTTTAAACTGATTAAAAATTTTAAAATTAACGTACAAGAGCGAAATGCTAAAGTAAAACGCTAAGTACAAAATTTCTATCGCAAATAAATTGTGACATCTTTGTAAAAGCATTGTAAAACTCCAATTATAAGTATTTTGATCTAAATGGTTTTATTTATTTATTTATTTATTTATTTATTTATTTATTTATTTATTTATTTATTTATTTATTTATTTATTTATTTATTTATTTATTTATTTATTTATTTCTCGTAGCACAAAATTTAAAGCTCTTAATGGTTAGAAATAAAATAAAGTTTTAATGTCTACTGAAAATGAAATACAGATTCCTTTACATTTAATTACGTCAATAAAAGCTAATGTTTTTTTTTCTTTCTTTATTTATTTATTTGTTGTTAATTTAATTTTTTAATGCAATTAAAAGTGGTTTTAATGTGCACACAAAATGGAATTCTTTCGTTTCCTTACGTCATTTAAACCTAATTTCTTTTTTTTTTATTTTAATTTATTTATTTTATTTTATTTATTTTATATTTTAATTTTGATGCTCGAAGTTCAAAACTTCAAATTGATTGACAACAAAAAAAAGTTATAATGTCTGCACAAAATGGAATATAGCTTTCCTTGAATTTCATTGTATGTGTCATTAAAACTTAATGCGTTTTTTTTCTATTTCTTTGTTTTTATTTTTTTATTATTTTTTTTCATTTATTTATTATTTTTAGGAGGTGAAAGTCCGTTTTAAATTAGAATCCTCAGACCACAGGAATTATTTTTGTCTGACATTTTACAAAAATAGTTATTAAATAAATATTACTTTTAAATCATGAACTACAAATCACCAACAAGCATTTGATTCATTATGTAGCATTCTAATGTTTGCACTTACTTTAATTACTTTTATCTTGCTGATAATTACTGATCTGATAAAACTGATAAAACTGATAATTACTTTAATCTTGCGATCATGATTAGTTTTTTATTTATTGTTTCTTTATTATTTTGTTTGGAAAGATGATAAAGGTATTGGATTCCTTATTCATTTTTTATTCATTTTTTATTTATTTTATATGCATATATTCAATATGTATTTTATTTTTTACTGTTCAAAAATTATTTTTCAGTTAAATATAATTTTATATCTGACAGTTCATTATGTCTTTTTTTTTTAATAATTTCACATTTTATTTTACAATATTTATCACTATAGAGTAAAAATTGCATCAAATGCATTATTGGGTTGGGGAAAAAAATCTGACACTCAAGACAAAAAGGCATTTTCAAAATTAATAAATATTTTTAGAGTTTCCTCCGTAATTAATTTATTGTGTTCAGATTTTCAAGTATAATCCCAACATCAACTTCTTGTCTTTTCTAAAAATAAGCCTTCCTAGCTTACGTAAATGACAGGGAGATCCTGCATTTACATGTAGTTATTAATTAACCCCGAGAAAATTGTTTTATTTTAAAAGAAATCTTCGATCAAAATAATTTTTTATACATATTACTCTGAGATCTCCTCTTACCAAATCCTGATTTAACTAATCTTTTCAATGTGCAGGAGAAGAGATTTATTTTTGAAAAGATAACCAGCACTAGAGAAAGTCATAAAAAAAAATCATGCCTGTCCAATACACCGTTAATTATTTAGTATAAATTATTCATTGGCTTTCCCTTTCCAGGAACAGTTTTTTTTTATGCGTTCTTAAGGAATCGGGTATAATCACAGGTTATTTGTCAGTCATTCTGCTCATAGCCTAATTGGAAAAGTAACGGAAAGGAGGGTGACCGTTATGGTGAGGATGGTTTGAAGGGAAAAAAATAATATTCGCATAATCGACAGTAATTAACTTTTTTTTTCAATGTAATCAGTGCGTTATGTGGTTTCTTTTTCTTTTCTTTTTTTTTTTTTTTATATAAAGTGAGGTTTGTGAGAGGTGTAATTATGAACTCCGCCTCTCTCGTGCCCGTACTATCACACAACTGCTGGATGATGAATGGAGAAAGAGGACACGCGAATGTGTACCGAAAAAAACCCATTTTGTTCTTTCATCCGACTTGATTGTGGGATCGTGGTTATTTTATACTTTAATTTTGTTTTTAAATTTAAAGTCAAATAAAAACGATTTTTTAGTCTTAAAAAATTGCGTATTATTTTCTTAGTGATATTTTAGTGAAATTGTTTCATTGTTTGACAGTTTGTATAAAAAAAATCATTCATAGCGAAGTTTGACAGAAACATTTTGTTGAATAGTTTTAATAAAAAACTTTTGAAATATTCCATGTAATAAATTTGTTGTGTTTAGATATCACTCATTCAGAATAAGGTATTTTGTAATAACCTCCCTTATTATATATTTTCCGAATCCTTTTAAAAATGAAAGTAAAAATGTTTTATTCATATTGGGCGTCACAAGATAATATTTTTGTGAGAAAAGAAATCAAAATGATATTGAGATCCTAATGAATTACTACCGAGGAAGGTGGTTCGGCAAACCTCAAAACATGTTTGATTGCAAGAGGAGGCCGGGAGGAGTTAAAAAACTATTATTATAAACACATCTAATCATCAACCAGGCAATCATATTATTTTTATAAGTTTCATGTCACCTTCCTCGTTTATGGATTTATTTATAAAAAATTAAAAGTACTATCCCTCCTGACTTTTACTTTAAGCTGCAATGGTTTCTTTTGTAGTTTTTATGGTTTTCTTTTTTTTTCCTTCCTTTTTTTATTGGCAACTGCGTTTTATATAGCTTTAAACCTATTTCTCTTTCAATCATTCGCATGCTATCGTTCTGAAGGGGAGCATCATGTTGGAGCTCTCAAAACATATTAATCTTACATCTATTTTAGCTTTGAAATAAAAGTTTTTTTTTTGTTGTTATTTTCACTTCCTCTCAAGAATAAAACTAATTTTTGACGATTCAGTCATCTTGATCAGTGTTTCGTTAATTTTGATAATCATTTTGTCACGAAATCACGTAAATGTAATGAAACGCGAACCCTCTCAACTATATGACGAAAATCTTTCCTCAACTCGAAACCTCATCTTAGTGCTTTGTGGGTGGGTATAAATTAAAATAAGGAAACTAGAATTAAGACAGACAATCGAAAATAAAGTGACAAGTTAAGCCAATCAACTGTATGTTGGTCAAGGCCTCGTACCAGGCGAGTTTCGAATCTCTCTTTGGGCATGAGTGTAATTTATTTCCCTGTTTTATTTGTTCTTGTGTGGTGTCAGCTATATATGGTGCCCACGATACAGTGATTATTAGAAGAAAAGTTCGATACATTCGTCGCCACAATGTTTTTATTCTGGAAAAAAATAGAATGATGAAATATTTTCGTTTCTTTGAAGAAGGGACGATAGTTATTTCGTAGCTTTGATAAAATCATCTCTCGAAGCAAATACCAAGAAAAGGTTTTGTTGAAAACGAAAAGATTTCAGGATATTTGGCACTGTGTGTGCTACTTTTTATTGGAACTATATATCTCGATTTATGATATAATTCGACCCTTTGCATTATCCATTATAATAAGAATCAATAGTCAGAGTAATAATAACTGTAGCTTGCTATTATGAAAAATTACTATACAATTTTCATTTATATAATTACATTTAATAACTTTCAAAAATCGGTTTCTTATCATATATTTAAAATAGCAATTCTTCTAAGTTAGAAATCTGAGCAAATACAAAAACTTTCGGACTCAAGACAGAATCGTTGAATGTCATCTCGATTCAAAATTCGATTAAGTCTCCTTATTTCTTCCTTTTTCTCCTCTTTCACATTGGAAAAGGGTAATGCTTTTCTCCGGAATCACATTATCAACGTGATCTAATATTCATTCCTTCTTTTTTTTTCTCTCTCTCTCCCTTTCCAATGCTATCTGGCTCATCCTCGCTTTTATACGCCCATGCGATAGGCCGAAAAATACTTCCTCCCCCTTCTTTAACAAAAAAAATTCACTTTCATCCTCGTCTAAATACTTCCAGAATGTAAAAAAGAGTGAGAGATTTATCCCTGTAAATAATCGCCTTAAAAGTTGAACGGCACAATGGCTAAAGTCCCCCTTACTTTATTTTGCCTTGGAACATTATATTTGATTTTGGCCTTATCTCTTATTCTAGAGCTGTCTTTTGCTCGCCAACATCCACCCTTTGCTTTTGAATGACTATGCTGATATTTATATGGTAATGTTGTCAGCTGGCAGTATATGCAAAATAAACCCCCGCTGGAGTCTCCGAGTCGCATTTTCTCTTCCTTTCCTTCCTTCTTCCTTTAAAATTTTCTTTTCTTCCCAGGCAGGGGCATTTGGATCGGTTATGCCTATATAAGGCTTAAGGATGGCGCTAATAACCATATACCTTTTTTCCTATATTCGTTTTTGGTGAGTTGATATTGCGCTCGTGAAAAAGTGGTTAAAAATTCACTGCCTATGAAATCATGTATTTTTTTTAAAGAAATAAATAGTTAAGCATATATATTGTCCATTAACATTTTCTTTTCACGCCAGGTTGTGGCATTTGGGATCTGTTATGCCCAGATAATGCTAAAGGACCGCACTTATAACCATATACTTTTTTCCTATATTCATTTTTTCTCAGATGAAATTGTGTCTGTGGATAAAGTAGCTTAATTTCCCTGCCTATGTCATTGTTTATATGTATATTTTTTTTGTCGAAAAAATAGCGAAGCCTATATGTTGTCTTTTAAAATTATCTTTTCTTCTCAGCCAGAGACGTTTGGGAAATTTTATGCCTATATAGGACTTAAGGATCGTACTGATAGCCATATATCTTTTTCCTATATTCGTTTTTGGTGAGTTGAAATAGTGTTTGTGGGTAAAGTGGTTTAAAGTTCACTGCCTATGACATCGTGTATTTTTTTGAAAAAATAGTGAAGCATATGTTGTCCTTTAAAATTCTCTATTCTTCCCAGGCAGTGGCATTTGGGATAGATTTTGCCAAGATAAGGATTAAGGATCACCCTAATAACCATATACCTTTTTCCTATACTCGCTTTTGGGGAGTTGATATTGCGATTGTGGATGGAAGTTTAAAGTTCACTGCCCATGACGTCGTATGTTTTATTTTTTTATTTATTTATTTTTTTGAAAAATAAGTGGATTACATATGATGCCGTAATACAGTGAAAAGTGGTTAGGCATAAAATTTATGTTTTTTTTTTAATTTTATTTTTTTTAAATAAACTATTTTTCTACACTCAGATTTTTTAGAATAGTGCTTATGGAAACACTTATGTAACTTTTCTCGAATAATAATCGTATAAGGAAAAAAGTTTTTTTTTTCCCCCGGCAGTGGCATTTCTGAACTCTTATGCGCCTTAGGAAAGCACCTATAACCATATACATAATTTTTCATATGTTCTATGTTGGTGAGTTTATATGTAATTTTTAGAAAAAGTGCTTTAAAGTTTACCGTCTTTCGCCAATAGTGATTTAAAAATATGTTATCACTTAACTGTTAAAAAAAAAATTGAAGCATATATGTTGTTTGCAACTCACATTTAGCGAAAAAAACATCAAGAAATTAGTTGATACATTTATGCATTTTTTCCATTTGTAATATACAAATTTCATTAATAAGAAATGTGACTTTAACTTTGTGTTCTGTAATGAATGTTTATTTAATGTCAATGGTCGCAACTCGATTATTTCAATTCTTATAAAAAGTTGTCTCAATTAAGTTTAGTTTGAAATTCATACTGACGGAAGTCTTTTTACATTAAACGATGCATTTTTCTTAAGCTAGTCGTTTTTTAAGAAATTATTTTTTTTTGCTAAGAATAGGTAATTTTGTTTTGATACCGTGTGAATTTTGAACGGTAGTTGATGCAAACACATTTTACATCTCTATAAATAAGTATAAAATTTAGAAGAGAAAACTTTTATGAAATTCGTTTCCTATGTTATTAACTTGTACAGCTATTAATTTAGACGCAATAAAAAGTAGTTTGGAAATTGTATTTGATGGTATCTTTTTTGAATGACTTAGTGTAAATAGGTGTCTATACGCAGTCTAGTAATATAATACAAGGCCTGTTTAATATTCATTTGAAACTACTTGTAGTTTTTTTTTTCTATTTTTGCAACATTTAATATACTCATAAATTCATATTGAGGATATTTTTTTTCTTCCTTTACTACTAATGATAATAAATTTTCATTTTCTACTCTATAAAATATTCAAGAAAATTTTTATGCAATTTTTGGGAGATATGTTGCGTGTTTTATCTCAGCATTTATGCATATCTATATCCAAAGATTAAAGTAGAAACATAAAGAAACATGAAAAAACAAAAGCTTTTGCAGAAATATATATATATACATATATATATATATATATATATTTATATATATGAGAGAGAGAGAGAGAGAGAAAGAGGGGGGGGGGGTGTTGGGTGGCGCAGTTGGTTTGTCGTCGGCCTTATGAGCCCAAGTCTGCGGGTTCGATCCCCAGCCAAGGCACCGGATTTTCGGGATGCAGAAAATCCTCAGCGGTCATGTCGTATGATTATGCGGCATGTAAGATCCCTGGAGTGTCTTATTGGCTCTTGGCATTTCCGGCAAAATTAAATTCCTAGTGCACTTTAGTATCCGAATAGAGTCTCGGTGCTGCCATCTAGTGTGGCAGAAACTAGACGTCAAATTTAACATGGCCAACGGTATCTCACCCATTGTGGTGGTCCTGAAAGAGTGGATACCACTTCTGGAGAACGCTCTAGGTCTGCTCATCGGGTAGACTGATTGCGCAGCTCATTGGAAATAATATATATATATATATATATATATATATATATATATATATATATATATATATATATATATATATATATATATATATTCCACCACATGATTATTGCAGCTAAATCTAGTCTTTGTGAAGACTTTTCAAATTTAAAAGTAAATATACAAGAGTAAAATTAAGTATAGGTTAACGTCACTGGATGGTCATGGTCACTTTCTTCTCATCCACTATAACGTCACAACCGATTCCGTAATAACTTTTCTTTTTATTTGAACTATATGATGGGATGCGACAGAGATTAGTGCACTCACTAAGATTTCTAAGTTAGAATCCTGTTCCCATAACAAATCAACAACTCTGGAAGTGCTGAATTGGAGATTGATCGTTCTCTGTTTCAAGTCAAAATTACGATCTGTGGAAGAATGAATGTATTGTGAATTTGTTTTCCCTGTCAAACGAGCAGTGGTGTGTGTGGCTGAAGTTGTATTCTGTACATAGATGGCACCACTGAAAAGAAATGCACCCTCTACCTTAAAATTCGTATGGATTTCCATAGCAGGCTTGCTGATATTGGCAAGTGACATTAGTAACAAAAACAACAACAACAGAATCCTATGATGACTGAAGACCAATGTATCACCAGATAGTAATTATTTCACACATTTTCAGGCATGCTTAAAGAATATAGAACATGTACATAGACTAAAAGAAAAGAACGTTCTTTTTTTAATATTTTTTTAAGTAACTATTATAAATTTAACGCTTCAGTGATAAAAGGGTTTATTTCTAACCTGTCGTATTTTAAATTATTCAATGGAAAATATTCAATATCAAAATGCAAAATCCCTTATTTTCTAAGTAGACTGCACAAAAATTTTGCATTTTTCTTTTACTTAACTAAGCAGACAAACAGAGTACCCTAAGTACTGCGAAAGCCGTAGCACCAAAAGGAAAAATCCATGGGCTGTATCAGAAGATGCTAAACGAAATTTCGCCGAGGGTTTCGAAACATCAAAGCTTACAGTAATCTCTCGATCTTATTTCTCCAAAAAAAGTACTTTGACTTCAACCATACTAGCGAAGAAGGAAAAAAAAAAAAAAAAACTTTCCCTGTCATGAGGTGAAAACAAGTTCGCCATTTTAGTGCCCTCTAAATCATCTTTTCCCTGCCTTACAGCATGCAACTCTTTGTGGAAAATGAGAAAATATTAGAGAGATGTAAAACCACAAATGTATGAAAAAAGAGAAAGTTTTCACGTCCTTGGTGTGAAGTTTCGTGATATCATTTGCACATGAAAAGGGGTTCGCCAATGCCGCGTCTTTTATAGGATACGTGCAGCTTTATTAAGGCGGGCGCCTTTTTATGCTGCCTCCTTTAATGCATGTGCCTCGCACAAAGTTGTGACATATAATATAAGGTGAGGGTCGTAAGAAAAGAGTGTAGATGATATGCAAAGTGTCATGGTTTTTTTATTTTTTTTAGTGGTTGTGTAGATGGTATGAAATGGGTCTTGGAAGTAGGGTAAGATTTAAGATTACAAGTTTCAAAAAAATAGACTCTTTTTCACTTTCGAATTTTAGGACTTTTTTCTTAAAGTTTCTTCTATTTTTGCTAACATTTCCATTCACGACGACATATATATATATATATATATATATATATATATATAGGGGAGTGTCGGGTACCCCCGCCCACTGTCAATTTCATATGTATAGAATATTTTTTCAAGTCAATGGGCCATCGGACATTAATTGTTATATTAAAAAAAGATTATTTTCAAAGTTTATGCAGCTGGTAACATGGTAAACAATAGTTTTCAAAATATGTTGAATACAGTAGTCAAATTTTTTAAATTTCTACTTTTTTAAGTTAAACTATTCTTTTTTGGTTTATTCTTTTTGCATTATTTAATTAGATGACAAACAATAGAAACATACAAAAATATTGTGTGTGTGTATATAACTTTAAAAAAATACTACAAAAACTTAATGAAGGAAAACTTTAAGGTTCTCTTCAGGACACATTCCTTTAAAATATAGAATAATTATCCTAAGAAAAAATTAATCTTTAGAATGCGTATATGTCTCGAAAAAGTGGAAGAAAAAAAATACAAGTAAAGGAGTTTAAAATGAAAGAAGAAAACAAGATACAAACTTACCGATGTGAAATAAAATAAAATGCAAAAATGCGTGAAAATTAGGTTGCCTAATCTAACAGTTAACAAATAAAATTCTATTTATGTATATATATGGTGGACTAACGAAGAAATCCCATATGCCATATGTCAAATATGTCATTAATATATATTTAGAGAATTTAATATTTAATTAGAAGACGAAATTAAATTAAATCGCTACTTAAAAATTTCAAAATTGAGTAATTGTAATGATCAAAAATTATAACGAATTCAAATCCCTATTTAAGAAAATTAAAGTTAAATTATTTGTTAAGCTATAATTTCATTACAAAAAAAAAATTTAATTTCCTAACCAGAAATACGAGTATTTTGATTATATTAATATTGTAATGTTTTTTAAATATTCTCAGTATTGAAAAACCATGTATAAAATGTGTTACAAGCATCAAGATGTTTTAAGCCTTCATTCAATTATAAATAATGTGTAAACTAGATTTAAGATGTGATAATTATGTAAATATCATTAATTAGTGAATAATAATAATTTCGTTTAAATTCGCAATCATGTTCGATGTCGTTAAACAGTTTAATAGATATTCCAAATGAAATAAATAAAATTTATGTTTGCATAAAAGCTAAAAGATGAAAACAATTACTTACTCTAAATTAAATAACAAATGAATTATAATTTTTAAGCTAAAAATAAAAAACGGTATTAATTATTTTGATATGTTCTCTTTTCTTATATCAACTAGTCCGTCTTCTCCATTTGAATGATTCAAAACCTTTTTTCTATGTATAGATCAAATAAAATCTTAGTTCTCAATTTAAATCTTTCAAAGCAATTTTTATCAATAACAATTATTTAAGAAGTTATTTTTCTTCTTTTTTATTTAAATTATTAAAACTTATTTCTCCCTATTTCATACATAGTCATTTTTTTCTACTTCAGTCATACCATTAAAAATTGCTTTTCTCAATTTCTATTACCGACTAATACTGATGAATTCATTTTAGTTAATACAATACTGCGGAATTACATTATACAATAAAAAATATTTGATCGATTTAAATCGATAACAGCCATCAATTGCCAATATCTCCAACTTTTTTTCTTATATTTTATCTTATATCTTATATTGGAGAGTTGTCTTACATTATTTATATCTAAAGTTTTTTTTAATCACTTCAAATTTTCAATTTTCGAAAAAGTGGAACCATGTTTTAATAAAGTAACAACTTTTAAAAAGTCTACTACTAGCCAGTAATAAAACTTACTAATTTTGACCGATAGTCATATCTTGATAGTAATTTCATTCCGCACTCAAATTTACTGAGTAATAATTTTATATTGAATTATTATTAAATACTTAAAATAAGCCTAATTTTCCTAATTTTAATACTAAAAAAGCCAATTTAAATATTTGATAAATTTAAATCGATAACAGCCTTCAATTGCCAATATCTACAACTTTTTTCTTATATTTTATTAAATACTTAAAATAAGCCTAATTTTCGATAATTCGCACAATACTGCTAAATCACGTAAAAGACGTTTGGGCAATTTAAATCAATAACAATTACCGACCCTTAATTCAATTATACAAAAATCAGATTGTTTCAATTGGATATGAAATAACCGTATTAATTATATCGATATTTTATCTTCGAAATGTGCCCTTTCGATCGATAAGCTGGCGAAGTTCGTCTCATCACGTACATGTATAGCTATAAAATCTGGAAGTAAAATACTACTTTTAACACCTTTTTCCTCTTTTCTTTTTAATCAATACGAGCAGAGAGAGGAAAAACCTTTTCCAAGTTTTCTGTCATTAACGAGCAATTTACAGGAAAAAACTTAACAGGAAAAAAAAAAAAAAAAAACAGCAGAGGTGGTTGTAGTATGGTGTGGGGTGGAGCTATGTTACCTTCCCTTCAAATTCTTTCCTCAGCCATTTTGACGCAAGTATGTTATTTCGGCCCGGCACAATTCCGATTTGTTTTTATCGACCAAAAACTTTTTTAAAGTGAAAAAAAAGGAAGAAATAAATAACGAAAGGGAAATCTTACGTCGGTGTAAGGATTTCTCGGGTGATTGGTACAGGGGCGGCGGCAATTATGTTAAGTGTGCGGGCAACACGTGCGGGGAGAAAGAGGAAAAGGGCTTCTCGTTTTCGCGCTCTTTTCTCATTACTCAACTCGAACGAATCTAGCTGCTGAGGCCATCGTTAACGAACTAACGCCTCGGCTGTAAAAATTTCTCTTCTTTTTTTGGACAACTTTAAGGTTTTTACATCCCTTCTGCAGCTTCATTTCTATTACTTTCCTCATCTATGGAGAATACGGTTACAGTTTCGGATTTGTTGCATCGGTTGAATAAATAAAAGTTGTCGTTTGCAATTCAAAGTGTTTGTTCAGGCTAAAAATGCAATTGACATCAAGAGATCGTCTTAATGCTTCTTTTTTCCATTTTTTTTTTTTTTTGTTTTTATTTCGATTTAATTTTTTCAGATGCGAAATCACTCGAAATAAAATGATCGAAATGATTGTAAGATATTTAAAAATTAGTTTTATAAATTAGATATTTAGATCAATTAAGAAATTTATTATTTTTATTCCATGGAATTTGGTTCACAAGGAACGGTCATTCACATTGTGGAAAACAAATGCATCATTAACTAGAAAAAAATTCTTTGTTGATTAAATAGTGCATTTATTTTCTTATAATATTTGATAGTGTGTATCATTTCGTGCATCTTGATGAACATCTCTATATTTCAATTTGGTACGCGGATGCCAAGACCATTTAAAATAAGTTCAGAAGATTTAAAGAACAAAATATTTAAACTTAAAAAGTAAGAGATCTTAACTGAATCTCATATGTTCCAAGCAAGACAATTTTAAGTAGGCATAACTTTACCTCAAATATAGTGTTAAGCATCACACCATAGACGTACATGAAGACATGGTAGAAACATGGTTTACATACATGTTTAAAAAAATGCTACAGAGTGTGATCAAAGAAAAACCGAACAACAATTTTTAATATAATTTTTTCTGAACAGATTAATTTCATTTATCATTTATAAAAATTTTCTTCCACAATGTACTGACTCTAAATTATATCGCGTACAATATTTTCAATATATTTCACATTTATTTTCTCATCAGTTTATCATGTTTAAATAATAACAAAATATTTGTACATGAACAGAAATAGAGAGAAGAAGTTAGAATAGTTACATCATAAATAACTTCACTCAACTTTGTCTATTGCCTTAGTGTCAATTGGATTTCACATTAACAAAAATACGACTTGCTTACAAACGTAAAATACAAGTTTTGAAATGAAAAATTCATAGACATTTTAGACAAATTAATGTGAAAATAATCATCAAGTTTAGTAAAGTTATGCCCTAAAACTTCAATTCATTAAATTAATTTTTTTATTTATAATTAGATTTTATTCTATATTAGAACGGGAAAAAAAATTTGTGAAATAGATAAAACTTGCTAGATTAAAAAACAATGTAAAATGATAATCAAGTTTAGTAAATTCTGTAATGAACAATTTAATATAATTTAGCTTACTCCTTAATTACAATATGTGTACACAAGTAATTTATATTAATAAATATTTTTATTAAAAACATAGAGTTTTAAGAAAATTAGAGATAATATAAGAATTAAAAACATTTTTGATAAAAACCACCAAACAAAGAGTTTCAGTTTGTTTATATTATTTCTTAAAACCCATTTGTAAATTAAACACAATATTGTTTCCATTGAATAAATCATATATATTTTTATATTAATTTTAAAACAATTTTGTCTATGAATCTAAAAATTATTTTTTTTACAAAACGCGGTATTTATAAAAAAAAAATAATAATAGAGTAGTGAATGTAAAAAACTTTAATAATTTTTAATGAAGCCACAAAATTAAGAGTTTTAGTATATTTAGTTTATTTTCTGAATACCGTTTTAATTTGAACACATTGTTCCTACATCTTAGATTATTTTTATATTATTTTTAAAGCATTTCCATCAATGAGAAAGCTACAGACTTGATTCGGCAAACAGCTACCACGCAACAGTCTCTAAACACTATAGAGTCTACAAACACTCTAAAACCTAAATTCAACCCCTTCTCCATAAACTCAAACATAATTTCAACTCTCTCTTGGGCCATAGATGTCACAGATGAAACAATTCATGTCTGCACATATCATATCCAGAACCAATAAGCAACTATTACAAGTCTGCAGATCTGAGCTCTTGTTTGCGCCAACAGAAGCGAGAGAAACTCGCCAACACGAGATGTTATTATGCTATATGACTGACTTGAGCCCTTAATGGTTAGTGTTTGGGTGGAAGGGTTATGATATTAGTTGAATGGTCTTGCAAGGGAAGATAGTGCTCTGGAAGGGGAAACCCGTGATAATTGAAGGGGAGTATCTTATAGGTACACTATTGCAAACTGTTGCTCGAAACCATCTATTAAAGAGGTTTCGAGTCAATATTGAATGGGGATGCTTATATGTAAAGTAATAAAGTCTTTCACCTAAGAGGTCAAATGATATTGTATTGAGAATGGATGGATATTGAAGTTGAGAATTTAGCTAAGGATGTTTGTTAAATATTTTGGTAATACTCTGTGTGTAATCATTTTATATGTTCTTAGATAGCTTGTAATGTAAGAAAAGTTTTAATTAGTTATCTTAAAGATTTTAAAACAAAAGAATAAAAAACAATTAACTAATTTTAATTCAACTCACTTACGAAATTTAGTATCACCGGTACATTAAAATAAAAAAATATATGCCTGCATTAAGAAATAAATGTTTAATAATAAGTTCAATCAAATATAAAAAAGGTTTTTAATAATTGAAAAATAATGTAAGGATTTTTACATCAAATTTAATGATATACATAAAATTTAATGACATACATTTAATGATTATTTTTCTTCATAGCTATATATTTTTTTCCTGCAATGCTATGAAGAAATTATATTTCACTTATTAATTCTCTTTCAAATTTATTTAGATATAAATTATTTTTAACTATTTAGTTTATAATCTTACTTATCAAAAATTCACTTACAAAAACAATTATTTACAATTAATTCCCTTACAAAATTTGGTATCACTGGAATATTAAAATAAAAAATATATATTAGCATTAAAAATTATGTGTACAATAATACGTTCTGTCTAAGATTAAAAAAGTTTTTAGTAATTAAGAAGTCATGTAAAGATTTTTACATCAAAATTAATGATATACCAAAAATTTCTTATTTTACTTCGTTATTATTTTTTTTCCTGCAACGCTATGAATAAATTCTACTTCAATTATGAAATTTTCTTTCAAATTTATTTTATTCCTAATTATTTTTAATTACTTAGTTTATAATTTTATTTATCAAAAATTCACTTATAAAAAATTTATTTACAAGTAATTCGCTTACAAAATTTAGTATCACTGGTTATATTAAAATAAAAAATATGTATGGGCATTAAGAAACAAATTTTCAATAATATATTCTGTCTAAGATTAAAAAGATTTTTAGTTATTAAGAAGAAGTCATGCAAATATTTTTACATCAAGATAAATAATAAACAATTTTTTTTTCATTATTATACAAATTTTTTTCCTACATTACTATGAAAAAAAACATTCTTTAATTACTAAATTCTCTTTCATATTTATTTATGACCTAATTATTTCTAATTACTAAGTGTAGGATTTTATTATTATAATTTCATTATTACTATGTATAACTTTTAAATTTAAACAAAAAAAATATTTTTACCTTAAGAATTAAATTTTCTTTTTAAGATTGATGCAGGTTTAAGAAGAAGAAGTCTTGTAAAGACTTTTACATCAAAATTAATGATATACAAATTTTTATTATTTTTCTCTTTATTAGATCTTTTTTTCCCACATTACTATGAAAAAACTATTCTTAAATTAAATTATCTTCCAAATTTATTTATGGCATAATTATTTTTAATTGCAAATTTTATTATTTTATTAGTACTATTTATGGTTTTATTTTAAATTAAAATTTTTAAAAAATATTTTTGTAATAAGAAATAAATGTTGTGTCTGAAATTAAAAAGATTTTAAATAATAAAGAAGAAGTCATGTAAAGATTTTTACATCAAAATTAATGATATTCTAAAATGTATTATTTTTCTTCATTATAAAATATTTTTCCTGCATTATTGTGATAAAAACTATTTTTCAATTATTATATTCTCTTACGAATTTACTTATGGCCTAATTATTTTTAATTGCTTAGTTTATAATTTTTTTATTAAAAATATTTTGTTCTAAAGAACTTATTAAAAACTCTGATAATTACCCATCTTACCTAATTATTTAATTTTACCTATTTAGACCTAAATCTATTTGTTATTGGTCCATTGACAGACATATAAAAGAAAAACATTTTGGTTTTTATATTAATAAAGATTTGCTTTTTGTATTAATAATTTAGAACTATTATATATCTATTAATAATATATACTGCATTCTATCTATTCAAATAACTGTTCTGAAAATTGTATGTACCATACTATCTACAGTTATCCATCTACAATTATAATTAAGTATTAATAAAGATATTTGGGTTTCAAGATATCGATAAATGCTTTATTTGAAACACTGTAGACACAAATAATCTAATGCGTGCAATAAAGTACAGACAAATTTAAATTTACTACACCTATATAGCATATAAAGATTTCATCTCTCTTTTTGCAACAAAAATGATTTAAGAGACTCGAGGGATATTGCCTTCCCCTGATAATTTTTTGGAACTTATATTTCACCCAAAAAAAAAATCAAGTTACGTTTATTGTTTCAGCAAGAAAACAAAAGAAAAAGAAAATGAGAGAAAATATAGAAATACCGAGAACCAATCCACAACCTTCATAAATAAACCAGAGTTCCCTTATTGAGCGAGACTGGATATTCTTTATGAAAGGATCGAAACTGAAGGTGTGAGAAGTTTTTCTTTTCAAGATGTCTTGACCAGTAACATGGTTTTTCCTTTTCCTTTCCTTTTTTTTTTTTTTCTTTTTCCCGGATGATATGTTGGCATATCGGTAGCCGAAAAAAACGGACAACGGGCTACTTGCCCAATGATTGGCGCTTGTCTCCACTTATTTCGGGAACAGTCTTTTCGGTCGCGAAATATGAGACTTCCCCAGGAAAAATGTTTTATTTTTTCCCGTTTTTTGTTTTTCTTTCCTATTTTGGGTGTCCCATTTTCCTCTCGATAGCTCTTCTTTTCTGATGTCTCTTTCTTCTTATTTTCTTTTTTAACACTTTGGCTCAGCAGAATCGTTAGAGGGGGTCTTTTGCAGCCACCCCCTTTTTTCCTTTCTTCGTAATTCTTGAGCTATTGAAAGCATACACATTTTCCCTTGGCTTATATATTTACGACGATTATTGTGCAATGTGAAAAAAGAATAGATAAGAAAAATGGGTGATATTGCACTGTGTCGGGATTTCTTTGCTGTCCATAAAACATTTGTTGATGCATATTCTTTTTTTTTTTTTTTTTTTTTTGAAAGGAGAAAAAGAAATTAAGATGCATGATAATAGATCTTAATCGATAGAAAATAATGGTATCATATAAGCTCTGCCACTTTATACGATTATCTATCATAATCGAAATGAAATAATACCATGATATAAGAAAGTCAGAATAATGACGCGTACTAATATAACGATATGATATTCATATTTAGCTTATTTAGATTTGACTCAAAATGGTCTAAGAGAATTAAAAGTCACTAGATCAATAACAAAGCCAAAAATAAAGTCACGAGGTATGAAATTCTGAAGCTGAAGAAAGCCAGCCAAGGCCGATCTTACGCCAATGAAGAAGAACGAAAGATTAAAATATTAAACAAATATTTATAAGATAATTATGAATTTTGTTACTCATATTTTATGATTATTAATGTTGCTGATAATAATCACCTAAATGTAAAATATGTATGCATACAAAACTAACAAAGTTGGAAAACATATTAAAGATACTTTATTGTAGTATAATGAAAATAGTTACTACTAATATGCAGATTTAAATCAATTTAAATGTAGTTGATTTTCGCAAAGAGTGGTTAACTTTGCTGAAACTTTTACTTTCCAATTACTATTTCTTTAATAATAATGATTTCCTGGGTTTTATTATAAAAATGAATGTTGCACCTTTTACAATTAACCAGGACGGACTTGTGGGGCTCCAGTAGAAAAAATATACATATTTTTGATCTAAATACACTAACTTCTTGTGGTATTTTTTTTTCATTCGGATTTCGAAGACAAATACGCTTGTATACGTTGTTTCTCTTCAGTCCCAGCATTTACGTGAAAATGTTAGAAATCATTGCTGCTATGCTTAGTATTTTTTCTTCTTCTTATATTATAAAAATACTTTTCAAGACTTTTTAATACCTGCAAAATAAATTATAAAATGAAAAAGTTTTGTTTAATAGTTAAGGAAAGACAAACATCCTACATTTGTATATTTAACACTGTTGGTTTACTTTGTTTATTTTGAATTTAATATTCTGAGCTTAATAATATCTGAAAAAACAGTTTATTGCTATCTCTGCAATAAATGGTTTATCGAAATTGAGCAAAAACTTTTTAAAATAACTCCGAATGACATATAGTTTGTCTACAGTAAAAACTCCCCCCATCTAATTTTGAGGCCGTCTACTGCTATGGAAACCCTGTCCTATATAGTGACCCCACACCCCTACTTGAAAAGGTTATACCTCATTACCATACTCACCGCCACGGATACAGACGAATGGCTAGGGGAGTTCTTACTTTGGACAAACTATACATTCTATTCGCTATAACTTTTAAAATACCTATAATAATAAATATATAATAAATAAAATAATAAATAAAATAATAAATATAATAAATAAAATAATAAATATAATAAATAAAATAATAAATATAAATAAATAATGTAAATTATAATAAATAGTGAAATTTAAACCTTTTGACTAAGCTATTGGAGCCATATTTTACAAATTGCAACCCCTTGTACCATTGAAATTGGAAATTAGTATGTCATGATATGTCATTGAGGCGGCAACCATATAAAGCTGATTAACTCTCCCTGAACTGGGATGTACAACTATGTTGGTTAGAGCATCCTTCTATGAACAACCCGGGGGTCCTTAGTCTCAATCATTCCAGCAGCCAATGAACATCTCTCTTGCACATTTCTTCCTCCACATGCATTTCTGCTCAAAAATGAGTATGTGCTGTTTCACTTTAGAATACATGGGGTTTTAGAATTAAACTATTATTTATTTCAAAGCTATTTTGATAAATTTTTCCACAATTTTGATAAATTCTTTTTTTTTCCAGCGTAAAAAATACCGATACCAAGCTAATGTGTTTCGATATCGTAACTTTGTTTGCTCGCGAGATGGAAAGATCGGAGTTAAACCTTTTACTATAAGTTTTTTGTTCGAAAATAAAGCAAGCATCAACAAAGATAATACATTGCAATAGATCAACGAAGGCAGACAAACACTGCAACGTATTTAAACAACCACTTCGTACATATTTACAATGCTGACTCCCTTTAATCTTAACTTTTTAATGTCAGTAAAAAAAAAAAACCTCTGAAAAGTTAATAATGACCTTAAAATATAAAGCCGAAAAAGTCTTCGTAAATAGTTTTTCTCGGGAAAAGGAAAAAATTTATCCCAACAAAAGTTATTTGTTTATATTTTTTTGTATTGACAAATAACCTTTTATTACTCGTAATTCTCTTCAACAATATTGAGTTCTATTATTTTCTCATTGAAATTAATAAAATCAATACAGAAAAACAATTTATGATCTAAAAAATTGAATTAAAACAGAAACCTCAGAAATTTGAACCCTAAGTAGCTTTTCTATGAGTTAGAAATTTCCCCAGAAGAAAAAAAAAATAAATAAAAATAAAAAAAATCCCTGTTGAAGTTGTTTTTCCTTATTGTTGTTGACGCGAAGGGTAGAAACTATCGGATGCACATAAATAATGTTTCATCGGAATTGAAAATAATGTTATTTTTCTCATTAAATTTTCTGATTAATGTTTTGTTCGCATTAAATTTATATTAAATTTAGTAATCTGTTAAAAACAGTTAATAACGAGAACTAGAAACATGAAACAGTATCCTCTCCTTGGTACGTTAAAAATTAGGGGGAAAAAAACCCATGTAGAAATTGTTTCTCCTTTGCGTAAGTAACTACGCAGGGAAAAAAACATCGCATATCAGCATAATTAGCTTAATGATATTATCTGTTTTTTTATGCAATTAGCTTATAATGCTTACAGACAAATATATAAAGTTTCATTATTCTTAAATACATAATAGTAGCAGTATGTGAAAATAATGCTAATAATGATGTACGTAATATATTGAAAAGTTAATTTTACATATTGATTTAACAAATTATACTATTTCAAAACTATGTTTAAGTTGTTTTAATAAAACTAATAAATAATTGTTAATAATTGTTACTATTAGAAAATATTTATTTCTTATTAATTTGAATGAATCGTTTAGAATTTTTCAGAAATTATTTTCAATTCATATGCTTTTAAGAACAATATTAATTTCTCAGAACTAAATGTCTAGTTTTATACAGAATCAATTCTTTTCTATAAAAAAAACATTATTGGTTATTTCCACAAGAGTAAGAATATCAACCTTTTCATACCTTTACAGTCCTCTTATATTTATATGCCTGATAACTATAGCAAATACCTCTATAAAAACATCTGGCTAAACTTTATACGTTATATATATATATATTCCGGTTAGTAATTCAAGTTAGTAAAAAAAAAATATTCTGTACTTAAACCTTTCATTTTTTTATATTTTCCATTCATACGGTAACCGTTTACCAGAAACTCTGGATTTCAAAATTATAGTTACTATAACCATGCATTTAGTAAAAAATACAAAACTAAAAACTAAATTTTACCAAATAAATGGGTTTTATGACATACTCTAAGACATCATAATCAAACTACAAAATTTCATCTCATTTACCACATTTTATCACATATTTAAAACCATATTTTATTGTTAATACTACCAAAAATAATTAAAAACACTTTAGTAGAAATTAGTGAACTTTTAGGTGTTCCCAAGGAGCAAGAAATATGAGTAAATTTTACCATATTCTGGTAGTTTTGACCATACTCTTTTTCTTAGTACCGCAATTAAGCATAAAAACGCATTTAAAAATACCCTTTATAGAGATTTTGTATCTAAATTATGAAAAATTTATTTCTCATATTTTTCTGGAATATTTGCAAAAATCAAAATAATGTGATTTTTTTGTTGCATTACTTTTGAATTTGCCGTAATAATACTTTATAAATTATTAAAAATGTATGCAATGAGTTTTACAGACGTTTCTTAAATTTTAAAACGAAGTTTCTTTACTTTTTATTGTGATTTGCCATAATTTAGCTGTAATTCTTTCAAAAACCCAATATAATCACTTTTCTCGAGCGGTAAAGATGAACAATGTTGTCATCTATTGTAACCGTATTAAGAAGAAAATTATTTTCCTCAAACAACTGCTCACTTAATAAAACAACTTTTTCTCAAGAAATTATGGTTCAACAATCAACATTCTCTAGCAGTGTAGGACCACAATTTTTATGTGCAAAATGTTCAAGAGATGAATAAATTAAGCGAATTCGTCTTTTAATTCCTGGTGTCATTTTCACAAGGAATCATTTTTCATCCTTGGTGTCAAACTAATGAAAGTAAACTTTCTAAGCCTTATAAAAAAAAACTTTATTAAAATAGCACTTTTTGACCTAAGTCTTTTCTAATTGTTCTAGAAAAAAATATTTCTGTGGAATTTCAGTTTAAAGAGGCACAATTCTTCAATGTTCCTTAAGATGGGATGTCGCTTTCAATTATTCCAACTCTTCCAGCCTTGAATTAATCCTCTCTAGTCAGCAGAGGACGTCTTTCATCAATCACTGCCCGAATCACCCCTTGTTTGCCACCCACAATATACACCCTCTCCCTATTTCTTTCGAGAACAGACGAGGGGCAGAAGGGTAGAGAAGTGGGTTAACTTTAATTGAGGAAGCTAACAAGTTAGAGGATAACTTTTATGGGGATGAGGTAAATGCTTCAAAGGGAAAAAAGCAGGGAATATTGTATGTCGGATGGGGACTTTCTTTGCTGCTGTGGGAGTTTTTGATTGGATAAGAGTCAAGTAGTGATGAGAACAATAGATTTTTTTTAGAAATGACCTCGGAGAAAAAAGTTTTGCAGTATGATTAATGACAGGGGGAATTTATTTATTGTTTCTTTAGCATTCTAAGAGGGAATAATGTTGTTTAATAAACTTGAAATAAAACTAGGAAAATGTTGTTTTGTTATTTATTCAGTTTGTTGAAACCAAAAATTTTATTTAGGTGAAAATAAATAACAGTTAACAGTTTAAGAAAGAAAAAGAATTATTTAATACAATATTATTTAATTGTTACAATGTTACAGTAATATTTAATTGTTGCAATGTCACTATATATTTAAATGGTCTACTATTAAAAAGCAACGTACTCAAATGCTTTCAAATATTAAAAAATAAACAAAACTATTTTTAAATGCCATTAAAATTATCTTTTTTAAAGCAAAGGGATTTCAACAAAAGCAATTCTTATGATCTGAAAACAATAACATTAATTACAAATGCAACAGAAATCGCTTTTTATCTATACACAATCGAAAGGTTTCTTAAATTTCGTAAAAAAGAAAAAACATATACTTTAAACAGAGTATACAGTATCTAAGTGTATCTTTATATATTGATATAACACATAATTTCTCAAAATAGATCAAATAATTTGTTTTGCCTTTAAACAGTTATTTATTATTATTAATATCTTAATTATTTAATATCTTAAAGTATAGTAATAAAAAGTTCATTTCAAAATAATTTTGATGATTCAACACACACATATTTCATGGAAACCAAGCCGACTTCATATTTAAGAATGTTCCCTTATAGCATTATCAAAAAAAATCATTTAAAAACTTTAGTTATTACTGCAAATTAATGTTGTTAAGATGAAACAATGATTATAGCTATTCATATTTTAAATTTGATTTAATTAAGATAATCTTTGTTATCAATTTTATTATTTTTTTTTAATTGTTTATTTGTATATTATACTCTGAAACACACTCTGAAAATAAACAATACAAAGTTTTTCTCTAATTGTAATATATATATATATATATATATATATATATATATATATATATATATATATATATATATATATATACACTGCCCACCTGGGTTTACATATTGACATTCATCAGTTTAAGCGTATTAGAGTAGATTTGATGAAAACTCTTTCAGGAGCACCATATTACGAGGTGGGTCAAGTTACTCCCACAGTAAGAATACTTCTTCGTTCAAAAGTATGTGGTGTTGTTGACTGCTGATGAGTTACACTTTTTTTTATATTATTGTATATTTTATATCATATATCTACACTAATTTTAGTCGGCACCTCTTGCGCGTGTTTATTAGAATATAATATTTTTTATAAATTTTATAATAAATTCTAAAAATTCATAAAATTTTTTAGTTTTTTACATTATTAATAAATGTTTCGGTTCACGCTTATTAAACACCCAATTGTGATGCGGTTTAGTCAACACTGTCGGATGCTGCAAAATTCTTTAAAGAAATCAAAACACTCATTTTTGCTTTAGAAGCATCTTTAAGGTCACTGCAATCATGAAAAAGAAATGATTACCTAACCAGTTATTTAGTCTAACGTTCTTTAAATTATTGGATAATTCCAAAATTCATAGGGTGAATTCTGCTGGAAAAAATTCTACTCGGAAATTTTGAAATTTAAGCTCCCATACTTCCTTTAACCAAACCACCCTTTTATCGTGCTTTGCCCATCTCACCACCCTTCAGATTTTGAATAAATCGGAAATCTTCTCTTACAGACAAAAGGACAATGACTTCGGCTAACCGAACAAGATAGAAAGAGAATGTCAGAAAAGCCACAAGCAGCTAATAAACATGTCTCTTAAAGGAAAAAGAAGATTAAGAAGAAAACTCAGAAAAAGTTAAACGAGCTTTGCAGAAAAAAATTTATTTTAATCTGTTAAAAAAACGTGTAAAATGGGATTTTCCTAAAAAGGATAACGTAAAATCCGGGATATTTTAATATTAGCGGTATAGGCGCTGTTTTCACGAACTATCAGAAAATGACGATGACGTAGAAAGCGGGATAACGTACGAAATAAACAAAGTAAAACCTGGGTATATTGATTGAAAACTATTGTCAATAGATATATAGTTCATATAAATAATCAATACATAGTTCTTCACATTATTGCTAAATATTTTGGTTCATATCAAGCTCATTCATAATCCAAACATCAAATCATATTACATCTCACATTTTTAATTAAATTGTTTCTTCATATGTAGTCTTCATTATTGCTACAAGAATTAATTCTAATGCAATAGTTCTTAAATATGATTGGAGGAAATACTATAGTCTTACAAAAATCTCTATTATTTTAGATAATTTCGGAAAGTTAAATGTCAGTAATTCTCATAAAATATAACAAAACTACGTACAAAAAATGTATTTGCATGCATAAATACAAAGCTTTGAAAGATAAATGTTTGTCGTAATTTGAATACATTAATTTCTTTGTTTTCTTATCGAGTCTTAAAATTCATGAAAAAGAAAAATATGGAAAAGCATAACAATAAGGTAGGTAAGTGTCTTCAACTATAAACTCACGCAACTTTTCGAAAATCGCGCACGCTATTAAGTGCTTGGAAAAATGCTTTCTAAAAATTTTTTTTTTTCTGGTGCTCACAATTGCTCCTCAGCGCGCGCGTGGTTTTATAAAAGTGTACCGAACAAACAAAAGTCCATTAAATAAAGTGGGGGTTGGTGTGGAAGCCAAAAAACCACTGGGGACCCAATTTCCGGTTCTGACTTAATGAATCAGAATGCAGGCGGAAATGAAAAAGCTCCACTACAGCAAACAGTCGATCAGAAATCCTAGAAAAATAAAAGGAAGTTGAAGTTGTAGTTTTTTTCTGCCCTTTCCTTTCGATCATTATTATTTACAGTGAAGAAGCCGACAAAGCGGGTGCACAACCGATTACCATAAAAGAAGCGCCATCTAGGAAAGGCAAATGGCAATTGGAGCGGAAACGTGGAAATCAAGCGTACGCTGTGAATAGTTCATTCTCTTTTTCCTAAAAATGGGATTTTTCTTAACTTTTTTTCCTCTTTCTTTTTGATGAGGTAAAAAACTGGAAATGCAACAAAGTGTGATTGAAGAGTTTATCTGTGTATCAAAGGAATTGGCTTTACATCTTTTGAGGGGGAAAAATTATTTGTTGAAAAAAGTTAGAATCAATCAATTATAAGAAATTAGCTTCGACAAGTTTTAAAAGTAAAATACTTCGAATCTTGGTAAAAAGTTTCTTAATAAGGATATTTTTTTTAAATTTTATTTTCTTTCTTTCGTTTAAAAAAAAAGTTACGCTGGTATTTACATGCATTCTTTATTATAAGTAATACGGCTTAGAAAGTTTAAAAACTATTTTTTTCCCTACAAAACTCACTTAAATTCATCTAAATTCATGACTTTAATCCTTTCTTGAACGTTTTTTTTTTTTTAAATCATAGATTATAATTTTTTTTTTTCTTAATTTCGCTCTTCTCTTATTCAAAAATCAAGAAAACTCATTTAATGTTTATTTTTATTTCTTAACCTTCCAACGCAGAATTTTATTAAGCATATTTTTGAACTTTTTTCCTAATTTTGTATTAATTTAGATCAAAATAAGCGAAAAAATATATTTAGCATTTTAATAATTTATGGTTATGAAATGCATCTTGAAGCACCGGCTTCTTTTTTAGCGTTAAAGATAAAATCTTATACATAAAAACACGACTCACTTACAAACAATAATTTTTCCAATTTGCCCTTATTTGCAGTTATTTAAATATAACAGAAAAATTTATTATTCGTTGACATTTATTTACTTTATAATATCAATTATAAATAGAGTTTGAAATAGGAATGGAAAAAAAAATTAATACGCTTTTTATTTTAATACATGTATAATTCCGATAATCTAACAGACTTCTTTTTATTCTATTATCAGACTGCTTTTTATAAGTAAAAATATATATATATATATATTTTTGCTTGTAAATAAAGTGTTAGAAAAAAATTTATATATATATATATATATATATTAAGGAACACCGGTGTCCAATCTGCGCCAAAGGGTTTATAACTGTTTAAAAAAATGAAATGCATAGATTATGAAACTCCCTGTGCTATTTTTAACAAATAATATTACTATTTTGTCCATACAAGTAGCAAATGGTAAATTTTTAAAAAAAAATCTATAAATTATAAACTATTTTAAAAATATTGATTAAATACATTAACAAAATATTTAATAGATTGATAGATTATTTAATTTATAATATTAAAAGATTAACATTAACGAAATTTTTTTTTTGAAAACTAATAATTTTTATAAAAGTAAATATCTTTTTTAAGTGCTCAAATGTTATTAAATTTCTAAAAAATGTGTTTTTTTTTCCATTATAAAACCAAAAATTATATCGAGTTAAATCAAAACATAACTCTTACTTAACAAAACTGAAGTTTGAAAAAGCCATATACATTTCTTATGTTTTGAACAGATAAAAAAATTTGCCAGTTTAACAACCACTACTTCAAGAAATGTATTCGAATATTTTTAATTGTTTACTTTAATCCTAAAGCAAAACCTCAACTGTATTTTTACTTTCAATAAGAAAAAGTATTTATTTATATTGTAAGTATTTATTTTTTTAATTATCGAAGTAAATTGTTGTAGTTATTACGGTAAGAACTTTTTTTCCTACCTTAAATGTTCTGTTTAATTAATTCAAAACACTCATCATCATTAAGCATAACTAATTCACGCGTAAAAACACCTTGGCTTCATCATTCATACTTAATTAAGCACCCGCAACAAATTTCTACCAGGTGATTTTATCAGGTGTTGCTTCTGTCAACTCCAGGTCATGTCTTTTGTATCTGTTCCTGTGGGTTGCTATCTGTTCTTAAACACCTGCGATTCAACACCTGCTACTTCATTTTGTGTTTTAACAGAGAAGCGAGACCAATTAAATTTCTCCTCTCTTCTGTTGAAAGATTGATGTATCGAATTCCGAATACAGCGTTTGATTTCTTTTCATTTTCGTAACTAGCTTCAAACAAAGCTAACTAAGCAAAACCAAAACTGTTGAAATTTGAAATCTTTCTTCATTAAATATTTGTTTGGCATTTAGATTTCCACCTTTTTTTCTTTTTAGTTTTTTAAACTAATAATGACGAACTACTATGAAACAGTTTGTATTTCAATTTATATAGTTTTAATTGTTATGGAAATTAATTTTTACTGTAATTTTTTTGTTTAAATGCAATACAGTACCAAAGTTTTCAGAAATATAAACTGAAAAGTACACAGAATTTAAATTTTAATTGTTGATGTGTAGGGTTAGCTTAGTAATCTTTTTAACTCACATGGAACATAAATTATAATTAATTTGATCTTAAAAATTTACCTTGTAAACAGTTACTGTTACAATTATACTTTCATATTAACCAGAATAAAATAAATTTTAAAAACTAATCTGTTTTAAATGTTGCCAAAACAAAGAACTTTTTCATTCATAAATGTAATTGGTTTAAAAAAATTAAGCATTTGAGCCTTTCTTGTCTTTTAAACTTTATATTTAACTTATAATTCTAAAATATTCTTTGATTAGTACTTTTTTCTGACAAAAATATTCAAGAAAAACATTCATTTAGGAAGTTACATTTTTTTTTAAAGAATTTTCATAATTTCAGCATATTTGAGATTTAGTTCTAGAACATACATGTTTTCATTAAATTCTTGTATTTTCACACCTGCAGAACAGCTACGCTCAACCCTTTTAATTACACATTTGAAGTAGATTTTCATAATTGAAAATAAATCGTGAAACATTTATCCCGAATTTTCGGGACAAAATATTAAAAAACATTTGATTTTAAAAGAAATCGGTTAAATTAAATGCGATTTAGATTTTTCAATTAATTTTTATATGTTTCTAAGTACTAGTTTCAAGGAAATTCAGGGAAATTCCTTGTTTCTAATTCGGGAATTGAAATTCAAAATGTGTGTTATAAACCAGTATTATATAAATTTTAAGAACCTACACTGATAGAAATGTTGGAGCATGCTCACACATAATATAATTAAAATTTGCTGCTACCCAATGTGGTACTAAATTGTACCACATTATCGTACCCTTTATACTTGATTACATGAAAATATACTGCAACTTGAACTGAAATGTCATTTTTAAATTTGCTACAAATTTGCATAGTATTGTGGTCCAAAGTGCCTATGAATGTTACTGTTCAGCGATAAACTAATTTTTCATAATTCTAATTAACCTGCTTTAATTATTCCAATTAATAATAATAACGTATATATGACCAGTAAATTTAAATAAATTATTCCATAAATTATCTGAGTAATGAGCTAGGGCAGTGTTTTCCAAAGAGTGGTACGCGTACCCCCAGGGGTACGGGAACAGTTTAGAAAGGGCACGCGTTCTTATGCGAAATATCTTGCAACAAACAAAAATTTTTAAAAAATTTATTTAAAAAACAAAGCTAGCCAAAAAAATTTACAATTGCCTATTTTTCTATTGGCTATTTTTTGCAAAGTTAACAGTTAATAATTAGAGGTGTTAACAGCCAGTTGGGATTTTTAACTTTTGGCAATTTTTTTTTAGTAGAAAATACATTCATTTTTTTTTCTTTCTTTTTTTTTTCTTTCTTTTTTTTTTTTTTTTTTTTTTGTGGTACACAGCGTTACGAAAAATTTAGAAAGGGTACACAAAAGTCATAAGTTCGGGAAACACTGAGCTAGGGTGATTCTTTGAAGCATTGAAAACTGTCTCATTTTTAAAATTATCTACATTATAAAAACTCCGGATCAAATTACAGTAAAAATCATTAAATCACGCTAATAAAGTTAATTTTACTGTAAAATTTGCGGCATTGCATTTTATGGTAAAAATGAATTTTACGGATGATGCACTCAAAGTTCCGGTACTTCATATCGTAACTTGATCCGGAAATTTTTACAGTATGTGTAATCAGCAAATTACAGTGAAAGTCTGCTCATTTTTCACTAGGCACTAAAATCTTTTTCTGGAAAAACAGCAACGTTTCTGTACTCTTAAATTAACATAATATTAAATTTTATTACTTAAACTAGTTCATAATACAATGAATTTTTTGATATCTGAAGAATCAAGTTAACACAAACAAACTATGAAAAAACTAGTTGAAAGAAACAATATACCGTTTAGCTAAAAAATAAAATAATTTTCACATTATCTCGATAAAATGCGGAAAGAACTTGAATCCGAACTATAACGGTTTCCCCTTGTTAATCTTCAGATTAGCTACAGTGCTTAACTTGTAATATATAAGCTGAACACTAAAAATTTCAAGATTCTAAACGCATATTCTGCTAAGGCACAGCACTGGTTGTAACACAAACTTATTTTCAAAATTCTTACTTTAATAGCATCTTGTAAAGTAAGAAAAAAATAATGACGGAAATTTATTTTTAGACATGCAAAACATCTTTGAAATTTTTGCCATTTTTAACTGTCTTCAAAACTTAAATGAAAAGTTTGAATGCTGCTGCACTTAAATGGCAGTCGTTCATTTTCCATTCACTGTACAATGACATTAACGTTTTCTTACCTTAGGGCCAAATGAATTTAAACTTCGGGACTTAACAATACCCCAAAGTAGACGCAGATATCTGATATCCTGATAATTTCGCAGCGGTAGGAACAATTACTAAGCGCTAGAAATATTTCCTTTTTGATAATAGCTACGTGACATATTGGAGGTTTTAGCGCCCGCCCTGTAGTTCTGTGAATGTCACAATTCATTATCGCAATCAGAAAGCCGCGGGAAAATTTAGCAAAATTTTCTCCTCCCTCGTTTTGGCAACGTCAGCGTTATCGTCTGCGTTCATGGACCGGCATTTCATTTGTTAGCAACCGAGTTTTCCAGAATGCCTGGCGGCTTCTATTACACCATTTATGGAAGTTTCAAGCCATCCAGGAGTGTTCTTTTGTGTTATGCTATAAAATGATCCGTCAGTTTCTTGGAGGGGGGGGGGATTCTTGGAAGGGAAAAAAATAATAATGAAAAGAGAAAGCTGGGGATTCTTTTCTCAGCATTCTCGACGAGTTTAATTATATTAATTAGAGCGAAAGTCTTCTTTTCTAAAGGACTTTTTGAACGGTAACTGTGGAAATCGAAACAAACCTAGGAGAAAATAACCATTTTCAAGTCACTAGGCAGCTAATTAACCTCATTGTCTTCATTAAGTAAACACATTTAAAAGTCGGATTTCAGGGATACATAGCATTTCTAATGATTCTTTTTAAAAACGAAAGAATCAGCCCGGGAATCTTTCGCTTTCTATTTAATCTCTTAAAATTTTTCGCATTGTTTTAGATTGGGAGTCCCTCTGCGAATTTTAATCGAGTCTAGCGTTTTAGGCGAAGAAAATTAAATTGTCTCTTAACAATAACTTTGTAATTTTATCTTTATTCATACAGTGAAAATCTTCTAACACTTAAAAGTTTTCCAATTCAGGAATTAAAATTATTCTAAATGTTGAAGCTTTATTTTCGGGCATTGAAAATATTACTTAAAGAAATATTTGTTATCCCCATTGTTCTGCGTATTGGGTGTCCTATATCGACAATTTAAAATACCAATTAGAAAAAATGAAAGGAGATAGAATTGCGCCGTTTTTTGCGTTCTATTTAGAAAGTGAGAACATTTATTTTGTATTACTTTCTAAAATATTTACAAAGTTCGTCAACTGATCGCTCTAATGATTTATAAAAGCTGTAAAACAATATTTTTTTCTGCTGCATGGCAGACCATGCCATTGGTGTAAGCTAATTTTGTCCTCAGATGACGTCACGTTGCTACTGCTGGTAGTTCGATGATGGTTAGTTCGATGCATTATTGTGTGGCTTTATATTATCAACTACGCCATCCATTAACAAACTTAGTAACTAATTTGAAACAAATGATGAGGATAAATCAATCTTGTTTCCTAAGCAGCAAACCGTACATTTCTACCTCCCACCGATTTTCTTTATTTGAATTTTTAAATGATCTGTCAATTTTGAAAAAAATTCTGAAGATATTTTTTCGTTGCAAAGATTAAAAATAAAGACAATTTCGAATGAGCATGGTTACAATCAACTTTAAATTAATTAATTCGCAAATATTTTAATGACTAATTTAAATTTCAGCAAATTATTTGCTCGGCATTTAAAAAAAGCGGTTCTCCATAGAAAAAAAAATTCTATATTTTTTTTACTGTTAAACACATTTTGTATCATTTGACATACTTATTTAACACAATATGTATGTATTTTTTTTTAAATAAAAATCATTTTAATCTAACTTTTAGTTGGGTTTATCATTTAATAAATCAAAAAGGAGAGTAAAAGAGAGACAACAACTTCTTTACATAAGTTTATTTTAATTTATTATTTTATTAGTCAATATGAACATAACATAGCCAAATAAATCTTTAAATTATTTGCTTTAAGTCAAATCGCTATATATTTTAATTCGATACTAGTTTCAATTGAACATTATACAGTAGAATTTTCATCACAAAATCGATTTAAATATTTTTTTTAATTGTTCCAGAACACGATAATAATTTTTCATTTTTTTTTTTTTCCTTTCATTTTAGGCATGAAAAAAAGCTCCACACTCACAATACAAATCTCTGAAATACCTTCTTACCCTTGTCTGCATCATAAAACAGTTGCTGAAGTCGGTAAACCCTTGGATTTTTATGTTTTTGTAAGTTTAAATTTTTTATTCTTATAAGAGTCATTAGCTTTTTAAACCTTAATGCATGTATACTATAACATAAAATGTCTTTTTACTATCCTGAAAATTTAACTCCACAGAAGAAAACAACAATAGATTTATTTTCCGTGTTATAAAAAAGATTGCGGTGAAAAGACGAAAGTGTTAAAAACAAGTGTTACCAACACATACAAAATAGTAGAATTTATGAGGAGACATATTTATTATTTTAAATAGCAAGAAAATTAAGGTCCTATTTACCGTTGGACGTTTAACTATTTTTGAAATGATATTATTTCACACTTATTTATTCACTTCATTTTCACCACAACTCCCTGAATTCCCTTAATTTTTTCCGAATTCTGAAGTAACCCTGAATAGGAAGTAACAAGTGCAAGCCCTTCTAAAGTGAAAACAAAATGATTAGTACAAAAAAAAGTGATGAATCAAATGAATTTGACGCTGTTTTTCGAAGCTCTGTCGCCAAGGAAAATTTAAAAAAAACATAGTTTAAGTGTTTTACACTTGAAGCAATGCGATGATTTTAAACAATGTATATAATCTTGCCGTGAAGAAGTATCTGGGCTTTAGAACAGACAAGTAACTTAAATATTTTAAAAGTTATTAAATTTTTTAAATATCTCCAATTAGGCAAGAGTTTTTTACCTGGATCATGATTATCAAAATCACTGCCTCATTCTCAGTTTTTGTAAATTTTTATGTGCCCAAGTAATGCAGTATTGGAGTAAGTTTTTAAATATCAAACAATTTGACCACAAACGCTTTTCATTTTCACAAAATTGTGGCTTTTCTCCATATTTTCACCATTTTCCATTTAAAGCACCATTTTCTGTATAAAGGTAGACAGCGCTGGTTTTTGATCGACTGAACTTGACCTATCAGACATGAGTAACTGTTGCAAACTCATAATATATCTGTTATGAAACTAGCATATTATTCGCAAAAAAGCATCAATTCATATTTCGAAGAAGCCTTCGAAAAACAACTTTAAAGAAGTGATTTGGACCTTCGTACTGCATGAAAAAAACAAGAGAAACCCTTTAATTAAGAAAAAAGTAGAAATAAAGGAGGCGAAGGAAATAAAATTAAAATTAAAAATATTAAAATTAAAAATATGACCACTGAAGCCGACGTCTTCAGGGGGTACCGGCCTCAGTGGCCATAAAACAAAACCTTTTCTATTGAGAGAGATGGCAAAAGCCTAAAAAAACTCCCTCAGTACCCCGAAGGTTTTGTATAGAAGTACAGGAAAAAAACATGTAAAACATAGAACTAATTCAGAAAAGAAACTCAAACAAAATCATCAGAAATTAAAATAAAAATCATCAGAAAATAAAAACTCACATTAACCAGGTCAAGCGGCGAATTCACCAGCAAACCAAACGAAAAAGAAAACACTTAAACCAAAAGAAAACAACGCCCTCTTTTAAAATGCGCAGATTGAAAAAATGAAAGAAAGAAGGTGTCGAAGAAAAGATTACGTCACATATTAATAGAATGCTTAACTGAGATTAATTAAGAGCCTTTAATTAAGAGGTTCCCGAAATCTTGAAAAAGCGGAAAATAAATGATAGGATTCCTTTTATGCCAACCCCTGTCCAAGTGTAGCCAAAAACAAAACATACCCGGATACCTTTCGAATCTTAAAAACTTCTACCTCACGCATTAAAATTTCATCAATAATTAAAAACTCTTAGTTATGATGTGTACAAGATCATATCATCATACTGCTAAACAAATGCAGCTTAAAACTTGCGTTAAGGCATGTGTTATTGTGACACGTCCTGTTTGAAAGGTTAGACAAATTTCAGTCAACTATTGTAGTTCTGGTGTACTTGTCAAATATATTAGCAATTAATTAAATACTTAGAAGAACTGCTACTGAATGAGGGGAGATGTACTTTGCAGATACAACTATTTCCAGATATCTGAAAGTACAATAAACAATTATGTTGTTACAAAGAGACAAATTTCTATACTGTGTGACCCTTAAAAATCACTGGCATTTCAATTATAAACTAATGCGTTTAAAACATAAATCTTATGTCACTGATATGCACGCATCCTATGGTTCATAATGTACCACTAAAATAAGGTTCATATAACAGTAAAGATTTAGATACTCGTTAATAGTTATACTTCCAAATTGCTTATAGCTGGTTGGAAATATATATATATATATATATATATATATAAATTTGTTTGAAAAATTAGTTGATAATATGAATAAAATATTTTGCAAACAAGCAGATTAAGAAATATGATAGCATATTATAGTACAACAGTGTTTCCCAAAGTGTGGTACGCGTACCCCCAGGGGTACGGGAACAGTTTAGCAGGGGTACGCGTTCTTATGCGAAATATCTTGCAACAAACGAAAATTTAAAAAAAATTATTTAAAAACAATGCTAGCCATGAAAATTTACGATTACATATTTTTCTATTGGCTATTTTTTGCAGAGTTAACAGTTAATGATTAGTGGTGTCAACAGCCAGTTGTAATTCTTAACTTTATTCTCCATTCTAAATAAACATATTTTTAAAAAAATACATTCATTTTTTTATTAGTGGTACACAGCATTACGAAAAATTTAAAAAGGGTACACAAAAGTCATAAGTTTGGGAAACACTGCAGTACAATATAACAATCAAGACAAAATATACGCATCATATTTTACTATCTACTATTCATGAAATATTCGCATATTACAATCATTAAAATATAAAGTAGTGATTATTTTGACATATAGATGATGCATGTTCCTGAAAAGTTTCAAATAACTCACACACAACGATACGTTTAACTGAAACAAAACAAAAGCTTCGACAACAATGCACGTATACATGTTAGAGAAATTATTTAGTATAAAAAAAGTACGAAGCATAGAATATAATTTCTATGAACCAGTTTTGCTAAAAAAAAATATATTATAGGTTAACTGCATTGATATTAATTCCAATAGAAACTAAAGCCAAAAAAATAAAATCGTTCCAACAAAAGGTATTGCAGTAACAGTTCCAGTAATTACAAAACACAGTGCCGCTGCCTAATCCCCGAAAGAAAAAGAAGAATAAATAAACAATCAGTAAAATGAAATGCTTCCCAACATAATCTCTTTCTCAAAAGAGTAAATCTTTTCTAAAACTGTTTCAGTAATACTTAAAAGAAAACTTTTATTTGTTCAAATACTTAAAAAAAAAGACGATTACACATGTTTCTATGGCACACAATGCTTTCCTGCAGCTTATACACTACGGGGTCTTGCATTTCTTTCTTCCAGACCATTGCTTTATGAGTGGCACACGACAAAAAAGAACCTTTTTCCTTCTAAATATGTTCCTTCCGCCCTTCTTGTACCGTATTATGTCCTTTGCAGCAAAGCCGTATTTTCTGAAACCCTCTCTCTTTTTAGTTTGAAAGATAAAAATAAAAATAGGAGCAGATCAGTGTTTATTTTTATATTTTTCTCCCGGGCACGCACTCTAGCTATAAATATATAGTCAGATACATTCTCCACACTGCCCACCCCTTCTCCATCTTTTATAGTTTCTAATGCCTATTTCCTCCCTCGGATCTACGTCGTACTCGCGGCTTTATTGGGCGGAAGTGGGTGATTTGGTCGTGGAGCGCGGAAGAATATCTGTCAAGATGGCCGACTCGGCCTAACAATGGAGTACCGATATTTTCTTTCCCAGTTTCACAGCTGTATTTTTTAGGATGAGTTAAACATTAAATAAAAAAATATTGTCGCGGAAAGAGAAGATCCGAGAATCATATATATATATATAGCCATCATGGTCCTGTGTGAGTTACTTTTTCAGAAGATGATGTCAAGCAAAATTGTATTCTTCCATTCAAGTTTTGTTAAATTGCTAACATTGTTCCATTTTTTTTCTTCTTCCCATCCTGCTGTATTGGCAAGCGGGCAAGTTGATCTAAGGGGATAGATGACTCTTCCACCTACTCACTTTCCATGCATCCATTCTCAAGTTGTCGTTTTCTTCTTATGCTTCGGAATATGGCTGGTTGTTTTGGTTAAGAGTCAAAATGTATAAGTTTTTCGGTGACAATGGGTTTCTTAAACTCGGAAACCTTTCAGTCTTAAATTGAATCTTCTTTCTTTATGGGAGCTATCCTAGCTTGAGTTTTTCCTCCTTTTTTTCTTATGTATTCTTTCGAAGCATTCATTTTACTATGGGAGCTCTTCTGATTCAGGATTTCGGGGAATATTTCAAAGTAGTTTTCCCATATATACTTGATTTGCCTCATCAAAAAGTATGATTGAACATTTGAACTGACATTGGCATAGGATTTTAAACACACATATTGAAAAAAATTTATATATATTAAACCTGATCCTGAAAATATATTAAACCTTGCAGACTCAAAAGCTTTCCATTCTTGTTAAAATATTTTGAGAGTTGGGTTTTATACATGGCGTTTCAATTTTATCCCAAATATATTCAGTTGGGTTTATTTTGAACGATTCAGATAAGCGAAATCCTTTACTGAAAATACAAACGACAAGTGGCATTGCCACCTTGAAAAATCTCATTGTAAGGAGACATGAAAATCTGAAAGTGATTTTTAAACAAATCGAAGATTACTTTAAAAGTTTCATGATAGGTTCACTTTCAAGGAAGAACTATGAAAGTGTTATGATTATAACAACAAATTACACAGTAATGGATCCATCACCAGCTTGAAAAGTGCGTTGTCGAAAACAAGGCTTTGTGGGTTTGAGAAATTTTTGACACACTCGATTTTCCTCTCATCAGCCTTGGCAAACCGGTCTCATGACTTAGCTGACAGGGTGACATATTTCCAGTCGTGTATGATCTTAACTTATTAAAAGTGATGACTATATCTAACCTAACATTTGGATCAAACTCTAAATATTGACCAGGTGTTAAACTTGGATAACCTTTCTTGGCTCTTCCAAAAATAAAAAAACTAACTAATCTAATTTTCAAAAACTATTGCATTGGAATCACGTATTTTTTTACAAACCAAAATTCAGATATAATCGATTGTTAAGCCATAGAACACGATAAAAAATTTAATCTTTAAGTTGGCTCCCAAATGCCGTTTTACTGTGCTAACAATAGCAAAAAAATTTTTTAATTAGCGTAACAAAAATTATGAAACTAAAATGTTTTATTACCTGTGTCTGGAACAAAAGCTAAAGTGTTGCGAACAATTAACGCAATCGATAGATTTTGTTTTTGTTTTTTTTATTTAATTATTTCAAATAAACGTTACCTATCTTTTAACCTATAGGTGGGGATGTCCGTCCCAAATATTTACATTTGACTTTTAATTCCGAGCCGGTGCTAGGCCAGTTACAGCACTATATAAAAAAAACTAACAAATTACCAAACGGGAATTTTCTAAAAATTTCATCTCCGGATCATTGTTAAGTATCTGGAATCCCACTCTCAATCACTGAGCAGCTCAAGTGTTAAACCATTCTATTCTCAACCAAACCATTCTTATAAATAATTTTATTCCAGTCTAATAATGACATTTGATGTAGCATTCCAACTGATTTCTAATCAAATTCATTTTGTAATTTGTAAAGTATTTTTGAACACCAGCGAATTAGTAACACTCTGGAGACGAAATTACTTTAAAAATAACGTAAAATCAGATATCAAATCGCGCATCTCATCTCCTCGAGAATCACTTTGTCTACCATGGATGTAGCACTCCGCAATTTGTGCAAATGAGACGATGGAGGGTTGGTCCAAGTCTCGGGCATCTTTTGCAAGGACGTCTGCACACTCATTTCTCTCAATGTCCACATGAGCGGGGCGTTTTTATTTAACATTTTTTGTTTATTTAGAGTTTTTCTATTTAACGTTTTGAGTCAGAGAAAATGACCAGTCCTTCTGTTAGGACTTTAAAATAGTGCAACAATTGAAACGAAAAAACTTCTTTAATTTCAATCAGTTCTCTAGTGAAATGTAGAGCTCTTTAATCAGTGGGAATTTCTGCTTCTATTCTTTCACCAGAAGAGAGTGCAATAAGATACCTGCACCACCTCTATTAAAATTGTTATAATAAGAACCATCTATATTGATTCCTTTTCTATTTTGCTAGGAAAATGAATTGATTGTGTCACTGTCCTTCTGTTATAGCACCTGATGTTGTTTTTTCTTTGAGCAAGGTTGTAGAATGTTTTAGAAAATCTTGGTATTAACAAGTGGAGGGGAAGGCTCTATAAGGACATTTACAGAGGAATGTTCAAGAAAGATACCTTTTCTGATGTCTTGTCAAAGTGCCAAAATTGCAGAGTTGAAAACATGTGGAGCCCTTTTGCTCTGGAATAAATTTTGATGGGTAGTAGGGGGCAAATAAAATACTTCCCATCTACTAACAAGTAGAAGTCCAACTCAATTTTTTTTATCAGTTTATCCACTTTTTAAGAAAACGTCATATTTATCTGTTTCTCCACTTCAATAAGTGACGAAATTTGAGGAACAATCTACATCAGTTTCATGAGAAATTTTCTATGCGCCTCCTCTCCGTAGTTCTCTCCCTACGTAAACTCAAGAAAGCATTTCTCATTCACGTTCCTTTGTAAGATACCCATTTTTTTCTTTGAACTTTTTCAACTTGTAGTTACGGCTATGCAGCTATTAATTAAGTCGTAAAAACATCTTAACATATGAGGCCGAGAACAGACAGGAGTAAAACCTTAATGATATGATATGAGTATTCTTATGTCTAGTGCAGTGGGAGCAAATCGAAGGTTTCCTACCTAGGTCAATCCCTCTAAATCAACCGAGATTTAGGTTTTCCTTTCATAACATGTTAAGGGGATTTTCCCTTAACATTGTTTAATAATTATCATACTAAAATTTTTTGTCAAAACTTAGCACTCGACTTCTACTAACAAACCGCCATTGGTAGAAGGGTTTCATCCACCTCGCAGAGAGGAATCTGCATGATTTCACACCGCTATTAATGAGACCTTAATGCTGCTAGAAAAACATGCTTACAGTTGGACTAAGATTTGGAGAAAAGTTATTTTAGAAGAGCCTCAAACCTTGTGCCATTTTTTGATGAATGAAGTAGTAACAATGATAGAATGTAACATTAGGTAATTGGTAATTTTAAAATACCTTTCAGTTTGTGATTTGTTACAAGTAGCGAAAGGTCAAGATGCAACGTTTGAATTAAATAATATTTTTTTTCTGCATCATCTGATACAATTTACATGATACATACAATGATTACTTTTAAATTTACTCAGTTGTTTATCTATGTTGTTAGTAACTGACAAGAAAAGTATATCCTAACATGTTTTATTTTAAAATTCATTTAAACAAAATTATTAAAGTCAGTAAATAATAAATTTGTTACTACATCGGAGAAAATAGAAATGAAATTAGTATAACCGCAAATATTTTTATTTTAATCAAAACGAATACAAATATGTGCTAAAAGTTGAGGGAAATTTTAAGGATATAGTGAAACTATTTAATATGCAGAAATTCGGAATAGTTTATTTTTAAACGATATTCGAATTTTGCCTCATACCAGAAAACTATTTATTGTTTGAAAAATGATTTAACATCCTTTAAGGATTATTAAAAAAACATTCCCTAAATTAACCATGGCATTTCTACAAAAAATTTAATTCTGTGAAGTGTGAACATTTAATAAGAAAAAAAGAAGTTTTTGCTTTCAGACACAATAATAAAGACCGGTACTTTTTTTTTTATTTCCTTTTCGAACTGTGTTTTTGCTAACACAAGATTAATTATCTCGATTTTTCCCTCCCCCGATGCAAAGAAAAACAGTTGAAATTTTTCCAAGAAAATGAAATAGTGAAGTGAGAGAAAGAAAAAGAAAAAGTCTTATCATAATAGGTCGTTATTTAAATGGCAGCCTAATGGCTTAAAGAACAGTGGAGCGCCGCAAAAGCCACTAAAATATTCATCAGGAAATGAAATAATTGTGTGGCTCCTTTTTGAATAGGCGTCGAGGGTATGTCAGCTGTTACCTTCAGATTATGTGGAGTAGTGAACATTTATTGGAGAGCCACGAACACGGCCATGCTGATCGATGATGGACTGTGATAAATTACTCCTCTGCATCTTCTCACGTACTCTTTTCTTCCCGATCGGGTCAGTTATTTTTGGAGATCTTCAATCGGACCTCTTTTCAGAGTGATTGACTCGTGATGAAGAGGTTCTTGAATAGAAGATTTTTGTGCGTTTCAAAATTAAAAGTAGTAATTATTCTCCTTGAAGACTAAAATGATTAATAAAATTAGAATTTTGTATAATTCAATCAATAAGTATGTTTAAATGTATTCGGAAAAACTAGACGCGGTTTGAAATGTAGACTTAAGGAATACGATAGATATGTCTGTTCTCCAGGATTTTATTTTATTTTATTTTATTACCGTCGTTGAACAGCCGACCCAATTTCATGGGTTTACGACTACTAATGTTCAACTCCGTAGCCTTGTAATTTTGAACCAATCCAGAAGACATGGAAACTCCTGGATCAGTACCCCCAGAGGTATTGATTTGTTACGGGAACATGGAGGACTTTGAGACTCGACAGATTTAACGTGCATCTGTCACCATTTACTACACGGGGAGTCTTCGGCCGGCGAGGATCGAACCGACGACCTCTTGGACATGAGCCCAGCGCCCTACCGACCAGGCTATCCCGGCCCTGTTCTCCAGGATTCGAAAAATCATCAATTGCTGCACATTGTTGGGATCTTAGGCATGAACTCAATTTCAACAATGCCAGAATTATTTCCGCCCTAGTCGCATCATTTCATCTTGATACCTTGGAATCTTTTTTTATTCATATGGATGCTAATTCATCTGTTAATTAGTTCCTCACTACCTCAATCTGCAATTATTGAAAAATATGTAGCAATAATTTTTATCGAAAATGTTAAGTGAAATTATTATGCATACAAAGATAACATTTTAGATTTTTTTTCCTTTCAGGGTCATCCATTTCCTGATAATTCTGTTAACGCAAGCTTGAAGCTCGTTATATCCAGGAATGAACGATCTTACATTTTGTCCCCCTCAAGATTTAGAAATTTACAAGTTTATCCCCTGTCTTCAACCTATGGGTAATACATAATTTTTTTTTAAATCAAAGTCAAAGGTTTAGATGTAAGTTCAATAAAAAAGTAGATTTTTAACTATTTAGAGTGCAATTTTAATCGCTTGAAACTACTGATCTTATAGAGAAAAATTAAGAAAGTTCAAGCATTTTAACAATGGTCGCTTTTGCAAAAATTGAAAATTTTAAATGATTAAAATAATTATTGATATTAATAATGTAAAGCATTTCTTTTGAAACATTTCTAAAATTATGGTAAACATTACAATGTTCATTTCTAATAAACAAGAGTAACATCAAGTGATATTCAGTATATTATAAAATATTCATAATAATTCAATATTTATTAAAATAATAATAAAACGATCATGGTGTTCATTTTCGACGAAAATTTGGCGATCAAGTGGCAACCTAAAGGCACTTTTTTCTATTACCAATTGTTATAATTAATCGCCCTATAAGGATTGGATTATGGCGAATGTTAATTTTACCCTATAACTGATCTTTTTTTTTTTTAACCCATTTACTTTCGAGGACCATTTTACAAATGTTCTGAAAGTCAAAAGTCACTAGCATTATAACCTTCATAAAAAGTAACTTAAAAAAAGCTACAACAAAAGGTTTTTTTTTTTTTTAACCGTATTCTAAAAAGTGGAGACTACTACTTCATATTTAATGGAATGCCTCCATAAAACAAATAGAAATAACAATCTGAGTAAATAACTTCTTCTAAAATCAATTATACTATTATTCATTACATAACAAAATGTTGTCATTTAGAAGTGTTCATACATATTTTTTTTGAATATGTGCAATTAAAAGTCAATTATGGGCTTCGAAATTAGAATTTTATAAGAACTAGGTAGTAATATATATATATATATATATATATATATATATATATATATATATATATATATATATATATATATATATATATATATATATATATATATATATACAGAGATCTTAGTATACAACGTATTTTATATACATATATATAAGAAATTGATTTTTACCTTTTCAAGTACATCTTCCTAACATAAAACGGTAAATTCTGCAGCTAATATAAATATACGAGGGTTGCTATTTATATTTCTGGCCTTGGCAACAGTAAGTGTTGCTAGGCGACCGCAGACGATTTTAATCGAAAGTTTGATATTTTTAAACATACATTCAGCAGACGATTTACCATTGTAGCTTCATTTGTGTTGTTGACAGTAAATTGAAAAGTTCTTCTCTTTCAAAAAACGGAATTGAATCGTGAACATTTTCGTGCCATTATTTTTCATAACTTTCGACGTGGATTGTCAAGACAAGAGTGCTTCGATGAACTTAATTCTTTATTCAGCGATAAAGCGCCATCTTACAGCACTGTAAAAAATTGGTATAACGAATTTAATCGCGGTCGATGTTCGATCCAGGACGAATCCCGTGCAGGTCGTCCAAAATCCGTTGTTCTGCCAGAAAAGATCGATGCTGTGCGTGCACTGATAAAGCAAGATCGTCATATGACATACCGTGAGATAGAGGCGTCTTTGGACATTAGAGTGACTAGCATCAATAAAATATTGCATGAACATTTGAGCGTAAAAAAAATTTTTCGCGTTGGATCCCGCATAATCTGACAAACGCTCAAAAAAAGGCTCGTGTTGATTGGTGCAAGGAAATGTTGGAAAAATACGTTCAAGGTACATCAAAGACTGTGTATAACATCTACACAGCTGACGAATCATGGATCTATGCATATGAGCCGGAAACAAAACAGCAATCAACTGTATGGGTCTTCCAAGACGAGGCAAAACCAACAAAAGTTGTTCGAGGAAGAAGCACATCGAAACAAATGATTGCCTGTTTCTTCGGCATTAACGGTCATGTGGCAACAGTGGCGTTAGAGCAACGCAGGACGGACGATTCTGAATGGTACACGACCATTTGTTTGCCAGAAGTCATCGGAGAAATTCGAAAAAAGCAGAAGAACAGGCGAATCATTCTTCATCATGACAATGCGAGCTCTCACACATCGACTCAAACAAAGGCATTTCTGACGGAGCGAAAGATCGAACTGATGGGTCATCCGCCGTACAGCCCTGATTTGGCACCCAATGACTTCTTCTTATTCCCACACATCAAAAATAAATTACGTGGACAACGATTTTCGACCCCCGAAGAAGCGGTTGATGCATTCAAAACGCATGTTTTGGAGTTACCTCAATCGGACTGGAAAAAGTGCTTTGAAAATTGGTTCAAACGCATGCAAAAGTGTATTGATCATCATGGAGAATATTTTGAAAAACAATAAAACCAATTTCGATCCTACATATTTGTTTTTTCATTATTAAGCCAGAAATATAAATAGCAACCCTCGTACATGGAATAGACTTGAAATTTATGCAAAGTGCCTGAATTGCTTTCAAAGTTTTCAAACTTTCAAACATTTACTACAAGAAACAAGTAAATTAAGAAGAGAAAAAAAGAATCTTGCAATCAATTTGTGTGAGAAGCCATAATTTTTTTCACCCAGATCTTTTGGTTTTATTTTTCAAATTTTCCCACAGTGTTACACTGTTTTTACACTGTTTCCCTTCTTTCAGTCCTTTCTACCGTTTTTTTGACAAATAAGAATTTCGCTCTCTGATCACGACATGTGGTAGTAATTGATGGCGGACATATGCAAAATACTGATATGCAATTTTCATTCATTGTTATCTCTAATCACGACATATGGTAGTAGCTGATGAAGGACATATGAAAAAGTACTGATATGCAATTTTCATTCATTGTTATCTCTAATCACGACATATGGTAGTAGCTGATGGCGGACATATGCAAAATACTGATATGCAATTTTCATTCATTGTTATCTCTAATCACGACATATGGTAGTAGCTGATGAAGGACATATGAAAAAACTTATGACTTCTCACAAGACTCTTTTTTTCTTTTCTTAATTTACCTGTTTCTTGTTGTAAACGTTTGAAAACTTTGAAAGCAATTCAGGCACTTTGCATAAATGTTAAGAATTTCGCTCTCTGATCACGACATGTGGTAGTAGCTGATGGCGGACACATGAAAAATACTGATATGCGATTTTCATCATTGTTATCTTTGATCACGACATGTGGTAGTAGCTGATGAAGAACATATGAAAAATACTGATATGCGATTTTCATCATTGTTATCTCTGATCACGACATGTAGTAGTAGCTGATGGCGGACATATGAAAAATACTGATATGCGATTTTCATTCATTGTTATCTCTAATCACGACATGTAGTAGTAGCTGATGGCGGACATATGCAAATTACTGATATTCAATTTTCATCATTGTTATCTCTGATCACGACATGTAGTAGTAGCTGATGGCGGACATATGCAAAATACTGATATGCAATTTTCATTCATTGTTATCTCTAATCACGACATATGGTAGTAGCTGATGGCGGACATATGAAAAATACTGACATGCGATTTTCATCATTGTTATCTTTGATCACGACATGTGGTAGTAGCTGATGAAGAACATATGAAAAATACTGATATGCGATTTTCATCATTGTTATCTCTGATCACGACATGTAGTAGTAGCTGATGGCGGACATATGAAAAATACTGATATGCGATTTTCATGATTGTTATCTTTGATCACGACATGTGCTAGTAGCTGATGAAGAACATATGAAAAATACTGATATGCGATTTTCATCATTGTAAGATTTCGGAAAATTGTGCTAAGGATTTTCTTTGATTTATAGGTTTATTTATATTAGTTTCATTTGTTGAAAAGTATTTAAACTAAGAACAAGAACTCTAGAGAGAAAAATTCTTACTCTGTACCTTGAATTTGCTCCAAGAATCTATTTTTTTACTTTAACCATTTCCCTTTTATAATCTTTTAAATACATCAAACTAAAGTAAGAAACCTTGGAAAGAGATTCCAGCATTGCAATGTTAAATTAATCCTTTTACTTTTGATCACTTTTTTGAAAATCTTAAGAAATAGTTTTTCACTAAACTATAAATATTTCTAATTTGAAAAGCACATAAACAACAATATCTAAGTTTCAAATACGTGCTGATATAAATCAGTTTTTTTTCTTACACCTTTATATGTCAGTCAAAAATATCTTACAACCAAACTAAGAAAAACATTTACTACCTTCTTTGGATTTGACTGTTCAGATCAGTAATAATAATTTAAATTTTCTGGCATCTTAAGTTTTTAGATAACTGACATTTCATCACCCATGTTATTTCGAAGATTGATACGAATGCCGCTATTCTATTAAAAGTTCTTACAAGGAGCTCCCAAACCGGAAAAGGAGAGATTATAAAAATTATTAGTCCTAAATCTATGAATGCTGAAACATTTTCGAAGAATTTTTTTAAAAAGTGTGAACATTTACATCAATTTGCTTTTAAATCAGATTAATTTTCAACACTACATTTGTGAGTTCTGTAAAATACTTTACAGCCTAATATATAATATTAAATAGAAAACAGAATATAAAATAGAATATAAAATAGAATATAATAAAAATAGAGTGCATTGTTTTGAACAGAAACTTTTACTTCATTTCTCTTGAAATCTTAATAAGATTCTAATCTGGTTGCTTCCGGAAGACTTAAGAAAGAAGATTAAATCTGCCACATGACGCAAAGTTTAAGCTACTTTTTTTTGTTGTAGAGAACCAAAAGTGCTATGCTACATAAAAAGCTGCATTTTTTTCAGCTATTCTTTCAATAAAAGTGTCTAAAATTTTATCACCTATTATAAACCCAAATGGGGTAAATTATGAGAATAAAAATTTAATGCTGAAAGGATGCATTAATTATAAGAACTAATTTTATATTTGAATCTCGTATATTTTTCAGAGCAATGAAATAGTTTTTAGAAGAAAAAAAATGTCTCTATCGATATTTAAATCAATTTGTTCTTAAGCAACCAAGAAACAATCAATAAAGATTATATCCTCAAAAAATACATGAAAGTTTTCAATTTGATAGCTGACAGTTCAAGGTTTTTAAATCTGAAACGCTACGTGTAAAATAAAGTGCTTCCATTGTTGACATAAGTTTTGAGCACTTTCGAATTATTCCCTGGTCTAGTAATTTCCCTTCTTGATAATCAGAATTGTCCATCTAAATCATGCGATTTACCACCGTAGGATCGTTTTTCAAAGCTTCTAAGATTTGTACAAATCGATGAAGAAAGTGGAGCGCTGCATTAATGGTTATTAAAATTTTAACTAAATTATTAACCTTTAAATGGAAAATCTTAAGAAAAATATTTGGTGCAATCCATGAGAATAATAGTTAGAGATCCGTGTTTAATTTTACAATGTACCAAAAATACAAACAAAACCTGATATTGTTAAAGTCATAAAATTCAATACACTACGATGTCTCAGACATCTATTCCTATCTCATAATACAAATCCTGTAAAAATGCTAAAATGCTAAATGCTAATTTTTACTATTCCCATCGGAAACAGAAAACGAGAAAGACCAGCTTGCAATTAGGTTCCTTGACTCAGTGAAGAAGGATTTTCTCATAGTAAATAAAGGAAACTGGAAAAGCCCTGTTACGGATAGGACCCGATGGCAAAGATTACTTGCGTTGACCTTGGCCTGTAACAGGCTGTAGTGTCTTGAAAAAAGAAGAAGAAAATTTTCAACAAAAGAGTGCGCTTATGATAACTAAGATCTCCCTCATTGTAGGATATACCGCTCCATTCGTATGTTGTATACTTTATGAATCAATAAAAAATTCCCAGTTTTTTATTAAAAAATTTGTGTTTAAAAACGAAATAACTTCCTGTTTAAATATAGGGACACAAACAAAAGGCGCTAGCTCCTCGGTCAAAGCTCTCAATATATTTTATGTCTAAAAATCTTAGTTTAACAAGTCCTTAATATTATCTGTCTCTAAAAAGACTGGGAAATAAGATTAAACCTATCGCGAGAAACAAAATATCAGCACCATTTTTTTCTTCGATTTAAAGTGCCATGCTGTATAGACACTGCCATTTTGCTAGCTGTTTTTACCATGAAGCTGGCAAAGAATTTTAACAGCTATGGCGAACCCAGGTGGGATAACAGATAAATGGAAATAAAACCTGGTAATGTGGGAGTGCGTGAACGCATCAATACTAAATCCCAACTTCAACTAATTACTTAAAGCATCTCCCCCATGGACTTAGTAATAAGAGAGCCTGTACAGTTAATGACTTCCTAAGTCTATTAACAGGATAATGCGTTCTTCAGTGCCTTCAGTTAGTGGTTCATTTTTTTTTCTTCCTGAGCCTTATCCAATAGTTGTCTAAGAGTTAATCAGGCTGTAGCCGCACACTCATTAAGGGAATTAAATTCGAATACTAAGGTAAATGCTGAAAGTATGTCGGCGATTGACGAGAAAATGTAAGAATGTTTACTTTCTAATGCCCTGTGTTTAAAAGGATTAGGACAGGGATACATTTTATTTTGTCCCTAAATTGTATTATTTTTAGTTGTTTTCGTTGCAGTTTACTTGGATCTTTAAGTAGGCAATTAGCGTACTAATGTATTCTTATTTTACGTTATTTGAAAAAAAAAGTATTCAATTTAAAATGTAACTAATTAAATTATTTTTGTAATAATTCAACTAATTGAAAGCTAAAAGAGCTTTTCAATTAGTTAAAAGCATGTCTTAGAATAAAATTCACTAATTTATTTCAGTCTATACACTGTTGAAAATTTAGGAATGCGCTGAACCATATGATTTAAATGAGCTACAACTTATCTAATATATTGCAATGTAGGACCACATTATAGAGAAAAATAAACTGTCTTTGAGTTTGATTTCTCGATATTATGATTCCACTCAGATAAAAATATTTATTCAATATAACAACTTATTAATGGGTCTGTGACTTTTCACAATATTATATGATCTAAGATACCAATATTATGGCCCTACTTTGAACAGATTTTTCATAGAGTTTAGTCTAAATGATTACACAGAAATAAGATTTAAAAATATTTCTTTTGTGAATGTTATTTAACTAATTTTTATTATATTTGACGTGATTATTTCAAATATTAAAACGGTGCTTTCTAATATGCCTATTTTAACAAAGCTACTAAATAAAATAAAAGAATAATGCCTCTTATTCAGTGGCTGCACTAAATACCAAAAATATCACGAATAATCGATTGAACATCTTAGAGTAAAACTAACGAATATTGAGCAAACAATAGAACAGCGATTAAATGAACTATAGAGCATTTGAAGAGTAACCTACTATACTATACAGAATATTGACTGAAGACTTGAAAAATCTTATTGAAGGAAAGTGGAAGGAGATAGAAATGTACGGTTTGTTGAGTTTTGCAAGCAGCTCCATTTGTTGAGGCTTTTTATAATTAATTTTGAAGCTTGTTGAAAGGAAATAAGTTTCCTAAGCAGAACACGAAAAATTGCACACTTTTATTTCCGTTTTTGTTTCTTTTAAATTTATTTTCAATTGGTTTTGTTTATTTTAAAACTATCTGATGAAACCATTCTTATTTATGCTACAGAGTTATTAAAAAGAAATATTTAAATTTGGTTTTAAGTTAAACTATAAATAACTTACTTATATTCGAAAAATCAGCATAAGTGGAGTCAACTTGAACAAATCTCAACTCACAAAAAAGAAAAATGACGTCGCTGATTACATTTTAAAATGAATTCGTGTTTTATATTTTACACAATTTGAGTGCCTTAAAAATTTGCGAATGAAAATTTTATATTCAAAATGAAAAATAATTAAAAAACAAAAATTTGTAGCATTTCAATTTTAAACGTACTTAGAAATAAAACTTTCATTTTAATATTAAAATTAAACTGAAAATATTGCATTTTTTTCTGAAATAGAATCGAAATATATTATTAAATTTATGTAATTAGTAAATAGTAAAATTTTAACGATTTTATTTAATTCTAAAACAGTCAATTAATATACGGTCAATTTAACTTGTCATCTGTAAAAAGTTTTAATTTATTTTGAGCCCAGCTCTGAAGATTGTGGAATTTTTCAGAAACTTAATAAACTTTTTTAATTCTAAATAATAAAATATATTTGCTAGTTTGAGGTTTCCAAATTATATAGTTATTAAACATAATTTGCTATGTTTCACGCGTTTTGTGTGGGTTTTCATATTAGCATTATTATTATTTCTTAGCCAATGAAATTTCTTTGCCAGTGATTATGCACAGGAACATTGTTTGAAAGAGGTATAGCAAATCAGTAAAAACTCAACTGACAAATTAATACCAGAGCTTGAAACGAGCAAAAAAAGGACTGGTATAATTCTGCATGCAATGAAATCCCCAACAGGAAAAATCAAGCTTATAAATTAATGATTCAAAAATGCTACACTAGGAATGTTGAAGAAAGCTATAAGAAATTAAGAAAACAAGTGATAAGATTGCACAAACAGAAAAAAACGGCTCTTCAGAGATGACCAGTATCGAATTATAGAACATCTAAGAACTCAAAAGGATGCAAGAAAATTTTACCAACATATTAACTATATTAGGAAAAGATTTGCGTCCAAAACAATGACGTACAAGAAAAAAAGAACTAGCTGTAAAACAGAAATTTGGAGAGAGCATTTCATGGAAGTACTTCTTGGAAGCGACAGTCCTGCTATATACACTTGATTTTGAATATTTATCTGTACAAACTGGAGATCACCAAATTTTAGTGAAGTGGATCTTACAATTAAACATCTAAATCTTAGCCGGTTTGCTGAACCAGATTTTATCAAGTGTGAACTAATTAATATTAATGAACCTATACTAGCAGTAGAACTGCACAAAATGATTTGCAATATTTGGGTTAAAGAAAAAATGCGCATTTAACGGGAAGAAGGTTTCATTTGCATTATTTTTAAATTGGAGAAAAACTGGAATGTCACAACTATAGAGGCTTTACACCTTTAAATGTGACATTTAAAATCTTCTCCAAACTATTGCATGACAGAATTGCATATTTTAAATATTGTTTTAAACTACCAATGTGGATTCCAAAAGGAATAGCTACAACTGGCCAGATTCACTATCTTAGTATATATTGATACATAACAATACTGATATATAACATCTTTTAATCGATTTTAAAACAACTTACGTCTCTATCATAAGAGAGAGATTTTCGATGCCATGATTGAGTTCAGAGTCCCAGTATAAGCTAGTTAACCTTGTATAAAGGACCTTTAAAGATGTCCAAGTCAGAATAAAATTTATATCTTAACTATCAAACCATTTTCACACGCAGATAGGTTTAAGATAATGAGACACTTTCTTTTGCATGCCATTTAACATTGCAGTGGAAAAAGCAATTAGAGATGCCAACATATATACTAGAGGTATAATTATCTAAAAATTTGTTTAAATAATGGCAAATGTATATGATATTGATTTGATCGAACGTACAAAACAGGCTGTCTTAGAGCCTTTTACCAGATTTGAAGCATCTGATAAAACATTGAGTTAAACTATTAATCAGGATAAGACCAAATTTATGACAATCAGCAATCGAAATTTTGAGGTTTTACCTCTCATTACTGATAATTATAAATCTCAAGGTGTCAGTTAGTTCAAAAACCTAGGGACAATTGTTAGAGTTAATGATAATAATATCAAAATAGAAATTAAAAACAAGATAATGATTGCTTTTTTCCATTATAACTAAAATTAATTAAATCTGCATTACTTTATGGCAGCGAATTCTGACCTTTAAATAAAACTGAGAAAAATATACTTCTAACATTTGAAAGTATATACTACTAATATTTGAAAGTATGAGGAAAATTAACTACTAATATTTGTATATTACACTGAAAAAAAAAGTATGGTTCAAACTACCAGAGTATGGTAAACTTTACGGCGTTTCCGGCTTTATGAGAACTCCAAAAAGATCGGTAATTTTTTAAAAACTCTTTGGTAATAATTTTGGTAAACTTATAATTAAAATATGGTTTTATAATGTATGATAAAACTTGGTAAATGTGGTTAATTTTATCATGATACCTTAGAGCAGTGTTTCCCAAACTTATGACTTTTGTGTACCCTTTCTAAATTTTTCGTAACGCTGTGTACCACTAATAAAAACAATGAACGTATTTTTTACCATAAAAAAATTGCAATAAAGTTAAAAATCACAACTGGTTGCTGATACCTCTAATTATTAACTGTTAACTCTGCAAAAAAATAGCCAGCAGAAAAATACTTAATCATACATTTTCATGGCTAGCCTTATTTTTAAATAAAAATTTTTGAAAATTTCATTTGTTGCAAGATATTTCGCATAAGAACGCGTAACCCCGTTAAACTGTTCTCGTACCCCTGGAGGTACGCGTACCACACTTTGGGAAACACTGAAAAAAAACGATTATTCGGTAAAATTTACTTTTCAGTTTTGTATTTCTTACTAAATGTGTGATTGTAAGAACTATCATTTTAAAAATCAGAATTTCTGGTTATCAGTAACTATATGAACGGAAAAATTACTAAATGAATGGTTTAAACACTGTAAAATTTAGTTTTATTAGCCAGAATTATGAGTTTTTTTTTACCACAAAACGTCATTACCATACAGTAGGGTAAATTTTTCTAGAATAATTTTCCACATAGCAATCTTCAAAAAATAATTATACATGATACCTATAGTTCTGAAAAATATAAATCAATAACATTTTATTTACTAGCACTGCATTTACGAGCATATCTTGCGTTTTTGTTTTTGATAAAGAAAAAAATCTTTCACCTTGAGCATAAAATTATCACCGATCATTTTCATTTATTTTATTTGTTTATTTTACGTATTTATTTTTTTCAAAATGGTTTTTCCTATTTCACTTAAGAATGTTTCGAAGAATTTATCTTAATCTTGACTCATTTAGAGACACGATGAATGAAATCTCAATTAAATGATAAATTGGAAGGAAATCTTTCAATCCAAAAAGAATCACAGATTCTTGAAGTTAAATGGTCTACTTTGAAAAAAAAAATATAAAAATATACATATATATATATATATATATATATATATATATATATATATATATATATATATATATATATATATATATATATATATATATATATATATATATATATATATATATATATATATATATATATATATATATATATATATATATATATATATGCTTAACCTTTTGACGCAGAATTTTTATTAAACATGTTTTTTTTCTTCATAATTTTGTATTTATTTAGATTAAAACAAGTGAAAATTGTTATATTTAGGTTTTAATAATTAATGGTTATGAAATACAGCCTTTTTCTACGTTAAAGATAAAATCTTCCAAACATGGCCCACTTTGAAACAAATTTTTCAAATTTGAACTTATATACATCTAAGAAAAACAGTTGTTTACCAATGAAATTTCTTTAATTTACAAATTTATATTTATTCATCGATAAGTTTTTGAATATGAATAAAGAAAAGAATTTTCAAATTTTTTCTGGTTTTATTTTACAAATATAATTTTGATAGCCTAACAGATTATTTTAATAATTATTAAACGGTTTTTTATAATTAAACAATTTTTAAGTTTTTTTTTTATAATGAAAAATGCAGTCAGAAAAAGAATATATTAAAGGGACTTCGGTATCTGATCTGCGTTAAAAGGTTTAAAAAAAATTTCTATTATTAATTCTTACGAAAACAAGCATCGATCTGTTTGAAATTCATCACATTTTACAATGTCTCTTTTCAAAAAATTAAGACATCCACCGATCGAATCAAACTTCATTCTTTAGTTACATTGTTATATTCGAGTTATCTCTACTCGCTAATCACGAAAACGAGACTGCCAATTTCCCCAAAGAGCGCCATTTACCACAAGAACAGGCGGTACTTAAATGTTTGGTATTCTAATTCCCCATTTGTTTCCAATTCCAACCGTGAGCTTAGGGATTTTCGAATGTTCCCACAAGCCGAATCGACCAATCAAACACCGCCTATTCCCAAGAAGTTGAACTTTTGATTATTGCCAACTCCGTTAGTAGTAGATGATCTCTCTTTTCAAACTTTTCTCTGGCTAATTCTCTATTTTTTGGGATTCTTTTTTATTTTTATTCTTCTTTGTTTGGCGCGTTGCTAAGAATGTGGTAGTTTACTTCTAGAAGTAACTCCGCTAAAGTGAATCGTATCAAATAATAGAATTTTTTTTCTTCTAGCTCCTTCGTTAATGTTACCCGAGTAATTGTTGATAGTTGTTAACTCAGAGTTAAATAGAGAAGTCCATCTCAAGGATTTGTTTTTCTTTCTTTTTATTTAATTTTATTCCCTTCAGTCCGCTTCTTCATTTCCTGTAATAGGTTGAATAAACTCTTGGACCAGGGAGGGGAGTGAACCTCCTAACTTCCTATCTTTGTATCTAGTCTGAATACGAACAAAATGAATCTTTGTTGGCTTTAATTGCTATTGTGCCTTTGGTTTATTTGTTTGTTTTTCAAATTGTTTAGAGTTTGGTTCTTTTTTTTTTTCTTTTTTTTTCCCCTTAAGTAAACTCTTATGAGAATCATACTTATATTTTTATTGCACTATTCATTTAAACCGCAATTAATAGATTATTCATTAATTTTGCATTTTTATGCAATAACAACCGGTGTCAAAATTTTCGGTAATAAGTTTCACTTGAAATAATATTGAATAATAGGTACTCTACTGGAAATGATATTACAATAACATAGGGATGTATTTTTACCCGTTTGAATGCCGAATTAAAAAACGGATAACCAAATAACTTGAAATTTGATAAATTCATTATTAAAAAAACGTCTAAAAACAATAAAGTAAAAAAATTGAGTGAAAAATATTTTTAAGTGCTTTTTTTTAACGATATTCCGTCTTTGGAACATAAACGTTTGACAAGGTTTCTTTTTTACTGACTACAGTCAAGATCACGCTGTGTTCTAATACTTATCTTCAGTCGATAAAAAATAATATCCACTTAGAAATCTATGAAAATGTAAAATATCAAGTTGCAGGACATTTTAAGAGTTTAAACTTTCGTTAAAGCATAAAATGATTATATATAGGGGAGATGTTCGACATATTCCCAAGGAATAGTTTTAAAAATACGTCAAGAGAAGCACAATTCATAGGGTGACATTTTTGACAGCCGTTCACTTTGGGTTTCGCTATTCATTTCATTGAATCATAACTTTGTGTAAAATAATATCATTAGTTTTTCTTGCATTAACCCTCAGATATATTAATGCCGTCCGACCCCACAGGTTGTATAAGTCAACGATTACTATGATAATATTAGGACTAATGGGGCGTATATGACTCAAAAATTGTAATTTTTTTTTTTTTTTAATTTTTTTGGTCAACAATATACTAGATTTCATAATGGAGCGAATATAGATCTGAATTGCTGAAATGTGGGGTGGATTTCTTAAATTTAAAGGGTAAATATGACCACAGATTGGTGAAATTTGAACTTTAAAGTATGAGGCAAACATGAACTGTAATTGTAATGTAATGTAATTTAGAATTTTTGAATTTATGCAGCGAATATGGATCTTGATTGAAGAAGGGGACCTGAATTTCTGGAATTACCTCTCCCATATTTCTGAAATATGATTTAAATTTCTTGAATTCTATGGAGTAATACAGAATATTCGAATTAGATTTTTTTTTTCTAAATTCTTTATTTTTCTCTTAATTTTTCTTTAATTCTAATTAATTAAAAAATTTGTTAATTTTAATTTTTTTCTTTTCTCATAAACTCTAAGGACTCCATCCAGTTTCAAAACTCGTTAACCATTCAGGTAATTTTTTTATTTCCTGAAAGAAAATTATCAGAAAAAAATTTATGAAACAGGAGTTATTTTTTTCCCCTTACCATTAAAAAAGGAAAAAGAAAACATTTTATTATCGTATTTTAGTGTGTAGTATGCAAACAAGTTTGTAACATTTAAAGTTGGAAAAAAAAATCATCGACTCAATCAAATTGTAATTAGAATTTTAGTTTACTGGTGTTTTTACATGAATCAAATTAAAAACATTATTTTTTTTTATTGTAGAGTTTATAAAACTTTAGTCTCAAATTTCTTTTCTACGAAAAAAATTTCGACTAGTTAATTTGAGGATAATATATTTTAAAGTTTGATCTCGGTGATTAAGGCACTGAACTGTCATCGTGACGAACTGAGTTCAATATCCAGTGGCGGCTTGAATCCCAACCAGCTTCACATTCATGGATACCAGCTTGTCTAGGAAGTAAAGGCGGTCAATACGCAGTGCTGACTACATTGATCAAATTGTACCGTTGGTCACGAAATTAGCCTCCATGATCCCCTTAGCCTACAACGAAATCTTGCGGGAATGAAAAAAAAAATTTAAAGTTTAAATCAGTTAATATAAAGAATGTAGTACACAAGCTTTACTCAATAAAGGAAATATTTACCCGTATATCTATTAGCTTTAATATGCTTTTTCATTGCTACACTTTAACTATAAAATTGAAAAATAAATTTTAAAAAACTCTGGTCACAAATTTACATTTAACTGAGGAAAAATTATATACAGTGAAACCTGTCAAGTTGACCACCCTTGTAAGTTGGGCACCTGCATAAGTTGACCTCAATTATCAAGAACGGAATTTTTCCTATATACAGTGAAACCTGTCAACCACCCCCTCTATAAGTTGACCACTTGTCTAAGTTGACCACTAAGACAATGCACCACAAGTGGTCAACTTACACAAGTTTTACTGTATAAATTTACAAAAACTCAGCAATCATCATTGAACTCGAAAAAATAAAAGGAGGGATTGAAATGATTAAAAACTAGTTATTATCTAGTGGGATTGAAATACGTTCGTTAAGGATTAGTTAAGGAAGAGTTAAGAATTAGTTAGGGATTGATTTTTTAGGAATTGCCTTCCACCTTCATTCTCGTTTTGGATTATCTTAGTTCTTTATTATATTCCAATCAATTACGATTGGTCTTTGTATGAAAATGCATCTATCTTTTTTGGATTAAATAGTAATTTGATAACTCAAATATGCAGATATTTTTTTCTTGCATTATATTTTTAAAAAGAGATCTGAAAATGTATATTTAAGATCGGTATTATGAAACACCCTGCAAATTTTCAAACCAAAAATCATGATAATTTAAATTTTAATAATTATCAAATTATTTTACATATTTAGTACAAGTGTAGTCTAGTTTGATGTAGCAATGTCTCATTTATCACGCGGACATAGGTACCCCAAATTTTTAGGAGTCCTTAGGTTTTGCAAATAATTTCATTTTCTCTCTTTATAAATTATCTACCACAAATCCACAGTTAAATTTAAAATCCAAAAAAAAAGTAAGTAAATAAAATAATAAAGTAGAGAATTGCTCTCAAGAACCGGAATAAAAATAAACTTAAACTCTCTCAATACGTTATTATAATTTTATAACATAAACACTAATGAATTTTATAAACAATCGAAAGTATTTTTGTGTCCAAACGAATTATATTTTGGTCATACTATGGAGGCCAACAATATTTATCTGACAGCAGCCACTGGATTTCTAAATTGGCCCTATACTCTACACTGTAAAAATTTCGGGGTTAAATTAGGTTAAAAAATACCCGTAAATTCTACAGTACAAAAAATCTGATTTACAGTAATAATTACAGTAAAGTCACTGAGTCAATCTAATTAAATAAATAACTGTAAAACCTTCTGTAGAATATTTTATGACAAAAATGGATTTTACGGATGGCATACACAAAGTACCGGTACTTTATAAGTAATTTGTCAGTACGTAATTTGATGCGAAATTTTCTATAGTGTAGTACATTTTCCAAATAATTTTGAAACATACAAAACCGTTTTCATGCATATAGGAAAAAGTTTGGCAAAAATGTAAATTTTGATGGCAAATGTTTCCATGACTAAATAAACGAAATACACGGCTATTTTTTCATGCATTATGCTGGGCTAAAAATATGTGTATTAAAAAAATGTGCTTATCTTAGTAATTCTCGCGCTACATTTCTTGCAATAAAACTTCAGAAAATTGCATTTCGATTGCTTGCAATGCAGAAAAGAACTAAATATATTTTCCGTTTCGAGCATTAACTCCTACTTGAAATTTTGTGTCAATTAGATATTGGGAATCGAATAATATTGCAACTTAATAAATCTTCGATTTAGTCATTTGAATCAAATCAGTTTAATTTATTACCCAATTTAAGCGAAGTTGTTCATCAGTTTCAGCGTTAATACAAATATTTATACTTCATTCCTCATGTGAAGGTAATTCTACAGATCCTATAGCGGTCAGCACAGTGTCCAGTTTCACGAGGCTGCGAACTGACATCGATTCATTCGATTCCATCATCCAATATTTGACTTAGAAATTCTCTAGCATTGGAAATCCATCAGAAAGCCCTCTCCTTTGGGGCATTTGCCCTTTAGAGGAGAATTGTGGCTTGCTTAACCATTTAAATTGCAAACCTGTCCAACCTTGCAACGATGTGAAGTTGGGCGTGATTTGGAGCAAATTGTATTAGCAGTACAATTTCGTCCTTAAGCTAAATCCCTCCTTTGATAAAGATATTAAATAGTCCAAATCGTGATAAATGCAATGTTCTTTGCTGTAAACATAAATGGCCCTAATTTTAAGACACTTGTATTTTCGTTTCCTTTAAAAAAAAAAAAAAAATGCAAAGTGTGTTTTCAAGTTCATTTCACTAAATTTGAAGGGAAGATTGTAATCTACATCTTGATTACAATTTTATTTTTAATTGAATCATAATTACATTTCATTTTCAATCTGGAATATATTCAAACCCCTTATGATAAAATCAATCTTCTATAGAAGTTTGACAGTATAATAAAATAAAAATAAAAAACACCAAGAGTGATAAAAACTGAAACATAAAAAGTCATTTCTTCATAAAATAATAATTAAAAAATTATTATTAATATTTATGGCCAAGTAATGTGTTACATTGTTGTAAGTAAACTCATCAAAACAGAAAAAATATATAGAGAGGAGAGTCGGGTAGCCCCGCCCACTTAAGGAGTATTGCTTATATTTCTGTATAATATTGAGCAATAATCAATATTTTTGTATGTTTCTATTGTTTTATCATCTAATTAAATAATGCAAAAAGAATAAACCAAAAAAAGAATAGTTTAACTTAAAAAAATAGAAATTTAAAAAATTTGACTACTGTATTCAACATATTTTCAAAACTATTGTTTGCCATGTTACCATCTGCATAAATACTTGAAACTTTGAAAATAATCTTTTTTTAATATAACAATTTATGTCCGATGGCCCATTCTATACATATACATATATAAATATTCTATACATAACATATATAAATATTCTATACATATGAAATTGGCAGTAGGCGGGGGTACCCGCTGGGCGGGGGTACCCGACACACCCCTATATAATTTTTTAAAAAACTTTTATGAACATTTTAAAATAATTAGAATTAGTTATTTTTTAACAAATAAAGAAACTTGTAAAAAGAAAAGTCCATTACATAATTACATAGATTTTGCGTAACAAAAAAAGATGTTGAGAGTTGGATTCTCTTTAGACAATAGAAAAAAAAGATTCTACTTATCTCATGTTATCTTGTTAAGAATTGAATTTTCTTTATTTGTTAAGCAACTAACTATTTTTTAATACCTTTTGTTTCATTTTATTCATTGAAATGAATACTATTGAACTCCGTTACAATATGACAGTTTTCGAAATGTAAACTTTGAAAACGTTTTTAAAATACTTACAACCTTAATATTTAAAATTTTGTTAATCAAGTCCATACATTTTAATTTATAAAATTAAATAAAAAAATTCACGAATATTGATTATTAACTTAAAAAATGATGAAACTTCGTGGATATAATTCTATGTAGGGTCTGCATGGAGGAAGTGGAATACATTTTCTGTCAGAAAGGCTCCCTTAAAATATCAATTAAGTTCCACAAAATAAAAATACAAAATACAACTGGGTGCTATTGAATAACAAAGTAAAGATTTAAAACGATTTTAATCAAAATAAATATTTAATGGTTTATTTCTATCATTCAACCAAAGTGTTTTAAATCAAATTCTAGAAGCAGAAGTCGATTTAAAAATCTAGAGCCTGTGGGCTCAGAACTGTCAGAAGTCCCATTGATCGTATTCTTGAACTAAATATACATCTTGCTTGCGAAAAAAATGTTTCGAAAATTTAATAACGTAAGAAAATAATGATTATAATGAGCTGCGATGTTTCAGTGGTTAAGGCACTGAACTGTCATTGTGAAGAACTTGGATTCGATCTCCAGTTGGTGGGTTAAAGTCCAACCAGCTTCAGGTCGATAGATACCAGCTTGCCTGATAAGTAAACGTGGCCTGGGAGCAGTTCTAATCATATTGCCACAATCATGTCGTAGGACACGAAATTGTGGAACCTCAACTTCCATGACCCCCAAGGCCACAATGGACTACTGCGGGTGTGCTTTAATTTAAGAGAATTATGATATGATTAGAGAATTTATGCTTATTATTTCTTTAAATTTTTGTTAACTCAGAATCTAGTCGACAATTCTTAAAGAAACAAACAAAAACAGTATTTGGAAAATTTAAGGGATCAGCTCTGTGACTCTATCAGACACTATCTACTTGGTAAAAATAGTTTCACTTCAAATGTTTGTAAACGAACAATGAAAAAGAAAGAAAAAAAATACTCATCTTAAACAATAAATCAAATTTCAATTCCATTTTGTTAACGTCGAGTTATCAGCTTAATCAAAATACTTGAAGCTAAGTTATCAACTCTTTCTAGAACATAGTTTCAGACGTCTTAACTCAGTAAATATTAATGAATTTAATTACTATTTCCGGAATCCGACAACTTAATCAAACCCATGTTGCAAAAACAATAAATAAAGCAATCAACACCTTCTATTGACACATTCTCTAATGTAAAATATGAAAAGGAAAAATAATAGAAGAATAAAAAAAAATGATTTCCAGGTTGTGTTATAAACGGCCACCTCTTAATAAGCCGGCCATTATTTCTGGAGCTTTTTTTTTTTCTACCCACCCAACAAAAGACTTGCTGCTCTTCCCGATTCAGAAAGTATTGGTGCCTTGTCCCTACTTCTTGTTATCCGTATTTTATGAGCGGCTTGCTTTTGTGACCGGTATTACACAACAAGATAAGGGCCTACTACAATGGTGCGGGGTGGCCTTTGTTGTCTGTGCCATAAGTCGAGGCGAGAAAAAGTGCCAAGTCATGAGGGCTCTTTGCTAAGTCTATAAGGGTAGTCGTCTTTTACTGCCCAGGATATATAAAATTGGGATTTTGATGTCTTGCTTTCAGTGCTATTTCATTTTATTTGAAAAGAGTTGTAAGCTCCGTATTGATAGAAAGAAGATAGTAATTAAAGCAGAAACGCTCTTTGCGTCTAATGGTTTTGGTATTGTTTCGTTCCTTGCTTTGGTTTTCATTACAAAACATCTTTTGTCATGTTTTTATGAAACTATATGCAACCGAATAAAATTAACTGTGAAAATATGACAGACTTTATCTACAAAGACGCAAAATTGCTTTTGACTGTATTTAATAAAAGTGTATCAAATATATAAAAGTACATTTCCTTTTAATGTTTAGTCAGTTAAATTTGTTCATTAAAAAAACAGCTGTATTATTACGAATTGAGTAGATTGTTGTAATTAAATGGTAGTACAATTTGGTTAAATTAATAAGACAAGTTTAACCGTACAAAAAATTTTTTGTATAAATATTTTTAAACTTCAAATTTTTGATTTAACGTGATTCAAATTCATTAGTTCTTTATAATTTGTTTAAGAAATTAAATTCGTCTTATTGATTTATCTAAACTGTTACTTTATTGACTTCAATCAAAAAGAAAAATTGAAATGTACAAAGCATTGCATTTATACCAATATTATTAAGCTTTGAATTAGGAAAGTATTTACTCAAATTTAATTCGTCAGTGCTGTTTTAACAAGTAAATTTTTCTTATTGATTTAGTTAAATGGCAAATTCATTAAGTTTATTTAATAAGACATACATAATTGTATAATTGTTCGCATTTTCTTTCAAGTTTTAAGTAGTTTATCTAACATTATCAACAGAAAAAAAAAATTTATCTTTTGTAGACAATTTCTTTCTTTCTTTTTACAAATTAATTGCTTTTTTGATTTTAAAGGGTTGTCTTATTTAGTTAAAATGTTAATAAAAGAAATTTAACTATACAAAGGTTTGTCTTTGTACAAATATTTTAAATCTTTAAGTTGTTAAAAACATAAACATTTATCCACCTTATTTTTCAACATAAAGGTTACCTCTTTTCTTCACTTCTTTTAAAAAAAAAAAATAAAAAAAAAAAAAAATAAAAAAAAAACTCTTATTGAAATTTCGAAATATAACCTATTCATATATGTGTAAAGGCCAATTAAAGAATAAGCTTACTATTTCCAGTAGCATTTCTTAGTATTTAATTTATTCCCTAATCTAAAAGTTTCTTATAAAGTATTTCATTATTTAAAAATAACTTAATATAAATAACTTTAAGTAATTTCGATAAACTTTGAAACAAAAAGTAATAATTTCAAATCGTGTAACTGCAAGACATTTGATTAAATTTTAGTTAGTGTGTTTCATTCTTAGTTCCGTTAATTCAACGAAACATTCCAATTATGAATTGGTTTGAAATGGTTTGAAGATTATTTTTAAAAAATGAAAAGATTTCTTTATTTTCTTTCTTTTTCTTTTCTTTTTTCTTTTTCAAAATTATCTTTGTAAAATGGATTGTGGTGTTACTTGTATTAAGAAAAAAAAAAAAAACTTACAAGTTTGTAAAGAATTAACTTGATTCGTTAATAAATCTCTGGTAAAGTAAACCAAAAGTAAATTTTTGGAATGACTAGAAATTATTCCTTTAATTATTTCTTATAGTTAACTTGAATTACAAAAATATCTTTGAATTAAATTAGTGTATTTTTTTTTAAATATATTTATTTTATTTCTTTCATTTCTTCACTATTTATTTGTTCATTTAATTTTATTAATTAATTTTTGAATTTTACCCAAATTTAAAACCTTTATAGTTTTTTTTTTTTTTTCTAAGAATTTTACTAAGTCTTAAACTCTTAGGAACACTTCAACTTTTCTAAATGAAGCAAGAACATTTTTTCCAGCAATATTTTTCTTAGTACTTTAGTTTTAGTATTTTTCCATTTTATTTCACGAAAATAGTTATATACAAAAACTAGTAGAGCCGAGAAAAAGTAAAGTAGTGGCCAATATAGAATTAAAAATCCTAGTTCGAAAATAAAACGAATTTTTTTTTTACTTCTTGTTAACTACCGCTTATAAAAAGTCGGTATTTTTTAAAATTACCTAAGTACAGGGTCAGACTGGCCATAGACCTGAAAAAGCGATCACCCCCTGGGCATCAACCAAAGTGGTGGGCCTCCTTTAAAAGTAGGGTCCCGCTGACCTCATGTTTTTTTTTTTTTTTCAACAAAAAAAAAGCATTTCAAAATAATCAATATAGTTTTAAAACATACTTTGTCGTAAGTTGTTTTATAATTGGCATTAAGAATAAAATGTTTATTTAATGAATAAGTTTGCAATTACGTGAGTGCATCACAATTTAAGTATCTGTAGGGAACTGCATCTTCAACCTGATACATGTACATAAAATTCTAAGAGTACAAACCAGGGCCCCTCTAAAAAAATTTCAGAAAAAGGGGCCCCTTACAAACGACCTCCTCCTAAAAATAGGAAAAAGTACTTCTACGCAAAATGATATTTTATCTTCGCAATGTTGAATTATGATAAAAAAAAAAAAAAAAAAACATGTGCACAATTGCGACATAATATGCATAAAATTATGTGTTAATAGACTTTTGATTATACAAACCCGGACCCAACCTACAAAATATTTGAAACCAAGGGACTCTTTTAAAACCTCCTCCCCTTTAAAAAAATGGAAGAAAGAGAGAAAAAAAAAAAAAAAAAAAAAACGGAAAAATACTTTTAGGCAAATTGATATTCTAACTAATGATGAATTATGGAACATAAACATACGTAATATTGCGGCAATAAGCTATAAATTCTAAGTTAAAAAAAATAAAATAAAAAATATTAATTTTAAAATCCGGGCCTCACCTTCAAAATGTTTGGAATCACGGGGCGTTTAAAAATTTGCTCCCTATCCCCAAAAAATGGAAGAAGGAAAAACACCTTTTGCAATAATGAATTATGAAATAAAAACATACTTAATGCTGCGGCAGGATAATATATGCATTAAACTCTGAGACAGCATGCTTTTGGTAGTACAAACCGGGGCCCTACTTGCGAAATATTTTAGACCTAGGGAATTTTAAAAGTCAGCTCTCACACTAAATTCGGAAGAAGGCAAAAAAAAAAATAAATAAATAAATAAAATAAAAATAGGAAAAGGAAAAATACTTCAACGCACAAAGATGCTTCAACTTCACAATGACGAATAAAGAAACCATTCATACTTACTACTGTGGCAATAATATTTACTTCTGTTTAACATTTTAATGGCCATTATTAATTTCTGTTTTATCTTTTAGTTTTAAACAGAAAAAAAAGTTGAATATATTATAGAAATTTACAGTTTTATTAACGCTAATTTAAGAAAAATTGATAACCGAAAGATCCTTGGAAAAAAATTTACATCAATCACAGTCAATTTTATGTAATTCACGTAATCTATTAGCGTACGCACAGTACAAATCGGACTGCCCCCCACCCATTTTTTTTTTTTTTTTTTTTTACTTTAAAATTAACAGATTTTATTATCTATAATCAAATTTAGTTAAAATCAGTAAAAATCAAAGCAATAAATTATTTTGTAGTTCTTCCTTTTTTTTCTTCCTTCCTATTCAAATATTTCCTTTCTTTTTGGTTAAATCTTTCTTTTCAGTCAATGCCTCTCTCTTTCAGTCATTTCTTTTCAGTCAAGTAATTAATGCCTTTCCAAAGAGGAAGGGAAATTGAGGAGATGTCACTATGTCTCTCGAATACAATGTTTCAATTACTGTTGAATTTTTTCACACATAGTGCCCAGAAGGGGACGAAGAGGAAGTTTTTTTGAAGACAATTTGTCTGAAATCTATGGGGGGTCTCAACATCTTTTGGTTACACAGATTTATCTTCTTTTTCCTGGTCTTTTTACGACTTACGTGCAGCTAAAATTTGTATTTGAATTGGAAACAGTTTTTAAGCTGTTTTCATATAAAACGTTAGAGATGTGTTTCGTAAATTGCTGCAATATCTCACAATAATGAGTTGAACTAAATCAACTGATTTTTGCTGATTTCAAATTGGTTTTGTAATGAAGAATATTTACATGAATGCTGATATCTCATAATGTTCATAACAATGAATGCATTTTTAATATTTTTTGCTGATTCGAAAGATCATTAGTTTTCAAACATTTTTGTCTCAAGGATTTTAAATATTGATTGAGTAGAAACAAAACGCATTAAGAATTTTTTTAGGTAGCACAATTTTAAACGACATTTGAAACAGTTTTGATAGTCAACGGCTGCGAAAAATAAAACATATTTTCAGAAACAGAACAAACTAGTTTCCTATTGATAATAATTAAATTAAGGTCTAATAAAATAATTTTTTTTTATTTTTTTTTACAATAAATTCTAAAATGAACACTGTCGACTAAAAAGTAGGTGCTTTAAAATTAAATATAAAATATTCAGCTCATTAAAGAATGTTTAAAATTTCATACCAATTTTGCAAATCAAGTTACTAAGCGAAATCAATAACGCTTTATTATACTAAATTTTAATTTTATTTCTTTTAATTTTAATGCTTTCATTAAATTTTTCCATTTCCAAAAAAAATGAGGACAATTCATTATTTCAAAAGACCTCTAATTCAAATGCCCCTTTGGGCCCTTAGCTGCCTGTCCGACCCTGCATAAGTCGGCATTTTTTCTCTCACATAAGAAGGGTTTTTTTTATATTTATTTTTTTCTGTTACATAAGATGGCAATTTTTTTTATTACATACGTTAGTAATTTTTCTCTTACATAAGTAGGGTATTTTTTATATTTATTTTTTCTGTAACATAAGATGGCAATTTTTTTTTTTACATACGTTAGTAATTTTTCTCTTACATAAGTACTTTTTTTTTTTTCATAAGCTGGTATTTTTTATAACATAAGTCGGTAAATTTTTTTCATTATATAAGTTTAATTTTTTTATAACATAAGTCGATATTTTTTTCCATTGCATAAGTCGGTATCTTTTCTATGACAAATTATTATTTATTTATATTTTATTATTACATTTATTATTATCGATCTTTTTCCCATTACATTCATTTATTTTTTTCTGTAAGTTGGTAAATTTTTGTTACAAAAGTCGTTTTCGTTCTATTATATAAGTAGTCTGTGCAGACGATAAAGAGTGCAAACTACTTTTATGACACCGTATGTTCTAACTTGCCCAAGAGAAGGAACCGTGGGTACATGAAAAAATGTAGTCGGGCCCGTTCGACGTTCCGTTACTTTTTAACAAGGCGGAATGTGGTTCTAGAATTTTAATGAACATATTATTAATTTTCACTTTATAACCTTAGCTATTTTTTTATTGAAAAAAAAATTAGTATTATCTGCTAATAAATTGAATCCTAACTTTGTTAATGTGCTAAGTTTGAAAGCAACTGGTCTAGATTAAGACGATAAGACAATTTCAAAGTTAGCCATCTATCTAATCCTGCATTTCTAAATTTAGACTACAATTATGATATTTCATTCCCTTATTCCCTTTTTTAGGAATAGTGCTTGATAAAGAAGAAAACAATAACTTATAATGAAAATGTTTTAAACAGTTTAAAGCTAATTAATGAATTATAATTAGTTTTAAATTAATAAATTTTTGTATTTTTAATTTGTAAAATTTTAATTGTTTTTAAATTGTTTTAATTGTTTAATTTTTTTATTGTTTATAATTTTAATTTAAAATGTTTTAAATTTTTCAGTATAATTAGTCTTAAATTCATTTTAAAAAAATTAAATTTTAATTTTTTTTAAATTGTTTAAATTTCTTATTGTATATTTCTTAATTTGAAATGTTTTAAGTTGTTTAATTTGTTTAAATTTCTTATTGTTTATTTTTTAAATTGAAATTTTTTTTAAATTGTCTAAAACTAAATAATTACAATTGGTTGTAATTATTTTATTTTTATTTTTAATTGTTTAATTTTTACTTGTTTTTAAATTTTTTAATTGTTTAATTTTTATTGTTTATTTTTTGAATTGAAAATGTTTTCAATTGTTTAAAACTAATTAAATACAATTGGTTTTAATTACTTTTTTATTTTTAATTAGTAAAATTTGTAAATTGATTTTTAAGAATTTTAAGAAGGGAAAAATAAAAATAAATATGCAAACAAAAATTTTTAAAACTGTTTATTAGTAAATGGAGAAAAAAATTATGGTGGTTGCAACCAAAAAAAAAAAAAAAAAAAAAAAAACTTTGATAATTTTAGGTGATTTGATAAGTGTTGTTCAAAAGTTATGTTACAGAGTGAAGCTTCGGATACAGAATCGTCTAGAACTACACCATTGGGTATATGTCTCCTTTTAAATAAAGTTTAATAAATAAAAATCTGTCCCCCAATATTTCGGACAACAAAAAAAAATAAATTATTATGAATTGTTATCGATTTAAAGTCAGATAAGGTAAACAATTAAATCTTTCTGCAAATTTTTAGCATAGGGAGGAAAAAAAATTTTTAAATTTTTTATCTGTGAAATTCAGTTTAAATTTTCGTTTATTTCTTTTTTAAAACATTTATCCATTTAAAACATATTTAAATTGTATATCACGATATCAAATAAAACACTTTTTAATTTAAAGTAATTTCTTAATTTTGGTTTGCTTAATTTAAATGTAACGATTTCTTTCCTTTACTATAGTTTTTATGAATTAAAAAAAAATCTATCTCGTGAAGTGTTTAAATTATAATGTAAAAAAATAGTGAAAAAATGAATGAGTGATCAATTTGTTCAGAATGATCAAACAACGTGTTTTAACTCGAAATTATCACAAATATTTTCTTTAGAATTTTGTTAAAAATAGTAATTGCTTGACGTTTCCCTACATTCTTAACTTCATTTTTCTTTCACTAGATGGCGCTACATCTTTTACACATCCGCTGGATTCTCTCACATAATAGGCCAAGTGTTTTTGATGAATTCGGACTTCACTTCTAACGCGACTTTTACGCTGGGAATACAAACTCAGAAAGCTCCGAAAATTGTTTACATCCGCGGACCAAAAATTATACCTGTTTCACGGTAAGTAATGTTTATGTTTTCTTGAAGAATTTGTTTTATTTTTGCTTGATTACGAAAAAAAAGCATTGTGTTCGTAAATTATTTTTTAAAACAGCAGCCTTATTCAATCACATGTATAAGGAGGGTCATTCTCGTTTAATTCGTCCCACACACTTCTAATTTTTTTCTCCCCTCCCTCCTCCTTTGCGATTTTCTTCCTCTTCTATATAAGCTGAAAAAGTAAACAATAAATAGCATCTTATGTTGAAGAATAATTAGTTAAGGAAAGCTCAAAATTTATATTTTTCGACCAACTCTTTATTATCATATTTTTTTTTTTTAATGGTTTATTTTTTTCTATTAATATTATTTATTAATTTCATCTATGTGGCTCATTTTTAATTTCCTGAATATAGAAACATCATTATTTAAAATTTTATTTAGTAAATATTGCTATTTTTTAATGAATATTATCTGAGCAATTTAGGGCACTTTCAATTTTAAAAGAAATATTTTAATAAGAACGATTTTATCTCATTAATAATACTGCTCTTTATTCTTAATAGTTGTAAAAAAATAACAAATTACTTAAATTATTTTTAAACCTTTACTATACAAGTCCATCTATCACTAAGGTCGAATCAAGACATAGAAATTTCCTTTCTTTGCAATATCAGTTCCAAAAAATAAATAAACAAAAAATAAAACATTTACTTACTTATACATTTTTAATTGTTTAATATTAAAAAAATAATAATTTTTTTATTAAGAAAGGGATAAAATTTAGAAAAAAAAATTATTTTTAATAATTAAGAGGTCCTTTGCTTTGACTTATTAAAAGAAAATATTAAATACCAACAGCTCCACAATAGCCAATTGTGGGCCTCGGAGGTCACGCACGTTAAAGCTTCACAATTCCATGACCAATAGTTTACTGATGGCAATTAGGTAAACATCGCGTACCGGCCACTTATATATCCCAGACTAAATGCTACCCATCGAAGATATGCTTGTCACCATGGGTAGGACACTGGTTCATCACAATGCTCTTTGTTAACGACTTATTTGTCGAATCATCTCTATTTAATGTAATTATGTTAAGATTTTATAAACGTTACTTCATCTTCAAAACTATTGAAAACTGAGGCTTTGTGTTCGATTGGGTAACATCCCATTTATTTATTTTTGGTGGGAAATCTTCTCTTTCCTTAATATTTTCTTTGATCCTCTCATAAAATCTTTTGCCTCTCATAAAATCTCCTTGTTGGCATTCATGTACTAAAAATTAGTGCAATTTTTAATTTCCAAAATAGTTTGGATTACTTATATAATAATATCTGTTCGGCCTAGCCTAACTTGGAACTATATTTGCACTCATTTATCTTTAAAGAAAGATATAAAGCTTAAAAAATATTGAGGGTAATTGTCTAAGAAATTTTAAATTGTTGAAATTCTTTCAACGAAAATTAATAAGCTGTATGCTTAATAAGCTGTGAATATTGTTTAAGGAAGTGGTATCATAAAATGTTTCAACTGTAATCTTCATTCATGAATCATCAAACCACAGCGGAAGTAATGATTTCGATTGTATTTTTATTTGCCTTGCAAAGAACATCTGCTTGTCAAACACTCTCGATTTATCTCTTGCATTTAAGCGTCTCGATTCCTGGACTTAAGATTTCCGGGAATTTAGAATTTCTCTGAAGCATCCTGTTTTCTTTTCTTTTTTTTTTCTCCTGGAAAAGGAATTTATTCTAAAGAATTTCAAATCTTTAAACGTAGACTAAAAGTTTTTTTGAATATATTATGGTTGAGAAAATTTTGAATTTACCTGTAGGTTTCATTATTGCTCGTAAATTTAACAACTAATAAAAAATAATAATTAGGTTAAAATTGTTTAATTTAAAATGATGCGTTCATAATTGCTTCCGAAAGATGTCTGAATTATTTGTAATAAACAAGTTAAATTTGAGCTAACTATTTGCAGAGCAGTCTGTGCGTTAAGTACAATAATAAGGAAAGCACTGTTATTTATTGGTTTCATTAGTCATTTTTTTTTTTTTTTTTAAATTTGCCGAAATTGATTACCAAAATAATTGATATTAACATTCAAATTTATTTTAAGAAATATGTCGAGTTTCGAACAATTTACAAATCCACTTTCTTATGTACATCGCTATAGAAAATTCCGAATTAAATTACGGTAAAAATTACTGACACCTTGAGTTGCAGGTACTGTTTACCGTAAAATATTCTTTCACTGTAAAATCAGTAAGTTTCATCTTGGTTGAAAGTTTCATTTACCACATTCAGTTTAATATCAAACATTTAATTTATTCTAAAATAACATGTTAACAAAAATGATAATACTTTTAACCTCTTGTAAGTCGGGATTATCAGATAAAAAATAAGAAATACCCACAATTTTCAATACTAAGCAAAATCGTCAATCTAAAAAAAGCAAAAAATATAAAAATGTATAAATCTTTATATTTAAAAGAATATCATATAATCATAGCTTTATTTATAACTTTTATTGGTTTCCTCCTAATGACAGCTTAATATATCTATATCTGTTTTGTTTATTTAAGATAAAAATGTGTGATTTTACTGTCCAATGAAAGTGCACGAAATGGTCATCATTTCATTTAATTTTTGTTTTTATAAATGTTTACGTACAAACATTTAATACCAACAGGGCACGTAAAATTGCAAAACATGCCCTGTTAGGCATGTTACTTTACAATTTGCATGGTCGAATGAAACTTATATGCATATTTTTCGAATTCATAGTAATGAAAACATATCTATGTACCCATTATTAATCTGTCAGAAAAAGATGATTTAAACTACTCTATATCCATATCAACGCTTTTAATGTGAGTATAGTCCGTAGTATTAACAAGTATTATTAATAAGGAAGTATTAGGCACGAATTCGAATAAGCATGGATGGAATATATGGAAAGCTTTGTTATAAATGACGAAGTGCTATTATCAGAAATAATAAGTATTTTTGGAACGTCCACGCACCTCAAAATATTATTTTGAAACGATGTTACTTCTTATTGACATTAATAAATTTAATCAAGGTCTTATCAAATAAAATCGGTTTTCTCCTTTTTATACCACCCCCTTTTTAATGTGGTTTCTCCGCCTCATCCTACATTGTTAGCTAATTTTGTCAAAGTTTGACGGACGATTAATCTTTATTTTACAGTATTTGTGATAAAATATTAACATACTCTTCCGAGCATGTAATGGTAAAAAATACAAAAACGATCAGAATTTTGTATGCCTCGTGTCGGGTAATATAATTTTCGAATCCTGATGTGCGACTATTTTAATTAAACTTATGATTTACTCAATTTTATGCTTAAGGTACCCGACTTCTTTAAATCAATTTTGACTGAAATATCATTTTTCTCTCTTTTTTGTATAATATAAAACTATGAACTTTTCTCGTTCTAAAACCGCTTGAGTTTCATTTCTACGTTAAATAGAACAAAAGTTATTATGATTTAAAAAAACAAACATTTATATTGGTTATTAAATTGATGATAGCGACTTTTTTGCTCTTTTTTCTGAAAGTTATTCTTTCGGTTATTTTTCTTCATTCTAAAAGCAATATTTCGACGTATTTTAGCTTAAACAACTTGCAATTTCGCATGAATGTTTTCTATACATACACTACGCTCTACATACCCCACACATACACTGTACATGCAATACTGTAGGTCTCTGAAAGCTTTAAACTTTATTGCAAAGTAGGAAAAATTCCATGAACTAAATATTTAAATTTATAAAATAGTTCTCTTAAGTATTTCTTGAGAAATTCAAAAAAAAAAAAAAAAAAGAAAGGAAAAAAAAAAAAAAAAAAAAAAAATCTAAAACTAAAAGTATCTTTTTCATTATTGTAGGTCGTGTATGTGTATGAACTGGTTGATGAAACCACTTATTTTATATTTTACAGCTAAAATAAAAAATAAATAAATGCAAATTTTTGGCCTTTTTTGCATAATGAGTTTCGATATTTGCTGTAAAAATATCTAATTATTAATATTGTGTAATATCTAATTATTAATATTGTGTCTAATGCTTAGTCCATTCCCGAATTTGAGTTTTTATGAGTTTTATAAAACAGAAATAAGGAAAAAATAAAAATCTTTAACAAAGTTTTATGATTTTGAAGAAAGATCTTTTTTCACTACGCATATTTTAAAATTTAAAAAAAAAAAAAAATTTATATCAAGATTTAGTATATAAAACACACATAAACCCAAATAAAACATTTTTCACAATTTTATCTTCGAAGGTATTTGAAAACTTTAAGAACAATTTACATTTCACTACAACAAAATGATCCATTTAAAGTTGTGTTATGGTGGTAAAACGTCACTGCCTCCTTAGTGTACCCCCAAATCACTCAATAAACACACATTACTTAGCGTCATTAAAAGAAACTATAGCAAATATTGGTAATCCTACCTCTTTTTTTTTTTTTTTTTTTTTTTTTTTTTGAAAATTCTTATTTAAGTCTAAAGTCGATTTTCGTTAGTTCATTGTCTATTTTAATTTACAGAATTAAAAATAAACTTCGCCGTTTTCTCAGTTTTCAGGAATAACGATTTTTTAGATCAAACAAAACGGCAAAAAATATTTGAGAAGATTACACTGCTAGAAAAAAATTTCCTTCAACCTTTTAACCAATTTTTTTTTTTTTTTTTTCGTTCGTAAATTCAAACTAACACTTTATTTTCAAAAATAAAACTCATAGAAGTTAATTATTCTAAAGTACTAAATTTGCGATAAGTTTTTATTCCTTATATATTTATTGATTATTGCCAACGAAGTTAAAAATTTATTCAGGGTAAAGCAAGTATCCCTACTGGTTAATGAAATTTCAGTTTTTCATACATTATATTTTTTGCTTTTAAACTTATTTGGTTATTTGTAATAGTTTTTTTTTCCGAAGAAAGATAATATTTATTTATTTATCTTGCAAAGAAAAACGGGGGGGAAATTAAGAAAGCTAGATTGCGTATTTTCGAGAAATTTCCTTTTAACATTCACAGGAAAGTGGTTTTTTTTATATCATTTATTTATTGACACTGTCGATTTTTAATTTTTTTGTTTTCTTAATGATCAAAAGGAGATATTTCTTTTGAGGAAAAATCAAACGGCGTTACTGAAATTTATTATTTTTGCTTTAACAATTTCTATAACTTTGAAAATATGATTCTAATTTAATGTGACCTCGCTCATAGGATTAAAGTTTTTTGGAGTTAATGACTAAAACAACAATGGAAACTTATGCCTTACGATAAATCCACTAGTTTAATTTTTCCCTTCGAATTTTTATCAATTCAAATTTGTTTTCACAATTATATTATCAATAATTACTTAATGAAATTTTTAAAATTAATTAAAATTAATTAATTAATTTTTAAAATTAATTAATACTGCTTCGAGTGAAAACCCAGTTCTAAACAGGGGAGAGTGTCACCTTTTTCAATCAATTAACAATTGCAATAATTAAAAATAAATGGAAAAAGAATTTTGTTGTCAGCCATGTAATAATAAATTATAAAAATTCGTCGTTCAAACTATAAAATGCGGGAGCACCCCCTACTCAGTGTTGTACATTTGCTACACTTGGACTGATCTTATATAAAAGTGTAATTATATTTTTAAATTTTAGCTTTAGTATTCAGATATAATTGCTATTGTGTTCAATGATACATGTCAAGTCGAGACCTTCCAAATGGTTTCGAAATTCGCAAAGGAAAGATAAAACCTTTTTTGCATGAGACTGAGAGAGAATCGATACCTGAAAGTAAAGTTTATCACACTAACTTCCGGTAACGAACACTTGCGGGGATCGTACAAAAATTACATATTTTTATTTAAAGTTTACTAATTTTGTTTAAGAGACATATAGATACAAATGAGTTTTTTTAAGTAAGATAAAAGCACAAACTTTAAAAAATGAATTTTCTCTAAAAATTAATTTTTTTAATTTCATTTTTTAATAACGAATGTTAGTGAATTATTAATATTTTTATTTACCTTTGTTTATAGAATATGGAAATAAAAATTTTCAGTTTAGGTTTTTCATACATTTTTGAACATTTTACCTTTTATTAACAAATATTTAAACCTACTTTAAGTAAGCTAAAGCGTGTATAGCTAAAATTAATCGTTAGCTCTTATCCAATATGAAATTCTCCATTCAATTTCTTTTTTGTTTGATTTCTTTTGCATTAAATCTCTATTATATTGTATTGTTATTTGTATTTATTAGAAATACGATTATTTTGTTACGTTTATTGCAGTATAAACTCACAACACCTCGTCCTAGGTTGTAATAAACCACTTAATTGTGTCTTTCTTTTTATAAAAAAAAAAAACTGATGCGTTTATTGTAAAAAAATAAATAAATAAATAAAAAGATCTAACTTCTTTTCTCTCGCTGGTAACGAAAAGCATGGCATTTCGTCAGTAAGACACCGATTTCCAGAGCACGGAAAAAAAACTGGAAAAAAATTGAAGAAATTGGTTAAAAATGGAAGAAATTGGTCAAAAGGAAATAAACTCAAAATGACGAATACAATTGAAGTGATCAATGTTAAAAAGGGGTATGCTGCAAATCTGCACTTTCGTGAAGGAAAAAAAAAACTTTCAATTGTGGACAGTTTGTTTTAATTGCTTTCAAATTGTTGGATTCTCTTCTTTAGGCAGTCTAAAAAATGACTCGATATTTGATAATTGGTGATTGATATTCTACAACCAACAAAGTATTATAAGAATAACTTAATTCGTTTGAGTATTATAAGAATAACTTAAGTTTAAGCATTTTAAGTTTATTATATTAGCAGGAAGTTAAGTTTTATTAAAAAATCAAGTCGCCATTAAAAAAATATTATTTATGTACTATTTATTTTGGTTTAAGGTAGAATTTAAAATTTATGCATCATATTATTTTAAGATCAGTAACAGTATTCATACTTATCAGTATTTGATTGAAAAAATCCTCATGCTATTGTAATTGCAGATAACACTATATGTTGTTTTTAGTAATTATATATTTAGTATGGAATTCAGTAGAATTAATAAGATTTATTTATGATATGATAAAACAATTCTTTATATAATTTAAAATTTGGTGTTACGATGCTCATTTGAAGAACTAGAATTATCTTAATTTGCTTTGAAATCAATTAAATGTATTCATATTTTCAGTTATTGCATTGTAATTTTCACTTAATTTCAATAAATGTTCTAAATAGCCTAAATATTAATATCAGTAAGTAATGAAACTAGATTGCAATAGAGTTTCTTCCATTTTTACCACTTAGGTTAGAAGAAACATATTTCTCCCGAGGCTGTTTTTTTTTTTCACTGTGGAAGAAATTTATCGACTAGCATTAAAATGCGTATAAATCAAATCGTTATGTATATAAATCGAACCGACTTTATAGCAAATGCTTCAATGTATATATGTTTCATAAATTTTCATTTTAAAAAGAGTGCCAGCATAAAAATCTTGAATTAAATAAATTTAAGTATCCAATATCCGAACGTAGCGAGCCGGGGATGGAGTTATATATATATATATATATATATATATATATATATATATATATATATATATATATATATATATATATATATATATATATATATATATATATATATATATATATATATATAATTTTATATAATATATCTATTTTTTTTTTGTTCAATTAAAGATTTTTTTAATCAAAAAATGCGTGTTATCTCTTCATTTTGCGTTGGCATTCAATTCAATCTAACCTAAATAAAATTCCAGCAATATTCCACATATGCTCGAATTCCATTCTAGAGTGTTGCACTGGTATATAAGTTGTTCTGGCATACAAATTTTTTCTCCCTCGCCCAGCACTTGAAACCCGATATAGCTCTTCTCCATCACATGACCTTGGCCCGCCGATCATCCACCCACTAGCATCACTCTCCCACTCTGGCTAGATTCTCTGTTTGCGTTACTACCTCCCCATCCCTCTCTTACCCTACATTACTAATAAAATCGGTTGTGTCTGTGAGTGGCGATGATTTTGGCGGTGGTGTGTGTGTGGAGTTGGCAGAATTGCAGTGCTCATTTCTTCTTCCCTTTCTTTATTATTATTTCAGTTTTTTTTTTTTTTTTTTTTTTTTTTTTCTCCTTTCGTTTTTAAAGGTTTTATGTTGGCGTAATAATGCGATGGGAAGACGATCTGCCACACCTGATTCGAAGTGATGAAACTGTGAGAGTTGGGGTAGTTTTTTTTTTTTTTTTTCTTTTCATTACTTTATTTTTAAATTGATGGTTCGGAAAAAGGAAATGGAGTTGACTGAAAAGTTGGTGCGAATGGTATTCTGGTTTGGAAGAAGAGAAGAAAAAAACATAAGTAATCAAGGGTGTAAAACTAAATGACTTTATGAAGTGGATTTCAAAGAGCAATGAACTGGGCGAAACATTTAATTTTAGCCGAGACGAATAAGCCTTTTTATCTTTTAAATATTGGTTGCCATGTTTGAAAATCTTCGTGCACCAATGAGAAGTCATTATTAGCACTGAGTGATAAATCTTGAAGTACACTTTAAATTTTTGATACTTTGATAAAGATTAAGTGTATTTCCACGAGAAATCGTAAATACTTCATCTGATGACTATTTTTAATTTGTCGTAAATACCATGTCTTATGATAAATATTGTAATTATTTAGTACCACGATAACAGTATTTGACAGATTCTTCCCGCGATAATTCGTAAATACCATGTTTTGTAATGAAAATCGATATTTTTTAATATCTCGAAATGTATTTCCACGATATATAATAAATGCCATGTCTTATGATTAATACTAATATTTTTTTTTTAATATTTTGATAGCTATATTAATGTGCATTCCTACGATACATCTTTTATATCTCGATAACGATGTTTTAAAGTGTATTCCCGTGATACATCGTGAACTTACGATAAACAGCGAGTATGCCGTAATTATAAATATCGAATATAAACAGCAACGAAGCATTATTATATAAACAGCATTATCGAAGCAATGATAAATGTCGAATACGATACTTTATCGATAATTATTGACTATATATCATCGATACATCTTTTATATCTCGATAACGATGTTTTAAAGTGTATTCCCGTGATACATCGTGAACTTACGATAAACAGCGAGTATGCCGTAATTATAAATATCGAATATAAATAGCAACGAAGCATTATTATATAAACAGCATTATCGAAGCAATGATAAATGTCGAATACGATACTTTATCGATAATTATTGACTATATATCATCGATACATCTTTTATATCTCGATAACGATGTTTTAAAGTGTATTCCCGTGATACATCGTGAACTTACGATAAACAGCGAGTATGCCGTAATTATAAATATCGAATATAAACAGCAACGAAGCATTATTATATAAACAGCATTATCGAAGCAATGATAAATGTCGAATACGATACTTTATCGATAATTATTTACTATATATCATCGATACATCTTTTATATCTCGATAACGATGTTTTAAAGTGTATTCCCGTGATACATCGTGAACTACGATAAACAGCGAGTATGCCGTAATTATAAATATCGAATATAAACAGCAACGAAGCATTATTATATAAACAGCATTATCGAAGCAATGATAAATGTCGAATACGATACTTTATCGATAATTATTGACTATATATCATCGATACATCTTTTATATCTCGATAACGATGTTTTAAAGTGTATTCCCGTGATACATCGTGAACTTACGATAAACAGCGAGTATGCCGTAATTATAAATATCGAATATAAACAGCAACGAAGCATTATTATATAAACAGCATTATCGAAGCAATGATAAATGTCGAATACGATACTTTATCGATAATTATTTACTATATATCATCGATACATCTTTTATATCTCGATAACGATGTTTTAAAGTGTATTCCCGTGATACATCGTGAACTACGATAAACAGCGAGTATGCCGTAATTATAAATATCGAATATAAACAGCAACGAAGCATTATTATATAAACAGCATTATCGAAGCAATGATAAATGTCGAATACGATACTTTATCGATAATTATTGACTATATATCATCGATACATCTTTTATATCTCGATAACGATGTTTTAAAGTGTATTCCCGTGATACATCGTGAACTTACGATAAACAGCGAGTATGCCGTAATTATAAATATCGAATATAAACAGCAACGAAGCATTATTATATAAACAGCATTATCGAAGCAATGATAAATGTCGAATACGATACTTTATCGATAATTATTTACTATATATCATCGATACATCTTTTATATCTCGATAACGATGTTTTAAAGTGTATTCCCGTGATACATCGTGAACTACGATAAACAGCGAGTATGCCGTAATTATAAATATCGAATATAAACAGCAACGAAGCATTATTATATAAACAGCATTATCGAAGCAATGATAAATGTCGAATACGATACTTTATCGATAATTATTGACTATATATCATCGATACATCTTTTATATCTCGATAACGATGTTTTAAAGTGTATTCCCGTGATACATCGTGAACTTACGATAAACAGCGAGTATGCCGTAATTATAAATATCGAATATAAATAGCAACGAAGCATTATTATATAAACAGCATTATCGAAGCAATGATAAATGTCGAATACGATACTTTATCGATAATTATTGACTATATATCATCGATACATCTTTTATATCTCGATAACGATGTTTTAAAGTGTATTCCCGTGATACATCGTGAACTTACGATAAACAGCGAGTATGCCGTAATTATAAATATCGAATATAAATAGCAACGAAGCATTATTATATAAACAGCATTATCGAAGCAATGATAAATGTCGAATACGATACTTTATCGATAATTATTGACTATATATCATCGATACATCTTTTATATCTCGATAACGATGTTTTAAAGTGTATTCCCGTGATACATCGTGAACTTACGATAAACAGCGAGTATGCCGTAATTATAAATATCGAATATAAACAGCAACGAAGCATTATTATATAAACAGCATTATCGAAGCAATGATAAATGTCGAATACGATACTTTATCGATAATTATTTACTATATATCATCGATACATCTTTTATATCTCGATAACGATGTTTTAAAGTGTATTCCCGTGATACATCGTGAACTACGATAAACAGCGAGTATGCCGTAATTATAAATATCGAATATAAACAGCAACGAAGCATTATTATATAAACAGCATTATCGAAGCAATGATAAATGTCGAATACGATACTTTATCGATAATTATTGACTATATATCATCGATACATCTTTTATATCTCGATAACGATGTTTTAAAGTGTATTCCCGTGATACATCGTGAACTTACGATAAACAGCGAGTATGCCGTAATTATAAATATCGAATATAAATAGCAACGAAGCATTATTATATAAACAGCATTATCGAAGCAATGATAAATGTCGAATACGATACTTTATCGATAATTATTGACTATATATCATCGATACATCTTTTATATCTCGATAACGATGTTTTAAAGTGTATTCCCGTGATACATCGTGAACTTACGATAAACAGCGAGTATGCCGTAATTATAAATATCGAATATAAACAGCAACGAAGCATTATTATATAAACAGCATTATCGAAGCAACGATAAATGTCGAATACGATACTTTATCGATAATTATTGACTATATATCATCGATACATCTTTTATATCTCGATAACGATGTTTTAAAGTGTATTCCCGTGATACATCGTGAACTTACGATAAACAGCGAGTATGCCGTAATTATAAATATCGAATATAAACAGCAACGAAGCATTATTATATAAACAGCATTATCGAAGCAATGATAAATGTCGAATACGATACTTTATCGATAATTATTGACTATATATCATCGATACATCTTTTATATCTCGATAACGATGTTTTAAAGTGTATTCCCGTGATACATCGTGAACTTACGATAAACAGCGAGTATGCCGTAATTATAAATATCGAATATAAATAGCAACGAAGCATTATTATATAAACAGCATTATCGAAGCAATGATAAATGTCGAATACGATACTTTATCGATAATTATTGACTATATATCATCGATACATCTTTTATATCTCGATAACGATGTTTTAAAGTGTATTCCCGTGATACATCGTGAACTTACGATAAACAGCGAGTATGCCGTAATTATAAATATCGAATATAAATAGCAACGAAGCATTATTATATAAACAGCATTATCGAAGCAATGATAAATGTCGAATACGATACTTTATCGATAATTATTGACTATATATCATCGATACATCTTTTATATCTCGATAACGATGTTTTAAAGTGTATTCCCGTGATACATCGTGAACTTACGATAAACAGCGAGTATGCCGTAATTATAAATATCGAATATAAACAGCAACGAAGCATTATTATATAAACAGCATTATCGAAGCAACGATAAATGTCGAATACGATACTTTATCGATAATTATTGACTATATATCATCGATACATCTTTTATATCTCGATAACGATGTTTTAAAGTGTATTCCCGTGATACATCGTGAACTTACGATAAACAGCGAGTATGCCGTAATTATAAATATCGAATATAAACAGCAACGAAGCATTATTATATAAACAGCATTATCGAAGCAATGATAAATGTCGAATACGATACTTTATCGATAATTATTGACTATATATCATCGATACATCTTTTATATCTCGATAACGATGTTTTAAAGTGTATTCCCGTGATACATCGTGAACTTACGATAAACAGCGAGTATGCCGTAATTATAAATATCGAATATAAATAGCAACGAAGCATTATTATATAAACAGCATTATCGAAGCAATGATAAATGTCGAATACGATACTTTATCGATAATTATTGACTATATATCATCGATACATCTTTTATATCTCGATAACGATGTTTTAAAGTGTATTCCCGTGATACATCGTGAACTTACGATAAACAGCGAGTATGCCGTAATTATAAATATCGAATATAAATAGCAACGAAGCATTATTATATAAACAGCATTATCGAAGCAACGATAAATGTCGAATACGATATTTTATCGATAATTATTGACTATATATCATCAGTGTGCTATTTTCACTGCTATGTTTTCAAATATGATTAAAATTGTTTAAGATAGTTTTGAATAAACGCTTTTTGTCCATTAGGGTTACAAAAAAATTGTCTACTATAATGTTTGACTATAATTAAAAACGAATTGAATTAAGTGTAATTAATGGCTCATGGGCCAAAAAAGGACAAACAAATTAAATGAAAATAGTTACGTGGTACTTTTCTAAAAGTAGGAACAATAACGTTAACAGCTAATTCTGAATTCTATTCATGTATGCACCAAATATTCACTGTTTTTTATAACATACTATTCCATTTAAATAAAATAGACACTAAAAAATAATTCTGTTTCATTATATTGTAAGATTATATTAAACAATAAACGTATGGAGAAGTTATCGGCGTTTCGTATGTTACATTTTTTGAACAATATATATTTCTCGTATTAAGAAGATGGCATTTTACGACAGAAATATATCACATAAACGTATGAAAATTTTAAAAAATTATTTTAAAGATGGATATAAATAGGTTAAAAATACTTACTTTAATCTATTTTCTGTTAAAATTATAATGCGGTTTCGGTGTTACTTTTTTGGCCATGCCGTAAAATACTTAACTGTATTTTCTAAATATCTTTCATACAGTAAAGTATAATTTATCTAATTGCTGAAGCATCCACCCTATATCAATTTTATACTCAATTTTTCGGATACTATTTATTTAGTTTTTGTGTGCGTGTGTGTGTTACATTGGCATTAATTAACATTATGGCTGTCAAAATCGGCCCTTATGGCTAGGAAAAAAATTCCTAAAATTCCTTTATCGAAAACTTTTGCAACATTTTATGTTAATTCCTATCACTATACAGAATTGTAAATATTCTCTAAAATTTCCACCTTTCGAGAACAGCCCAATAGTTAAATCTAATACATACAATATCTTTATTCTCGTTTCGAAGTAAAAGCATATTCAACGAATGCAAATGATGTAAGAAATTCAAATCATACAAAAGGCAGAAGCTACTGATTGTTTCATTATATGTCTTTTTTAAGAATAAAAGGAAGAAGAAAAGTGATTTATTTGATTATTCGCATCATAAAAACCGAGAAAGTTCATATTTCAACCGTCCAGACTTTCTTAACTGCCTAATACAGTCAAAGTTGTGTTTTGTTGCTGCATCATTTGTTGTGATGACGTAAGATGACGCTTTCACATCTAACCTTGGTTTCTCTCAATATGTTATTTATTTTCCTTTTTCTTAAATATACGAGGGTTGTTTTTTTTAAGTAAGGGACGTTTGAAAATAAGAACCAAACGAAAGAAAATTTTCAAGAAGCAAATTTATTTTCAGATTCTACATACGATTCTCTCTTCTTTTTTTTTTTTTAGCATATGTGCCAAATTTGTTTAAACACTTATCATACCTTACAACAAGATTTAGAACACCCTCTTCATACAAACTTGACGCCTGCTCCATTAATCAAGAGGTCAAGACCGTTTTTACGTATTCGTTGTAGTCATTGCCGCCCAAATGATGTTTGAAAAATCGAAAAAGATGTAAATCAAGCAGCGAAAGGTCTGGGCTGTAGGGAGGAGTGGTACAAAACTTCCCAACCAAAAGAGTCCAATAAAGCTGGGATCTGAGCTGCGGGAAGAGTCGTTAACCTGACAGGGAATTTTGCTACTTCACAAATCTGCCAATGCATGTAAACAGCATACAGGTTATTTCCGACTTAAAACGCTGCACTGACCATATCTCGCGCGTAGCGGGCGATTTGTTAATTTTGATCATTTTAAAGACACAGAACTGACCGTACAGTTTACCTACACAGCTGCAATTAAACATAGTTGTTCCCAAAGACTTTATTATATTTAAACAAAATTGTATATTGCCAATTCTATTGCATTACAAACACAAAGATTAAGAATTTTTAATTCATTGATCAACGCATTTTTTACATATCCATTGTACATTTTCCGCAAACATATTTCTTCTGATTATTATTATTTCTATAATTCTTATAATTATAGAAATATATAAGAATTATAATTATTCTTATAATTAATATTATTTCTTCTAAGAACTTGTGCTGTCTTGAGTGTTTCGACTTTTTTTTTCTGGGTAAAAACTAACAGTTAGTTCGACTAACTACGCAACAGTCTTTGCAGAAATTTGCAACTAATCGAATGCAATACGTTGAAAACGCATTGCATCGTAATTTCTGATCTGATAACCTTATAAAGCAATAAATTGTTCTCCCAGTCAATTGACCGGTTGTGGTGGAAATAAGTATACGTCATTTATTATTCGAAACAAACAAGATACAAAAAAATAATAATAATAATAATAGAAAATTAACTGTATATAATAGTTAGAAAAAGTCATGAAATCAAATGTGCAAAATCGATAAGATGATAAACGCATTTTCGATGCAAAAGTTCTTCGGTCATTTGGCCGGTTATGGTATGTTTAATGTTAAAACCATCCTTCTTACTTCTACTATTTAGTTTTCGAAAATATAATAATTTGCGAATGTCATGTGCGTATGTTTATCCCTCACGATTACGTACGTATGTTCCGTACAGTGTATAATTATTGCAGAATAATCTTAATTTTCTATGTGTGTGCTCTTGGCCGAAATGAAACAAACATGAAAAAGATTTTAAAGCTTATTAACGTGTATATATCATTTCACATCTATTTTCGGGCATATCTTCTGAAATAGCAGCACAGGCTCGTGAAAAGATACTTCAAAACTGCGCATTCTCATTTGCGCCAGAACACGCATACCTGAACGTAAGAGAAAATAAAACAATATTGCTAAATATCTCTAGTGCAGTGATTCTCAACCACTATGCCGCGGCACTTTTTTGTGCCGCCAAATATTAGAAATGATACAATAAAAATTATAATGCTTTTTTTATTACGAGTAAAGTTAAAGTTCAACAGAAGTGTGTGTGTATATATATATATATATATATATATATATATATATATATATATATATATATATATATAATTACAGGGCATCTGCCCCGTTATTATTATGGGAATATTAGTCACAATATCATGATTAATGAGGCCAGTTTCTGCACAAGCTTTTATTTACTAATTGATGGTGAAGTCTCAGCCCCGCTTCAGCTGGAGGGGGGGGGGGAGACACATATCTAGTCAAATCTGACGGAGTTTATTTAGAAAACATAAAACACAAAAAGCCACGCAGAAACCATCGGTCCTGCGTTTTATACATGGGTAAAAGGGCAGTCATATTGCATTCCTTGTATTCCTACGCCTCATCGAAAATTATTTAATACTCATAGAAAATCGTTTAATCTTTCCTTATATGGAAGTGAAAGATCTTAAAATAACTCCTCTTTTGAAACATAAATCTAATTATAATTCATTGGCATGTTTACAGCCTTGAAGTCCCAAAATAGAATATCTGTACTCTAATTTTTTAACTAAGACATTTTATGAAAACGAAAAAGTTTCCATGCTTTTATTAATACTAAAGTATTTTTATAACTTTTGTATTACACACACACACACACACACACACATATATATATATATATATATATATATATATATATATATATATATATATATATATATATATATATGTATTGCGCGAACATCTTTGTCAGCGATTGTCTTGTCTCTGACAATCTTAAAACAAGTTAAAATAAGGAGGAAGTGTTTATATTGTCTTTTAAACACAATTTTAAAAAATGTTGAAATAAGTAGGAAATTTAATGGCTACTAAAGTTATTAATTAACAAAGGAAAGCAAGCTAAATATTAACTTTCAAACGGAAGTAAAAGCTGATCATTTGAGTAAGCTATGCAATTAATAAACAAATTAACAAAGGATAATTAACAAAAAAATAAGCTTACATTTAATAATTAGCAAAAGAAATAGATAATAAGAAATCACCACAAAATAACTATAGAAAACAAGCTAACAATTAATAACTAGCAAAAAAATAAATAACTGTTACTAACTAATGATAAATTAATCGAAAGAAATAATTAATCCCTTAATAAACGGGCTTTTGAATTACATATTATTTTATTTCACATTAAAAATTATTATTACAAACTATTTAACAAAGTGTATTATAGTTAAGTAAACAACTTTTAAACTAATTTTTTTCATTGTGTGCCGTCAAATTTCGAAATCGTTAAAAGTGTGCCACCCCCAAAAAAAGGTTGAGAATCACTGCTCTAGCGTATCAATCATGAAAGTGTCATAGATTATCTTAAAGTTTTGTCCACTGATATCATCTTTTCAGTGATTATTAAAAGATGTTATAATTCATAATTCTCTTTAATTGAAAAACAAAAATTCCCTTCCCATTAAAAGGAAAACTGTAAAGAGAACGCATTAAATGTTATGCAGCTTCCTGTTGTTAAAAGGACTGAAAAATCTTAAAATCCCTATCAAAAGATAAATCTCAACTATTTATACATTTATTACAGAAATACGCATCTTCACTTTTATTTTAAAATGGCTGCTTTAAAATATGACGTACAAGATAGCAGACTCATGAAGAACTAATTTCATCCTAAACTACGACTTTAAAAGCTTCCCTAACAACATTTAGAGGCAATAAAATAAACTTAATGCTTTTATTTCCTGCTATCCCTCGAAGTTTTATCCTCTAATACTACATTTAACAGGGCAATACATCTTGGAAAAATAAATAAAACTCAGAATAGATTTTCGAACGCAAAGCTTCTTCATTAATCTTTGGCTATATCCTTTTGCTGGTGGATAGTTATTAGAACAGTTTATTAAAGGAATGCGAAATTAAACTTCTCATCTTAAGTCGAGATCTGTAGCTTATAATTGCAACGCAACATTCTGATTCTAGTTTATAAATCTTGTGGATTTCTAATCCGCTTTTCGGACTTCCGGCATTCTGTTTTGTGTTTACTTAGATCTCTCTTAATGATTTCGACCAGGTAGTCTAAATCTGTCTGCTTTTGTGCGTCTTGGTGACTGAGCTAGCTGATAAGGTTGGATGTTTTGAGTTGATTTATTAATTTTTATCTGTTAATCTTGTATTTATTAGCTGTTGGTGGTTTTTGACTTTGGCTTTTACAAATCTTTAAATGATAAAGTCTTCCCACGTTAAGACCAAGGCAGGAGGCATAAATTACTGTAAAATTAAAATTTAATCTGGTGAATTGATTGTATGAGCAAGTTTAACTTTTAAATATTTTTGGTCTAAAGTGAATTATTTGAGCATATTCATGCATCTTAATTTCATTCATGTACTGTAAATTTTATTACAAGATGTTTTTGAGATATTTTACTTGTTCGTGGATTTTGAAAAATCTACGTTTTCTGAAAGTTTTAAATTCAACCCAGAATACAAGAGAACAACGGAGTTTTTTTTTTTTTTTTTTTTTTTTTTTTCAAAAGTAAAAAAATTTAGTTTTCTTTTCTACAGAAATTTGCACGTAAAATTTTAATCAGGCATTTAGATAATCACTTTTTGGCGCGCTCGATTTACGCCGATAGTATCGTAAATCGATGTAATGTTTCGATTGTATTTTCGGCAGTTATTGATATTGATTTTCACAAGGTTTTTAAATATCCCGATATATCTCAAACAATATGGAAAATTCGAATCGTGCATTTGAGTATTTACTTTTTAAAGCAATGATTCTATCGACTTTTTGCATGTTATTGCTATTGACTTTTCAGTAGTTTTTAAATACGATATTATTTATTTCAACAACCTAATCTACAACAAACACGCATTGAGGTGTCCAATTAGCGTGGTTTCGTCGTCGATCGTTTTTTCGGCAATTATACTACTACGGATTTCATGATTTTTGATTATTATTTTTTTTTTATTGTGATGATTATTTACAAAATGCGAAGAAGGAAATAATTAGTGCTTCCCCCACCCTAAACAAATTGAGATGATATCACTTATAATATTAGAATAAAAAATATGTTTAATCAAAAAAAAATTATATATATATATATATTTTTTAAAAACAGCGTTTCCGTTATTTTAAATTAGTAGCATATATGTTTGTTATTATTAAAAGTATCTTACAGAAACATTTTAGTGCTAGAGAGTTTTGTCGCAGGTAGGTTAAAAAAAATTCTACCACAGAGGGTTAATCGTGGCTATATGTTTCTATTGTTGGTATGGTAAAAAATTCGGTGAGGGAGTATCATCTCAAATGTTAAGCACGCCCTTAAAATAACGTTGTATTCTTTTCAGATTACCAAAATTTCACCATTTGTAAAATCACTAGAGTGTTAATTAATTATTAAGTTCAGTGGCATATTACAGTTTTTATATGTGTAGTCAAGAAAAGACTTACAGGAAATGAGAAAAGTTTTCTAAGGTAGGAAATGCTAAATTAGAAAAAAATTAACTAAAAAGTCTCCAGAATATTAGAAAAATTTAAACAAATCTAAAAATTAAGAGAAGGTTTTTTTTTTCAGAATGGGACTACTTAAAAAATCCATATTTCTTCTGTAAAAGTCCATATACTTTTTCACTAAATATCTTTATCGTAAAATACTCTGAGATTTAAGTTAATAATTTATGATGAAGCTAATAGATAACCAAAAATTAAGGGTTGCATTCATATTACCAGAGCCTGATTATGACATAAAACATAGCAGTAATTTATATCGTTTTTAATGTTTGCAGCTGTAGACTCTGTCTAAGGGGAAACAAAACATCCTTAAAAGTTTTAATTTTCTGTCATCTCGCAACAGTTATTCAAAAACCATTAAAGTTTTAACTAGATTGATTACTATTGCAGGACATACTTTTAGGCAATCATGATTACAAATAATCATTAATTGTAAGACTATAATAGTTTTTGTAGTTTGAGGAAAGTTATCGAAAAAAGCAATCTAGTTTTGATTATAGATCTGGACCAGTTGGTTGGAGAAACGACATTATTTTTGTAGTATGCTACAACTACAACTATTATGTTAAAAATGTAGTTAATTACAGTTATTTTTTTTTTTAATGTAGAGTCTCGGACTATTAACTACTTTCGAAAAGTAGTTACTCCTTCACTAATTGTAGGGGATAAAATGTGCTGGAGAACTTAATTTGCATCTACACTCAAAATGGTTTTAAATTTAAAAAAAAAATGACTTACATTAAACATAAGTAATTATTGTGAAATATTTATTCATGTTTACATGAGCCAGTTCTAAAGTACATTTTTTTTTTTTCGAATTTGTTCATTTAACTTTCAACTTTTTATGCCTTCTCGCGATCATTTAATTCAAGAAATGCTTGGAAATTTTCAAATATTTGCAATTTTGTATGGTGTTTAATGTTTCCTCTAAGAAATTAAATACATCGAAATTGTGTTCCCTTCCTTTTAAATAAAAGCAATGTTTCAAGACTGAACATTCGCTTGTAAAAGCGATAAATTATCGTTTCTTCGTAGTGACTAGTTTAATTATTAGTAATACTTGATTTCAAATACGTGATTCTTGTAAACGGTCTGCCACAGCTACAAGGGCATTTTAATTGCGTCCATTGACACACCCATGAAGATTTGTACCCATCAAATTTGAAAATTTTGTTTTTTTAGAAATAAACTAACTTTTCTTTATTAAACTAGTATTAATAGTAGTTACCAGTAAATCGCTACAAACAACCTTTTTTTTTTTTTTTTTTTTTTTGTATTACGCTACTCACTACACTACTTTTTTAAAAAATACACACTACACTACAAACTACGTAAAACGTAGCGAGTACAGTAGTTTCATTACTCTCACTGCAGGCTGCTTTTCCAAAATTACCACTTACTAGAAGAATTATTTTTGTTTCATATACAGGTTCATTTTATTCTATATGTCAATAACCTGCAATTTATTTATTTCTAAATCCAAATGGAATTTTCCTAATGTTTTCTCCATCTTTAAATGATTGAGAATTTCTGCATTCCAAATTAGTATTTATGTCCCGCAATAAATAAATTCCGATTCGGCACAACTATCATTAATATATGTTTCCTAAATTTGACCAATTTATTTTCCAAACTTAATTTTATTTTAAAACTAGTGTCATTTACTTTAATTAAAATTAGCTTTCTTATCCGTAATTTTAGTCACAATCAAATTAAGTACAAATAAATTTCAGGAAACTTCTAGTTTTAAGCTCCTCGCACATGTAATTAAAGCTCCAACAAAACCAACCAACTCACAACCCTTTCTCTATCGATATAAACATCATGCCCTTCGGAGACTGACTCTAATTGGTTGCTTTCCGTGCTTATAATCGTTCTAACTACCCTTACCCCTACCCTTAGTGATGGATGACCACGAAGAGCACTGAGTCATCCCACCGGAGGCTCAAGAGCAGGAGAAGATGCTCTTCAGGACCAGAAAGACTTGATGAATGGAAGGATGCTGTCTTTGCGTGGGGGGATGTAATTGAAAGTTTTAGGAGGATTTTGGTGGGTGTCATCGGAAATGATCTATGCAAGCTGGAAGCATGGGATGGATTTTAGGGGACTTAAGTCGGCTGGGATGTAAATAACGTGTTGCTCTGATACCTGCTGTGGGGAAAAAGGATCAAGCTGCCTTAATTGCAGACGGGTATTGTTTTAAAACTAATGATGAAAATCCTGTGGTGCAAGATTGAAAAATTAAAAAAAAAAAAAGGTTTTAAATTTAACAAGCGACAGGCTATTACTGAATGGCAGAGATTTAAGTTTACAGAAGATGGAAATTGTAGGTATATACCATAATTTCAAGGTTGGTTTTTGAATGATGATGAAATTTTTAATTGCATTAACATATTTTTTTTTTTTTTTTTTTCAAAATTGCATTATTTTTAAAGTAAAATCAATGCAACATTTCAGTACGAATTGTTGAAAAACGCGTTTTAAATTATAAATATTAATGAAATAGATTGGAATTAAATCGCTTAAAAAATAGTTGAAAAAAACAAATTCATGGTTTATACATACAGCTAATCACCATGTTCTTAAGCCTAAAATATAATATTAAATGAATAAAATAAATTAGGGTTTCCAAAATTTAACTTAATGCTGCTTTTTGGTTTTGTCGCTTTTTAGCGTATAATTAGCTATTATTATAACTTTTTTGGGTTAGTCATTGTTATCACCAGAGGGAACAATGAGGAACTATAACCGCAACCACCTTTATGCTTTTTCCATTTCTCTAAATTTCTGGTTAACAATATTATCTGTAACATCTTTTATTAGTTTAATTTTTTGTGTAGGATATTTTTATTCCATCTTTTATTACTTTACCAATTTTAAAAATGGTGCAAAATATTTTATTTATTTATTTTTTGCATTTTTTATCAGTAGTCCCTATAGCAGAATTTACTGAGTGAATCTGCAGCACTGTCTTTATAAATCTAAATTTATCTGTGACCTCGACACAGTCAGACAAATTAATAGTAAAAATTCAGTTTAATCTTAGTGGTAACAAAATTTATAACTATAAGATCCATTTGCAAAACTATAAGACCCTTAAAAATTAAGCATAAAATTGTTGTGCTGTTTGAATGGAAATTGCAATTCTATACATTGATACATGGAAATGGAATAAATCTCTATACAGTTAAGTCTGTAATCAAGTAACAGGAAAAAAAATCGCTATTATTTTTTTCTTCATGGTGTTTTTTCAATTCAGCTTTTTTCAATTTACAAGTCAAACAAGTTTAGACATGTTTCAAAAAGGAATCTCAGCAATTCCCCCCTCATTCTATTGTATTAGTCTGCAGATGCTGCAATAATCTGCAGCACCCGCTGCTATGTTGGAAGTCGCCGGAGTGAAAAACTCAGCACATGTAGAAACAAGTAACAATAGAATAAAGTTATATTAAATAATAATTAAAGAAATGAAAAAGTTCAAGGAATCTGTTCTGAAAAAAATTCAAAATTCAATGAATCTTCTAAGAAATATTACATAAAATACATTATGAAGAAAAACGACAATTTTGAAAAAATTATAAGTTTTTGTGTTCTTATTTTTTATTACTTTAAAAGTTACTTCAACGGTAACATTATTTGAGCTTATAAAGCTATGTAAAACTTAGAGCTAATCATTGATTTTTTAATGATTTTTATCTAGGTAGGAAAATCTTGCCTTAACTAGCGTTTCTATTTTTTTAAAAATCAATTATATATTTAAATATTTCAGCTTTTGACGCAGATGGGACACCGGTGTCCCTTTTATCAATATATTTTTTTTTCTGAGGCTCTTATTGAAAAGCAAAAAATTTATTCTGATATTTTTTAATTATGTAAAAAAGTCGAATACTTATTTTAAAAAAATCTCTTAAATTATCGGAATTATATTTGTACTAAAATATTAAGTCCAAAAAAAAGTAGTTAAAAGAAAAAAAATTATTCATATTTATCAATAATTCATTTTGTGAATTAAAGAAATTTCAATGAATAATTACTGTTTCTCTAATAGATCTAAATAAGCGCAAATTTGTAAAATTGTTTGGTGTGAGCCGTCTTTGGAAGATTTCACCTTTACGGAGAAAAAGACGCAGGTTCTTCGTTCTGTATTTCATGACCATATATTATTAAAATGGCAAATATAATATTTTTCACTTATTTTAAGGAAAATTAAGGAAAAATAATAATAATAAATATATTGAATAAAAATTCTGCGTCAAAGGGTATTTGTCTGTTTTAAAGCTACCCCAGTAACGAGGTGAAAAATAGACAATAGAAAAGCTTTAGGAACTTTAAAAATACATCCTGCCCGTGAATACTATGTAAGTAGCTGTATATTGTTTCAGTCCGTAAAGAAAGAACAGAGAGAAATATTAAATTAGATTGTTCTTTTTTTATTATTGTCCATAATGCATATGCTTTATCTGTTTCTTTATTCAGGATTTTGCATTGAAAACCTTGAGAAATTGAACACCTCGCTTTGTTACTTCATTTAATTTCTTTATGTTACTGAAGCGGATTCTAAACAGCATTGAATTTCATTGCCATTATTTAATTAAATTACTATTTTGCATTGGAAAAAAATTTATTTAGTTAAATATTAAGTTTAATGTAGATTTTACATTTCAAGTCCAAGCTATAGAGGGTCTCGAAATTCGTGTTCTGAGTAGGCAAATAAATTATTCATTTCCATTTAGAATGTTTCAGTTTGTTTTTAATAATTAAAAATAATATTACTTTGAAAAGAATTATTCGAATTCTTAAAGCTCTTAAACCGAAACTTAATTGGTTAAACATCATATTCTGTTCTGATTTTTTTATTTAACTTACTTCAATATTTGATTCTGAAATTATTTTTTTTTCAAGGCTGAAGGACTAATTTTAGGTTCAGCGTCAAAAAATAATAATTTTGAAATTCCCTAACTGTAATAGAGGGTAATCATATCAGAAATTTTTATCACCAAAATGCCGATTTTGAAATTTTTTAATTTATCAAATAAGTTATTAATTTATCCGTTTCAACTTTGAAATTTCCTAACTGGGTCGTCAAATAAAAATTAGTTTCAATTTCCTTTTTACTGTTATAAATACATTTTGAAAAAGAATTGCAATAAAAGCAATACTGAAACATATACAGCTCAGCGGTAGAAAATAACATTAGCATTCTATAACCAAATACTATTTATTGCTTGCAAAAGTATTATTTGTTTATATCCTTTGCAGAGATCTAATGCAAAGGATATAAACAACTTAAACTTTCAGGCTGATCTAATGCGGCGTCATAGAATCTATATTCTGGGTCATCAATTAAACTATAAATCTATTTTTTCGAATTTTAAATGTTTTAAAAAATGATAATGCATAAGAATTATGGCTGGTCGATACGAATTCCGCATCCGGCTTGCACCGACCACAGTGCTGACGTGAAATATCCTCAGTGGTAGACGGATCATGGGCTAGAGTCCCCTTGCCGTCAGACTAACCGTGGGAGGTTCTCGTGGTCTTCCTCTCCATGTAACGCAAATGCGGGTTAGTTCCATCAAAAAAGTCCTTCACGAAGGCAAATGTCTCCCCATACTTGATCCAGGAGTTCCCTTGTCTTCTGGATTGGGTTCAAAATTACAAGGCTACGGAGTTGAACATTAGAAGTCGTAAACTTAAAAATTGAGTCGGCTGTTCAACACGGTTATATAAAATGCATATGAATTTAATAGCTACATGTATGGTGCAGAATTTCTGACCTACTTCCTCTCCTAAACTTTTTTTTAAGAAGTGTAAGCCCATTTTAGATGTCGTAAAAAAGTATGTCTAGATATAGTAAAGAGACTATAGGCTTCTATATTAAACTAATTACAGATCCATTTAGAAGTTTTTTTCGGAGTTGGTGTTTTTATCTTGAACGACAAGAGAAATAAATAACTTGAAGAGCATATTAAATTTATTACGATGAAACACCCTGCGCTTGTTGGATAATAGCACTTATAGTTGCTATAGATGTTATTTTTAAGACCAAGATATCATGAAACATTAAAAAAAAACTAATTTCAAAAATGTAACCAAAGTTAAACCTGTTATCCGGTGAAATTAAAAACACGTCATAAATATAGCGCATAAAATAAAAATATAAATATATTAAAATTAGTTTAAGCGCATAATATAAAATTTCAATTCTAAGCATCGATGTTAACAATCTTCAAGCCCATTTTCATCAGGAACCTTTTCTCAAAAGCGCAATCATACAGGTAATAATAATTTTCACCTCTTGCACACATACAGCCAAAGACTTTTATCGGCGCCGACCACGCATGTTCCAGATAGGGATCCCAGTGGAGATTGACCACCCCTTAACGACCCCAAGACTATTGATTTGGAAAGGAGGGATTGCTGGGGAAAGTACGTAGGCCCCGTGCAATTTCTAAGCTCGCAATTAGTTATCAATTGAGCGCACTCCGATTAAACGGCACATTACAGCAAAGCCAGAAATCCAATATCGCCGAGAAGGTATCTAATATTCTCGGAACAACAGATTAGTTTGCTGAAGCATCGGGCCTTCATCATTGGATGAGCCATGTTGGAGGGGGTCTTATTACGGGATTTGATTAAGGCCTGTTACAGGTCGCTGATGTGAAACTTGATAACCCTGTATTCATGGCAAAATATTCCATGGGAGGACTTCATCGTTTCGTACACTTTATTTAATAAACTGAAGATTCTGATTATTGCCTTCTCGGTTTTCGGCCTTTCAAAATATAGCGTGGATCATTTGCTTTTTATTGTAAAAGAAGTAAATTCATTTTTTTAATGAGTTATATTACCTCGAAGAAGTTTTTAAGTTGCTCGTTCATTATTTCTTTCGCCAATTCCAGTATGATATCCAATGCTGGAATAATTGTGTATTGAATTACATAGTTTCTAAATTATTGCATTCTTGGTTGCTGTGCTTTAAAATATCGGAATAGGAAACCGTTGAATTGTATAATGTTGTGAGATATCATCTGCTTTTTATGAGGAAGAAGTTTAAATAAGAAGTTTTTACGTAAAAGAAGTTAATAATTTTTTAATAATAAGTTACAGTACCCCGAAAAAAAGTTTTTAATTGAACGCCCATTACTTTTTTTTATAGATTCCAGCATGATATTCAATAATCATGCAGGAATAGTGAAAGATTCTGGAGTGGTATTCTCACTGCTGGAATCAATAAAAGTAGTAAACTTTTTATATTATTCTAGTTTTTCTATTTAATATTATCGTAAATCCGAGTTATTGCAACCCACTTTTTCTAGGTTTCGGATGAATTTCTTTTTAAAATTAATTGGAAAGTACGTATGCTGGTCATCATATCTAATTTTTCTTAATCTACTAGGTTTAAAAAAAATCCTATTTATTAGGTTAATGGTTTAAAATAGCTCTTATGTTGGATTACCTTACTGTAATAAAGTTTAGGAAATGATGAATAAATTTGCTATGGAATAATATTACAAAAAGAATGCACTTTTTTTGATATTTACTGCACCTGATGGATGGAGTTAATGCATTTTCTTATAGATCATTAGTAAAATCTTTGTACGCTTGACCTCCAAACAGTCTTAAATATTTAAAAAACATGACTTGTAATAAATTCAACCCATTAGTCTCGCATATATTTTACATTAATTAAATAATTATTAAAAACTTATCTAAGTTTGAAACGGAGGTGCTTTTATATGTATGTTTAAGTCTCGCTGTTGTAGTGTTCTACATATAAAAGAAGTATGAACCATTTGAACTAAGAATTCGTGATCTATCCTGAAATAAGCAAGATTATATAATCACGACAGCGTAGGTTTTATGATCTACACACGGCCCCTATGTCTTCGAAAAAGACTGGCATGAAATATGGGGATAAAAACTTGAAATCCTATAGTTGCTTCTCATGGGTGCAGTTTACAATGATTTCATTTTACTTCCTGAACTTAACGCCAGGTACATGCTCATTCGGTTGATGATCTTTTGCAATTCGCCAAACATAGTGACCAATCATACTTCATCCTTATGGAGCCTGATTTTTTTTGTTGAAGGCATTTAGAACTCTCAATTCCTCTGTGAAAACCATCCAGGACCATAATAGCTGAACAATTGTCACTGGAATTGTTTTAACTGCCTTATTTCCAATATGCAATTATGTAGAAATGCCTGCAAGTAAGAGACATACCCCAACTGTTCCCTTTTTTGTGATTTGTTTTACACTTTTGTACACCTTCAACCTATAGTAAGTGTTAAACAATGCGTATATATCATAACTCTTGAGTAGTTTTTTATTTGTATTGTATCAAACCTACGTTCAAATTTAAATTTATTAAAATCCGTGCTTTTGGAGATAATCAACCAACTCTAAAAATTCTCTTAATTTTGAACATTTGAGCATGTTTAGTTGTTTTTATTAAATACTTTTCATAACGAAAATTTACATTTAATAATAATTTAATTTTGTACTATTGCTTACAGCTAATTTCTCAATCTTATAGTATATTGTTTAATTGGAAATTCTACTAAATCGAGCTGTGGACAGCTTTTGATAGTCTACAAAAATGGTTTCTGACAGTTTAGGGTAGTTTTGGAGTAATAGGGGTTTAGTCAATGTAAAGCATTTTCGAACAGATCGGTAAAGATTATAATTTTTTGCGACAGATTTTACCATTGTTTCTTAAACCTTGCCAACCTTAGTCAACGTATATGTTTTCTAAATTTTAGATAAAATAAAAAATTAGGTATTGAAGATCAAATATTGCGCCTGAAAGGGACTGGTTTTTTAAGAAATTCCAAACAACTGCTGCAGATTGTTTTCCGATTTGCCAACATTTCTGTAAAACCAAACATTAGAAGTAAAAGTTAATCTATTTAGGAAAGTTTTCCATGCCCCAATATTGATATAAAAGTTATTTTGTTTCAAAACAAACAAAATTGATGCATAATGCTAAGTAATTAAACAAAAAAAATTCCTTTGCAATAGGCCGTTCCCTTGCAATTTGCAATTAATTAACATTAATTGCATCTACTATCTATGCTCCGTTTAAAAAAATATATATATCATACAGTAAACCCTGTACAAGAATATCGAGAGTTATCCATGCAAATCAACGATAACTGTAACATCACGCAATTTTAATTACATAAAATTAATTAGCGCCCCTGCAATAACCTTATGGAAAGTATCCGTGCTATCGATCAGTGCCCTGATGAGAGTTACTCGGGTTGCTTTAGACAATCTCTGATACCAGGATCAGATTTTCGTATTAGTTCATTAATATTATTTATCTCTCTAACCATTATAGAGGGTCTGTGAAGGCTTTCTCATTTGTCATTAGTAATAAAAGCTCATTATTGACGCAATTGATCATGGTTATGAATAATACAATGATACATCTCTTTTAAGGGTATTGAAATAATTTGTTTAGGGTATTAGGTAAGTTATTTTTATAAGTTAATGATATGATGAATTAAATGTGATTATTATATTGCTTTATTTGATAGCTGAATATTTAACTATTTATGTATTGATATCTGTGATGAAATGTGCCAGAAAAATTTTATTTGCTTATATATATATATATATGGGGGGGAGGCGGGAGTAATAGTTTGATACTTATAACATATTAATAATTTATTTACAAGAACTATTTACAGACATTAAGTTATTGCATCATTCTGCACATCAAGCTTAATTTGCGCGCACTCATACGCTTTCTATTACAAACTCTTCTCTGCATGCACATAATTACTACTGCCATCTAGTGGCCAATCATTTTCTTTTAAATTTAAATTAAACTAAAGCTTAGTGTTCACAATATATATTTATATATATATATATATATATATATATATATATATATATATATATATATATATATATATATATATATATATATATATATATATATATATAAACACAAATAATAAAATAATATAAAAAGAAAACTATAAATGGGAAAAAACTAATAGTCTTCTTCAAGGCACATCTATTGATATAATTTATGCGATATTTCTGAATAATGTGTCTAAATAATATGTCTTCCTTTTTCAAGTTTGTAGTTGACAATTAAAAATGTTTCCTACGCGAAAAAAAATTCTAGTAAAATTACCGTACTGTATGGTAATGACATTTCTAGTAAAAAAAAATCTGGTTAATGAAACCAAACTATGTGGTATTTAAACCATTGATTTATTAGTTTTTTCAGTTCGTATTGTAACGATTCACCGGAAATCTTAGTTTTTAAAATTATTGTTCATGTTTAACACACATTTAATAAAAATACAAAAATGGAAAGTAAATTTAACCAAATAAATGGTTTTTATGTAATGCTCTAAAGTATCGTGATAAAACAGCCAAAGCTTATCGCATATTCTAGAACGAATTTTATTGTTAATTTTACCAAAATCATTAATAAAGTGATTCGTTAAAAATTGCTGAGTTTTTTGGTGAGCCCATAGAGCCAGAAACACGGTAAATGTCACTATATTATGGTGATTTTAATCATACTTTTTTTCTCAGTGTATAAACTATATAATTTACAGCCAACACTTCGATGAAAAGTGCGACTTGAAGAAGAAAAAAATATGCGTGCCATTTCCATTTAGTCTAATATACTAAAAAATATAAAGAAGTGAAAAAATGGTATTGATTAGCTGATTATGGAATTTTTACTAAAATCGTATATTTTTTGTTCATGTAAGTGTGAGGATTTGTGGTTTATAAAATATTATAATAGATAAAGCAAAAAAGACAAGCTTTGTTTTTTTTTCCTTAATAATTATTTACGGTTTAGTTAAATAGATTTTGTATTGAAAAAAATTAATAACTTGAAACATTTAATTCTAAATAATTATTAAACAGCTAGCTATTAATTTGTTTTTTCTTTACCAAGTCATCTTTATTATTTTTTCTTAAAAATGCTCGCAAAATACGGTGCTTTACTTGCATATAATTAATCTCGAAAGATATTTTAATTTTATTATTTTCATAATAGAAAATATTTGTTCAAAAACATGCAACAATGTCTGATAAACATATCGCTTTTATATGAACAATTACTTTATGACTCAAAGTTTTAAATTGATTTGTAAGGTTTCACCGACTCTGATTTAAGTTCATGAAGGTACTTATACCTGGGGAAAATGAATAATTAGCTATTCATACTATCTTCCGTGGTGAATTATCTGGGATTTAGAACGGACAAATAACTTTAATGTATTGAAAATTCGTAAAAATTTTTTTCAAAAACCGCCAATATGACGAGATTTCTTTACCTGGATAAAAATTATCAACATGATAAAAACAATCAAAATTCTTCTCAATTTTTAAAAATTTTTATGAACCCAGATAATGCAGTTTCGAGTAACACTTTTTCAAATATTAAAAAATTAAAATCAAAAACGTTTTTTTATTTTTTATTTTTTATTTTATGCTCACAAAACCGTGGCTCTTCTTCATATAGACATCTTGCGCCATTTCAGAATTTGCAAAGGAGACAAAACTTGACCTAACCGTCATGACTAATTGTTGCAAACTCAAACTCATAACACTTATAAAAATAGAAGCAGGATATTCTTTTAAAAAAATGTTCTTTAATTTAACGATAGAGCCTTCGAAAATTACTGCCGTGCCACACTGTGCCATCCGTGTTCTGAACAGTCATAAATATAACAAGTTCAAAGTTCAATTAGAAACGACTACTATTGATTGTTTTCAAATTAATCCTTAAGTAGAACTATGTCTTTCAGATATAATGGCTACGGTGACGTTGCATATTCAATCCCTAAGTTCTTTATGTGATCAACATCGAAGTTCTATTTAGAGCTTCCTTATCGACCCCGAGTATAAGAATCGTTCCATTCAGTCAAATTCTAAGAAGCTTTTGTTAATCGAGTAAAAGCTATGTAACTTTAAATTCTTAGAGTAATTTAAAAGGGCTATTATTTTCTTTATTCTATCAATAAAAATTATTAATCGTGTTTTGAAAAAAATATATATATTAGTCATCAAACTACGATGGCATTTGTTTTCTTTAATCTGATATTAGCTTCACAATTGATTTATTTTTAATGGCTTTTTAAAGTTATGATATTGTGTCATTAAAATTCACTGGTCACAGAATTCTCAAGTCAAGAATTCACCGACTGAACTTCAATCTAAATAAAAAGGATTTGTCGTTGGTTGAGCTATTATATCAGTACCTTGAACCATAATATCGCGCAAGTTTGTGGCTATCTTATTAAGGTATTCAAATGAACCATATTTCCTTTTCAATTTTGAACCATAGTAAAATGTAATTAAGTTTAAGAAAAATTATTTTGAACTATATGGTTATGTTGAAAGCTAATTAATGGTTGAAAGCTAATTAAAAAATATGGTTCAACACGGTGCCAAATTTCTAATTGTGTTCTAGTTAACTATAATTATTACGGCTGCGTGATATTATTTTGGAAATTGCAACTAAGAAAACAAAATTGAAACGGATTTTTCTTAAAAAAATTTTAAAAACCTGGCAAAGTAATTTATAATTAGAAATTATGTAATTTAACGCAAAGGTTTAACCATGATATGAAAATGGTGGAGAATTATATGTGGGCCTAATTGCAATATGACGGTGAATCAATCAAAATCCCCAGATGCCAGGACCAGCTAGGAAGTGCCAATTCTTTAATGATTTATAAATTCATCAACGCGATGAATATTCGATCAACATCGCTAAAAAATACTTGCAGTTGTTATTGATATTGAAATGTTGATAATAATTGTTGAGGATCTTTTACATATATTTTCATATCAAAAATGACAATGGAATCACACACGTGTCCAAGAAACGATAAGTTTTAAAGAAAAAACATTTATTTGGTGAAGAAGACTGACATCACATCATCGCTTTTTCGAACGTTCTAATTTCAGTCATTATTCAGCCAAATTAAAATCGTTATATTGCTCCTACGCTGGAAAATATCGACATTTAGCAATCAGTAAATATTAAATTAAAAACAATTCCTTTAATTTTTTTTTCTTACTATCTTTCCATCAGGGCATGCTTAATATCGACATTTCCCAGTGTAAATCAGAAATAATATTTAACTAAACCATTTAATTCCATACTTACCATCAGCACATTTTAAATGTCGATATTTGCCAGTACGAAATACTGACGTTTAACAAAAATATTTTTATTCAATGTTCACCATCAGCACGTACTGAAATCGACATTTGCCAGTTTAAGTAAGAATTATTGATGTTTAACAAAAAATATATTTTGTTTAATATCCACCATCAACACATGCGGAGTGTCAATATTTGCAGTTGTCTATAAGAAATAATGATATTTAACAAAAATGTTTTTTTTTAATCTTCACTATCAAGCTGAATGTCGATGGATGCTGGTAATAAAATTTATAAATATTTTCGAACATTCAGCTAAGTGACTGCGTGAATGTGAACACCCACTAATTTCAGTTTTTCACATTAATACGTGTACCAACACATACACTAGCTGGTACTTTTAATCTTTTCATATTTTGAAAATAAGAAAGTTTTCCCCCAGTTATTTCAATTCAAACTTTAGCGTAAGAAGCATAAAAAGTGCCATGATGAATGTTCAAACTAAATACGAAGAAATATATAAATTAATTCTTCTCCTTACAAAATCAATTCAGAAAAATATGTAAAAAAAATTTCTACTCAGAGATAGTGATATAATAACTAAGCCGTCCATTATCCCCCGTACACAGATCATAGATCTCCGCGGGGAAAATAAATTGCCAAGCTTCCTGTTCGGGTTATTTATTTTCCCAAACAAAAAAAAAAGAAACTGGTAGATATTGTTAGACAGAAAGTGCAATTTATGGGCGAAAGTACACTTATCTATGTGACAGTTAAGATAGGAGCTTTCACTCAAACACCGCAGACAACAGGTAATCCCCTCAGCACACAAGATATCTGTATTATGTGTACTCAAGGTGTGACATGCGAAACGAAAAAAAAGTTTGGATTTTAATCTACGTTGGAAACAAAAAAATAACGGAATTAGAAACCGTTTTTTCATTATTATTTATTAAGTGGGAGAGAGTGAATAAAAAATTCGCTTGGAATTAAAAATTTTAATTTTGAAAAAGTGCCAATGCTACTTACTCAAACTAGATCCTCGATGTACTCTGTAGTTAGGTGTTGATTCTGTTTCCTCCATGTTGGCTTCGTAAAAGAAAAATTTACGTTTTTAAAAAATTTTAAAAATAGTAATTCAAAGTTTTAAAAATTCAATGCAAAATAAATATAAATGCTAGAAAAATATTTGCTGCATATTCATTCATATAAATCTCTTTTACTACCTATCCTCTTCGCGCCAGCTGACTAATAAGGCCTCAAATCTTTCCCTTTTTTTCCCAGCACCCCTGTTCTGAGCTACTCCTCTTGCCTCCCCCCATTCATTTAGTTTTGCTTTGCACAGGTTTTGGTACATGTATCTTAGCCAAGTAAGTTTCAGCCTTCCTCTTTAACGTTTACCATCGGGTGCCCTAGTAAGTGCGATGCTAGTAGGCCTATCCCGTTTTAGATGAAGGAAATGTCCATCTACTCTTCATAAGTTCCTCATGAATGGGTGTTAACTTTGCCTTTATTAATATATCTTATTTACTTGAAGAAGAGTTTAACCAGAAAATTTTTTATATTATTCTTAAACATTTGTTATTCTTAAACATCCAATTTTTCTACTTCTGTTTTTCGGAAGCTTTTCAATCGCATTTACTATTCACTGTTAAAAGTTTTAAAGCATACTGGATTGTAGTGTTGTTCGATTTTTCTGTAACCTTATTTTGGCAGGGTTCGTAGCTGTCCTGATTTTTATGTAGATTCAGAACATTACGCTCTCTAAGAATACGAAAGCGGATTTTTAAAATGATAAGTTTAAAAAATCGGAAGATTTAGATTTTTATTCCAGCATCTTTTGTATTAAATAATTTAACGAATCGAGAGGTTTAGATTTTCGCTCCAACCATTTTTGTTTTAAAAAATTTGAAGAACCGAAAGGTTTAGATTTTCGTTTCAACATATTATGTTTTTATTAATTATCCTAGCATATGCGCAAAATTCGATAGTTAAATTATCAAAATTCGATTCGACTTAGAGTTGTTCCACTTATATTTTATGCATGATTCAGGCACATAACTACCCGCAGAATTCAATGTTTTAAGCTTTTTAGAAATTAGTCATTTCATCAAAAAAGCAACTCTAATATCAAATTTACATTATCAAATTTTCATGGGGAAAAATTCGGAGTCATACGTTTATTTGTTATTTTTGACAAATGCAGTTACAAATCTTGTAGGGTGCAGTTTTGTAATTTCACATTTATTAATTCTTTTACATTTATTATCGTTTCACATCTGATTTTAAAGATTGATTTCAATCAGCAATGCAGCAACTCTAGATTAAAATTTTGAATTGTAAATTGGAGGATCAACAACTAAATTACTTTTATACAAAAATGTTAAGCGACAAATTCCCTGAGTTTGAAACCCTGCCTTAAAATTACTCGATTAAGAAAGTCTTGAATTTAATAACAAATTTAAATTAAATGCAGGGATATTAACTAATTAATTATTTTTTAAACTGTTTTAGCTTTTTTTTCCTTTTGTTTCAAAGTAGTTCCAGAATTAAACATAGTGTATTTACTAAATTATTGTTACGCGATAAAATTTGATTTTATTATAAACTCGATTACCTGATACTGTGGCTTCGAACACCGAAAACAAGACACATTTTTTCCTGCGTTATGCTCAAGTACCCATTTTATTCTTGAACCGTTTTCTCTGAAACTATTTAGAGGACCTGGTCGGTTGAGCGCTGGGCCCATGTCCAAGAGTTCGTGGATTCGATCCCCGCCGACCGGAGACTCCCCGTGTAGTAAATGGTGATTGATACACGTTAAATCTGTCGAGGCGCAATGTCCTCCATGTTCCAATAGCAAATCAATACCTCTGGGGTTCTGATCCAGGAGTTTCCTCGTCTTCTGGATTGGTTCAAAATTGAGTTGAACATGAGTAAACCCAAAAATTGGATAGGCTGTTCAGCGACGGATATAAAAATAAAAACTGTTAAGAGGGATTATTTGATTACATAAGGGAGAAACTGAGTCTAAAATTACTTTATGTGGATGTATGGGCGAAAAAATCAATGTGAGGAATTTTATTAAAATTTATTATAATTAAAATATTAATTTTTCTTAATTTAAAAAAGGAATGATGTTTTTAGAAGTAACTTAATGATAAAAAAATAATTAACAAAATTATTTATGTTAATTTTTTTTTAAAAGTAGCAAATTACGATGATGTAATTGCTGCTCAAATTTTCCCACTATTCCTCAAAAACAACGAATATTTATTTTGACACAAAATTACTCCTAACTTGTTAGAATTCGTACTAGCAGCGCTCTATATTGCTTTAAAATTAATATTTTTTTACTGATTTTTATGCTCCAGCCTTCAAAATATCATATCATTGGTTTTGATCCAAAACAATCTTCTTTTTTTTTTCATTGCCGAAGTATTAAAATTTGTCATTTTAGTAAGGTTCGTATCTTAAATTATTTATTCCGCATTAATAAATAAAATAATGATAAATTATTTATTCATCAAAAACAAAAAATAGTAGATTAAAATGATTGCTTTAAATGACTCTAAAACTGATGTAACCTAACTAAATTTATAACCCAATTTATAATCATTTGAATCAAACCAAATATATAACTGGCACTTGCGCTAACACAAAACTGAGGACCGTGGTGGCTCAGATGATAGAGCGTTCGCCTTCCAAGGAGGGAACCGGGTTCGAATCCCAGAGATGGCTGGTCATTACGAATTCCGTCACCAGGTCGCACCGACCACAGTGCTGACGTAAAATATCCTCAGTGATAGACGGATCATGGGTTAGATTTCCCTTCCCGTCAGGCTAACTATAGGAGGTTCTCGTGGTTTTCCTAACCATGTAACGCAAATGCGAATTAGTTCCATCGAAAGCCCTCCATGAAGGCTAATTTCTCCCTATGCTCGATCCAGGATTTACCTTGTCTTCTGGGTTGGGTTCAAAATTACAAGGCTATGGAGTTGATACATTAGTTATTCTAAATTCAAAATTGGGTTGGCTGTTCAACGATGGTTATAAAATAAAAAATAAAATACGAAACGGAGGATTATGCATAAATACAAATGTGTAACTAGCACTAAATTCAAATATAGAAATGTATTGCTATAATTCAGTCTATGAATAAATTCTAAAACTTCTTTTTCCATACGATCAAGAAACCTATTAAATATTTATATTTTAATCTACATGATATCTGCAATCCCTGTAGAGTAATAAAACTCGGTTCGTCTTATCTCGCTGACGCTTAATCTGATTATACTTGATCGATTCACTATACTTAAATAAACTGGAACCTATTTTCAACAGCCTTTTGGTTGTTATATTTTTCACTAACTGCAACTGCGGTTGAGTGAAAAGTATGTTTTGCCTTTTTTATACATATACTTCTAGTCGCAAAATCCTTTCTGTATAGCTTCATTCCCCATTTTTATGACATCATAAACACGGTCATTAAGCGAGTTAACTGAGATCTTTAACGCCACCCTCCCACTTACAGAAACCCCTTTATTTGATGGCATTATATCGGTTTTGGGGTCTTAAAAGAGAATAGAATTAAGTAAAAACAAAACAGGTTTCAGTGCATGCAAATATCGTTCGCATTTGTCCCGCGTGAGCAAAAAAATTATACTCCGTAACCGACAATACATGAATTCTGAATCACAGATAGTAGTTATTTACGAAGGGTTACAGTTATTCTATCTTCTCAAATGTATTAAAAGAGTTTATACCATTTTATAAATGGTTCTTATCTTTGAGTCATTTTTATAGACATAAGCACTAACTTCCGCACCAAATGTGGCTTTTTATATTCTTTTTATATGAATACACTGTGTTTCGAGAATACCATGACGTTTGAAGTGAAGATAAGTTAATGAATGCTACATTATAAATACATATATGGCTTATTTTCGTTGATATCTTTGGGGTTACAATAAAAGCTTATGCAATTGGAGCATTTACGAAGCATTCTTTCAGTATGACACTCATTAATTACTGTACTTAATGTGTCTAGACAACTTCGGGAAGGGAGCATTAAAAATCCATATCCGACAAATAAGAAGCTTAATATTTTAATTAAAATTTTATGTAGCTTTAAATGGATAGATTTGTTTGACCATACGTTTTTGAATGTTTCTAGAAATTAAAAATTTATCTAGCCTTTCTTTTATTGAATTTTCAAAGTATTTGTATCTTGAATTTAGTACGTAATCATTTATTAATATCAGTACACCCTTACATTTCTATTTCTCTTTTTAAAACTACTCAAATACGATACTTCACGTAATTGCTTGTATATCTAATTCATCTCTATTTCATCTAATCTTTAAATTTCAATCATCCATTTGTTTCAAAATGGTTACTATGCATTCAGAGCAATAAGTAACAAAATAATACAAACTAACAAAAAAAGCATGCAAATATTTAGTAATAAGCAACAAAAGAAGAAGAAAAAATTTTAACAAGGAATCACAAAAAAAATTAACAATTAATGCACAAAAAAATCATAACTATAAAAAACGAGCTAACATTAAATAACTAGTAAAAAACAACAAATTAACAATTAATGCAAAAAAAAGAATAAGTATAAAAAAAACGAGCTAATAATAACTAACCAATAAAAAACAACAAATTAACAGTTTATAACTAATAAAAAACAAAACAAAAGAAAAATTAAGCGATATGAGTGAAAGAAAGCGAAAAAAAAACAAGGAGAAGGGAACGAGCTGGCTGACCAGTGTAAAAACTTAGCCAACGCGCCAATTCCTTGGCCTTGAAAACTAATCCAGCGCCAAACTATAACACCTCCTTCTTCTTTGTACATTCGCTTTACTGAGAAGGTATTTATAAATTAAATACATTTAAACATGAAAAACTTCGAATGTATGTTTCAAGATAAACTTTTCTTATTATACAACATTAATTTATATTTGAACGTGCATTTAAACTGCAATTAATTCCAAAATAGAGAAGAACTACTTTTCAAAGGCGGAGTATTACATATCCTACCCTTCCCTGCAGTGCCAACTTAAGGTGGAATGGAGTATAGAACTGTTTTCATTTATTAGTTCATTCTTAGATCTATTATATGTTTTTTGTAATATTTATAAACATTTCTATATTTGAGTTTTTAAAGGCTTTGAATCTTAAACTTAGTGGAATTTCAATGCACACATCGTTTTTTTTTTTTTTTTTTTATTTAGATTATTTTAATTTTTTTTTTTTTTAAATATAATATTTTCAAGCAATATTCACGTTGCTGTTGCTTGTAAAGCAGCTTTTATATAAAACATTGACAGTAAAAAAGGTTGAAACTAATTTTTCTGTAGAACGAAAATTTTAGACCTCAATTCCCTTCACAAAATATCTTTTCATAAAAACGGACCCTTCACAAAATATTTTAACTTAAAAACGGACCCTTCACAAAATAATTTATCATTTAATCGGACGCTTCACAAATTTGTTTATCTTCATTATTGTTTTGTTAATCGAGTAAACCCTTCACAGGGGGGGGGGAGAAGAAAGACAAATGTAAACGAACTAAGTTTTGTCTTCGGCAGACGCTTCTTCCATTATTCATCCGAAATTAATATTCTGCGTTCAGCTGTTTAGGCTTAATACCAAATATTTGTATGTTGGTTGCATCTTTAATTTAGTAGCAACAGTAGCTGTTTATTTTTGAAAATTTAATTTTTTATTTATTATAATTTTACAGTGTTGAGCATAATCTTGTATCTATTTACAATTTAAAAACTCCTTGGAAAATTTTTTTGCAATAACAGAACCCTATTTGCACAAATTCACAAAAGCAGGACACTAGTTGAAAGAATGTGACTTAACGTTTATTTTATATATTCACAAATTACGAGTAATTTTTTCTCAATTTTACAAAAACAGGACCTTTTCACAAAATGTTTGGATAGACCCCTGGAAGGCAATTAAATCTGACATTTTGGAAAACTAACCAATACCATACACCGAATGCCAGCTTTCAAAAAGGGTTTCTTTGATAAGTGATGGTTTAAGTTCGGTTGTGTGTGTTGAATCATATAATGAAATATATCTATTTTCTTCAATAGAGGATTATATTCATGTGATAGGTTTTTATTTTATTCTTAATTATAATAATAGTTTATATTTTTTCTAAAGTCAACAATTTATATACAAAAATAATTCTTATAGTGTACCTAATAGCAAATATCTTGATGCAATAAGATTATCTTATTAATTATCCAAATTATATTCCGCTGTTTTTGAAATGAATTAGTATTAAAAGTTTTTTTTTTTTTCACATTTAAACAAATATTCTAAGTCCTGAAATTTCAAAAGTACTAGTTCTTTCATAAACATTAATTAATAATTGAACTACTAGATTTAAAGTTCCCTCTCCATTTAAATAATATTTTATGCTAAAAGATTACTCACTTAATCAACTTCTTTCGTTTATAAATTGTTCAAATTAATTTTATAGAAATTTAATTAACATTATTAATCATTTTGTTATAAGAAATGAAAATTTTAATTTTATTTTTCCAGAATTCCTCTTCGTCAACAATGGGAAGCAGATGTTAAACCGTCATCTCCAGGCATTGTTTTTATTTGGTCATTTCAAAATGTTCAAAGAATTTCAAAGTTCTCAAAAGTAAGTTAACTATCATGATATTTTCATAAATACTAAAGTAACGTCGATTTTAAATTATTCGATTTAATTACCTGAGCTTTTTAGTGTGCTTCAAATAAGGAGACAGTTGAAGTTCTTTATCTCATTTTTGTATTTTCACTAGTAAAAATTAACAGAATCCTAAAAATTTTAATTTTGTTAAAAATTTTCTATATTTTAGACATTGCTAGAAAACATACATCTTGTTTTAATTTTTTATAACATTATATTTTATATACTATCAACAAATAACAAACTTTTAAAAAAGCCTAAAAATTTGTAATAAGTCTTAAAAACGCATAGCTTAGCTCATCGCTTAAACAAATTAAGAGCAGCTTTTATTTAATATTTTGCTAAAAATCGGTATTTATGCTCATCCTATTATTATAAAATAACATTTTATTACTATTCATTATAACATTTTAATTACATTTTATTTCTTTCGTTTAAATTTTTTTAAAACAACTGAATCATAGAAAAAGCATTTTTTTTTTTTTTTTTAAGAAAGTGACTGACTGCTTTTATTTTCTCTTCTTATGTTTAAAAAAAAAAGAAACGTTAAAGCGAAAAACAATCCATTCTATCTTTAAAATACGTCTAAGTAGTTCTATTGATTAATATTACTTAGAAAGATCTGACAGAATTAATATATAAATCTTCTAAAAATGATTGCTTCTCATCAAAAGGCATTAATTTTTCATCAGTATATTCATTAGATATGCATACTAGTTGAAAATTTAATGCATAAAAAAAAAAATACCATAAAAAATGAGTTTCTTATTTCACATATTAAATTATATCTGTCTGTTAGACTTCTATATATTAATGCTTACAAATTTCTTCGCTCAAAATCTCTCTTTTTGGGTCATAAATTTTTACTCTCGCGCCTACTTCTGACTAAACAAAATAAACCATCAATCAAGCTTTCAACATTTTCTTTTTTTTTTTTTTTTACTGAATCAACATGGAAGAAAGTTGTTTTGATTTTTGTTAGGAGAGTAGTAACATTGATTACAGATGCTACATAGCCTTATTTCCCCTATTCTATTGAAAACAGCATATTAGAGTATTTTACTATGTTTAATAATGAGTAGGGTAAACCAACCAGTGAAGGAACACAACCCAGTGAAGGAACATTTCATATATATTGATTAAAAATAAGAATTTAAAAGTTTTTCTTTAGATTGATTGGTAACAATAGCTTACTGCCAAACAATAGGAAGTCATCTAGCAATGTTTTGGATTACTTGGTCAAATAGACTTCTCTGGAAATTTTTTTAATTTGTTATTATCTCTGCAACACCTTGTTTCTTTGAAAAAATTATAAGGTGAGTGTTTGTATTTATATGTTTGAAGTGGAATTAATTGCATGTAATAGCTTTATTTTTCTCATTGCGAAAAAGAGAATTCAAAATATAGTTATTGAAGTTACGTTTTATTTTTTTTTAAGCATCATATCATAATAAAGTACTGAGATATGGGAGTGTTTATTCACTGGATCACCAAACGATGAAAAACCAGTGAAGGAACAAGTGTTCCTTTACTGGGTTTTTTTCTAAGTTAATGAAAATAAAAGATGAATTTTAACTTTCTTGTACCTTTAGTGATGTTCTGCATCAAAAATATGTTAAAAATGCGAAAAGCAACTTTTAACCAGTGAGGGAACAGGCATGTTCCTTTACTGGGCATAGATTTCCCAGTGAATGAACAGTATGTGTTAATATGTTGACACTTTAATTTTCAATTCATGATTACAAAAAAAAATTTAACATTTTGCAAGTATTTATATGTTATAATTTCAGGAATAGGCTTGTTTTTAAATTATAAATTCATATAGAGCATTAAAAAATAACCAAAATTAAGTGTTCCTTTACTGGGTGTTCATTCACTGGTAAGAGCTGTTCCTTCACTTGGTCTTCTTACTACTTGTTATTTGAACCTCCAAAACTTTAAAACAATATTATATAAGTTCTCTACAATTTTTTTACATAATTTTCAATTAGTAACAAATATGTTGACACTGTCATTTAACTAAAATTACGAATTTTGAAATTAATATGATTTTTTAAAAGGCAAGCGAAGCATTCCTTCACTGGTTAGTTTACCCTATATGGGTTTTCAAATTCGTCAAAATTGTCGATAAGATATTATAACACATTATTGGTAAATTTTGAGAAATCTTTTTTTACAGTGTAAGGTGTACGTAGTGTCATATTTAGTACACTGTACTACGGATGAGCTTGAACGGAAATAATGTTCAATTTAACATTTTACATACGGTACAAATTAGATGCATCCTAAATGCAATGTTAAATCGTATCACGTTTTGATTCAAGTTCATACTCTCGTGCATCCACGTTTGAAAAGTACGATGATATGGTTCAAATTAACGCCAAGTTAAAGTTACAGTAATTTGAACGATATTAGGGTTCAATACGTTTTCAAATTTCTAACAGGGAAAATAATAACCACCAACTGTTTCTTTGAAGGAAAAAAAAAACATAGACGTGTACAGTGCTCAAAATAAAAAACGGAGCAACATCAATATTTTTAGATCTAATAATCGGATCTTCACGTTCTATAAGACTAAATCAGTTTTAAATTAAGAAATCAGTTACAAGAACGTACTTTCTCTGAATAAACACACTTTTTTTCGACGTATTTGGTTTTCTGACCCCCCAAATTTCGGAGTATAGCCGCAATCTGGGAAATATGGCCCCAGTACCCCAATAGTTTGGTCGGGAGAGTGGTCCTAAGTTTGGACCCCATTATGTTAATATACTTTTTGCCTAATTCTCCATATCTCAAGACATTTTTTAGTTAATCAAAAAATTTTTTCAAACAATTATAAAATTTGTTTATCCAATTATTATTCCATACAACGAATAACTTTTAGTAAGTATTATATACTTTTATTATTTTTTTTTTCTTAATACCAGTTAAAAAAATTTTTGAATTTTAAGGTACACAATGTATTTCATTACTTTAAAAAATGTAGTTTTACATGACAAAATACAAAATGTGAGCAAAATCAGTCCAATATTACCTGAGAAATTAAATTTTAAAAATACAATTTCTTTACAATTTGATTTCCCTCAGATTTCGTGTGTAATATGCCATGTAAAATTACATTCCTTAAAATGATCTAAAAAAAATTTATACCTTACAGTTTAATTATTTTTTTTTTACTGTTATTAAATAAAATAATAAAAATTTACCATAAGTATATTTTGTATGGAATTATCTTTGGATAAACGAATTTTGTAATTGTGTGCAAAGAGTTTTCAATTCGCTTAAAAAATTCTCGAGATATGGTAAAATAAGCAAAAAGTAAAATTAAGGTAAAAGTAAAATTAATAATTAGAAGGGGTCTAAATTTGGACCGCTCTCCTGGCCAAACTATTAGGACCATATTTCCCATATTGCATCTACCATTTATAATTTGAAGAGTCAAATTTCGTAACTTAATAAATCGTCTGCACTAATTAATTTGTTGATTGAGGTCACACCCTCAAAACATTAAGATTGAGTCCTGGAACGTGTAAATCTGATCATTAGATCAAAAGTTATTTAAGATTATCTGTATAAATTTTGCGCATTGTACATACGTACATACTTGACATACAGTGCCAATTGCTGCAATCTAATAAGGTGTTAAATTGGTCCAAGTTAAACTTGTTTTTTGAATCACAGAAGCCTGTAAACAATTATTAATAATTAACTTAGATATGTGAATCTAAGAAATTTAATTGAAGAAATACATTAGTAAAGTTCTCTTATTTATATTTCAGTTAACCATCCATGAAGAAATTCCTCCTGGTACCCATGAGTTGAAACTTACAGTTAGTAATTCCTTTGGACATGCAAAGACATCCATGTTGGTTAAGGCTGCCGTGACTCTAATCGCTCTGAACTACACCTTTTCGAATCTATTAGTAGACCGCGAGAGTTGGCTTAGTGTTTTCCTGAATCAGCCTGATCCTCCAGATGTCGTTTTTGTGGACTTCGCCGACAGCAAATATGATTCACGTTATAACGAAAGCGCTTTCTCTTATGAAACGCTGCAGCACAACAAGTCAGTTTTTACTGTGCACCATGTTTTTTCTTCTCCTGGATTACACAACGTGTATTTCAATGTATCGAACTCTGTCAGTAGCGTTGAGCATTGGACTGTTGCCAGTGTGGAAGAACCTATATCTGGCATCAGTTTGGAATTACTTTCGCCATCAGTTGTCGCCCTTCTTGAGGATGTGATAGTAATGTGTAAAGTGGAAAGTGGGACTAATTTAGATTTTATGTGGGATTTTGGTGATGGAACTGATGGACTATACACAGCTGTAAATAGGTAAGGACCTTTGAGAAAAAATCTAATAATTTAGTACAGTAGAACCTGGATCCATTATTCCCGCATCTTCCGTTTTCTCGTGTGTTCTGCTCTTATAATGTTTAAAAAAAAAACGTTTAGGTTGTTTTTAAAACTATAAATTTCCCGCATCTATAGATTAGAAATTCTACCGACATATTAAAAATATTGATTTTTTTTTTATTTTTTTTTTTTCGTTTTGAAAAGAAAATAGTAATTTCAGAAGCTAATGAAGTAAATATAAGGATTTGTTACAGTTTTGTGAAAAAGTTGAAACTTGTGATCGTTCGCAAAGAATGGACCTATGAGAAACGATCGATTGAGGTTCTACTGCATTTTCTGAAAATGAAAATTGATATTAATATACAGTCAAACCCCGCTATAGCGAACCTTTAAGGGACCGTAATTTCGGTTCACTAAAACCGGGAGTTCTACTGTCGAACTCCTTCTTTTTATTATACATTATTTAAATAAATGACCAATAAAATTAAATACAAAAATGACTGAAAAATAATAACAAAAAATGTGTTAACTTGCTTTAATTATTTATTACTCTTCGTCTTGTGTACAAAAAACAATTAGTAATCTTTAGCTGATGCATGGAAAAATTTGACCATACATCTGCCGGGGTAGGCCTTTGTTTAGGGATGGAAAAGTGTGATAAAAGAAGCAAGCAAGAGACAATGCTTATTGCTACATTCCACTCTATAGATGGTTTAAAAAATCAGTTTAAGTATTTATTTTGAAGTAGACATTTCAAAATTATGACCAAAAAAAAAAAAAAAAAATGAAGAAAATAAATTCAGTTGAAGACAGAAAAAAGTTCATAATATCCAACTTTTTTTGTTCACCATGTCCACAAAAAATAACATTATACGTGTATAGCAAGGCACGGGACCGAACATTTCGTTCACTGTATCCGAGAATTCACTATAAACCGTGTTCACTATAGCGGGATTCGACTGTATAATTATTTTAAGCTCTTAAGTACCATAAACCAGATTTTTCCTACAGTTTGTGTCAACAGATTATATGGTAGTAAGATGCATATTATCATCCAATTACATATTTTTGCAGAAATTATATTTTCTCCCGATAACTCCAACATTTTCCTATTTCTTTTCCTTGAAGACGATAAAACATCTACATTTTTCATCCTCTTGACCATTCATTGCTCATTTCAAACGGCAAAATGACTCTTGATTTGAATTTGCATTTTATAAAATAATTCAATTCATAGTAAATTTATATTTTGATTTGAAGATTTCTATGTTAAAAAATTAATCATAAGAAATTTTTAAGATTTGCCTTTGGCTAAGAATCTTGAAATTTGACTAATACTTTTATGTTTGGCTAATTAACTGGCTTATAATTTGAAGTTCTTAACGCGGGCCCTGTAATACTGTTTTTTTTTTTTTTTTTTTTTTTTTTTTCCATTTTTAAATTTTAGTTTTTTATTATTGATGTACAGTTAAAATTCTGCAAAGATAAAAAAATCTTTTAATGTTACACAATGTTTACAACATCTCCTGTACAGCTACTACAACACTATATAAATTCCAAAACGCTTTTTCTCCTTTTAAAGTCCTTTCTATATTTTAAAATCAAAAATTCCACCTACTTCGACTTCCGTAAGAAAATAAAAAAATAAAAATTCTTTCTTCTGGGTCAAAGTAACATCGATCTACGATGGATGCGCTTGAATATTTGTTACTGCTGTGAAATTGCAATAGTTATCATAACTGTTAGGTTAAAAGTAGCCCATTGACTAAACTTAGTATTTATTTACTTAGCAAAGCTGCATCTATGCTAATTTTGAAATTAGATGCTAAATATCAATGTGAAAGAAAAAGCTTCAGTTTTGCAAACATGAAAATCTAATATAAGTTTTGTATGTAATATAACCTAATATATAACGCAATTTTTTAATATTTAAAATGTTACTCCAATGCTGTATTATCTGGGCTGATAAAACGGTTCTTTGTCTGGATCTTGTTTTCGCGCTTATTGCAAAATAAGGCACTGTTTTTGGAGAAAAACTGAAAAATCGTGTCTGACATTGTGAAAACTTTTTTGTGTATCTCAGCGCTAAAAATGGTGGAAACTACTTTACACCTAAGTCTAAGTGAAACGCCACGCATAACTTTTGGGTCTAGTGCTTCAGTACATCAGTCTTCTTTTATACTACTCGGTGTAAAGAAGCAGGCGCCATTTTTGTTTGATTAGCAACACTAAAATGTATAACTACAGTAATATAAGATACACATAAGAATCAGTTAAAGTTATTTTTTAATACAGTAAAAAGTAAGAATCATTAATTTAGAATGCATATATACAGTAATTCTTAAAATAAAATTATTGTTTGTAAATCAAACAAACGCATAGCACAAAGAGAATGTTCTAATTAGGCTTAACAGAACAACAGCGGATAAAAATTATAGATTATAAAACCATTTAATACTGTTCTCTGACATTTAAATATTAAAATATAATTATTTATATTACACTAGTAAAAACATGCACACATATTTTATCTGGGATTTTTCTTTTTGTTAGCTAACATCAAAGTATCAAACTACAATAAACTCTTGACAGCCCATTCTAGATTGCAAACAAACTATGGGTAATAGTCTACTTGGCATTTCTTACATTTTTGTTATTAGCGCGAGAATTTGGCTTAATAATACTCAGCTTTAAATGTTTAGATTTAAATTGCACCCATTCTGTCGTATGTGAGCGCTCAATTTGATGTTAACCCCACATAAAGTGTTCTTTAACGCAACTTTTTGGGTTGTGCAACATCATATTCGGAGAGATATTACTCAGTTTTTACAGTTAACAAGAAGTTGTAGTTTTTAATTCATGAATTAAAGATATAGAATAGACTCCGTTTTACAAAAGAAGATTTTGAAAAGAGTACGTTTATTAAATTAAAAATATTGTTTACACTCGTTTTTAAAGTAAAATATTTTTGAAATGCAACTTGAAACGTTAAAAAAAAAAAAAAAAAAAAAAAAAAAAAAAAAAAAACTGAAGTGTCTGGACCCCAAAGTTTTCTTAAAATGATCGTTGATTATATAGGTTTGGAACAGTCGCAAAAGTTTACTGTTCTTACAATCGACAGTTTTTACAGAAATTTAACCAATGACTTGAAATATTTGTTTTTATATTGACCAAACCTTATTTTTGTTTTCTCTATGGCAATTTATATTTTTTAAAAATGATTTTAAGATAGGCCCTACTTGTTAGGTTATCTGTTTAAAAAATATTATGGAGGGTGAAAGACGGCAAAACTTACTTGATTATTGATGCTTTAAAAATATAGAAAACGTATTCAAAATAAATTGAAAATAAACTGTCAATTGAAATAATTAATGCAATTCTGTGGTACTAAGTACCAAAGTAAGAGGAATAACTTATAATTTTCCTTACAGAGTTTTAAATCTTGAAAATAAAAAAAAAGTAATAAAAATATTATATTTCCTTGCAAGAACACACACATAATTTGAACCTAAACAATAGATCACTATTTTAAAAAAAATATTCATAGACTAATATAAATAATAAATCTTCGTATTTTCTGTATTATAATAGAAATACAGATAAAAATTATGAAACATAATGTTAACCATACGTGAAATAAAAACAGTGAAATATATTAATTATAATACAATTAAATATATTTACACAATGTAACAGTTGAGTATGAATTCAAGGAAATCTTTAAAATGTCTAGCGAATTTTCAGAAGGCCTAAAACTAAACGGGGTTAGCAAAGAAACAACAAAAAAATTTTCATTTAGCCATATTCTAGACAATGCCAAAAAACAAACTGGCATAGTATAAAATATAGCGACACATAAAAAGAACACCCTAAATAATTCTATTTAGAGAAATAAAACAGACGGATGTAAGTTCAATAAATCTGTAAATGTTATAAACTATTTTTACTTGTTAGAAGTCGTAAAATTTAAAAAAGTTTTTATATTTGAGATTATCTCACTTAAATTATCGATAAAAAAAAAAAACGTTAAAAATTGTCTAGGTCTGTTGTAATTATAAAGGTCTGTTTAGTAAGTAGAAAAAATATTTTTAAGTAATTCGAAAAATAAAATTTTGACCTAGTTCGATACATTTTGGAGGGGGGAAAATAACGAATTTAGGACTCTGTTCCACAGTGTTTGATTAAAAAGAAAATCCCTGAATTAAACTAGCATTATATTCAAGCTGGAAGTTAATCTGTGATGTTTTGGATATATTTTTCTTGTTATGAATTGAGCCTGCTCTCTGAGATGACTACTAGAGCTGAAGACGGACTTAAACCGAGCAAAGAATATATACACTTACATATTCTTTGGCCCGAGCTCGGGTTCGTTTACTGAAAAAATTTTTTGTCCCGATTAGGGCGAGCTCGGATTCATGATAGACTGTTTTACAACTTTTAAAGAAACGTTTGATTTAAGTATAAAAAAAATTTTTAAATGTATAAATTATAAAAATTTAAACGATCGGTGTTTTTGCTTTTTTGAGGTTAGCACTTATATTTCCAAATTACTTTTTTTAGTTTAATATTTTGATTTTCTTTTCTAATTTTTGCTTTAATCATCTTGGAGTTTCAGTTGGTTCAGTTTTTCTCTTCGCTTTTTCTTTCACAGTTGGTGTTAAAAAAGTTTTTGATTTTGTTAATCGCAAAATTCGGCTTTTATCCGAGAGATATCGCGGGCTCTAAGTAATACTATGTTCCTCGGGCTCGGATTAAAATTATCCGGCCTCTGCTTGGCTTGAACCTCCAAAAGCGATCTTGAGCTCATCTTCAGTGACTACGAGCGTGTTTATTTTAATTTTCTGAATGATCAAGTTATACCTTTCAGCCAACATCTTTAATTTTTCATGAAACGTAAACTGTTTAAATATGAGGCGTTAAGAACACTCACACTCATTAAACATCCAGATTTCATTTTAGGAGAAATTTAGGACCGAAATTGGACCCGTTTTGTTGTTGAAACGGACCTTCCACAACATATATTATAAGAAAAATAGACCAATCACAAGATATTTTATCTTATAAACAGACCTTCTCAATATTTTTGATTTGAAAACTGAATAAAGATAAAGTAATCTCGGTAATAGTCCTTTGAGATAATTTCTTTTCGGATCAGATGAAGTTAAGAGTTTAATGGTTCGAGAATGAAGATCGATGTATTAAGCCTAATAGAACGTTATTACCCACTCGAAGTAATAAAATATTATTAACTTAATCTGACGCAAGAGTCAGCGAGTCTTGTTTAATGAAAGAATGTCCTCTTCCTTGTCGTCAGTGAATGCACATTCATTTACATTTTAGGGTATGTTAAGTTGCTGAAAAAATTTTTATCGTATAGGAATTACACTTTTCAAACATGCAAATATCATTGACATGTAAGTAACTTCTGTCATAAAATTTGGGTTGTATGCTTCAGGCTCGGTATAATGTATTGCATTTGGTTAAAATAATCAAATGCAAAAAAAATAAATAAAAATTAGTAGGGAATTATTTCACAAAAGTTTCGCATCGTTTTATCTTCCTAATCTTATCTGCAAAAGTAGTGAGTTAAAAAACACAAAATATTTAAGATACATTTTGAAGGAAGAAGTTATTAACAATATTTATAGTTAAACAATATTTATAGAAATTAATGCAGTATAGAACACACAAAAATAGTTTTATTTATATATACACAGAGATGCCAACTTGCTCCGGATAGCGAATAAATATTTTCAAGTGGTAATTCATTAATTGTGATTCTTGGTTTAATAATTTCAATTTAGTAGATTTTTATCCACCACTATTTCTAAACAATTCGCCGGCTTATATGATTCACCACTTTTTTCAGATATGTCATGCTAAACCTTTTAAAAAACTAGCAAAATCTGTTTAATATTTGCAAATTTAGTTTGTAGTTATTTACCGTTTGGCCAGACGGACAAGCCGTGTAAAATTAGCGTGGCATTCAACCTGTTAATATAAACTGATATGTTTTTTTAATTTCGATGAAATTGAAATGCGATTTCAACTTATTCATGTTATAACTTATTTCTTTTTTATAATCATTTGTTATTATCTTACACATCGTTTTCTTTAATTATTTAAAATAGCGATTCTACTATAAAACTGAAAATTTCCAATTATTTTTCTTTCAGTACAAAGAACACAAGTGTTGCCATCCATAGCTACGGTGTAGCTGATACGTACGATATCTTAGTACAAGTTTTTAATACTTACGAAAGCATCACTACTTACCTCAACATAAGTATACAAGCTGTTGAACCCATCGAAGAATTACATATTCGGTCAAGACTGAATCAGTACGCAGCTCCACTTTATGCCGTCAAAACTGAATCTCTTCACTCGAATCAGACGTACGCTACAGATTCCATTGTGTTTGAAGCTGGTGTATGGCGGGGCTCAGACATACAGTTTCACTTTGATTTTGGGGACGGCCAATCCAAATTAGTTGATTCTGAACTAAATTTCAGATCATTGCCATACGCTAATGTGAAGCATTCATACACTGCTGGTGAGTATGTTATTATATTATACCATTTTCCAAAACAAAATTTTAACTTCTATGGAAAAAATTTTAATTTGTTTAACAAAAAGTCACTCATGAGTCAATAAAATTTCTTTACGTGGAAACTTTTTTTTTTCTGCTTGCTTGTAAAGCTGTTTTAATTTAGCGTTTCGTCTTGTCAAACAACGAATCTTTTAGCGCATCTGGAGCGGTCGGGGTTTGATCCCCGATTCTGCTAAGACCCACCGAGTACATGCGATATGCGTGCTCGATATATAAGTCCTGTGGTCGGTCGCTCAGTAGATCCAAGGTACAGGAATCTGAAGAAAATTTCCTTCCCCTTCAGATCTATGTCTAAAGTTGAGGAAGTGGTCTCACGAATGAGTAGTGCTGCCATCTATCAGTCTTGTTCTGAGAAAAGACGTATTTTCACCCTTGCGGTGTGCTCTTGTCAAACGAAAGGCGCACATTCCTGGCTAAATTCGCGAGACCAATGACAGACAAGCTTGGCTTGTCCAAGTGTCTTTATAAATAAAAACTTTTGAAACAAAGTTTTGGACCCCATTGTTTCCCTTTGACGGAAATGGGGCAGAAGTGGTCTCACGAATGAGTAGTGCTGCCATCTATCAGTCTTGTTCTGAGCAAAGACGTATTTTCACCCTTGCGGTGTGCTCTTGTCAAACGAAAGGCGCACATTTCTGGCTAAATTCGCGAGACCAATGACCGACAAGCTTGGCTTGTCCAAGTGTCTTTATAAATAAAAACTTTTGGAACAAAGTTTTGGACCCCCTTGTTTCCCTTTGACGGAAATGGGACACCGGTATCCTATATATATATATAATATATATATATATATATATATATATATATATATATATATATATATATATATATATATATATTATGCTCTAATTACAGGCAAAAATATATTTCGGGTTTTTTTACTATAAAAAACAGCATTATAGTTACTAAAAAAATCAGTTAGATTATCGGTATTATGTTTATACTAAACTAATAAAATCCAAAAAAAGTAGTTTGGATTTTTTTTCATTCATATTTAAAAATTTATCCGTAATTTATTTTGTAAGTAGAAGAAATTTCAATGTTGAATAACTGTTTTTCTTACCTAAATAACTGCAAAAAATGCGAATTTGAAAAATTTTTATTTGGAAAGGAAGCCGTGTTTAGAAGATTTTACCTTAAATGCAGAAAAAGACACAGGTGTTTCATGCTGTATTTCATAACCAAAAATTATTAAATCCCAAAATGCAATATTCTTTACTTATTTTTACCCAAATTAATGCAAAATTATGAAAAATGTGTTTAATAAAATTTCTGCGCCAAAGTGTTAACAGGATAATAAACCATCACTCACATTATGAGCGCGTAAAATCCAATTTTTTATGAACTGAACAATTATATACTAGTATTTTGCAATATGATTTTAAACGACAATAATCTTGAGAAAATTAAAATCGAAAATTTAAACAACTTATACCTTCTGAATATTTTACCGTAATATCTACAGGTATCTGAATAATTAGAGCCTTCAGTTTATTTGGTTGAGTAATAATATTGTTTCCTCTTAGTAACTATCTACTTCAACTTAACTTGTGTATGTTGCTACAAGCTTAATCGATAATGTCAATAAACGCTTTGTCCTTATTTGCGATTAAATAGATAATTGTATATAAACTATTGTATCGGTATAAACTTTACGGAAGTATTTCTCTGAAATTTCCTTACCCGAATTATATGAATCGATAATATGTTTGATATGAATAAAAAATGTGCCGACTTACCACGGACCTCTAGAGATCCTTTTAAATAAATAAATATTAAAAAAAATACAAAAACCATTTATTTTCTATATTTTTAAATCGCTTAAAAAGTTCATAATTTTTATATTTTTTCCACATAAATGGCACTTCAATTGATGCATGTTTGTTGATACTAACAGTTTGTGTGTGTCCATGTCAAACCAACTCCCTGGCATGTTCTTATGAAAGAATTTGTCCTCATCTTTCACTTTGTTGTCTTTTAAATCGCCACTTTTTTATAATATTGATGCCAGTTTTACATCATTTATCATAACATCATCATTTTTTCATCATCATCATCACCAGTTTTACAACATTTTGTCGGTTTTACATCATCGGTTCAACATCTAACCATTTTTACATCATCAACTCGCTTTTGGCATTCGGGAATATTTAGCCAGACAGCGATTCAGCTCAGACGAAAAGGTAAAAAATGAAGAGCAATGCAAGGAAATGGCAGGGAGCTGGTATGACTGAGGCATATAGAAACGTTCTAAAAGTCTACAAAAAAGCATCGAAATAGAAAAAATAGACTATTCATCCTTTAAAATAACATTATATGTATAAAAAAAATGAGGTCGCTTTTTTACTTATAAAGCCACACATGATATTTAGATTTAAACGAAAAGTTAGAGATAATATAACACCGTTGAAAGTTGCTTTCTTAAAATCTTTGCTTATTTTATAACAAAACCACAACTGTCCATTGCCATGAATTCATTTTCCTTTCAGAAGGAATATACGATGTCAAAGTGACTGCCACCAATCCCTTAGATTCTATGAATCAATCACTACCTCATCCATTTTATGTACAGTTCCCACCCGAAGGCTTAAAACTCGATAGACAGTATTATATTATCCAGTATTTAGACAACCTGACTGTACAAGCATCGATAACTAGTGGAACAAATGTGTCTTTCGACTGGATGTTGAATGATCAGCTACTTGATGATACAGGTAAGGTTTTTCTACATTACTGTAACTGAATAAATTTGATGTACACTCTCAGAAAAATCTTTCCTATGTTGAACCATAAGATCTGTAATCTTAATATGGGACCGTAAATTTGCTGCAACCATCTTTGAGTTCGATTTGTACCATAGTATCGTTTTATCAAGAAGAATTAATATGTATGATAGTATAGCTAAACTTTACATTATAATTCAAAGTTATTCTAGTTGTCTTAATAAAACACTACAATGAATCGAATGGATCGAAGTAAAAATAACGTGGACTGCCCTGAATAGTTTATGATCCAATAATCGGATCTTCACGTTCTATGACTCAATCTTAATGGTTCAAGAGGGTAACCTCAAATATGTTAATTAATTAGTGCAGGCGATATTTTAAGTTACGAATTCAGATACAAAAACGTACTTTTTTCTGAATAAGCAAACCCTTTAATCGAATTTCAGAAAAATAAAATTTGATTTCTCAGGAACTATACGACCGATTTCTCGCAAATTTCGTATTTTTCAATGCAAAAATACATTCTTTTTAAATTATGTAAAAAAAAAAATTAAAAAAAATAGTAAATATTACAATTAAAAATTTTATAGGCTATTAATAAATAAAATAATGAAAACTAGTAAATATTTACTCAAAGTTATTTTTTGCGTGGAATTATTTTTAGATTTTATTGTGTGCAGAAATTTTAAATTTGTTTAAAACGTTCTCGAGATATGGCGAAATACGAAAAAAAATTATCATTCATTCTTTGGATCACTTTCCTAACCAAACTATTGGAACCATATTTCCCAAATTGCAGCCCCCTTCCCATATTTTGAGGTCAGAAACCAAAATGGGTCTAAAAGAAAAAGGTATGTTCATTCAGAGAAAGTACAATTTTGTTTCTGATTTCGTAGCTTAAAATATCAACTGCATTAATTATTTTCCAGATTAAGTTTACCCCTCCAAACCACCCAAGAAGAACAGGGTTATTGTAACAGCCTTAATATACATTTCTCATACATACAATTATCTCCGAAATTTTATTTTATTTGGTATTTAAGTTGAAATTTTACTACACTTCTTTAATGACGGGGGCCTAAAAAGAACATTTCAGTAAAAAATCTTTAGTATTTATTATTCCTTAAATTTATTGATTGAGGAAAGAATTGCATTGAACCATCGTGCAATAAAATACAAGTGCATAACTAACTAAAAAATTACATTAAAAAAATGAAATAAACAAAATAAATTATTTCAACCTTACATTTCTGTTGCATCTTTAAAGTGATAAAACTGAGAAATGACCAATCATTGTGTTATTTCCAAAAAGAACATTTATGTCAATGTAAATAACATTCTAAGTATTATTTTCATTTTTATTAAATAAAATACTTTGCCGCATCCTTATTTCTTAATTATTTTTTCTAGCCCTTCAACTTAGAAAATATAATAATATGTATTAAATTTAAAGTTCAATGGTTCTACTGCTAATCAACTAACATATGTAACAAAATTAAACTATGTTAAAAACTGTGAACAAAAATGAAAGAGAGGGAGAAAAAAAATGAACCAAAAAAGAACGATTCGTCATGTGACAACTCGGTATTCTGAAGCCTATATATATACAGAAAATAAACCCCTGAAGAATTAAGTAGAATACTGCGGTAAAATTTTATTTATTTATTTAATAATAATAACAACTTTTATAAAAATCAATAAGCTAATCATAGTCTATTTGGCGATTTTTACAGTTAATTTTATACGAAATCTTTTTTTTTTTTTTTTTTTTTTTTTTGTAAACCACTTCCAACTGTTTAACATTTATTTATTTTCTAGGTGATGTTGTTTCCTTATTTTTGTTGAAACCTGGGATATACATTCTATCTGTCGAAGCATACAATAAGGTGACAGATTTTGCATATAAAACTATTGCAAGACCCAAGGCAATATCTAAAATCTATGTTCAAGAAAAATTAAAAGGTACAGATTTTTGGTTGTTTTAAGCGGTTAATTGCTTTTTGCGGTTACTGTTTTCATTAATTGGCATTACTTGAGAAAATGTAAGGGAGAGTAGGTTAAGACCGGTACATCGGTTGTGTCAAAATTAGCTCTGTTTTCAAGCAAACAGATTTTGAATTACACTCTACTAGTTAAGATGAAAGACCTACCATCAGGGATGGCCAAACTTTTTTGGTCGTGGGCCAAAAATCTAGAAAAAAAAATTTGGTGGGTACTAAGTAAAATCTTTTAAAATAAAAATTCTAACTTTTGAAATAAAATAAAGTCAATTCATTATTGAACGCATGGCACTCTACATCAACTTTGCGTTTTTTAGTTTCCATTTTGGGGTTAAAAAATTTTTACAAATAATTAAAAAAAAGCAGTAGCCATTTTATACATTTAATAATTTCACCATTATTTACAATGAAGTTGTATGTTTGCAATCTTTCAATACGCAGTAAATAATGTTAGAACTCTCGCTGGCAGAAAAATCCGCTCGTTGGAACTTAAAAATGCGTAGTCTGCCTCATGTGAAGTACAATTCACCTATATTAGATTCCATATATCTGCTCCTCGAGAAAGACAAGTTGTTGGAGCTAATCTACGGCTATTCTATAAAGAACTTCTGCTTTCAACATTTTACCAATTGAAGCTGTTTGTGCTAATTATTTCCATCAATTTATGTTCTGTAGAACAAAAATAGAGAAAGTAAAAAGGTTATCAGTAAGTACTTTGTTGAAAAAGAAAGAACAAAAATAGCTTTAAACAAAGTGGACAAGAAAATGGATGTATTTTGTATATTGTTTATATTCGCCACAGATCGGCAATTTAAAATTCTGTCTGCGGGCCGGATAAAACCTTCCGGTGGGCCACAGTTGGTCCGCGAGCCGTAGTTTGCCCATCCCTGACCTACCATAATGGCGTTTTGTTTTTGAATAATTCCTGGCGTCATTGTAGCTATATTTGTTGGTCATTGTCAACTCTTTAATGTTTTTTTGTTTTTAAACTAGCCTTATTTATTGGTCATTACAGTTATAAAAATTATTTTTAACCCAGCTTATTGTACGTTTACTAAAGATCCATACCCTAACAAACAATAGGGATTTATAGTCCAATAGTAGCACTGTCCTGTTTCGTTTCGATAAAATATGGGGTGAATCTGACAATTCTATATAGCGCCGATATTAGTTGTAAAGTGGCTGTAGAATATCGTGTGAATTCTATATAGGGCTAATATCGGCAAAATAACGGCATTTTGAACCCTGATTCGTGAAATTTGGTCCAATAAGAGCCCACATTATTTTGCTGCTAGGAATTGTTCATAATATATTGTACACAACAATAGATGCCATTACTTGCTTTAACTCCAATATTTTAAAAGGATACATTAAGATCTGTGACTACGAAACACTTTATAAAACTATAGGTTCATATAAACTAAAAATGTACCTGGGTGAAAAATAGTATATTTCGTGTAGTTTTTATCAGAACAAAAAAGCGTAGTTACCAGTCGCATAGTCGTGACACAGATCATTATTCTCCATATTATTGGATAACGGATTGTTTTCTGCTTTAGTAAAATACAAAACCAAAAAATTTTTCCAAACAATATCATTTTTAATGTAGTTAAGTATATAAAAATTAATCTGAGTTTATGAATGGTAACTGTGATCTAGCAATAAATTCATGCCCGCTAGAAAAAATAAAAATTTGAATCCTGAAAAATTTAATCCTAAAATTAAAAAATTGTTCTCAAATTAAAACCTTGAATTTAAAGTACCTTAAAAAATTCGGATATTGGCCTTCTCCATAGCTATTGATAACATTGCATTATTCAATTGTCGGATCCGAAATAGTAAAAATTATTTTTCTTATCCTATCGTTGCTAGTAGGAAAAATAACAACTGTTGCTAGTTTTCTTCTAGTAAAAGTTGCGTTTCAGATAAAAAGTATTCAGGAGAAAAATATTCATACTAACTTATTTTTAGGATTCAGCCCTAAGAGCAAAATAGTATTTCTTAAATATATCTCTAAATTATATTTCAACGTTTTTATACGAGGCAAGTTATATCTTTTATAAACATATATGTTATTATAAAAAAATATTCATGATTATCCTTTATTTTCTTGAAGGTATAAGAATTTGTTTGAAAATCGATGGTGAAGAAGTTTGTGAAAGGAATATCATTGAACTGCCCTTAGAGGGAAAGATCAGTTTTATCGCGAAAGTTTTACCGTCCACAGAGAAAGCTCTTCGATTCACGTGGAATATCGGAACTCCTGAACTAAAAAGATCGAATATTCCTCTTCTCGAGCATCATTACCAAACTGCTGGATGGTATTTGTTTTATTTCATCTCTTTGTTATTTAAGTTTCATGTTTACGAAATACCAAAAACCAGAACAGTTTTGCTCCCTTCCCCAAGACGACTAGCTAGTTTTTCGAATTGTGATTTTCATCCTATGACAAATTTCAAGGATAATGATTATAACTGCAACTATCTGTTCAGTTACTAGACAATTGTCTCCTTTGATGTTTTGTGGAAGAATTAATCAAGACACCAAATTTAAAAAAAAGGAAACTTGAAAAATTGTTTTAGGAGGCACACACACAAGGTTGAGACCTTTGTTTTGTAGTTTAAAACTCTCAAAAGTATTAAAAGCTAATTAGTAAAATGTATAAAGTCATTAAATCAAAAGGCTCTTTAAACGCGAAATTTAAATTTTAAAAATAAAAACTGAATTGTTGAAAATTCAATTGAAATGAAAACTGCTGTCCTTACATTGTTTATTTATTTATTTTGGTACAAATGTATTGTGATTGATTTAAGTGCTTTTCGTCAACATTTTGTTTGAGGTACAACTCGATGTGCATGTCACTTGCACCTTCTTAAACCCTTTTGAAAGACAAGGACTTAAAAAAAAACCTCTACAGACATTTTCTCCGAAAGTTTTAATTAAATAGTTTACCATAAATCTATGACAAATTCTTAGTAAGATCCAATTTATGCTCTTTAGAGTCCGTACTTACTTTTTTTTTTTTTTTTTTTTTTTTTTTTTTTTTTTTTAGAGAGAGAGAGAGAAAATTTGACTTCACGTTTTATTTACTTTCTAGGTACACAATAAATGTAACAGCTCAAAATCATATCAGTAGTACATCTTCATCAACCCTCCAGATGCATCTTGTGCAGAAAGTAGCCAACTTGACTTCCATATTATGCCAAGGACCCAATCTTGTAAACCATCTTATTACATTTCGTGTTATGTACTGGTTTGGTTCTAACTTAACTTTTCAATGGGATTTTGGTGATGGTACTCCTCTTATAACGACACATTCTTCTTTTGTCCAACACTCTTACACTGAGTATGTTCTGCAATTATTTGTTTTGTAAAGCATGTTTTTTTATTGTTAAACAATGGAGAGAAAAAAGAAGCAACTTCTGATCTAGTGATTGGATTTTACTAGTACGCTATCTTAATGATTCTAGGGCTGGCTTAACCTTAAATTATCCTTTACAAAAAATTTTTTTAATTGAAAATATCCAATTTCGCTTTTTTTTTTTTTTTCCTTCTTTTTTTCAGTGGACTTCTTATTTTTACTAATGTTTTTACAGAAAGCAAGTGTTTTTTTTTTGCGCTAAAGGAAACTTATTAATTTGTTAGGTACTTAATAATCCGTTTAATATTCTTTATTTTACCTTGAATTTCTATACATTATAAATTTGTTTACCGGATTTCGAAGTATATTCTAAAAAATGAACAATGAACGAGTACAATCTTTCTTTTTTTCTCCATTTTCGGATGATCTCTTGTTTTACTAATGTTTTTGCAGAAGACTATTCTTTGCGTAGGCTCAAAGTTATTAATTTGATACTTAATGAAGTCGGTTAATTTTTAGTACTTTACTGTTCATTCGATGAATTTTAAATTTATTTTCGGGATAACGAAACATTTCTAAAAACAACAAAAAATAGTTCGATTTCTTTTTTTTTTCCCCCAATTTTTAGATTTTGTATGAGGTAATATATATAAGCCATTCACAGATGCTTCTTTTTTTCTTAGCGTAAGTACAAATTTATTAATTTGTTCCTTATTTAATCCATTTAGTTAACTTCATTTTCATCGTAAATTTCTATGAATTTTACAATTTTGTTACGGTATTACTAAACATTTTTAAGAACTATATAAAGAAAAGTTCGATTTTAATTTTGTATGAGGAAATGTATATAAGCCACTCACAAATGCTTTTTTAATGTGTAGGTTGAAAATTATAAATTTTTTTACTTAATCCGGTTAATTTTCTGTATTTTAGTGTCAAGTCTCATGCAATTTGTTTAAGGGATTAAAAAAACACTTCTAAAGACAAAAATAAAAAAATTTCGATTTCGCCTTTTTTTCTCCATTTTAAATTTTTGCTTGATGATGCTTATGTAAGCCACTTACAAATGTTTTTTATAGTAGGTGCAAAGTTGTTAATTTGTTCCTTGCTTAATCCGTTAAATATTCTGCAAAATTGTAAATTTTAAAACATTTTAAATTTGTTTATTAAATGAATTAAAATTTACGATTTTGTGCGTAGCGGAAAAATTAAATGAATTAAAATTACCAGAGTGCGTAGCGTTTTTAAAAAGTGCTTAAAGGTGCTTACTTTTGATTTTCCTTTTTTAAAAGCCCCTAAAGCTGCTTTTTTTCATTGGGTAATTTTAAAAAGTACTTAATTTTCCCTTTTTCAAAATAAGATTTTTCCTTTACTATGTTGATTTTCGCTTCGAATTGTGCAAAAAGATACAGTTCAGATTGTTCCATTCATCGTTTTCACAATTAATTCAACCCCAATCTATTTCGGCGTATTGTCAGTCCGTAGCGTATGAAAACGTCATTCGTTTTACATGATTCAAAATTTCATGATTTTTGACAATTGTCAAAAACAATGCCAAAAGGTTTTTTTTTACATGACAATTAAAACAAGTTAAAGCCGTCAATTGTTAAAAACTTTCCAACCCTGCCTAATTATAATATTGTTTTAAAGTGCTTAAAAATATTTTTTGAGTGCTTGAAAAGTGTTTAAAAGTTGCCTATTTTTTTTTTTTTTTTTTTTTTTTTTTTTTTGAATAATTTGGCTACGCATCCTGATTACAAAAATTTTTCTAAAAATATGAAAAACCTTGAAACCCCCTTCTCATTTTTTGATCTCTTATTTTTACCAATGATTTTGTTGAAAACAAATGCTTATTTTTGCGTAGGCCCAAAATTAGTAATATGATACTTATTTTATCCGGTTAATTTTTATTACTTTACCGTTAATTCCTAAGCATTTTATATTTGTTTGCGAGATTACGAAATATTTTCTTAAAACAGATAAAAATTTTATTTCGCTCTTTACTTGCATCTTCTGATGACCTCTTCTTGTTACTAATGGTTTTGCAAAAAAGAAATAGATATTTTTTACCGGGCTCAAAGTTATTAACTTGTTCCTTACTAAATATCGTTAACTTTCTTTATTTTAACGTAAATTTCTATGTGTTTTAAATTTGTTTACAGAATTACGAAACAATTTCTAGAAAAGTTTGATTTCGCTTTTTTGGTGTACCTCTCATTTTTAATAATATTTTTGCAGAAGACAAAAACTTAGTTTTCGACTTATCACTTTTATTAGTCTATTTAGTAATCATATAAAGCTATCATTACGACACTATTATTTTAAAGCTATCATTACGACACTATTATTTTCTTTTAAACTTAACTTTAAAAAAGTAAATATAAATTGTTTTTTTTTTTTTTTTTTTTTTTTTTTTTTAAGCTCCAAACAATAGTTCGTTAATCTAATGTTTGGAGTTGTAATTTATAGGAAAACAGTTAAATTTTTAACGTAATGTAAATTGCGGTAAGTATACTTCGTAAAAGTAAGCTTGCAAGTAAATGAAAAGTAGCTCCGAGACTACGGAAAACAGGCTGGCTTCTCTGAAGTGAAATGCGGTAGTTTTATATTTTCATCAAAAAAGTAAATGTTTTATCGCATGCAATTTTGAAAGATTTTCTCTTATTTCGTAACACATTATAAGTTCCAGCGTTAAACTTTACGCTTGTTTTGAAAATGTATTGCAGTTGTGTTTTTCTTTTCATTTTTAGCGTGGGAGAATATTGGATAACCGTCAATGTTTGGAATGCCTTCAGTCACGATAACATTACTACAAACATGTTTTTCCTTCATCAACTCTGTCAAAAACCTCACATAACTTTTCTCGGTGAAAAGAATAGAGTTGTAAGTATTGTCATCTATCTAACATGGCATTTAGAAAATGGTAATCGTTCATTCTCAGAAATAAAACTCCCATTTTTGTCGATTCAGCAAAAAACCTTGAGCAGTATTTCATTAATTTTGAGAATCATTTCGTCGTGAAATCACGTGAATTGTGACGAAATGTGAATACTCAAATGTATAACGAAAGTGTTCCCTCAACTCGAAACACCTTATCGTAGTGCATGCTAGGAGATTATTAATTAGAATGACTTCAACTAGAATAAAGACTTGACAGTCGAAAATAAAATGACGAAGTAAGCTAACCGGCCAGGATGGTGGTCAAGAAAAGTTGATCTGGGGTTCGAATCCTGCTTCGGGCATGGGCGTTATTTGTCTCTCTGTTCTATCTGTCTTTGCTTTGTTGTGCGACCTATCTGGTGCCCACGTTAAAGTGATTATTAGAAAAGTTATATACATTAAGCACTACGAGGTTTGTTCGTTTTTTATTTTAAAAAAAAAAAAAAAAAAAATCGTGAAATATTTTTTAATTTTGACAAAATTTCGTTTTGTAGAAGAAGTGGCGATAGTTATTTCGTCACCCTGACGAAATCTTTGCCCAAAGCATATACCAGGAAACGGTGTCATCAGAAACGAAGAAAGTTTCCTGATATTTGAGTACCCATTTTTCACCATGTTGTTGACCACGCGCGAACGCGTTGAATCTTAACTGAAATAATATTACTGATACACCGAAATTAAAACTACGTTTGTTTTTGTTTTCTTTAATTTAATGAAAAAATATTCAGTACAGTAAAGATGGTAAAAAAAATGTACTAAAGTCAGCAACCCAAGGAAACGGAGAGAAAAAAAATTCATACTTGCGGCAAACTTTTAAGCTCTTTCCTAGTTGTAAGTAGTAAAATGTTGCATAACCTTACGCATTATTTTTGACGAGGGGGAAAAATTTACATACTATTTAGACATCTGAGGGTCCCGCAGTGAACTGATCGTTAAGACACGGTTCCCAGCAGATCACCGAAGTCAAGCATCACTGGTCAGTGTGCGGGTGGGTGACCACTTGGATCCGTCTGCGTAGGGACCGAGGGTGTGCAGTATTGGTCCTCGTTAAACTGTTCTACCGTAAAGTGCTAGACTTCGCGTGCAGGTCGTCGGGCTATCGAAGTGGGGGAGCCATCCCCTCTGCAGAGGATCACAATTGTGATGGCATGTTTTCGGATCGTCCTCAGAGATGTTTCCCAGACCATCGCCAATAGCCCATTGTAAATCTCTAGTGCGACGTAAATGAACTACAACAACATAGACATCTGAGGAATTGTTTCCGATATAATGTTTTAGCTGCGGCCGGATGACCACTCTGATCTGCCTGCATAGGAATCGAGAGTGCACGGTATCGGTACTCGTTAAACTGTTCGAACGTAAAGTTCTCAACTTCGCGCGCAGGTTGTTGGGCTACAAAAACAGGGGAATCCCCTAAGCAGAGGATCAAAATTGTGGTGGTATATCTTCGGATCATCCTCAAGGATGTTTCCCAGACCGTCGCCAATAGCCCATTGTGCAATTCTAGTGCGACGTAAATAAAGCACCTACCTACCGGTATAATGTTTTATGTTGAATCTAATGATAAACTAGAGACAATCATAGTAAATTAAGACTCACTTCTTGTCAGTAACAACATTTTAAAAGTTGCAAAGGTTTTCATGAATGTAAAGTACATTTCTTTAACATGTACTTATGTATACTTTTTGCATTACTATATTGTGACTACCTCTACTTGTAAAACAATTGTAATTTTTCGCTCTCAGTCAAATCAAATAAAACCAGAGTTGATAGATAGTTTAGAAATTATAAGGGCTTTCTTCATACAAAGTACAACTCAAAAATATTTATTTTCACGCGCAATAAAACCATTACGTTTGAAATATTAGTCCTATTGGCTCTTATTTAGTCTCCTACGATTGAGCGAGAAAATTACGTAGGTAACAATAACTCACTAGTTTGTATAGAAGTTTACGTGCAACAAATAGGCAGAAATACAAAACTGTACTTGGTGTTCATAAAATCTTTATTACTCCTAAATTACAATTCCGATTTTATGTTTGCTCTCATTCGATTCAGGGTAAAAATCTAAAACTAAAACAAGACCATTTGTGTCTACATCGCAGTATAACTTATCCCCATCCCCCCCCCCTACTGCTAAAAGATCATACAACTTTGTACCACTTACAATGATGAGTATATTTAAAAACTTGCAGTAGATTCTTTTGAGGGGGAGGCGGATATCCCATGTTAGCCTATTTTTTAACTATCTTTTTTGTACTATATTCATTGTAAATGAATAAGCATTTTAAGCAATTTCCCCTCTCAGTTACCATGGTTACCATAATCACTTCAAGAAGCATCACAATGTCATCGCAAACTGAATATGACATCATTCAAAAATGGAATTTATCGTGAATCACAACTTCGATTACTTATCAACTAGCTGTTGTGCTTAAATTTCAATTGGAGCTGTGCTTCTGATGCCAACACAAGCTATAATTTTCTGCTTGATTTAGCAAGCACATTTTATCGGCAATCGAAATTTCGAAGACTTTTCAATCTAAACAAACACAAAAATTTAAAATAAGAGAAAATAATTTTTAAAAATTGAAAATATACAAAACTGCATATTTCAAGTTAAAGAGAAAATATTTTTATTTCTGTTACATCTAAAACAAAAAGTGTCGAGTGCATCAATTTCGTAATAAACTTTATATCACCACCGAATGTCTATCTACTAAGCAAAAGAGAGAAATCATCCAAAATTTTTCATTTAAATCATCCAAATATTTTTTAGAATGAACATTTAAGATGGTATAAGGTAGGCTCAATTTAATCTTTCAGCTTTCTTAACTAGTTAATATGCAAATTAGCTAGGGTGATCCATTAAAGTGCAGAAAATTTTTTGCATTTCTCAAGTAACCTATGTAATCTGCAAGGTACTTAAATAATCTGCTAACTACCTATCTAATCTGCACATTCGTTACTAAGGCATTCGTTAAAGTGAATATAAGGTCTTTGCTGGAACAACAGAGACGGTTCTGTATGCTTATAATTGTCCCGCAGTGGACTGATCGTTAAGACACGGTTCCCAGAAGATCGCCGAAGTCAAGCATCACTGGCTGCGGTCAGTGTGCGGGTGGGTGACTACTTGAATCAGTCTCCGTAGGGACCGATGGTGTGCGGTATGGGTCCTCGTTAAACTGTTCTACCATAAAGTGCTCGACTTCGCGTGCAGGTCGTCGGGCTATCGAAGTGAGGGAGCCATTCCGTCTACTGATGATTAAAATTGAGATGGCATGTCTTCGGATCATCCTCAGTGATGTTTCCCAGACTGTCGCCAATAGCCTTAGTGTGCCGTAAATGAACGACTACTACTACTACAAGTATCCTTATAATTAGCTTAACACTATAAATCTATCTTTTTAGATATCGAAATTAAGTTACTACAATCAAACATTTAACACATTTGTTGATAGAATCTGTCTTCAATCTTTTATTAAATATATTGCAAAGAATTGAGTAGTAGCACTTAATTTTACGTCGTACTAAAGCTGCATAATGGGCTATTGGTGACGATCCGATAAGATACGTTCCGGAAAATGATCCAAAGACGTGCCATCACAATTTTGGTTCTCAGCTGAGGTGGTGGCTTTCCCGCTTTGGTAATCCGACGGCCTGCGCACTAAGTCGCGCACTTTACGGTAGAACAGTTTTACGAAGACCGCAAGTTCCTATGCAGACTGATCAAATTGGTCCCCAAAATGACCGCAGCCCGTGTTGTTTGACTTCGGTGTTCTTTTGGAAACTGTGTCATTAAGATCAGTCCACTGTGGAACAGAAACAATCGATTGGTTTAAAATATTATTATAGTTCTTCCATCAAGAATTGGCGTGTGCTAAGTGAGAGTAAAGCGCACCGGTAGAGTTCATTCCGGCGATTTAGGAGAAGAAGACAAGAAAAGTTGAAATGAAAGATAAGCGGAGAATGGGGTTAAAGGGAATTATTAAGCATATGGGTTTTAAATAAATTAATAAAACATTTAACTTATTTAAAAAGTTTTCATTCGTAGTGAACTAAAGAATCTAAATGGTACGCCAGTTTAGAACGAACGAAATACATTCCAATTTCGTGCTCTTTAACTTTCCCCACTATAAAAATTGAATTCTTCCGCTAAGTTTTCTCGCCAACTTATCGTGATTGAATGATACAATTAAGGTAGGTATTTACTTTATTTATGTCGCACTAGAGCTGCACAATGGGCTATTGGCGACGGTCTGTGAAATATCCTTGAGGATGATCCGAAGACATGCCATCGCAATTTTGATCCTCTGCAGAGTGGATGGCTTCCTTTCTTTGGTAGCCCGACGACATATGCGCGAAGTTGAGCTCTTTACGGTAAAACAGTTTAACGAGTTCCAATTCCGAGCACTCTCGGTCCCTACGCAGGTTGATCAAAGTGGTCACCCTTACTGACAACAGCCAGTGATTAAAGATGTAGATGTAGTTAATTTACGTCGCACTAGAGCTGCACAATGGGCTATTGGCGACGGTCTGTGAAATATCCCTGAGGATGATTCGAAAACATGCCATAGCAATTTTGATCCTCTGCAGAGGGGATGGCTCCTCTGCGTCGGTAGCCCGACGACCTGTGCGCGAAGTCGAGCACTTTAGTGTAGAACAGTTTAACGAGGACCAATACCGCGCAGTCCCTACGCAGGCTGATCAAAGTGGTTATCCACCAGCTGACTGACCGCAGCCAGTGATGCTTGACTTCGGTGATCTGCTGGGAACCGTGTCTTAACGATCAGTCCACTGCGGGACCCAGTGATTAAAGAAATTAACGCGTTGTCATTTATTTATTTTTTAGTTTCAAAGAAACTCAGTAAATACAAATAAAAAATTAATTGATAAAATGAGGAAAATAACCTTCAAACTTGAGGGTATGAAGCCTGTTAATTATCCAGGTAATTTTTCGGAAAAATCTTGATTCCGCACTTCAATGGATTACCCTAGTTATTCTTCAGAGATTGTGTACGTTAATTGCTGTAGTGTTTGCATATTTACTAATAAGACTCGTCAATATTAATTGATTTTATTTTTTAATTATGCTTTTAATCTTTTTGCAGGCAAATGTAGCTGATGATGTGTTAGTTGAACCTGAAATTTTATGCAACTGCGCCAAAAATAGTGTGAAGTACAAGTGGACTGTAAAGGATGAAAATGGATCTATTGTTGACTTTCAAGATCCTACTGTACTGCACCAGAGACAATTACTTATACCGAAACATTACCTATCCATTGGAATATATTTAATAAATATAAGGGTGACTAAAAAATTATTCATTTATTTAATTCAATTGCCCACAAAAAAAAAAATTTCGGAAAATATGCTGATATAAATTAATTTTTAGGTTGCAATGACTGAATTTATTGTCTACGCAGAGTCTTCCACAACAGTAGAAATTAAGTATTCTAAATCAGAAGTTAGAATTGATGGTGGATATTTACGTCATCTGGGTAATGGTGACTCTGTTTGTGTTATGGCAAGGTTTCAGGGAGAAAGTCATGAATCTAGAATAAAAAATGAATTAATTAGGTAAATAAAGATTAGAAATTTGTTTGTTTTATAAACGTTAAAAGACAGGGAAAAAGGAGTCTTTTTAAGATTGATTCAATGCAGAACTATGAGCAATTGAATATTATTGTAATATAATGTGATGTTTTTTTTTTTTTTTTTTAGATATTATATATATATGTTCGAGAAATAGTTTATTCTATGTCCACAGAAAAGAACTTATTTTGCATTTTTAACTTGTATTTATACTTATAATAATATTATCATACTTATAATAGTATTGTCATACATATTCTATCAATTAATAGTTTGTCAGGAAGGTGATCTTGGGATACATCAAAAATATTAACAAAATTGACTGAGTGATATTTCGAAAGAATATTTTGTCACAGTATAAGTAAAAATATTAGGATTTAAAAAACTAGCAGAGCTTCTTAACCATTTTGTTGAAAAGTATAAAATATTATAAGCTTATTTCCACAAACGTGAAAATAATCCTTACTTATATATAAATTATTTAAAAAAAAAAAAACCATCTAACTACATTTATATTTACATTAATTCTCACTCAGTTTTTCATTGCAAGTAATCTTAAAGGGACTTTTTTTCTTTGCTAACAAGTGACATATCAATGTGAATTCCTTTTTCATGTTAAATTAATGTTTGAAAATGTGCCAAAATCATGTATAATGTAGTACATTAATTAACGCATGTAATTTATTGATTAACTATAAATTATATCTTTCTAGGCATGATAAATCTCTTTATATTTTCAGTTTCTCATGGAGCTGTGTTCCTATCTATCAAAGGCACCTATCATGTTTTAAAAGTGATGTGCCAAATGCTTTTCTGTCCAATGAAACTGAAAGATTTGTTCTTTCTGCTTCTTCATTGAATCCTACTCTAAGCGTGGTTGTTATAAATGTCACAGCTCAAGGCAAAAATGTAATGTCTGCTTCTCAAATTCTTGAAATTCAACAAGTGCCTCATACACTGTTGTAAGTTTTCTTCTTAATGTTTTTTTTTTCTCTCATCATTACAAGAGAAACTAATTTTCTATTAAAGTTCTACAAGTTTGCTTAATTTAAACTAGCTTCTGGGATTGAGATTTATTTATAGGAAGTAGTTCATTTAAAATATTACTAAAAACTAATTTAATATTAAAGACCTTTTTTTGTGGGAAGGTGTAAAGCATTGACCATAAACTTCCACATCTCCTGTGCTTATAAATGGCCGACTTTATAAAATCTGTGTTTATAAAAAATTACTTCCTAGTATCAGCCTCTCTATTTGATCTCACGTAACCTTTACTGTTACTCTGAATTCTGGGATTGAGATTGATTTGTAGAGAGTAATTCATTTAAAATATTACAAAAAATTATTTTAATATTTAAGACCATTTTTTTGTGGGAAGGTGAAAAGCATTCACCATAAACTTTCACAACTCCTGTGCTTATACTCCTATGCCAACTTTCTAAAATCTGTGCTTATGACTACAGAATAACTTCCCAGTATCAGCCTCTCTACTTGATCCCACACTAACCTTTACTGTTACCTACACTAACGTAAATAAAGCCCTTCATTGGTATTTTTTTTTTTTTTTCTGCTGCAGCTATCTGCAGATTGTGGCGCCAATCATTGGAAAAAAAAAAAAAGCTTCTCATCGGCATTTAACAATTAATACTTTTTGTCATCTACGGTGTTTAAGTACTTGAAATGCATATTACTTTCGGTTAAAACGTCGATTGAATCTACTTAATTAAAATAAAATATTTGGGGAAACAAAGGTTCAATAATGTAAAAGTCATTATGAGGTTGAGTTAAAATTTTATAAGTGCAGTAAAACTTTGAATGTACATAGATACATGAAAATTGTAATTCCAGTTGTAATTGTTGAATAATACGTGTCCTTTTACCTACTTATGCTAATTAATTTCTAATTAGTTTTTACAATTTTATCTTTTAGGGTAAATATTAACTGTGAAGTTTGTCATAACCACCAAGTGAACAAGAATGATTTGATCAAATTAAAAGCTTCTTGCCAAGACTGTGATAATAATAAAAACTTGAAATTCAAGTGGAAAATATGGTTGATTGATGAAGGAAAACATCACATGCATTTTAGTTAGTATCTTATAAGTTTTTATTGCTTTTGTCTTACATACTTAATGACATACATAAATAATTTAATTTCATATGAAGTACAAATTCATCAGTTTTTTATTCAAAAACTATTTTTAACTTTTTATCTGTCACTCAAACAATTTCAATTTTCTATTAATACAACGTTTTATGCTGTTATAATGCTTTAATTGTTATGAGTATATATAATGTTTTTATAACCTGTGTTAAACAGCTGACACAATTTTGAGTTTACGACTATCAATGTTCCACTCCATAACCATGTAATTTAAAACCCAATTCAGAAGACAAGGGTTCTGGATCAAGCATTGAAACAAACTAGCCTTCATGAAGGTCTTTTACATGGAATGTATCCACATTTATGTTACATTGCAAAGATAACATCGAAAAGCTCCCATGGTTAGCTCAACAGCAAGGGGATTCTAACCCATGATCCATTTACGACTGAGGATATTTTATATCTGAACTGTGGTCCGTGCAAGATTAGAGCCAAATTCATATTGACCTGCCAATACTGGGAACATAGGTCTTCTCACTGGGTGGAAAATGCTATAGCCTATGAATATAATACTTTACCCACATATACAAAATATACTGTACGCATGGATTAAAAAAACAGTCGTATTGTTATTTTAAAAACAGTAGTCTGTCTCCAAAGTTTCATTTTTCATTAAGCCTATTTTCTTATCACCCGACAAATCTGAATATTTTTTTTTTAAATTTTTTATAGTTTAACTAATTTTTTATTCATTTTGCAGGTAATTATAAGTGTGTTCAAGCAGATGGATCAACATTTTTCATTGTTGCACCCAATAACACTCTGTATCAAACATCTCTCAACGAATCAATTGCTCAAGATACTTCATACATTGAAGCACAACACCACAATTCTGTTGAAAATGGTATGCCCTACTATAAAAAATTAATATTTTTTGTTAACAAAAATATAACTTTACTAAGAATTGAATCCAGTTAAACCTGGGGAATATTAGTGAGCCAGTTGATTTTTTAATTGGATTTGTTGTTGAAAATACAGCCCTTGAAATGGGGGATTTGTAAAGCATGTGGAAATGTATTATGATATGTTAATTATAAATCCATGAAAAATATGTAGTATCAGTAGTTTTTAAATAACCTACACTATGACATTATATTATACTATTAACTTGAATTTATTTTACAACATAACATCTACCAAAAAACAACAACAAGCTTCATTCAATGATTTCTAAAATACAAAGTGCTAAGCCATATGAAAAACCCTTACCTTATATGCTTTAAATCACCAAATAGCATAATTAGAAGTCTGCACATATTTGTGTTTTGAAAATTGTATAGATAGAGAAAAGTTTTCCTTTGATGATATTTAAAAATTGCATGAATCTTTGAAAAATATCCATATTGAGCTTTTAAAGATCACTTATAGTTAGACCATGTTTTTTTTCTGTTTTTATTTCTATCACTTGTTCAATATTCACAGAATAGTTAGAATTAGTTTATATTTACAGGCTAATATTTTATTACAATTTTTTACATTCATGTATAGTTAAATAATTTTAAAAATTGTGAATTTCTTCAAAAATATTTTAAATGCTTGAATTAATTTTAAAATTTTATGCTAATTGATTATACTCTTTACTTTAGTTTATTGACTATGTAACTATTTTTCAGGGCTCAAAAAAACTCGGAAATTTTAACCGTCCCCGAGGACGGCTTGTCCAACAATGTACCTGTCCTCCTTTTAAACTAACGTGTCACTTCTAAATAATTAAAAATATAATTTTCTCTATTTATTACAAACATTTATCATATAAATTGCACAATGAATTAGTAGTTATTAGGATTACAAATACTAGGATAGCATTATACAATTATAAAAGAAATACTTGGTTACTAATAGTAACCTAGTATTTATTTTATGAAATAATTTATTTCTTATATGAAATAATTTAAATGATAAAGGTCAAGTTATCTGGAATGTCAATTTATCCGAGTGTACTGCGTTTGTTTAAATGAATGAAATATGACGTTTGCCAGTTCCACAATCAATCTAATGATTTACAGAGGTTTGTGCTCAGAAATCTGAATGTGTTTTTTTGTAAGTTCATTACTGAAAAGCTCCTTTCAACCGCTGCAGAACTCCCAGACAGAGAAAACATCAATTCCACCAAACGCAGTATGTTGCTGTATTTCTAGATTAGAGGGTCATTATAGAAGTGAAGCGATAGACTCTTGTAAGATAATAAAAATTGAAAATGTTGCACGAACTTTAACGGGAAAATGGCCGTCTGCGCGGACGTCGGATTCGAGAAATTTGTTGTCCGCGGGGAATTTTTGACCGCCGAGGATGGGCGGTTTTTCGAGCCCTGCTATTTATTTTAGATAAACTATTTATATGCATTTTTAATCTGTTTTTATGTCATTAAAAATGCTCTTTTTATAAAGGTTTCTCAAACCAGTCTGTTAGCGAAGATTTGCCTCCATTTCCGAATCTACCAGGTTTTCCAGAAGAAGCTGGATTGTTGCAAGGTAATAAATATTCAATGAAATTTTATTCGAGTATTTATTTTATGAGTTCCTTCTTTTTTTGAAAATATTCGATATTTCAACATAGTAAAAGATACTTTAATAAAAAAAAAACTATATGCAGTTTCTGAATGCATGATATCAATTGACTACTGTCATAAATGATTACTGTCGTAATTACTGTCATAAATGATTTTATTTATTTTGTTATTGTAAAGTTCATCTTGTTTAACTCATTATTTCTTTCATAATTTAGAGATACAGCATTTCAGAACTGTGTGGAATGTGATGATTACTGTCATAAATGCATTTATTTATTTTGTTATTATTGTTAAAAATTCATCTTGTTTAACTCATTATATATTTCATAATTTAGAGATACAGCATTTGAGAACTGCCAGGAATGTTCCAGACTATCTGGACCCAGTTGAAGATTTCTCTGATGTATCACCTTATTTGCAGTATCCGTATGAAGGTGAAGCTCAGTACGATGATAATACTACAATGTTTAGTAAGTGTAATGATTATCTTAATATAAGTAAATGATTATTTTCCAATTGCTGGTGATTTTTTAAATAATAATGTAATTTCAGACGCTTCTTATCCTGAGTTTTTACCATATTCTCCTCACGAGTTTGATTTTGATGATGAGGACTATCCTAGACCTGAAGAAGGATTTCCTGGTGAAAGCGGAAGCGCTGGAGCGAGAGATCATGGTAATTCTTTTTTTAATAAATAAGTTATTTTCAAAGTATTTACTAAGTATATTAATAGGATTTACATTATAATTAACTTACATTTTTTTAAACTTTCTTAATGAATGTTTTATCCATTGACAGTATGTACATAAAAAATGCTGCTTCAAATACATTTTATTAACTATTTATTAACTATTGCTTTTGAATAAAAATAACTTTTGATTTATAATAAAATTAAAATCAATTTTTCCAAAATTATAATTTGTCAGGTGTTGCATATTTTGGGCAAAATGTATTTTAATTATTTTTTTTTTTTTTTTTTTGATTTTTAGCAGAATTTTTTTTTTTAATTTTTCTTAAAAGTATAAGTACTTCATCTAGAAATGTATTAAATCGAAGCATTTTTACATACACTCTTTTACTTAATTTCTATTACTTTATAATTATTTTTGAATGATTATTTTAGGTTCTCATCGTTTCAATGAACACTTAACTGAAAATGATATAGAAGAAGGAGCTGTACCCCCAAGAGTTGACGGACAAAATGGTATCATTTTATGAATTTAATTGCTTACGTTGAGACATTTAAATAACTTTACATGAAACATATTTCTGTTTAAGCTTGTGTTAATTTTAATTGAGAGCTTTTTTCATTGAAAATTATAAGAACTAGAGTAAATTTATGTTTTTGAAAGATTATTTAATTACCCATGAGGGTTTTTAATAATCATAACTCAAATGTTTTGCCAATTTATATATCCGTTTTGTTTCATTGCCATTATCAATTTTCTATGCCTTTGGAAAAGTTCAGGTAGTATAAGACATGCCACATGTGGCTCAGATTCGAATCTGAATTAATTTATGACCATTGCTCTTGTTTAATTAAACTTTTGTATAACTAGCACGTTAAATTCAGTTCTAATTTCCTATAATATGAAATTATTACTTATAACAATGTGATTTTTAAATTTTCCCACTAAAGATATAAGTACAAAAAGAAGACAAGATACAAAACAAGACAAGTACAAACAAGATATGAGAAACATTAAATATTTAAAAGTCTATTTCCGGCGTCTTGCTCAAGCATCTTATGAACATAACCAGTGCTCCAATTGCTTTGAATATATAACTATGAATTATTTGAATATGTTGTATTTTAAAATATGCAAAATTCTTAAATACTGATTTCATTAAAAAAGTAAATTCTATGTTTAGTTTTGTTTCTAATTCATTACTGAATGTTCTTTCTTTTTTTAGTATTCGTCCATGAACCAAGCATTATGGGCGACCCTGTGCGAGACACAAATACTTATCACAAAACTCCATCACCACACCTTATTAATAGACCCAGAACATTATTATCTTTCAGCAATGCAAATACAACAACTGGATTTGATTCAAATTATTTAATATTAAAACGTGGATTGTTGAAATCTGGCAGCTCTTACTTGATCCAAGTCAGTGTTTCTAATACTGGTAAGCTGTGAAATTTCTAATCTCTTTATAATGTGTGTGATAATTTCATAACACTCATCTATACTATTTCATAACTCTCATCTTCAGTGTTATTTCTATATTTTAGGTTATTAATTTTTTTAAATATTAATATCATTATACTTACTTATAAATTTTTAAGATTGTCAAGATGGATCTCAAACTAACAAAGGTTTATAAACCTATTATAAAGTTATTAAATAGCTAACATATGTACATACATTATCTTGTATAGTGCACTTTCTATCTAATGTAATTATTCCTTATATCTAATCTAGTATATTTTATTTCTAACACATGTGTCAACTGTATCAGTTAGTCATGAAGTATTTTTAATTACAAATTATTGATTTATTTTGCTCAGCCACTTTTAAAATCTATGTTTGATTTCAGGTAGTAATACCATTACCTGAAATCTGAAAATTTATTCTAAGTGTTCTGTAATGATCGTCCTTAAAAATATTCTTTTTCGTCTTTCTTTTCTACATGCAAACTATTTTTGCACATTTCAATCCCATTTTTTTTTTCCATTATATGTTGATAATGATAAATCTTTAATTTTAATTTACAACCCCTAATGTAAGTAAGTTATTAAACTTTTTTTTGTTTTACAAAAATTTAAAAAATTTATAGAAAAGAGTTGGACGTACATTTCGAAACATGTGCCCTGTTCACAATCATAAGTTTCATGTGTTATTAATTATACCTGTGTGAATGTTTCTATTGAAAATTTCTTATCAATATAATAATTTTTTGCTATGTATTTTCTTATTTTTTTAGAAAACAATCTGGAAGGTTTTGCTATGGAATACATTAGAGTCAATGTTGGTCCTGTGAATGGACGTTGTACCTTGATGCCCGTTAAAGGGTACAGTTTGAATTTCAATTTCCAACTTCACTGTTTTGAATGGAAGAGTGCACATCAACCTCTGTTTTACGAACTGAGATACTCTCTATATCAAGATGATCCGGGACATTTGATATACTATGGTCTGAATAGAAATGCCAAGTTCATACTTCCTGCTGGCTTAGCTTCTGATTCCTATAATGGTAAATGTCGTCATAAGTATGCTAATATGTAATATGCATGTAAACAGAATATGTGATAATATTCAGGGTGTTTTGTGATGACAGTACTTAATATATATTTTTGGAATCCCTATGAAAAATCAATTAAAATAAGAATGCTTCTAAATTGGAGAAAAAGAATATATTTCCAAGTGTTTGAGAAGGGTTAATTTAAAACCTGTTTGACTGTAATTTTTGAGTGTTTCCAGTAATTACCAATTCTCAATTTAAAGTGACAACCAAACAATTTTTAAATTTTATCTTCCATGCTATGAATTCATCAGGAGATGGTAAAGTTTTTTCTTTTTTGTATGTCATATTAATTTGTGACTCTAATGTTGATATTTATTTTACTCCTTTTTTGACTTGGATTCTAAAAATATTATTTAAGGATGATGATCCCAGAATATTCTGTATAATTGTAGCTATAGGCATTTGATTTATAAAAGATATCTAATGTTACTTATCTCTAATATATCTATAGTTGTTTCAGGGGGAAAAACTTTTTTTTTTATCTCTAAGAAATGGATTTTTATTCTAGTTCAGCCCCCTTACCCTCATTCTAATGGTTTATCTTAGTATATGAGTCAATAACTCTAAAATAAAAGGAGGAACAAATGAAAATTAAGTTTTCGGTTGTGAATTTCACAAAAATTAGTTTATTTCTATTATTTTACTTTTAACTCTTGTAGTCTTCTTGTGCAAACAAAGATGAAAAACAATTATAGTAGAAATGTTTGTAGTAATGATATTCATCAAATATTGCTATTATTGATAGTTAAAAATTTTTTTTCAAACCTCTTAAAATTATGTGTTTTCTATTGACTCTGATAATATTATAACTAGAATATATTGATTCATTTGAATAGTTTTATTTTTAATATATTTTTAGTTAAATAAAACTCATATTTAATAAGCTTTTACTAATTTTCTCATCCGAAACACAATTTTTACTTTCTTTTACTAATATTTTTAATATTAAATTAAAAATGTGTGCCATAAATAAACAATATTTCCCATTTTGCTTTGGAATGCATCATCTTCACTGGCATGACAGCCCAGAGTGGGCCCTAGTCTTCTCTAGATTTTATTCTCTTTGTTGCCAGATAGTAGGGTACATGAGATGCATCATTTTAGTCAAATACTTTTTATTTCATTCCTATAAGAAAAGAAAAGTATAAATATTTTTAAAAAATTACATTAAATTGTTAACAAACATTGTATATTACATTACTCCTTTCTGCTGTTTCTTTGAGAACAAAACAAGAACTTAATTAATTTTTTTTATAGCTTGATTTAAAAACTATTTTTATTACATGTTAATAAGCATTTTTTTTTTTCCTTTTTTCCAGTTTATGTTAATGTGGTTATAAAAGATAGTATAAATGCTACAACCAATGTTTGCTCATTAATTCGCAAAGTTGAACCTCTCTCCATTAATTCATCTTTAATTCAATATGTGTAAGTAAAGATTTTCTTTCCGTTACATATTAAGAATAATTGTAAGACTTGTATCCATTTTGAGTTTAGTTGTATGTACTAATAAATACAATTATGTTTTAATTTTTAATTTTTTTTAAATATTTTATGTTTTAATCTTAAAATGAAAATTAATTAATTAAAAATGTGATTTTAAAGGAAAATTTTAATATAAAGTAATTTTACACCAATATGCAATAAATTATATTCCTGAAAGTTCTGTAAAAACTTTTGCCTAAAAAATATTTTGATTAACCTGTAATTTTAATTGAATACATATAAATAAATACAATTTTATTTATTATTTATCTATTTATACTATAATTTTATATTAAATAAATAAATAGAAATACAAAATAAGAAATTACTAATAAAATTTATTAGTTATCATAGTTGTAAATTAATTTGTTAAGTCTTATGTAATGGAGAAAACTTTAAAAAACTTCATACTCAAAAATAGCCCTGTATAGTGGGTACCAAATAACAGCATTAATTGAGAATAATAAAAATTACTTTTTAGGTGTAGGAATTTTAGTTAAAAGAATTATCAAATAGCAATTAACATTTAATAATAGCTTCTTAGTAAATGATATCCTTTATATGCAAAGACTTAATATGTTTTCGAATAAAAATGGTTTATTTGCAAATAGCAAAATAATAATTATGATAAGAATACATCCACCATTCTTAGAATTAATTATGAAGTTATGTTTTAAAATTTAAAATAAAAGATATGTCTCAAATGTAGGTACAATGAAACATTTCATCCTGGTTCTACTTTAACAAAATACTTGGAAGAGAAACATAACCAAGCAGTTTTACACAGAGTCCATGTATATTCTTCATCTCTAAACCATCACAGATTCACAGAAGTTAGTTTGAAAAGTTCAGAAGATGGAACCTTTCTTCAGAAAATTAAGCTTAAGTTTTTGGAAATAATTGATAGCATGGAAATAATCAGCAAGGTAATCTTTATATATTTTTAACAGCACATGCTTAAAAAGCCAGTGAAAGATTACTTCATTAATCAGTACCATATTATCATTTGAAATTGCATTTTTTAATGAATTAGTTAAATCATGTTTCCATCTTGAACCGTAGTATTGTATGAGCAAGTTAAATAAAATTGATTAGCCATGCTAAGAACCCTTGCCAAAACAGAAGATACGAAACACGTTGAGGATCAAAAATTATTATTTAGGTGTAATGAAATTAAAAATTTATATAAATCTGTCCATGGCTCAGGATATAGACCATTCGCCTTTCCCTGAATCCCATGTCACCTCACTGCAAATCCCAATAGTGGCAAGGCATAAATTCTGCTTCTGGCTAGCACTGACTTCAGTGCTGACTTAAAATATCCTCTGTGGTAGACAGACAGATCATAAGTTAGAATCCCCTAGTTGTCAGGCTAACCGTGGAAGGTTTTCATGGCGTTCCTCTCCATGTAACGCAAATGCAGGTTAGTTCCATCAAAAGTCCTCCCTGAAAGCTGGTTTGTCCCAAAGCTTGATCAAGTAGTACCTTTGTCTTCTGGGTTGGGTTCAAAGTTACAAGGCCTTATAGTTAAACAGTCATAAATTCAGAATTGGGTTAGCTGTTCATCACCAATTCATATAATTAATCTGTCAAAGGAAGGATAGCGAGATAAAAGAACATCAAAACCAATAATTTTGTTTGGAGAAACTTAGATGTTTCTAATAATTGCCTTTCAATTCCTCTTTTTCCTCAGGCAATAAAATAAGCTTAGATGTTTTTAATCCCATCTTCATCGGTAGTGATTCATTAGATTTCAATAGCATTTTTGTATTTTTCTTGTTTGAAAACATAATCATTACACTCTGATTTTATTGTTTATGAGCATTTTTTATTGTTTATTATTTATGTCTCCTATGAAATTATGTGAAAATAAATTATAATAATTTAAAATCATAGGAAATTCATTTTAATTATTTATAAAATTCTAAATTAACTTTCGTTTTACAATAAATTAATTGTTTGTTTGGAATATTTAAGGTTGAAGCAGTCCAAGCCTTATCTTGTCTGAGTGAAATTATACAGAACACAAACGAGGTAAAAGTTCATTGTTGTTCTCCTTATATGTTTATTTTCTTAAAATGAGTTTAATGTCTTTTAACTGTTTTGAAATTCATTAAATATTTAAATATTTTAATTAAATCTTCAACATTCAAAACTCAAACGCAATTGTTATAAGCAAAACTATTTACTTTATTATTTGTAATAAATTGATTTTATGCTAATTTACTTTTGTTATCATGCTCTGTTTTTTTATTTATTTTTATATATATATATATATATAATTTTTTTTCAATTTTATAGTTTAGTAAAGACAACTAAATTTGTTACAAATATTTTTTTTTTTACTTTTGAATAGAACATGTATATTAGAAAAAATTATTAATTTTTAAAACTTAAAAGTATTCAGGAAAGATAAAATCTATTTTTTCATTAAATCAAACTAAACGACATTTAATAAGGTTTCAGCATTTCTCTAATGCATGTATTTGATTCTTAAAAAATAAAATAAATAATAAAATGTGCAAAATTTCAAAAATAAAATGGAAAGATATGTCAACATTAGATACAATTGAGAGGTATTTTACAAAAAAAAGTCACGTTAAGTATAATCCTGTAATGAAAGTCCCAAGTTATGCATGGTATTTAATGCTTTAAAGTATGCTACTTTGCTAAACTTTCTTTGATACTCCATAATTAACACCATTATATTAACATCTTTGTCAAAAATTTTAATCAATCAAAGAAATTTGCTATACTTTCTTTGATACCCCACAAATAAGACTATTCAAATTGGAAGTTATCATTAAATTTGTGTTAGGGTTTTGCAAATAAACATAAGAAGAAAAAAAACGATATACATATTTGAGAAATCACTATTGAGGAAGGCAGTATTAAGAAAATTGAAAGCAAATGGATTGTGAGATGAAAGTTATTTCTGATAATCACCTTTAAACCAATATCAATTTCTTCTAGCAATGAAACAGGTGTTGATATTTTTAATCTTTTTTTTTCCTTAGTTGAGATTTTTAACGAGTTTAATAGCATTTCTGAGGTTGTATATAGTTCTAAAAAAGGCTTCAAAAATTTGTATTCAGGACGGTGGATATGAAACATTTTGTCTAGTATATGCATTAATTATAACACTTACTTAATAAAATGTTTGAACTTATCATCAGTTGAACTTATGAGTTATATATCAATTAAAGTTAAGTTATGTAACAATGAAAATTGAAAGTTTCAGTTAGATGTTTATTATTTACTTATTGGATTTTTTTTATCTTTTTATTAATTTATAAGTTTCAAGTACAAAAATCTTTTTTTTTTCAGCTTTCAATGTTTGAAATTCAAAGAGCCTTCAATATTTACAAAAAAATCTACCTATTAAAGCACACACTTCTTGGTGATTATTCATTGGAAGTAGTTGAGAGAAATATTTTCATCTTTCTGTCAAAGTTAGCATTTGCATCTCATTCAACTCCATACCGAAATGAGGAACTCATTCATATATCTAGAGAATTTTTTATTAAAGAAATACAGGTAAGGACATAATTTATAAGAGGCAATTAGTACATTATTCTATTTTCTTGGTAATTTCCAATATAAAGGGAAATAATTCTTTGTATTTTAGTTTGAATCATATGCAATTGTATAAAAATAATTTGTATTCGTAAAATGTATTTGAACATTTAACACAAACTTTAATTATTCTTCTAATATTAAATCTAAATAATAAATAAATACTTCAACATTAAAAGAATATGGCATGGAAAAACATTAATAAATGCTGATGTCAATATTTTTCAAAGTGCATAAATATATTATTTTTATAAAAAAAAATTAAATAATTTATTTGTTCCTTTTTTATTTAAAACCCTTTTTTCTTAAATTTATTTATGTTTTTTTGCTTTTTTAGGAAAAGTTGAAAACTCGTCATTTAACTGAAGAACCTATTCATTTTGAAGTTCCTCACACTTTAACTAGTTCGTTGCATGTAACAAGCACCGAAATGCGTAAACCTTTACACTTGAAATTGAAAAGTACTTCTATTGAAATAGCTGAAGATTTTTCTAAACAGTTTGAAAGGTAATATTTATTTTTATGACAGTTAAAATACAAAGTGGCCCTATTTGAGATCTCAGTAAAACAAAAAATATTAGTCAAAAACTTTGAAATGTTATAAAGGGTGATAAAAAATAACTTGGACATATGTACATTATAATTTTAAGGTTTAATAAACTATCAGAAACATATTAACATCAAAACTACCAGTTACTTATTTACAAAGTTTCTAAGTGACTGTCTGTGGTTTAAAAGTCATAACTATAAATTTCTATGGGGTATTATCCCAAACCTTTGTCTCCAAGATGAGTTGTGATTCAAATCAGGTTAATAAGGTGGCCATTCTTGTTGGTCATTATTTAAGAAAATTCTTTTATGGAAAATAAAATCACATATCATTTTCAATATTTCTGAACTAGGTAACAAGTAGTTTTCATTTTATGGGGACTAATTATGATTCATCTTTCATTTTACAAATAGTTCCTTGACCAATTTCTCTTCTATTATTTTAGCTGCTTCCGCACAAATTGTGATGATAAAGAGAACTGTACTTCCTTGATTGTTCAGGAGTTTGATTATGCTACAATACCAAATGAAAGTAAACTTGCACCTATTCATTTTTCAAAAATTGCATCTATACTAGTGACATTGCCTGATTGCGATCATTCTAATGTTGTGGATGTTGGAAAAACAACACATGTCAATGCACAGTTTTTTCGCTTCAACCATAATGAGGTAAACTATACTTTTATTTATTGCTTGGATGGTGTTTTTTTTTTTTTTCAATAGCTTTCAGTGTATAACTCTTATTTTGTTCCATTGTTTGGTTTTGTGTCAGGCTTAGTTTATAACACTGTTCGATTTTGATATTGTGGCTCTATTCTGTTGTTATTGTTTGGTGCAGCATTACTACCTCTAACTCTTATTACATTAAATACCCCATGCACTCAAATTCTTAGGAAGTGAGTGTATTCTTTTAACTTCTGTCTACGATTTCAAGAAACATGATTATATTGATGATATGTACAAAACCTAAAACTAGTGTGCATTTTTCTCCTATGGGGTGTTCATTATTGTGTAAATTAACGAATTGAAAAAAGCTTTTATTTGTAGCCGAAAATTTGCTTACATATAAAAAAAATGATTTTAACTCAATAGATTTCAACAAAGGTATCAGTTCAAGAAAGACATGAATTAACAACCTTGTAAAAGTTTGCGTTAATTGTTTCATAAAACATCAGTTGAAAAATATAGTTTCAAGACATTCACAATTAAAGTTTTCAACAAGTTATTAATTTCAGTGTCTTAGCAAGCAACATAGGGCTCTGATTGCAAAGAAATTTTAATCCTATATTTCTGTTTCTGAATATGTATTCTTTTTATGATATTTGTTTAACATATAATTAAACTGAAAGATACTGTTAATAATAATTTTTCACCTATTTTTATCACCTATCCTGCAACAATCAAATGACCTTAAAAATGATTCTTCATCTGTTGATAACCTTTTTCTCATTTAAATTTTAATTTAATACCCTTAGATATAAATATGTTTACGTTGTTTTTTACTAGTTTTCTAGGATTATTATACAGAGTGTTCTGTAAATACTGCCTTTAATACATATTTTTAGTATCTGTATCATAAATTGAAAAATTATTCATTTTAGCGTGGAAGCATTGAAACATTATTAAACACTGACAAATCACTATTTGTGGAAAGTTGAATTAAAAACATTATTTTTTTTTTAATGTCAGAGGAAACTGAAAGAAGGTAAATGGCCATTTTTTTTAAGCTTCAAGGCATTCAAACTGGTTCAAGTATTTTTAATTCCATTTTCCTCATTTATGTTGTGTTTTTAATGGTAGGCATTATCAAAACCTGACAAATCACTATTGTGTAAGGTGAGGCTTAAAACACATCAAAATCTTTTAAATTGCCAGAGGAAATTGAAAGGAGGTGAATTTCCACTTTTTGAAGCTTCAAGGCAATCTAACTGGTTTTGATATTTTTAATCCCAACTTCCTCATTTTTGTTATGTTTTTAGTAGTAGGTTTAGATAACATTATTGTTTTTCTGTGCTTAAATTTTATAGTGTGCAGCTTAATCTATGATTTTTATTTTATTTTTTGACAAAGATTTTAAAATTATGTATTTAAGTCTGATATAGCCAAACACCTTGTATCTTGATTGTTCTAAGAACTGAATTATACATAATTGAGATACACATAAAATTATTTATCCAACTTCACAATAATAAGTTTGAAAGCATTGAATTTGTTTTTTATTATTATTATTATTATTTATTTCTCTCTAATCTTAGGTACTAGAAAAAATCATCTTACGAAGCAATACTGTGTATATTTACAAGGTTAATATTACAGAAGAAGACACATATTATTCACTCTTATTCCATGTTAGATTTCATTTTCCAAATACAGTTAACATTAAACATTCTACACAAGTCTATTTTAGGTAACTTTCTTTTTCATAAATTAATTTTAATCAAATTGTAGTATTCTATAACCATTTTTATATGTTTATTATACATTGTCTAAATAAAAATAAATTTGCATAACTATATAAATACATATATTGATACAAATGTATCACTATTGTAATTGTTTTATTATTATCTTTTTTTAATAGTATTTATATGAGATTATACCCTTATTATATTAGTTATATTTGAGTAGTTAAATCAAATGAAACTGTAAATGGACAAGTTGTAAATTTTATATCATAAGCTCAAATATTTTCATATTTTTTCAGAAAATTAAGAATTTTAATTCCTATAATTTTTTACTCGTTTAAATTTTTTATTATTATTTTTTTTATTAAACTATAAATTTATAGACTTGACATTCTTTTATAACTTTTACCTAGCAAAGTTATATTTTGTTTAAAGTTTAAAATGTTTTTTAATATTCTCTTATGATGAATTATGCATATAGTAACTAATAGCAATTATTATGAATTAATTTTTATTTATAAAATAATATTGTGTGTGAAATAACTTCTCTGATGTGTAGCATTGTTCCCAAATGGTCAGATGAAGTTTCAGTTGAGAACTGAGTGACCAACAAAGAAAAACTTCCTTGATCACTTGGTTTCTTGATAATGCGCACCGCATCAGCCCGGAGCCTTGTCTCAACATGTGATGTAGTATTCAGTTGAGCAAAGTTTCAGGCGAATTCGGTGTGTGTTTTCCTTCTGAATTTCGAGACCATTCTTAGTAGCTGATCCACTTTGAGAATGCATTTTTTCTCTTTTTGTAATTTTACTTTCTTACCAGATATATCATTTCCAGAAGATGACAGAAGTGAAGAAAAAGGGAAGAAGTTGATCCACTTTACAAGTACTTTTCCTTCATCTTGCATATGGGTGTTTAGATTTTAAATAAATATAGGCGACACTGTTTAGTGAGATAGAATCCAGATGCATTTTAATTCGGCTAATGATACAATTTAATAGGAACCAAAGACAATACGATTTATTTAAAACATTTTTTAGATGCTTAATTTTTAAATTTTAACAACTAAAACGCATCACGATTTTTTTTTAATTTTTTACGCTTTTTAAAAAGAGAGATTATAGGCTAATAGTAGAACCCTTATTTTTAAAAAAACTTTCATCAGCTTTCAATCAATCAATATTATTTGAATAACCATTAATTGTAATTCATTATCCAGCAAAAATTTCCTTAACTTAGTAAACAACAGTCTTACTTCACTATCATTTAGTAACATTTATTTTTTCATTAAAAGCTAAAAATAACGAACAAAGAATAATATTTCTGTCATATACTGGAAATACCATTAAATTTCTACATGTAGTTAAATATCATACATTTTTTTTCATTAATACCAGTATCTTCAATAATTCTTTTAAATAAAAAAATTTTTCTTGACAAGAAACACGCATTTTTTTTTTTAAAATTTTAATTACTTATACGCATATCTTCTTTCTTTAAAACCCTTTACACAAACAAAGAAATAGTTTTAATATGGGATCAAGTCGGTGGCTATAGCAGCAGTTGAAGTACTAGTATCAACACTTTAGGGCCTATTCTAACCACCTGAAAATTTGTCTCAACCTCGTCATTCAAAATAGGTGAGCAAAGTTTCAGGTGCCTAGAGTAGGCTTACTCCAAAACCTTATGTTAACCATTTCGTCTGAAATATTTTCATTGTGAACAAATTTTTTTCCTAACTTTAAATTTTGTTATTTGATGAATTTTAAATTCAAGTAAATTTTGAAATAAATGTGTTTTATGACTTGAATTTTTCTCTCATATTGCAATCCTCAGTTAATTTGTACATAAATCAGTGGGTGATTGAAAATTTGTTTTCTAACATAAGCATGCAATTATATTTTTAAGGTATCAGTCTTATCCAACTCCATGGAAATATGATTGGAAAAACAATTTAGCCTCCAATGTTGTTGATCAAAGTTACTTTATCCCAGAAAGCTACATAAAAGGTAACTAAAGTAATTATATAGAGTAAATAGATAAATTTTAAAATTCCTTCTAAAACATGTAATAAAAAAGTCTACACAATGGAATTCACTAATAAATATTTAAGTGTATAAAATACAAAATTTTTTCCAGAATCTGGTCAGTCATAAATAAGATAAGGAAAAGCAATGGAGATCATTGATTTATTTGTCTAGTGAGCCTCCTAAGTATTTTTTGCTTGAAACTTCTGACTTACTTGACTTTAATTCTCCTTGCGTTCAAATGGCACATGACGCCCAGAGCAAAGCATGCCACCTCTTCTAGTCCATTTTATTTTATAACCGTCGTTGAACAGCCGACCCAATTTCATGGGTTTACGACTACTAATGTTCAACTCCGTAGCCTTGTAATTTTGAACCAATCCAGAAGACAAGGAAACTCCTGGATCAGTACCCCCAGAGGTATTGATTTGTTATGGGAACATGGAGGACTTTGAGACTCGACAGATTTAACGTGCATCGGTCACCATTTACTACACGGGGAGTCTTCAGATCGAACCCACGACCTCTTGGATATGGGCCCAGCGCCCTACCGACCAGGCTATCCCGGCCTTCTAGTCCATTTTATTTTATTTTATAACCGTCGTTGAACAGCCGACCCAACTTAACGGGTTTACGGCTACTAATGTTCAACTCCGTAGCCTTGTAATTTTGAACCCAATCCAGAAGACAAGGGAACTCCTGGATCGAGTATTGGGAAAAATTTGCCTTCGTGGAGGACTTTTTGATGGAGCTAACCCGCATTTGCGTTACATGGAGAGGAAGACCACGAGAACCTCCCACGGTTAGCCTGACGGCAAGGGGACTCTAGCCCATGATCCGTCTACCACTGAGGATATTTCACGTCAGCACTGTGGTCAGTGCAAGCCGGATGCGGAATTCGTATCGACTGGGATTCGAACCCGGTTCGCCTCATTGGAAGGCGAACGCTCTATCCCCTGAGCCATCGCGGCTTCCTTCTAGTCCATTGATGCTTCTCTGGCACTCCCCAGCTCAGCCATCCGAAAACATTTCTTCCTTTTAATATTATTTGGCACCTGGTTAGTTTTGGTCGCCCTCTCTTCCTCTTGCCATCCGGGACTCAGGTCAGCACTATTCGTGTTGGGTCTGATGCTGTCATTCTGAGAATATGTCACCCCCACATCAGTCTGTGTTTTTCAGCTATTGCTGTTGTGGGTTTAACGTTAGTTTGTCTAGATAATACAATTCAATGTTAGATATTTTATTTAGCCAGTAAATTTTTAAGATTTTTCCAAAGCATTTTGTTTGAAACATTTCAAATTTTTATATATATATATATATATATATATATATATATATATATTTGTAAGTTTCCAAATCAACAAGAAAATCAACCACACACCTTAAAATTCCCATTCTCATATAAACTGGTTTCAAATGATTTTAATCCCTTCTTTGTTCTTATTTACTTCAATAATGACTGGTCAGAATTTAAATCTTGTATTGCTTTACACTTGATATTCTGTGAGCCCTAATGTGCAGAGTCTTTTACTATTCCTTATTTTTTACAAGAGTAAAAAGAATATCTTTCAAGAAAAGGTTATTACGGAACATCCTGTTTATTATAACCAATGTCTTTTGTTAAATGATGATTTTTAAAACATATCATTATCTAATATTTAATTTACAACAATTTTCTCCACTTTTAAAGACTTCATTTAGAATTCTTGCTTATTTTCTAGTGCCTGGTATATATTATTTTGCGGTATGGACATACCAATTTGAAAAGAGTCTCTACCTAGACAGCATCCTCTTAGAATTAGATGTTAACATATGGAAACAAATGTGTGTCAGTCAAGATCGTGGCTACTGGTCTCATGAAAGTTGTCAGTCTTTAAACTCTTCTAACAAGGACTGGATTCATTGCAGGTATGTTAATTTCAACTTTATTTACAATATTTATATTTGAGAATATTACTTTCCTACATAATATTTTGGCTATCGATGTACTCTACATCTATGTATGCATTTTATATAATTATAGTCGGAAAATTTTTTAATTGTAAGGTAAATTATTTTTTACAGCATTTTAAAGAATATAATTTTAGATGGCAAAATACAAAATTTTAGCGAACTTTGTCTAATAGTTTTTGAAATATCGAATTTAAGGAAGTTGTAGTTGTAAAATTTGATTTCGAATTCTGAAAATAAATTCTTAAAAATTATTTAAAAAATTGTATATCTTACAATTCAAAATGTTTTTGACTATTAGTAAATAAAGTTATAAAAATTTACTAAAAGTTTTTTTCGTATGGAATTATCTCTGGATAAACTAATTTTATAATTGTGTGCAAAAATTCTGCAATTCACTTAATTCTAAAAATATGATAAAACACGCAAAAAGTGAAATTAACATTAAGGGTTCCAAACTTTAGATCGCTTTCCTACCCAAACTATTTGGACCATATTTCCCAAAATTTTTCATCCGTCAAGAAAAAGGTATGTTTATTTTTAAAAAAATATGTTTTGTGTCTAATTTCATAACTTAAAATAGTCTGCAGCCTAAGCTCACTAATTAGCATATTTAAATTCACCTCCATGAGCCATTCAGGTTGAGTCCTGGGCTTTGAAGATCTATTAATTAAATCAAAAGTTATTCAGAGTAATCTTTCTTTTGTGCACTGTTTATATTTACATTTCATGATACCTTTCATCATTTATATGTAAACAAAGTCTCCTTAATAACCTTGCCAAAATAAAGTCATGAAAGTATAAATATAAGGGAATACAAGTTAATATTTAAGTGGAGAAAAAAAACACTATTGAAATTTGATGAATCACTATTAAGATTGAACTGTTTGATAGCCATGCATAACTTGAAATAGTATCCAATAATTGTGTTTTATCTTCTCTATGCTATTTCTGCAATCAAATAGGTTTTGATGCTATTTTAATCCACCTCTCTTAATAACGATGTGTTGGATTTCAATGGTATTTTTTGCTTTTTTAATCGAACATTAATTGGATACCCCTTGATAAACGTATTTCTTTATTTCATAAGGGTATCAAAAAATATATAAGGAGGATAATGGAAAAAAAAATTATGAATTGTTATTTCTAAATTTATGAATTAGAAAAACATATATGCAATTTCTGTAATAAAAGTGTTTTGAATAAAATAAGACTGATGATCTTTAATTATGACCCACTTTTGCTGATAGTTTGTAACATCAAGTTTTTAAATAATTGTTTTTACATTTTTTGTCTCAGAAGTATTAGTTTCAATAATTATTTTTTTTTCAATGAATAGAAATTTGTATAATTTGATTTTTATATATACAAACTGATTCCTTCTTTATTACAGATGTTCATCTCTTGAAATTGCTGGATTTTCTGTCCCACTGAAAGCTGATATTCTACAGATTCCAGCAAATGACTTATTGAAATCCTATTTCAACATCTTCCCTCTAACTATTTTCATTGCTCTATTAGCTATATATATACTCCTCCTCATATTAAATTATAGAAAAGATCGTACTATAAACCTTTCCTATTCGCCTATACCACTGAGGGACAACTCAGATGAGCACAAGCAGTTATATTTAATCTGTACTAAAACAGGAATGCATTTTTCTTCCGGAACAACAGCCTCAGTAAGACAATTTGGATTTTCTCCAAACTCCCTTGATACATAAAAAAAATTTGTAATAAAATATTTCATTATTGTTTGTGCTTTAGGTCTTTATTGTTCTTCATGGTATGCATGGAGTTACAGAAACAAGGCAGCTGATTGGTTTTAATGCTAAGAAATTTTGCTTCCAGAAAGGAGCTACAGATTTATTTTTACTAAGGTAAATCAAGTTTAATTATTTTTCTATTTTAGTTGCCAATATTAAAAGGAAGGACCTCATCTGCTGCTATTTTATAATCTCATTATTTATACCTTAAACAGTTTTAATTCATTCAATGATTTTTTTTTTTTTTTTTTCGTAAAATACTGTACGTAGATATTTATAAATATTTTTAGGTTATATAATTTTTAGTCCTGTGTTTCTCAAAATATAAGAGTAGTCACTCTTACATTTTGATAACATTTCATTTTCTTCCTCGTTTAAATAGTAACTTGTGCTCCTGACTGTGTATGCTTTCTTTTTACTTCATTTTGTACAATTCTTAAAGTATCTATTTAGAGAAGTTATTACAGAACATCCTTTATAATTAATATATTTTTGCAACTGAAATATTACTTAATCTTAACAATATTTTGCATTGTTCAATTGGGATGAAGTACCTTTAATTTATATATTTCTTTATCATTATTCCAATCAATACACCCTTAGTAATTAAATAATTTCTCTGAGATTTTGAGTTATTCTGAACTTTGTCACATAAATTATATATTCTAAAGAATAAATGACAATCTTAATTATTATGTAATCGCAACATTTTTTTATTTCATTCTATTGTTTATTCAAAAAATCTACTAGTTGCACATTTTTTGTACCATTTGTAGTCCTGATGGGGAAAAGGTCAGACTGAACCAGGTACGCAAAAATATCAAAGAATTATTACTATCATAGCCTTTCACAATACAAATCAATAAATTATTACAATCATTACCTTTCATCTAACTCTCATGTCAGTACTATCTGTTTGGGAGTCTTATATATCAGATATGTGATATCACAATCGCAAGAATTATCCTATGTACTAGAATTACTTTTCTGATAAAATCTAAAGACATCTTTTTTTTATGTACTTTGTGAATTAAATTTATGAAGTTTGTGAGATAAATTCATGATTAGATTTTGCGAGTACTGTTTTATTCACATTTTTTTCATTACCTTTGTAATAATCATCTATAGTAAATCAAATTATTTTATTTTGAATTCCAAGAATTTACAATTACATAATACTTTATATATTGTAGCACTCCTGAAAGTCTGGGTCCACTTGTGAAAATTGAAGTAATGCATAATAATTATGGACTTTCACCATCCTGGTATTTAAAAGATGTTCTGATAAAAGATTTGGAATCAGGTAAATAATGTTTTATTTGATTAAAAAAAGAACTTAGTTTATAGATTTTTGTACGTGTCGTTTTTTATGAAATGTATCTAATATATTTTTTAAATTGCAATCTGATAATAAAATTTATTTTTACATGAAAACTCCTCATTTATACATATTTGAATTTTATTTCCTTATTCTATGAAGAAAGATTTTTTTGGATAAATACCAAGTTTGTACCCATGAGATATAATAAGAATTATTTTTAATTTTCTTTTATATTTTGTGTCCTACTTATTTTATATCACTTTATGATTTCATTGTTCAGAATCTCTCTAATGTTGTTTGAGTTTGATGGAGCACAGCCAACTCTGACTCTCACGCTGTTAGACTCTACATTTAATTTAGATAATTTATTACCTGAAATTGTTTTGAATTGTTAAAATAAACCTTGAGCTTCAAGCATAATCCATTAAAAAAATATCAGTTCATAATCCCCAAACCTTTACACTGAAATAATAATTTTCCCATAAAAAATTCGTTCATTCATGATTTATTAATAGCAGAAATACTATTAATTATGTGTTTATTTTAATGATTAATGTAAAACGATTAATATAAAATTAATATATTCAGATTCTGCCATAATTAGTTGTATGCAATTTGTTTGGATTAATTTTCTTGTGACAGCAATTTTTATGACTCATTTTTAGGCTACTGTTACACCTTCAATTGTTACAAGTGGCTTTCAGCTGAAGAAGATGATGGTCTTATAGAAAGGGAATTGATGCTGTCGGATACAGCATCAACATTTTCATCTGTAGGTTTTATTTTTTTTATTAATTTTTTTAAATTATATATTATTTAGGATTTAAATTATTATGACACTTACATGAAAATTTACATTTTTTTCAGCTTTTGTTTAATAATGTGATTGCTTATGTCCATGACTTCAGTATGTGGAATTCAGTATTGTGTACACCACCCAGAACATTTTTCACGGGAGCTCAAAGACTAACCTGCTGCTTGTGCTTTCTCCTTAATTCAGCTTTCTGTTTTACAGCTTTACAAGACCAAATTTTAAGCAAAGTAAATGTCTTAATTATTAAATTTTAGTTTTGCAACATACAGGATATTCTTTTATCACTGCCTTTAATATATATTTTTAGAATACTCGCCAAAAACAATATTATTTTTGGCAAAAATTACCAATAAAAACAATTTGAACCGTCTTAAAAACTAAAGGCTTTCTTTATATACTGTTTGTTTATAAACTGATTCCTATTCTTTCTATTAGAATTAAATTATTCTTTCCTATAGAAATTATTAGGAAAGATTTTCAATTTTATATACTACTTTAATTTGCTATATTGTAAAACATTGCTATGTTGTTTTGAAAAGCATTAATTAATACCAATAAAGTTGACCAGTAATTAATTTAAATCATCATGGAATATAAACATTAATTGAATATTTTAAAATTGGGAGGCTACTAACCTTTTTAAGCTAGTTCACAACGTCATGACGCAACACTATGCTTACATCTTTGATAAATGGATCAATCTATATATTCAATAACATTGCTATAGTTGACAATAATTTGACTGAAATTTAATTTAGATAAAAAAATTTCATGAACAAAAGAAATTTTTATTATTCTTGTATGAGTTTATTCAAAACGTATACATTCCCAGTGTCTTTACAAACCTGCATACAACCTGTATTTCCTTTATTACGTTTTTCGGTTTAATATTGTTTTTGCAATGTCTGCTTTAATGTTAGTTTTTTTTATCTTCTAAAAATTTACCTTTCAGTTTGAATTGGACCACTCTATTCTTCATTTGTCACCAAATACACTTATATTGTGCCTGTTAGTATCAGCAATGGCTACCTTTCCTCAAATTGTTCTTACGATCTTGTTCCGTTTGTCAAGACCGCCTACAATAGGGTTGAATCCTCATTTCAACAGATTATTTTTCTCCTGGTCTCTTCGGCCTTTTTATTGCTGGTTGCGACAAAAACATTCCAATACTAGCAGATCTTCAGGAAGATCCATTTCTGACACTGATGGCAGTGATAGTTTATACAGCAGTTTTGAAGAAAGCAGTATTCTATCTATGTCTAATATTATGGATGACAGTTTTTCTTCAGATGAAAAACAAGAGTTATCTGCATCACTGTCAATTTCAAATGCCAGGTAATTGCAGATTTTCATAAATAAAATCTTATTTCTTTAGCAGAATCCTTAGCATATACAGGGTGTCTTGTAAGTGCAACTCTTAATGTGTATTCTTGGAATCCTCATAATAAAAACTGTAATATATGCACACTAAAGGTAGCAAAGAAATATTTAAGCAAAAAGGAAATCAAATCTCTAGTTTGGTTGGGGGGAAAACTAGTTTGATTGCCTGATAAAACTTGAATGTCCTTTTAATTATTGCACTCTAAGTATTATCTGTTTCCTCTGGCAATCAAATCAAGTTCTGCATTCTTCAATAGTGATTCATCAGATTTCAGTATCACTTTTCTTTTATACTCACTTATATATTAAATTAGGACAGCTAAGATGTTACTTTTTCAAAAAATATATATTAATGAGATGTGTTATATGAAAAATACACTTTTATTTCAATTTCTCTTACACAAATCAATAATTAAATGAAGCTAATTATTGGTATTTTAATCATTTTTGATATATTGATAATATTGCTTTGGATATGGAAACGTGTGTACAACACTATTTATTTTACTGAACTTTATATGTATAGGATCTTTATCAAAATTTTCCCATAAGGATGCCAAATGCGTAAATTTTTGTGAAATACATAAAAATAAGTACTTTTTTCATATTTCAGCAAAAACTAAAACTTAATATTTTCTTTTTTCATAACCCTCATATCATATTCTTGAATAGTAATACAATAGATTAAGACAATAAAAATTTGTGTTCTATGTAAACCATGTTTCATATGAGGTATATTCTATAAAAGTGATGCCCACATATAATATATGAAACAATTATGATTTCTTTTAAATAGTGATCCTGTCTCGCCGCTCCAAAAATCCATTTCCACCTGGCAAGCTTTTGAAAACTGGGTTAGAAAAAAGCACACTATAATTATGAATCCAGATACAATGGGCAGACAGCATTTATATGATGATAAAAATGAACATTCTGTAGGAAATGAAGAAATAGTCCTCGAAGAATTGAATCATTTTGTGAATGAGAGCATGAATGATTTGGACGAAACTCTAACAAGTACATATGACTCACTATCTTCTGGCAGTGAATCTCAAGGTATTAGTTATATTCATTATGATTATATTCGTTGATTTTTATGATGTGCTCTCTTTATTGTAGATAGTATTTACTTCTGTTAGACAGTAAATTATATATATGTATCAGTTAATATAAAACAATATGCAGTTTTTAATGTTCAATTAAACCCCATTATTTGAAAGAGACTCTAAGGAAACGTTAAAACATAGGTTACAAAATTAAATCTAAAGTCTTGCTTAATGAGAAAATTTTAGGATAGTCAACAGATAGTGAAAAAATTTTGAATTTCTTTTGCATATATTTTTTTTTCTCCCTTTCCTCAAATTGCTGATTCAATCCATTGCAGTAACTATGTTTCTTTTGAAATTAAATATTTTTTATTTTAAATCACATTTAAAAATTGTTTCAGGATTAACTTCAACCCACACCTATTCTAGCAGCACAATATCTGAAAAGAATAAAGTAGATCCAAGACTTCAATTGCTGTTCTTACCATCGTTTTTCTATTTCCTAGCATGGTTATTAACATTGCTCAATGTTACTGTCTCCCTCGCTTTTATTCTTATCAACATATCAAGGTATATTTTTTAATATTAACACTTTGCTTTCCGTTTAAACTACATTCTTTCCAAAGCAGCTGTCAATAATGCTAAAATTTTACAACAGGAGCCTTGACACACCTCATTTATCAAAGATCTTTGAAATCCAGGTCAACCAAAAGCATACTCTTTAAATGTTGATTCTTCTTTGAATATAAAATGTTGATTGTCCATCAGTCAGAAGTGCAAGACAGCCTCGAATGTTGTTTTAAACAACATGAAAAAAAATCTCTTTTTTTTTTTTTTCCTTCATGATTCTTTAGTTGAGAGCTTTTAGATTAAAAGCTAAAAAAACAACATTCAGGCCCATTTCACATTGCTGGCTTGCATAAGCCTGAACATGTAGTGTAGAGTTTTAAACGTGAAAAAAGATAAACTTTGATCGAAATCATCACCTCAACCGTTGCTGGCATAGTAAACAAAATATTTTACTTTCCATTATCTTAATAAAGTACATATAAGTTTTATTTCAATAATCAACAGGGATACCTTCTTAAGTATACAACCATTGTCAAAGAAATTTACCATTGATGGTCAACTTTACTTGACGAAATATCATTATTTCCTAATTTATATTATGCGTGTATTTTTTAATGCTATAAATTGAACTGTATTTAAATATTTGAATTTTTATTTTTTAACATATTAATGTCTGTTGTCTATGAATGTAATGTCTACTTTATTTCAGACAAAAAAAAAAAAAAAACTTTTTTATGTAAACATTTATAAAATGTTTAAATATTTTCTTTGAATAGTTTCTATTAGTTAGAAAAATTTCTTAGTTTATTTTTTTATTAATTTCAAAAGCTCATTTTCCCAAAAATTATTTTATAAATGTTTTTTTTTTTTTCCTTCCTTTTTTTTAGCCATTCATTCATCAAGTGTGCCTTCCTCATGAAATATATTTTCCTCTGTGTTCTCTGTTCATTCTTAGTGTGGACTCCTTTTATTGTAAGAATTTTATAATTGTTGTTGTATTTTCAATGTTATTATTGGTGAAATCAATGCAGATTTTATTTAGTATTGGCAGCTATTTTTAATTTAATTTTCATTTTAATCTTATTTAAACAGATTTATATCAAAATATAACAGGGACTTCTATAAAAAAAAATTATAACTGAAATTACTATTTCTAAACCAGAATTGTAAACCAACACAGTTTGAATTATTAAGCAATTTTTTAATAAAATGTCTCTTTATGCATAATCTGTTTTTCCCCATATTAGTCTAACAAAAATTATTTGTGTGATAAATTGCAATGATTTAACGTTGTGGCTATCAAATTTTAAATATGTTTTTTTTTTTTTTTTTTACTTATATGATATATATTTAAAAATAAAACATTTTTAAGTTCAGTGTTCATTAATTGTGAACTCTCAACATTTTAATTAGAACTGTTGTGATAGTTATGAAGGTTATAAAAACTGTTTGAGGGTAACTTTTTATCCTTTTATACTACAATGTTTAACAAAGTTGTATATTTCAGATCCTTCTTGTAGCAGTTATGTTATCACTTTATCAATATTCTAAGCAAAATGTATACCGAGTACCTACCTCAAAAATGTCTAAAAATGATGAGCCAAAATTTACCGAATCTAGTTACAAGAGAATGGAGTATTTCAGAAACTATCTTAGACCACCGAAAGAAGAAATTCTTGAGAGATTCAGACAGTGTGCCTTAAAAGAAAGAATTTTATGCACATTTCATTGGTAAGCTGAAGTTAAATAAGAAATACCACTTTAATACCTGTGTTTAGTTCAGAACATTTGCTTTTGCGCAACAAAATTATTTTATTAAATTTCTTGATATGCAATTAAAAAGATAATCCCACTGTTAAACATCATAACTGAAACAATGACCGTCAATTGAAAATTTGAGTTTCATTAATGATCAGTACTAATAATGATTATAAATTTTTAATGATTGGTTAGATCTATATTTAATTAGAATTTGAAAAGATTTTGTTTGTTCTCACTCAAATATTATGTGCATATTTTTTCACTTTGTTTTTTAAATACAAAGGGTGTTCATTAAAGAACACCTTGTATATTTACTTACATGAAATAACTTTTTTTTAAATATTTTTTTGGAACTTTTTGAATCTTTTTATGACATTTAATAAATATTTATAATTAATATGTAACTTACCCTTTACTTCATAAACTTACAGCCACATTTGGAATTTTATCGTTATATTTCTTCTACTTCTTGCTTTGCTGTTACCTGTAAATAAACAAATGAGATATGAGCAACAGTCTTCAATCCAAAAATGGTTATTTAGGTAATATAACCTATTTAATATCATCTATGAGAATTGTTTAAAAGATAATTTAATAACAATTATCTGATTTTTGATTAGCTTTTAAGGAATTTATTTATTTTTTAGGTCTAGCAGTTCTTTTAATACCAGATCACCTAGTACAAAATCAACTATGACTGAATGGCTTCAAATTGATTTCATCAACAATATATATTCTGAGGATTATTCAACTAACTTAGGTTTCACCACTGGCTGCATTTTAGTTCGAGATATCACTATAAAATATTTTGGTGCAGTCCAAATTGATAATATTCCAGACTATTCCTGCAATAATTCAAATAATATCAAAACTAATCAAACTCTTGTGTCTGAATGTGAAAAAAGCGTACTTCACGGCTACCATCAAACGTATTCTGAAGAAAATATCATAGTTCTAAATGATAACAAAATCAATGCTGTAGACCTTATAAATGAATTTTCTCAGTTTATTTCCAATCTATCATCTGGAGCAGTCAGTGTTGAACTTTTACTGTTTAATCCATCATTTTCATTCTTGAACTTCATCAATGTTCAATTTGAATTTGCAGAAAGAAATGTAATTGCTACCAAGTCAATTACTACGGTGAAACTGATGGATATGAATTGCTTTATTTATCTCATGAAATTTTTTATTCATCTTATATTTTTACTTCTAATTTTAATGGAATGTAACAATCAATGCTGGAAACTATTTAAATACAGTAGTGTGTACTTAAAAAAAATGTGGAATTATTACACTTTTTTATTTAATATTGTTTCAATTAGCTATTTAAGTTACTATTTTAGTTACATTCTGATGCTGAAACACATATCTCATCAATTAAAAGAATCAGATCTGAAATCCAATACAGATATCATGAAGGCAGCTATGTATGAGAGCATTAATCAAAATTTATTGGCATTTCTGATATTCATGCATCTCTTAAAGTCATTCAGATTCCTTATGTTTAGCCATAGACTAAAAGCACTGGGGAAAAGATTACAGAAATCGTGGAAAATGTTGTTGGTCACTATTGTTGTTGTTTCATTCTTTTTGGGCCTTTGTGATTTTATGAGAAGAATATTCTCGGGACTGAAAACGCAATCTCTTCATCCTCTCTTCATCTGCTTAGATGCAATTGGGTCTATATTTAAGTATAATCGAAAACCTGAAATTATCAAAGAAACTGTTGCTTTTGAAAAGTTCATTTCAATAATTATATGCTTCATCTTTATTGCATTGTACACATATCTTTTTGCTTTTATAAGAGCAGTTCTTATAAGAAATAAATCTTCCAAGCAACCTGGTAAAAAACACATCAGCATTAAAGATTCGGGAAAAATTCTAAATAAAAAATTAAAAGAATTTTTTCTTCCAGAAAAACCGCAAATAATTTTAAAAGAAAACTATATTCTTCCTGTTGAGTTTCTGCTTTTAGAACTTGAAGAATTGGGTGAAAAACTCTTAAAAAAAGCGGATGAATTATTTCCCAAAGAAGATGATGAAGTGGCCAATAATTCTGTTGATGTAAAAGATTCTGGTGAATTCCTGAAAACTCTCTTTGAAATCACCAACGAGGAGTTGAAATCAGAAATCAATGATACTGTTATCAAAGTAATGCAGAATTGCGATTTCAAACCACTCACTAACTCGGAAGTTGATGTTGTTAAGAGACTTAATGCAACAGTACCAAAGCTAAGTAAGGTGAGCGGCAAAAAAATTCTTCCGACAAGTCTGAATGCTTCTTTGGCTTCTCAAAGAAGGTTTAAGGGCCAAGATATCAACTTATCAGCATCTTTGCAGTGCCACAAAATTCGTAAAACATATCCATTGCAGCTCAATTCAGATTCATCATCTGAAACATTTAGTTGCTTGGAAAAAGAACGAATACCCAATTTTACTTTGAGAAAAACAAAATCCAAGGGTAAAGGAAAAAGTTGTGATTTAGATTTGAATATACCAGATGATTGTGCATTAAAGTGAGCTAGAAAAGTTTTACGACGGGTATTCTTAAAACAGCATCGTTACTATATATTTTTAACATCTTTTTTGGTAACGAATGTAGTAGAGGTAGAATGTAGTAGTAACGAAAGTTAGTAGAAGTATTAGAAGAATATTTAATTGGAAAGTCCATAAATAAAATAAAAACTTCAAAATCATCTTGTTGAAATTACATATTAGCCAATTGGAAATCTTAAACTTGCTTAGGGTGTTCTAAAAATACAATCTTTGATATGTACTTTTAGCATCCTTGTAGAGATTTAATAATTACCATTGTTTAGGTATTAAAAGAATCTCCATTAAATGTAGAGATTGGGTATGATAAAGAGATAAGATATACAAGGTGTAACAAAAAAAAACGTGGAAAAATTTATTGCATCATGAAATTGAAGTTAACTAATTTCTTTTTCTCTACCACTTTAATTATAAAATATGTCATAATTTATATCTTAATTTACGTAATGACTCTTTTTTAAAATGTCAAGCAAAATCATTGATTTGATCTGTACACAAAAGTTTTGATTCTCTAAAACAAGTGCTTTGGCTGGAATGTCATAAATTAAAGACTTGCTGCCCATTGCTAAAAATTTCAACAAGCGTTTGGATCGCTGCAAAAGCCAGCTACTTTGAAATCAATTAAATTTATTAATTAATAAAAGCCTACTCTTATTATGCTATGTTATATTTTTTTTCCAATTTATTTATTTTGATAAATTAAAAATTGTTTGTCCAGGTTTTTTCATCGCACCTCGTAAAAATATGATATAGAAATAAGATACAGATCAAATATTCTTATACTACCTCCATTTTCCATTAAATATGTAGCCATACAATTAATAGAAAGGACCTTAATTAGGTTGGACGAAATCAAATTTCGGCTAAATAAAATTAGCTTTACAATTTTAAACCTATGCAGGGTGTTCTTTAAATACCTTTCTTGTCATGTGCTTTTAGCATCCTTTTGAAGTATTAATAAATACTGTCATAGTAGAGGTAACAAAAAAATCTTTAAGAGAGAAATGAATAGTTTTAAAAAACTAAAGATTCCGCTAGTTGAAATTAAATTTCAGTTAATTAAAAATTAGCTTGTAAATTCCAATCCTTGGGACAACAAACCTTGTCTTACTTAATAATTCTAATCATCAATAATAGTAATACTAACATTGCCTATTAGTATCATGCTCCAAATAATGGTTTTGAGGAATTAAATAAAACTTAGACTATGTTTAAAATTGAAAATGAGTCATCAGATTAAGTTACCTTATGTTAAGTGCTAATGACTTAATTTTTAGTGAAATTTTCAAAAATATATATGAAGGGCAATAATTACAGAATACCCTGTATAAATATTTAATGTGCAATTTTTTTACTCTGTTTTTAGTTCAAATGCAAACTTGTTTGCTTGCTCATTGTTTTTGTGATATGTTTGTCTTGTGTATTGTTTTTTATTCAAGTTATCTTCTATTTGTGCAATCATTCTAGAACAATTTTTGTTGTTTTTATTTTTATGAAATCAACATTATTTTTAAATAAGTGTAAATTACTCCAAATCTAATGATTTTGATTTTTATAAAATGATAACATTTTCACCAACATTTAAGTGTTTCATTCAATATTAAGTGTAACATTCATTCATTCATTCATTTTAGATATTTTAAATATTCATTTGTTTCTAAATGTTTCTATAAATTTTTTGAATTCTATTTTGCTGAAATTTTAAAAATACCCTTTATATATGATCAAAATTGATTTCCTATAGATCTGAAAATTGCATTTATAAAACAAATTAAAATACTTTACCAAGCACGAGCTTAAATCTGTAAGTGACCTTAAATTGCTAAAAAAATTCTTTTTTTATGTAGTTATGTTGAAACGAAGGAATTTTGTAAAGAAAAAATTTATCCATAAAAAATTTTAATGGAAGTGATGAAATTGAACATCATGGTTAGTAGCTAAGAAATCAAATTTTAAATTTTTTACATCTATGTAAATAATAAAATGAGCTTAAAATCATTAATTTTTGCTATATCATTAATAACTAAGCCATAATTATATTTTTAATCTCATGTTCGGTGATTTGAAAATTTTTTACAATTTAATTCCATTTTAACTTTTTAAAATTTTAGTTATCTAGATTATTTATAAAGATAGTTTCTTAAATAAAATAAACAGATTGCAACATACAAAAAAAGTTAAGAACTTACAGTAGTTCCCATGCTGTTCCCATGTTGACCATAAATAAGCATTCTGTAAAATCTCTGTTAAGAGGATGCCATACCATTTGGGAAACTTTTCATTGCAAATTCTTTTTCTCATTCATAACTAATTTAAAATTGAAAGTATAGAAAAAAGGAGTTCAGACAAACCTAGGGTAAGCCATGAGGTTTCAAAAAATGTGTAAATGAAAATTAATTATATGGGGATAATTAGGTAATGGAGAAGTTCTCTTCAAAAAATTTGTTTGCATTACAGTTTGATTTTTTTTTTTTTTTTTTTTTTCAGCAACAGAAACTTAATGGCTTACTCTAGGTTTGCCTGAATTCATTTTTTTTTTTTTAATATATATATAAGTAATGGAGGTGAAAAGAATTAGCAACGAAAAGTTTATTCCGTGGTATGGCGTCTTAAGTTGTAATCTCTGTTAGGTTGAATACATGTAATTGAAAATTCTGATAAACAGCACTGAAAGCAATGATTTTTGTAACTTTTTATGCTTTTAACACTTCGATTCCCTTTTCTTTCTTTTTTCCATATTATTCTTTTTCATTCTGAAAAAGGCTTATTATTAGAGAAAGTATGTTTTATCTTTGATATATAAATTTCCCATTTTATTGTTAAAGGGAAATCAAGTTTAAGTTAAATGTACAAAATTATTTACTCTGTTAAATTGTGCCAGTATTTTTCATTTGTTTCATATTATTTATGTTTCAAAATCATTTCCTATCACATCGTTCACAATTCTGCAATGTTTTTCATATTTTATTCTACATTTGTCATTGCATTTGTTAAAACATTAAATGTGCATAGAAGCTGGAATCATCAAATTATTTATTTTTGATATTTCATATTCACTTTACTTCATAAAATTTTATATGTGATGCATTTATATTTTATACAGTTGTATTGTAATTCTTAAATAAATGACACTATTCTTTTATCAGTTTCATCGGCTCTTTTCTTATTAAAGAATCTGCAATCCTCACACTAACCAAATTAATTATCTATAAATAACAAATATAAATAATCTGAATGTACTACTGAATTAACTAGTTTATTATTTAATGCCTAAAATAATTTGCCATTGCTAATGCTAGGTATTAGAGAAATCAGTATATTGCATATACACAGTTAAGAGTCAGTCAAGTGCTTTAACTTTAAAATGGGTTTTGCTGGTGAGCTATTATAGTATGTTTTTAAAATTTATAAAGAATTTTTAATTCAGACGAAATTCTAAATAAGTTATTCCCCAAAAATTTCTTATTGACTCCAATGCAAAAGCTAATCCTCTATCATGTCACCTGAGGCTGGTATTCCCTTCTACAAAACAAATTTGGTAATTAATAAATTCTTTGGCAAATCATGTGCATTACCAAACAGCAAGTAGAGTATCTGACAATAGCGAAAATTCTATTTTCACCTGAGTTTTACATAAACATATAAAACTCAGGTGAAAGATCTTTGTATCTGCATGATTTGAAGAAAGGGTAATTGTGGAAGCTATAGCAAATTTCGAAAGCCGGCAAATGTAGTTTAAAAACAACATATATGTGCATACAATCAACCCAGAATAGATATGGTGAGAAATAGTCATAGAAAATTTAAAAAAAAAAAATATCTTGTTAAGCCCAAACAGTTTGCAGTAATTAACATAAGAATATACTTTTTGCAAATTTTTTTTATCATTTTTTTCAAAGTGGAATCCATTTGAAACTGGTTCCAATATTAAAAGTAAGTGTAAACTTGTTTTAAAATACAAATATATAGTTATAGAAAATTTTTAAAAGAAATAGCTCTTTTTGCTGTGAATTTCTCAGTGGTAGACGGATCACAAGGAAAAAGCTCCTTGCTGTCAGGCTAGTCGCGTTAGTTTTCTGCTGTTTTCCTTCCCATGCAATACAAATAGGAGTGAGATACATAAAACGTCCTCCATGAATAGTTTGTCAAAATGCTTTATCTAGTATTTATCCTTAGTCTTCTGGATTGGATTTAAAATTGCAAGGTTGCGCAAAATTGGATCAGCTGTTCAAAGTGGAATATTTCTGGTGACAAGCATTTCCTTTAAGACTGGTTTCATTAAAAGTGAGCCTCAATTCTAGAAATCAAGAAATATAGAGAGAAATTTAAATTTCTTTAGTCCGTCACACGATTGTTCAAGATTAAGTATATAACCAGGGACCGATCAAGACAATTTCAGGCCCAAGTCCCACCAAATTCTCCGGGCCCCTTACAAAATATTTCGAAATTAAATTACTGAAGTTAACGTAATATTTTGAGTAATTAGAGTCCTGATAATAGAAAAGAATCTATTGAACTGCATGATTCAAGATTCTAAGAAATTTTGAAAGCAGACAATTGAAGATTATTTTTCTAAGATGAAGTTTACGTATCTATAAATTAAAGCGAAATATAAAACAACAAAACAATGTTTCGTCAAAATAAAAATAGTTTGGTGACCGCAAACAATTGAAATCAGTGGTTTTTGCTAAAAGTCACTGATTAGCTGAATTATTTTTTATTGTAAGCTGTAATTATTTTTTTATTTAGTACTTCAGCCAATATAAAGCTTTCTTACCTTCCATTAGACTTTTTACTAATTTTTGAGGCCCTTCAGAAATTGTGGGCCCTAAGCTCATGCCTATTGGGCCTAGGAAATAATCAGGCTCTGTATATAACTAACATAAATTGTTTCATAATTAAGAAAGAGTGTCAAATTCCTTGAAAACACTCATATATGTCAAGAAATATTCATTGAAGATTTATAAAAAGAACTTCTTTAGTAAGAAACACACTTATTTAAATGTATGTATAATGGTAACATAAGGGAGAACAATTAAGAATTTTTTATAAGAAATTCCTATGAAACTTGTTTCATAATTAAAAGTAGGCTTCAATTTGCTTGAATACACCCATTTTTACGATTTTTTTTATACTTTTATGTAAAATAGAATTTCTTTAAAACTTGATTCATAATTAAAAGTGAACTTCGATTTGTTTGAAAACGCCTATATATGTCAAGATATATTTATAGAAATTTAATTTTTTTTAGTCCGAAGACAATTATTTAAGATTATGTATATCACTAACATAACGTGGAAGACTTTGAGAATTTCTTATAATTCCTGGCAATAAGCATTTCCTTTAAAACTGGTTTCGTTATTAAAAGTGAGAGTCAATTTTCCTTAAAATAATCATGTACTATGTCAAAATAAAATTAGAGAAAGAATTAGTCCGAATCATGCCTATTTAGGCGTGTGTATCGCTAATATTAAAAAATACTTCGAGAATTTTTTATAATTTCTGCAAAATAAAATACCGGTGAAACTTGTTTCATAACTAAAAGTAAGCGCCAATTTGTTTAAAAAACAGCTATATATGACAAAAAATATTTATAGAATTTTTTTTTTTTTTTTAGTCCAACGCACGATTATTCAAAATTAAGTATATTACAAACAGAAGCACAAATTCTTTGAGTATTTTTTTATAATTTTTTGAAACATGAATTTCTTTAAAAACTGGTTTATTATTTATAGTAAGTGCCAATTTTCCTTCAAATACCCATATATGTCAAAATAAATTTATAGAAAGTATCCGTTTAATCTGAATCATGCCTATTTAAGCAAGCCTATCGCTGACATAAGAAGAAATTCCATTGAAACTTCTTTCATAGCTAAAAGTGAGCAAAAATTTTTTTGTAAAGACATGTGTGTCAAGAAATATTTATAGAAACTTTAATATTTTTTAGTCAAACACACAATTATTCAAGATATTTCTAACAAGTATATCACTAATATAGAGGGACAATTTAGGAATTTTTTATAATTTTTTGCGAAATGAAATTCATTTTAAACTTGTTTCATAACTAAAAGTGAGCGTCATTTTGTTTAAAAAACAACTAGGAAATGTGCATAGAATTAAAACTAAAGTCAGCGTCATTTGTTTAATGGGATCTATATATGTAAAAATATATTTATAGAAATTTTTATTTATTTTCTTAAATTCTTTTTTATTTTGTCCGACGCACGATTATTTAAGATTATCACTAGCATAAGAGGGACAAATTGAGAATTTTTTTTTAATAATTTCTAGCAGCAAGAATTTCCTTTAAAACTGGTTTCATTATGTAAAGTGAGTGTTACTTTGCCTTTAATTACCCATATGTGTCAAAATAAATTTATAGAAAAATTCGAGATAGAATTTATTTAGTCCGAATCATGTATATTTAAGCGCATGTATATAGGAAGTATATCACTATATAAGAAGACAATTCGAGAACTTTGTATAATTTTTTGAAAAATGAAATTCTTTTAAAAACTGGTTTTATAACTAAAAGTTAGCGTCAATTAGTTTGAAAACATCTATATATGTCAAGAAATATTTATAGAAATGTAAATTTTTTTTAGTCTGACACACGATTATTCAAGTTGAAGTATATAACTAACATAAGAGGGGACACTTTCAAAATTTTTTATAATCTAAGGCAACAAGAATTTCCTTTAAAACTAGTTCCATTATTAAAAATGAGCGTCGATTTTCCTTAACTTAAACTAGTCTCACATCATAATTGCATTATCAGTGATTTAAGCTCCGCCTAATCTTTATTTCTGGAAAGACGAAGGCAGAAGATAATTCTTGTAATATATTTTACAAATATATTATAGCATATAGTTGTTTTCTTGGAAAATATAAAACCCAACTTGTCACTTGATTTTAAAATCAAATTTCTCTCTCATACCTAAAGAATTAATATAAAGTGTCCTTCAGTTTACCTCCTTAAAAACTTAATAATATTAAAGATATAAAACACGGAAAAGTGTTTTATAACGAAATAAAGAGAAACCCTTAAGTAGAAATTAAAAAGCTTAACTAGCGATTTAAACACCAATTATGTTTTAGGTATAGAAAGACTAGGACAAAAGAAAATCTTTTTTGAAACTATTTTACATACATATTAAAGCATATGTATGTGTTTTTGAAAACTTTCAATCCCAACCTTTGACTTGATAGTAATATCAATGTTCTCTCTTATGACAGAAAATTATTGAAAAAATGCGCCACCTCTTGTTTAGGTATTTTATTTTATTTTATAACCGTCGTTGAAAAGCCAACACAATTTTGGGTTTACGACTACTAATGTTCAACTCCGTAGCCTTGTAATTTTGAACCCAATCCAGAAGACAAGGAAACTCCTGGATCGAGTATTGGGAGTAATTTGCCTTCGTAGAGGTCTTTTTGATGGAGCTAACCCGCATTTGCGTTACATGGTGAGGAAGACCACCCATAGTTAGCCTGACGGCAAGGGGACTCTAACCCACGTTCCGTTTACCACTGAGGATATTTCACGTCGGCACTGTGGTGGGTACAAGCCGGATGCGGAATTCGTATCGACCAGCCATCGCCGGGATCGAACCCCGGTTCACCTCATTGGAAGGCGAACGCTCTATCCCGTGACCCATCGCGTCCCGGGGTTTTAGGTTTATAAAGAATAGTTCGAAGGGAAAAAATTTTTAAATATTTTTTAAATATATTATAGTATATGTTTTCGGAAAATTTGACGCCAAGCCCTTAATTTGATTCTAATCTCAAAGATCTCGCTCGTTTCAGAAAATTATTTTAAAAAAAAATTATTAAATTATTCCTCAGTTCAACCTCTCAAATTAAGCTATTAATAATATTTTGTAAATAATTATGCAATTGAGTCGTAACGAAATAGAGAAATGAAACTCTTAAGAAAGGGCTACGTAGTACGTGGACTACTTCATCCCATCTCATATAATAATTGTTAATCAGCGATTTAAGTTCCACCTCTGTTTAATTATTGAAAGATTAGGGCAAAAGAAAAATTTTTAAAATTATTTAACAAACCTAATATAGCCTAGGTAGGGGTTTTTGGAAATTTTGACGCTCACCTTGTCACTAAATTTTAATATCAAAGTTCATGCGTATGTCAAAAAAAAAAAAAAAAAAAAAAAAAAAAAAAAAAAAAAAAAAACAATTAATAAAGTGTCCCTTAGTCAAACCCTTCAATTGCAGCAATTAATATTGCGGAAACGCCGACCGGTCTCTGTAGGGGACGGGGAACTGTCCTTGCATCAGAAAGGTTCTGGGTTCGAATCCCGGGCAAGGCATGGATGTTTCTTTCTCTCTATCTGTGTTCTATGTCCTTTCTCCTTTGTGTGTGAATGTGGCCCGCCCTATAAACGGGTTGTGGTAGTGTGACGTGGGCGACGCTGCTCCACTGCCGTGGCTTCGCCACAGGTGCCCACTGGGTAACGAAAAGAGAGTTTTACAGTTCTGGCACTTTCTGTGGCCGCCATTAAAATATATATATATATATATATATATATATATATATATATATAACACAAAAAAACAAAGAGAAAAAAAGAGAAAAACGAAGAAAATAAATAAGTTTTATTAACTGCGCATAAGCTGCAAGTATATAGAACTCATAAAATTGAGAAAAAATGGAGGGGGGGATATAATTAAAAAACCGGAAAACAAATTAAACAAAGGATATAATCTCTTCATCAGCTCACACGATTATATCCGCAAAAAGGAGTGCTTACTAATTTTGTATCAATCAAGAGTGGCACTAGACTTAGCCCGACAGGGGGTCAGCAATGCCCCGACAGGGGGGCTAAGATAATTTTGAAAATAAGCAATACTTTTTAATATACGAAAAATAATTAATATGATATAGACATATTTGTTCTGATAAAAAATTTATCATGATTCAAATATTAACAAACAAAAAATATAAAGGTGATATCTGAATAAATAAAAAATATATGCACATCCAGCATAAGATTCTACAGTGTTCTCAATTAAATATTATTCTACTCAAACAATGCAACACAAACAATAAAAAATTTATGCTCAACTCGAAAAAATTCAAAAGATATCCAAAGAGCAAATTAAAACCATCAGTTTAGATATTTTTGTATCAGAGATAATTTTGTTTAAAAATTTGTATAATTAACTAATAACTAGTTAGTTCAATTTTATCTTAATTTAAACATTAAATTTTTTAAAACTCTAGTATTTTAGAAACTAAATAACGCGTCATCTATATTAAAACAAAACTATAATTTGATTCATTTAAACATAATAGTTTTCTCCTTTACGCTTCAATTCCACGTGTTAAGAAACTCAAGAATATTGTTAAATAATACTAACTCGATAAATAACTTATTAATAAATGAAATTTTAAAAAAAAAATTGTGCATTTGTAAACTATTTAAGATTGGGTAAAAAAATTTAATCAGGTGAATCATTTAAGTAAACCAGAGCTAAAAGAAGAGGTTAAAATGATATAAAAAAATTTTTAAAAAATAAAATTAAAAAAAAACAGCATGCTAGTCCTCATGTAATTTTTAATGATTCTCATGGTGCTAAAACTCCGTTCACAGGAACAAGTAGAAATCGGAACCGTGCATTGAACTAACTTTGTAATTCTGCTTTGCTCAAAAAAGGCGTCGGTTACAGATGAAACGTAGCTCACGAATAACAGCAAGGTCTTAAATTTAGTCGAAAAAAGGTACTTTTATTCAGAGAAAATATATTTCTGTGTCTGATTTCGTAACTTAAAAAATCGCTTGTGCAAATTAGTTAGCATGTTTGTGTGTGAGGTCATCCCCTCGAACTATTCAAATTTAATTCTAGAATGTGAAAATCCGATCAGTAAATCAAAAACTATTCAGTGTGATACGTCTTTTTTTTTTTTTTTTTTTCTTTCCTTTCCTTTTTTTTGAGCACTGTACATAACAAATTATAATAATATATATTTTGAGAAATAAAAAAATTTAAATAATTTATTAGGATTAAAACCATTCGTCTAATAAATTCTTTATTGAGTTTTTGAATTAAAACACTGACATTCCGTATTAGTGGATTAAAAATGTATTCAATTCAAAAATATATAAATAGGCAGAGCCTGACTAAGGCAGGGGCATACGGAGCAGCCACCCCGGGCCCCCACATCTAAGGGGGCCCCAAATCGAAGAGTTTGTATTACATTTCCTTCTTTAATGAACTTTTTTTTAAACAAAATATCAGTACAAAGTAAAATCCGTCAGTTTTATGTTAGCTTCTTCATTAATCTATCGTATGAACACAAACTATATTTCGTAAATCCATAGCTTTCTAGGGCGGAATTCAACTTAAATTTCACAACTATGATGGACAAATTTGGCCCATCAAAAGCCTGTATTTTTACATTTCACAAAATGCGATATTCTTACAAAAATACAGACTTCTGATGGGCTTAATTGAGTCATCGTAATTGTGAAATGTTTGCCGAATTCTGCCCTAATGTCGGCAAGGATATGAATTTTTCACCGTTAGATGAGAAAGTTCACAATCAGAAAAATGCATTTGGCATGATGGACATAGAATTGTAAGAAAATCAATAACAAGGACAGAATGATATTTCGCCTGACCATTGGACTTTATAGCTATTTTAGGTTCTAGTCATTTTTCTTGTTATTTTTAATGAGGTGAAAAATTTAAATACTTCCATAAAGTTAGGTTCTTCATTACTGCAAAAGTGAAGCAGAGTGGCCCCCCTCAAAGAGGTTTTTGCCCCGGGCCCCAATCAGGCTAAGTCGGGCCCTGTAAATAGGACATGTTTTATCCGCTCAAAAATAAACACACACTTTCAAGACTTGTTAGGCGTGAATGAGAAGAAACGAAAATGATTAATAAAAAAATGTAAAGCTGGCAACGAAAAATGGAAAAATAAAAGGGAGTAACAAAAATTAGAATGAAAATTAAACACAATAGCCGAGAGAGATAAGAGATTAAAAACAGTAAAATAAAAATCGCAGTGGTCGAGAGGGGCAAATCAGGGCAAAATACTATTTCCACACGTTATAGAGAGGTGGCAAGGAATTAATGTCTTTAATAAGGAGAATCAGCATTCATATAAATAAAATAAAATTCCAAAGGGTCAAGATGAGTTGATGTGACAGGGGTGGAAATAATTCTGGCATTGATGAAATTGAATTTTATTTAAATGACTCATTTTTCTGAAAGTTAGTTAAATGATGTAAAATAATACAATATTAATATTATTATAAACTGTTTGATTTTAAGTTTACGAAATCCTGCCATTAAATTAACAAAATCTTACCATTAAGTATAATGACTTACAGACAATAACGACCGCAAAAATTCAAATTTGAAAATTTCAAAGAAATGTTTAAAAATTGTGAAATAATTATTTCTTAGGCACATATAATTTATTTCTCAGACATACTATCTGTAATTTTGAATGCGACAACTTATAAAATCAGATTTGGATTTTTATTGAAATTTAAATTTCAAATATTAATATCAGTAAAAATCCTTTTTTTTTTTTTTTTTTTTTTTTTTATATATATATATTTTCTAAATTAAAACTAAAAATGCATTTATTTCGACAAAAAAAACACAAATAAAGTTTTAGTTTTGTATTCAAAATTGAAATGTTATTTTTCCATAAAATATATCATTCAAACACATTAGTTAATCATATCATTAAACAAAATTGAACAGTCATTTTTTCCTTTTTAGATTAAAGGAATAAAGATGAATAGTCCAAAAAATATAGTTTAATTTTTATTTTTGCAGCCAGTTATAACTCTTAGTTACCTAGCATAAATCTATTTTTAACTTTTATATTTTGTAAAATTTCAGTAAGTTTAAAAAACGAGTCATACACGCATTATAATTTTTCCTAGATCACTAAGAGCAAGATTCCCATTCGTTTAAATTTGCTCTCTATAATTTGTTAAATATATTGAATGGCAGATAAATCGAATGATTACTCTTTAGAAATTACAGTATTTATATTTAAATTTTAAGAAAAATGAGAAAGATAAAACATAAAAAGCGAAAAAGATTTGCACAATTTTTTTTTACTTGTAGGAGTATTGAAAAGCAGTCAATTGTATGGTCGTTCGTGCCATATAAAGCAGTGAGAATTCAAGGGTTCAAAACCCCTTTAAGAATTTATTTCCATTGACTATAACTGCGAGGTATTTAAAGATGCAATTGTAATGCTATAAAGGAGTTTTTTTATGAAGTTGTTTAAGCATTTAAATTTTTATGCCAGTTTTAAGTAAATAATAATAAAAAAATACCAATTTTTAAAGCAAAAAGATAAAATGAATAAGGTTTTAAGGAGAAACGAATTTTTTAATTTATTTCCAAAATTTAGTAATGGTTTGATTTCAAACACTCAAAGCTAATATAATTTTAATTTTTATTTGAGATATATTAATATCTTATAAGACTTTGAAACTAATTTTCATGCAAACGATCAATTAAATGTCTTTATATCAACTAAAAACAAAATGACGACAATGTCTTTATCTTAACAAAACTTTTACATATATTTATATAACAATTTGAACCACTTTTAATGAATGTAATCTTGGTTAATATATCAAACTGAAGTTTTTATTACCTATTTAAATAAATGATTTTAAAATAAAAAATAAATAAATTTTAAAACAATGTTTCGATATAAAATGATACGTTTTAAAAATGAATTACATATTTACGTAATCTATGGTGTAGTTTATCAATAGACATAACAAATATTTATCAGATTTGCTTACTTTCCTTTATCTTGTTTATGCTGTTAGATGAATTTTCCGGAACTGAAGTGCCTTGTCTTTTAAATAATGGAGGAAAGGAAAGTGAATCCTCTATTTGCCAAGGATTTTTCCTCTTTTTTACTCCAACTTCAAGAACTGGGACAATCCTGTTTTCCTTTTCAAAGTCAGGATGTTTGAGATTTGTATGTCTTTTAGCATAATCATTATCAAACTGTTCATTGCACAAGCAGCACTCAACTTTGAAACGGCAGTTTTTACCACGTTTTGACATAACACTTTTTTTTTAACCGAGAATGCTTTTTAATTTGTAAGAAAAGAATTTAGAAAAGGAAAAATAAAACCGAAACTGCAAGAAGCAATCACAAGGTAACTATCACAATGAGGCACAGTAAATGAAATACCTCCTAATTGATCACACACATTCATATATTTATTCGCTAGTAGTGGAGCAACTGAAACTAAAGATAGACTTTAAAGTGTTCTTTTATATAACATACTAATATGGGTACTTTTTCAACCAATTAAACTTAGTTGGTGTCCAGATTCCTGTAAGTGATTCCTTTTTTGAGTGTTAACCTCAGGCAGGCAAGCTCTATCCTTACCCTTAAAAGATAATGAATTCCCCTTACCCATTAGTAGTTAAATTCACCAGGGGCCCTGAAGATGAGAAGTCTCTTACTCTACTCTAATTGATATACCATCAGAACTGATCACTAGATAATTAAGCTATTTTACTACATCTCCTTGTTGAGGGTTGACAATGAGCTCTCATCAGTTATGATGTCTGGGTGGAGAAAAGGTACATCTAATTTATTTGCGGCCTTTGCCCACCTGACTCTCCTCAAATCTACTTAAGAACATTCAACATGCTTACATTTTACTCTAAATTTTATTTCAATGATAACATATCGAAGTATTTCACGCTTTTCAATTCGCTCAAAATGCTATAATTAATATTATTCATAAAATTAGTATAGCAATCAGTAATAGTAGTAAAAATATTTATTTTTGTAATAACATGATTAAATCAAATTATATAAATTTTTACACAGTTTCATTTTTATTTATTTATTTATTTGTATGTCGCACAGCAAATTGAAATTTAATTTAAACGCATATACAATATATCAAATGCATCGTCCAAAAAACTTTTCCAATGAAAATTAAATAAAAAAAATTTATGATTAGTGCTTATTAAAAGTATTATTTAGTTGCTTATTAAAAAAATTTAATAAGCAACAAAAGTAAATATTGGAACTAATGTTTACAAAATAAAAATAATATATGTTTCGAAACTTAGGAAAGCTTATGTAAATTTATGAATAGTTTTTTTTCCCCCCACATGCTATATTGTTTGAAAATTGTTTCATACAATAGCCAAAAGTTTTAGCAAAGCTAGGCAATTAGTCTTACTTTTCATTTTTCAACGAAAAATGTTAAATGAATAAAACTTTAATTGAAATGTGAAATTAAAAAATATTAAAGTATGAAACATTTTTATTTTTTATATTTGCAAAGGAATTTAATTGTTTTTTTTTTTTTTTTTTTTTTTTTTTTTTTTTTTTGTAAATGTTTAAATATTTGATTTCTTTAATGGGAAATTAAATAAGTTGTTTAAGATTGAATCAGAGCAAAGAAATTTTTGTATTAATACGTTTAATACGTTACAATTAATGCGTTCGCTATTTCTTTATACTTTATATTAAATTTTAAGAAAAAACTATTAATAGCGATTTGTGGAATAAATTTCAAACAATACTTTACGTCGATAGTAATATTTAATACTGATAAAATCTAGTAACTGAAGTATAAAACGTAAGAAGAATAATAACAGTGCTCAAATGAAAAACTGTATTACCCGAATAACTTATGAATTAATGAACGGGTTTTTCAGTACTAGCCTTCAATCTTAATGGTTGGACGATATAGCCTTAAATATGAATCAGTACAACCAATATTTTAAGATAAGAAATTAGATACAAAACTGCAGTATGATAAATGATGTCCCATTAATCATGTCAGGAGAGTAGTGTAAAGTTCCTTCATAGTAATAGCTTCGAAATAATAGCTCAAAGATAGTGATGATAAAATTTCAATCTCGTCATATCTCAAGAACGTTTTGCGTTTTGATTAAATCGAAAAAATTTTCATACAATTGCAAAAATTCATTTTTCTTAAGGTAATGTCAAGGCAAAAAATATAGTTTTAGATAGTTATAAAATATGTAATATTTTTTATATTTTTATTTATTATATGCTTAGGAAAAATTTTGAATCCCGATTTTTGAAATCCTCATGTAGTAAATGGCGACTGAGTTTGTGTTTTGAAATTAAAAGGATGTAAAAATATGTAGAGCATGCAATTCAATATATTTTATTATTATTTAATAAACTAGTAATAAATAGTAAATAATTACTTAAAATTATTTTTGCTTAAAAATTTGTGAATAATTTTTTTTTGTAATTTTATGCATACATTTTTCAATACACTCAAAAAGTTCTCGATATAATAGGTAATAATCGAAGAGTGAAGTTAAAATTAAAGGACCCAAACTTTCCATCTCTCTTTTTGCCATAACTTCGGACCATATCGTCTTCCAGATTGCGGCTGTTTCCGCATTTTGAAAATTAAAGACTTAAAACTAAACTTTAGACAAACTTGTATGTTTATCCAGAACAAAATGCGCTTTAGTGTTCATTTTCGTAACTTAAAATATGGTATTGATTCTTTGTACGTGAATATACGATTAAATCAAAAGTTAACCAAGGTGTTTCCTTTTTCCATTTCATACACTGAACATAAAATAAGTCAATGAGAATCTATACTAAAAGAATACAATTAATATCTAAACAAAAAAACAAAACTTCTTTAAAAAAATGCGCTAAAAAGCAGCAGAATTTTCAAAAAAAGAGAGAATAGAAATAGAAATAAATGTAGCAAAGGAAATAAAACAAAATTAAAAATATGACCACTGATGCCGACGTCTTCAGGGGGTACCGGCCCCAGTGGCCAAAAAACAAAACCTTTTCTATTGAGGAAGAAGGCAAAAGCCTAAAAACCTTCCTCAGTACCCCGAAGGTTTTGTTGTTTAAAAGTCCAGGAGAAAAAAACATGCAAGACATAAAACTAATACAGAAAAGAAACTCATACATTTCTCTATTCAATAAACTCTCTATTTCAATAAAAATTCCTTTCATTTCCTTTCATTTGGTTTGCTTTAGAGTTCGCTGTCTGACCTTGTTTATGTGAGTTTTTATTTTCTGTTGATTTTTATTTTCTGAAGAATTTGAGTTTCTGATGAGTTGTATGAGTTTCTTTTCTGTATTAGTTTTATGTCTTGCATGTTTTTTTCTCCTGGACTTTTAAACAAAACCTTCGGGGTACTGAGGAAGGTTTTTAGGCTTTTGCCTTCTTCCTCAATAGAAAAGGTTTTGTTTTTTGGCCACTGGGGCCGGTACCCCCTGAAGACGTCGGCATCAGTGGTCATATTTTTAATTTTGTTTTATTTCCTTTGCTACATTTATTTCTATTTCTATTCAATGAGAATCTATTATGTTGATTAATATATATTTTAAGATATTGAATACGGACAGTTTAACTGTTTTTCTGAATCAATCAACAATCTTTTAACTACTAAGAAAATGATAAAAAAAAATAATAAATTAAATCTGCCAAAAAAAATTAAAATAAATTACAGATATTTTGTTACTGTTTATTTTTCTTTTTTTCCCACTGCATATTTAATGCGTTGATTAAAATATAAACCTCGAATCCGAATAAGTAAATGATTTTCCTCCTTTAAAAGTATTAAAAAAATGAAAAAATTAAAGCTGAAATTTTTTTATTTTACTCTTTTACTTTCATTTTGCTTGAAAATTTCACAAAAACCATTGATACACATGTTACATAAAAAAAAAAAAAAAATTTTAAGTCTCTCTTTCTGTCCCTCAGGCTTTTGTCTGTTATTCTCCCAGTAAAGAGGTGTGATTATCTATCCCCTCCTCAGCTCTTCAAAAGAAAGAATAGCAGTTTGAAAGTTTCCAAGAAAATGAAGATGTGTCTGTGGGGAAAGGATTTCTATTGGTCTTCGAAAAGTCTTCAATTTCAACCATGTCTAATCGCGTCCGGACTCTAGTTTAACAATGTATGAGCAAAGTTATGAGTACTGCAGTGAAACTACAATTGCATAGAATTTACAATATATTTTACTAAATTTTGTTACTAATTCTTAAAAATAAATAAGTAAAAAGTCAACTACAAAAATTTTTATTAGGCATTTGTAAATGAATTTTTGACATTATTTAGGAAAAAAATTTGACTAAACTATTTTCCTGACGAAACTTTAAATTTTTCCCGATGGGGGGGCTGGTCATGCCCGACAGGGGTGCAATTGCCACCCTGACCCCCTACTGGCGCCGCCCTTGGTATTAATATAGCCAAAGCAACATATATCAATACAATAGTGTGAGGAGCACTCAAAAAAATTGAAACAAAATTAGAACACATTAGGTAAAAAATAAACAAATATATCAAGCAAAAAACAGAAAATAAAATGTAAAGAGATTATAGAACAGTACACGAGAGGAAATCTGCATAGTGAGGAGTGAATTTAAATGAACTTACTCGTACCGGCATCTTTCAAGAATGATTTAAAATATTTACGTAATAAGATTGCCAGATTACAAACTATGAAAACAATATATGAAAAGCAATATATATATATATATATATATATATATATATATATATGTATATATATATATATGTATATATATATGTATATATATATATGTATATATATATATATATATATATATATATATACATATATATATATATATATATATATATATATATATATATATATATATATATATATATATATATATATATATATATATATATATATATATATATTGCGAAAATGAAATTCGTATTAAGAAAATTAAAAGTTGAACCCTTGAAGTGAAGGCTATGAAGGCTTTACAAACATGGTATAGCATATGTATGAGTTTTTGGGAAATTTGACACGCACCCTGTCACTTGATTTTGATATCAAAATTTATGCGCATATCAAAAAAAATATATATATATAAAATTTATAAAGTGTCCCTCAGTCAAACCCCTCAACTGCAGCAATTAATATTATTACGTAAAAAAAGAAATTAAGGGCTATGAAGGCTTTTTCAACTCGTCTCACATCATAATTGCATTAAAAACGATTTAAGCGGAGGTTTTAAGAATATGGGTGATTCTCACGAAATATGACAATTCGGACCAAAAAATTTCTTCAAATTTAAAGTCGTCAAAATAATATTATTTTTTTTTTTTTTTTTTTTTTGTATACTTCTTTAGTTACACTTATTAATATCTTACAGACAGCAGTGTAGCTTATTGACATTTGCTCGCAAAAAAAAATAAATAAATAAAATAGAAATGCACCAAATTTTGAATGCCAGGAAAATGACATATTAGCTTAAAAGTTTAAAAAACAGTCATTTTAAGTTAATAGTAAGTAACTCAACTTAAGCCTTTATGTTAGATGGACCATAAATTGCTTAAATTAATTCTTTTTATCCACTGTAAAAAGAATCAAAAAATTTTTTGTTGCTGATATGCACAGAATAAAATTTTGGATAATAATCAATCATTAAATAAATAAATAACTTTGATTACATCCAAGCATGTTACAATCATACATAAACTTGATATTGGATTAATATTTGCTTTCCCTCCTTACAGTATTAGCAGTTAAAAAATGTCCTGGCATTCATAAGCCAGGAAAATGACAACCAGGATAATGACAAATTCGCCATTTTATAGCATATAATTTTACTTTAATTAAATATTTTGGCCTAAGACGTTTATATTCTGTAGAAAACAACAGGATTTCTTAAAATATATCAGATAAATCTATGTAGTTTATGTTATTAATGTATTAGGAAGAAAAAGAAATGAAGTAAAGGTATTCATTTTCTATAAGAACCGTACGAAGTCGTCTTACTATCATTTACGACAACGATGCTTAATTAATGCTGGTAATATGTATTAATTGAAATTAAAAAAAAGTAACTTCTGTTCTAAAAAGCAAATATAAAGAGAAAAGCGCTTTGGGTAACCGTAAAAAATCTGTATATTATTATTGACACTAATGCTGAATTAATATTGATAATATTGATTTTACCCCGGATCACATTCTTGAGTGCCCAGCCCTTACCCTATATGTTTTACAAGTGGGTATGGTGCCACTGGCTTCAGAACTTCATCCTCTACAGTATTGATGTATTGGAGCTTGCAGATGCAGTTTTGAAGGCACACGAGGCCATTTAATCGTCCATGGACACGATAAAAAAATAATTTTAAAACATTTATATTGATTGAAATAATATAAAATAAGCTACATGCTAAAAAGCCAAGCCCATGGAAGAAAGATTAATGGGAAATTCGCTTAAGAAAACATTAAAATATCACCATTCACAGATGACGCTTAATTCATATGTATCCCGGACGGTAATATGTACTACTGGTACTATGGTAATTGGCGATTTATTTTTAATAAGAATTCTACTACAAGTTTTCCGTACTTTCAGAATATATTTTTTATATCATGAATAAAGGTATATCATGAATAAAGGTATAGGTATTACGAAAACGCATACCGCAGCATATGGGGTCACAAATGCAAACAGTCACGACAGTGGTCTTTATAGTTTTAATTTGAATCTGTAAATACTAAAACACAAAATTTGAATTAAATTTGTTTAATAGTTTCCCTATGCATTACAATTTAGATAAATTTATTTTTAAAAAAAATATATACAACTTATAATAAAAATCAGTATTTTTGAAATCTTATAATTTAGGAACGATTTATTTAAAGATTTATACTTTAACATAATATATGGGTGATTCTCACGAAATATGACAATTCGAACCAAAAAATTCCTTCAAATTTAAAGTCGTCAAAATAATCTAAAATTTTTTTTGTATACTTCTTTGGTTACACTTATTAATATCTTACAGGCAGCAGTGTAGTTTATTGACATTTGCTCGGGAAAAAAAAAAGAAAAATAGAAATTCACCAAATCTTGAATGCCAGGAAAATGACATATTAGCTTAGAAGTTTAAAAAATAGTAATTTTAAGTTAATAGTAAGTAACTCAACTTAAGCCTTTATGTTAGGTGGACCATAAATTTCTTAAATTAATTTTTTTTATCCACTGTAGAAAGAATCAAAAAAATTTTTGTTGCTGATATGTACAGAATAAAATTTTGGATAATAATCAATCATTAAATAAATAAATAACTTTGATTACATCCAAGCATATTACAATCATACATAAACTTGGTATTGAGTTAATATTTGCTTTTCCTCCTTACAGTATTAGCAGTTACAGTATTAGTATCCCCCCCCCCAAGAACTATATCCTTACAGTATTAGTTCTTGGGACAAACAAATCATTGTCAGAAAAAATTCATTTAAACGAAGTTTTTGTAATAATACCCTCTGCTTATATTTTAGAAATGCTTACACCGGTTGAGATAGAAAAATTTAGATATTGAAAAATTTATAGGAAGTTCTGAAGCTAGTTATTATCGGAAACATTGTTTGGGACACGCCAGGAAAATGACATTTTGAAGTTCAATTAAATTTTTTAACTCTACAAAACAGTCAATGGTAGTGCAAAGTTATTTTTAAATGCTAACAGCAATGCTATTTATTAATTTTTTTAAAAAAAAGTTCTTTTAGTATTATAGTATTAGATCTTGGAGCAAGGGACAGTGAATTGTCATATTTCGTGAGAATCACCCATATATCTTAAATAAAAGTGTTTACAAAAACTTCGCTAATTCACTTGTGCACTTTATCTAGTATCATTTTTTTGGTAATGATGTCCCATTCCCTGTGTGTTGCCAAGATTCAATAGCAAAAAGGTTAATTTCTACATTTTCTATAACTTAGTTTGTGTCTCTATTAATGAGACAAATTATCAAACTATTAAGAAGCTATAAATATCTTAAGTAACATTGAGCAGTCCAGATTTAAATAAATAATAGTTAAACTTGCTATTTTGTAATGATCCTAGTATTACAAAGGAACCTTGTGTGCAGTCTCACCATTCAATCTCCTTGAAAAAGTCTCCCCCCTTTCTGCGGAAGCGCGCTCCTCACACTTTGGAACAAGCGTAAGACACCCCCACTCGTTTACCTTCCCCCAAGATTCGGATAAAACAGTGAAAAGGGAAGTTTAAAAACAAGAAACTAAAGCAGGATGAGTAAAGACGGGACGTATCAGGGGTACGTCACAAAGACTGGCACCCTCCCAATCAAAGAACATGACACGCTTTAGCTTTATTTGGGAGCGGGATCTTGCACTGGTCGGAGCCTGAACACTTCCTCCCGCCTGTACGAAGAAACCGTCACCTTGCCGTTTTCAACTGTGATCTACTTTTCCCCTGTGTGTTTGTCTTTTTAAGTTTTCCCTTTCTTTCTTTTTTCGTTGCAAGCGCCACTTGTGTTTGTTTGCAATTTAGCAGGTGTTCGCCCCCTTTTCAGTATCGTCTCTTATCCACTTTAGATTGATGTAAATAACAACTTTGTATCACAATGTGAATTTTTAAATAATTTAAACATAGCACAATTAAAATATTTTTTAAAAAAAATCTGTTAGAATTCATAAATATCAAATAAAAAATTCAGACGCAGACGATAGTTTTATTGGTGTTTCAGACGATAATTTGCTGGCAAATAATTTGCTGGCTTGGTGTTTAAAACGATATTATTTAAGCATTGAGACGATACTTTTAACGATCAAGTAAAAACAAATTAAGTTAACAGTAAATTAATTTTATCCTGATTATTCTGTATGATTTTATCTTCAAATATTTCGACTTATTTCAAATACAAGTGAATCTTTGTCGACTGGAAAACTTGTGGGTCTTCGGGTCTTCCATGTAAACAAAACAAGTGAAAACAACTGGATATTGTGAAGAGATAGTGGGGGACAAAGATGGCCCTAACAAGGACTACAGTTGTGGTGTGTTCCCTTTTTGGATTTCTTTTGATGGTGGGTGACTTTTCAAATGGTTTCAACATCGATACAAAAAGCGCTGTTGTACATAGAGGCGTACCTGGATCCATGTTCGGCTTTTCTGTGGATCTTTTTAAAGATAGCGACCATAGTTGGTAAGTAACTTCTTTGTATTTATGTTTACGTATTTTACTTCATTTTAGCTATAAATAATCTGAACGAAGAAGCAAAATGTCATATGGGTATTTTGCTTGTATAGACTCATATGTTTCAAATATCTGTCAAACTTTTTAATTTAAAAGAATCTGAAAATAACAGGAGATGCAAGAAAACTTTTTAGTGAAAGTAATAAATCTAAAAAAAGGTTTGATGAAATTTTACTAAATATCACAACATTTGGTTAACAATAGACTTGGTTTAAATGATAAATAATGGTTTTTTGGAATAAAAAAAATTATTTAAAATAGTTTGTCAAACAGTAAAAAAAATTATTAAAAGAACAAAATATTTATTTATTAAACAATTGTCTGAGAGTTTTGAATTAATGTAATGCTAAGTATACTAAAAAAAGAAAATTTTAAATTATTATACCTTCATTAAAATCAACTATTGGTAAACTTATTAATTTTACAGATATAATTCCCAGTTTTGTATATTAACGAAAATATACAATAATTTTTTTTTCTACTTTTTTAACATGCTTAACTATTAACTAACTTATATATTAACTAGGTCTAACATGCTTAACTATTAAATTTAATTACTACCAAATAAAAAAAGGCCCTATATTTTGCATGGTCTTATTTATTTAGATTCTGAGTTTGATTGGTTGGATTTGATTCAGTTGCTACGGAGTAAAGAATCATTTGTGTTATTTTTCAAACATTTTAATTTACTCTTCCTCATTCAAATTCATTATTATTATTAATATGTATTCATCTATTTGTTTATTTTTGCATGAGAGCTCTATTATAGACGCGTCAACTAGCAGAGAAAGTGTTTTAACCAATACCTTTTACGTCACATTCAAAATTAGATAAAATAATAAACTCTAAGCTCAAAAAAATTGCGAATTTTTATATTTTCTCATTTAAGAAACACATCAACCTATCATAATTAAATAATACTGTATAACCATCCAAATGAACTCATTACTATTGAATAACCATCATACTAAAATAGAAATTTTAAGTTGGAACACGACATTTATTCTTCGATTCATTCATTTCAGTTTGAAATTTATTGACTTAGTACATTTTTAAAACGTCGTCTAAAGTGTCATGCAATGCATGTTAAATGATACATTCTTCTGTAAAAATTTAAAGAAAAAAATTTACTAGTTTTCGGAGCACGAATTGATAAATAACTCAAAATGATTCATTATCCAAATATGTGTTAACTTTTGTTAATACTTTCTCAGTTTCAACTGCTTTAAATTATAATAATGAGCAACTTTATATTTTTGTACTTTATACATATTTGTACTTTTCGGAAGTTATAGACTGTAATCTCATATTTTTCAAATTGTGCTGTTAAATTCAAAAAATATTCTATAAATATACTTTAACTCAATAATATGTACGTCACCTCAGTTTTTTTAAAAAATAATTTTCTTATTAGCATGATTAATCACAATTAAAATAAATAATTACTAAAAAAAAAAGAATGAAACTTAAAACACTTTGTTTCATTCAAAAATATTGATAATATTCATAAAATTTTGAAACTTGGTAAAAAATTCCGAAAAACTGTCAAAATCAGAAATTATGGCACCCAAGTGCAAAAAAAAGTGACAAAAATAAAAAATTTAAAAAAAATAATTAAACTAAAATAACGTTATCTCTTTTTAACATACTCATTAAAAATATCGAAATTGAGACGAACTTTTAAAAAAGAAAAAGGATACATTATTACCAAACGCTTGATGCGTACAAAATAAATAAATAAATAGTATAATACTAAATATAATTTGTCAAATTTTGGACAAAACGGAAAAAAAAAAAAAAAAAAAAAGAAAAAATAAACTTTTAATTAAGTAACTATAGAAAAATAAAGTATTCTAAATTTAAACTTGTAGAATAAAATATTTTTAAATAATTTAAATTAAAAACTAATTTGAAAAAAACTATGTGATGTTCTATTTTATTTGATAAGCAACAAAAACAGAGAAGTATAGCTTAATCATAAATGAAATACAAAACAATACATTTTAGCCGTAAATGATGCTAAATAACCCTATTTAAACTCAAATAATTTCAGAGACCCGCCATTTCATTTGACTTTCTTTAAAATAATTGAAGAAAATTGCTCACGTTTTTCCTTTTCTTTTAAAGCAACCGAGCCTCAAGACATACTTACAATGTAAGAAACTCTACAATTGAATAATAATAGGCAATGTTTTTTTCATAAGAAAGTGTCACATCTTGCTCACGCAGAGTGATTTTCTCCTCTTTTTCAATGATTGATTGCGTTAAAAAAAAAAAAAAAATTATAATAAAATTCCTGGAGAAAAAGAGATTCATTGATGGTCTAGGGATGAAGGGAACCTGCAGCAACAGCACGTGGGTACAGACGTCAACAGCTTATTTACGGACGGAAGGGCTCTCATAAAAAAAAAAAAAAAAAGGATGAGCCGCATCTTGAAATAATTTTTTTAGACGGAGCCGGCTATTTGTTTTAGACATAAGTGATTTACTTGCATGCGTACCTTATTTAATTAACTGTCAAACGTGAGAAATTAAATTAAAAACGTTTTATTATGAAAAAAGGCTCCAATTAATATTACTAATAAAATTCTATTTCTTACCTCAGTATTTTATATTATTATTATTATTATTAAGTTTAATTTTTATGTCTATAACAAAGTTTTTTAATTTTCAACATCTTTCGAACTAATTTAGTTATCAAAATGTATATAGTTTGAAGAGTATGTCTAAAAACAACTTCTAAAAACTACATATTTAGTTCACTAAGGTCCTATTATTTTATTATCTATTTCTAAGATAATTAGTTGATATAATTATATTTAATTATCTTATAATGACTCATAATGACTTATCTTCATAATAAGTTTTTCTAGCAAAGTCATTTTATTACATTTTTTTTTTTTTTCATTTATAAAAATGTATAAACGCGTTTAGAAGATTTAAAAATAACACTATCACTTCCTTAGAGTATTATTATTTTACTTTTATTGTTCATTATATAATCAGTTATAATGGAGTGATAAATGAATAATATAGGAAAGAAATATCTAAAAGTAAAATATAATTTTATTGTACTATCTTTTGAACCTATCCCTTTACAATGCTGATGAGTTTTATAACAATATATTTAGTTCAAAAAAGTACTATTATTTTCATTCAGTTATCTAATAGAAGATAAACATTTAATGAAGTTATATTCTTTCAATAAAATAAATTATATATATAATGAATTTTCATATCTAAAATAAAGTCATTTTATTCCACCATTTCTTGAACCAATTCATTTATAAAAATGTATTTAAGTTGCTTAAGAGCTTCCTTTCGATGTTTTGTAGAATAAGGCCTAAAAATTACAACGACAATTCAATACTTTTCTTTTTAATTTTTTCAATCTTAATATCTTAGTTGGTATTTAAAAAGAAAATTATTTAACCATGCTATTTTTTTGAAACAATGTAATTTGAAAAGAACGCTTATACCTTGCTTTAAAGCTTTAAGTAAAACATCTATTAGACACTCAAGTTTTTTTTTTATTGTTATTTTAAATAAGCATGATTTCTTACACAATAATTTAATGAATATTTTATTCGACATAAGTAGCAATGATCATCACGTTTCGACGTCCTGATTGAATAACAAATGCAAAGTTATACGAATAGAAGTTTACGAATTGTATTTGTATTATTTATCATGGTTCGCTATCGATAACTTGTATTTTAAGTGGCACTTCTACTTTTCTATACGTTTTTCATGTTCATGTAAAACAAATCATTTCTATTTTACTACTCTTATAAAAAAATTTATACACAGAGAAAAAAATTCTGGTAAAATTATCATGCCAGAAATTTTTTTACAGAAATGTCATAGTAATGAAAAAAAAAAATAATAATAATAATTTTGGTTAATAAAACAAAAATATACGGTATTTAAACCATTCAGTTGGTAATTTTTCCCTTCATATGGTTAGAGTTTACCAGAAATTCTGGTTTTAAAAGTAATAGTTTTTATTACCACACATTTTTTAAAAAATACAAAAATCAAATGTAAATTTAACCGAATAAAAAGTTCTTATGCCAAGCTCTAAGGTATCATTATAAAATTTTTCCAAATTTATCAAATGTTATATAAAACCATATTTTATTATTAATTTTACTAAAATCATTACCAGAGCTCTTCGGTAAAAATTATCGAGCTTCATGATGTTAGCAGAGAGCCAGAAACTCGTTAAAATAAAAAAATATGGTTAAAACTACCAAAAATATGGTAAATATTTTGGTAGTTTTAACCATACTTATTTCTTAGTGTACCTATAAAAAATCACCGTTTTATTAAATTGTATTAAGTTATTAATAGTTCGCATAGACATCATCTAGACAAAGTTTTTAAATCTTTCCGTATCCCTTTATGGTATAATATCTTTTTAATTATTATTAGGAGAATTTTAATAAATTTTCAAAGTTCTGTTGTGCTTTTTGTACTCATCCTAGTTGCTTTTGGAAAGTTATTTCAAGCAGCGTAATTTCTTATTATCAATAAATTTTTAACTTCAATCATTTAGAAACCTGTACATTTAAATAATGTATTTTCAAACATTAACTAAGTATTTCTGAAAAATTTGTTAATTATTCCATACCATTAATTAATTTTTTATTCACAGATTAACTAATTTTTATTATTTTAGTGCTAAAATAGTATTAATCTTATATTTTTTGAAAGAATCGATCAATGCTTCCTGGTAATCTAAAAATTATTTCTTTTACGTGACTTAATAACAAGTCTAAAACCGAAAACAAGGAAAAAAATAAAACAAATATTTCTTTTAATCTTTTCGAATCAAACCTATCAATTTCAATTTTCCTTTATGAAAAAGAAAAGTATAACAGAAAGTCAACACCTCACCTATCAAGAAAGAACCCATGGATTTCGGTCAAGATCACTAATTACAGCATAAGAATGACCGACGCATGTTGACCTTTGGAGAAGATCAGAATAAATCTTAAATGAAAGAGGTCAATTGCGGTTGAGTTTTAGGTCCATTTAAGGTATTTGTAATTCCCGAATCGCATAATTTGGAAAAAAATTTCAATTTAAGTTTGCAACTCCAGTTTTTTATTTATTAGTATTTTTAATATCACTCACTACGTATGCTATTTTTTTTTTTTTTTTTTTTTGTATTTATTTTTTTACATCGTTCAAATTTATAAACGCCGATGGAAAGTGATTTTTACTTTTTAAATGTTTTGATGAAAAAAATAACAAACCAATAATATTATAAATGTAATAATTACTATATAAATTTCAAAAATTAATTATGTTTGACTAATATCCTCACTAATCTCCTGACTAATATCCTAGCAAATTCGCTATATTTTCATCGTTAAATTTATTTTTCGATTAAATGATGTCATAAAAAATATTTTTGTTTTATTTATTTATTTTTTTCCTTTTTAAATGAATTTTATCATCGCTTATAACCGTAACCGAAAATATTTTAAAATATATCTTTCTACTGTAGCAGTGTCTTTTTTCACTTTATTTAAATTGAGTTTATTTTAGCTATTTCTCCTACACTGTAAAAAAAAAAAAAAAAAAAAAAAAAAAAAAAAAACAGCATCAAATTACAGTAAAAAGTACCAGCACTCAGGATGCCGGTACTTTTTACCCTAAAATCCATTTTTACCGGGACATGTTACGGAACAAAAATCTGATATATCGTGATTTTTGCGGTAATAATTACCTTAAAATCTCAGAATCACTCTAATTAAATAATAATTATCGATGATGCACCCAAATTCCCGGTAATTTGATCCGGAGTTTTCTACAGTGTGCAATTTCAAATTCTTGAATATAGCTTTAATGGGAAAAATCAATCGTAAATGATAGTTAATTTTTTTAATTCTTTAGAAAATCACTTATTAGAAATTAATACTTCGGATTATACTTTTATCTAATTATCTAAACTTACCTTCTTGTTTATTTCAGATATTTCTTGTTTCAGAAAGATTTAGCAACCTCATTCGAGAAGTTTTTTGTTCGAAACATAATAACAAACATTTTCTATTTTTTATTAATCTTATGTAAATAAATCTGTAAAAATGGGGCCTATAAAAAAATACACTGTTCTTACAAATGTAAGTTGTAAATTTATGACATCTCTTAGTTTGTCCTTCAGATGATGATGGAAAAAAAAAACCATATAACTTCAGAAGGTTAAAACCATAGTTAAAACATAACCGCAGGTCTACTCTGCCGCCGCAACTTGATACCCACCATCACGCTCGTTGAATTTCTATTCTGTGATTAGTCTTGAAATGAGACAGATTATTACTGGACTCAGACTCTTGTGACTCTCTCAGACCAGTCGGCAAATAATTATGAGTCGCCAGCAATGCTTTAGCGTGGGGATAATAACCAAAATTAGTAGAGAAGTCTGAACTGTTCAGAAATTTTCACGGAAATTACTAATTTCGCATCTCGCGTTTGGATTACCGTGAGAGTTTCAGTTTTAGTAATTAGTTATCCAATAGATCTAATTAGATAACTAATTAAATCTAAATTATTAGTTTAAAAATATCTTCTATTCCTGGATGAAAAAATATTTTAGGCTACTTTTTCTAATTATAATTTATTGTTAGATTTTTCATGTTATATAGTTTTTGTTATAATTTATTATTATAATTATTATTTTGATTTCATTGATATAATTATTATTTTGATTTCAATATTTCAGGATACTTTTTTTTAGTTGTAACAAGTTCTCGACAATATATATTTTTAAAAAAAACTTTTTATTCAAATGTCCTGTCTGGTCAGTCAATGGTATTATCTTATATTTTATTTCTAATGGATGACCAAAGATAAAACGATTAATGCGATTAAGATCTATCAACTAATTCTTCTCATTTTATTTTTGTTGAAACTTTTTTTCATTTTTCAGTAATAATAGCAATAAGTCATTTTTAAATTATAATTTATCTCAAAAACGTCTTCTGACCGAAGTCGAAATTAAGTGGCAATCCCACCATTGCTGTTAAAAAGATGAAACCCTAAAATGGGCTAGACTAGGTGCTTGTTGGAAATGAGTAGAAAATGTGAGATGAGTAGAAGTATTGTTAGACCCGAGTTTATCCCAAAATAAATTAAAATTTTCTAAAATACCTTAATATTTTTAGTAAGACTAAAACACTTAAAATAGGAATAGTGATTTTTAAGCCAAATAATAAAAATTATAAATAATAATCTTCATAATAATTATTAATAATTTCTTTAAAAAACTATTTACGAGTTGGTAATTACGAATATTTTTAGTTAGACACCGAGGAAAACAGTATGATCAAAACTACCAAAATATGGTAAAGTTTTCCATATTTATAGCTCTATGGGGACACTAAAAAGCTCGGTAATTTTTGACGAAGAACTTTAGTAATGATTTTGGCAAAATTTACAGTAAAATATGTGATACAATTTTGGTAAATGCAGTAAAATTGGGTGACTTTATCATGATACCCTAGATCAAGGCATAAAAACTATTTATTTGGTTAAATTTACTTTCCAGTTTTTCATCTTTTACTAAATATGTGATAATAAGAACTATAATTTTGAAAACTATGATTTCCGATAAACCGTTACCATGAACGGAAAAACTGCCAAATGAATGGTTTATATGGCGTATACTTTAGTTATTATTACCAGAGTTTTGGTTTTTTTTACCAGAAAAATCATTACCATACAGTACAGTAATTTTATAAGAATTTTTTCTCCGTTCGCTTTTATGTTTAGCACACATAAGTACTTTTTTTTAACAATTATTTCTTTGAATAATTTTCGCTTACTTTCGGCACTGTTTTTTCCTCCACGCTGTTTTAAATTGACCTTAATTTTCTCGTTGCCTTAAGCCAATAAGTCAGAATTAAAGTATAATTTTCAAACACGAAAAAATTCGATTTTTTTTTTTTTTTTTTTTTTTTTTTTTTTTTTTAACAATCCCTTATACTCAGAAGCAGGAGGAGAAAATGGTGAACATAGTTTGCCACTTGTTGTATTCCCAAAGCTCTTAGTCATCAAGGCTCGACCTTGCAACTTATATCATTTCTCACACTTTGCTGAAAGGGGTAGAATTAGGGGGTTTGGTAGCTACTACTTGAGATATGGACACTGTTATCAAGTAAAAACTCACAAGTCAAGAAAATCGACATAGTCATATTTTTATCGCTTAAAAAGTTTTTATCACTTTTTCTTGAGAACTTTTTGTGAAAACTCATTTGTTCGCCATATGCGCGTATCAAGAGCTTAAGTCTGATCGTAAATTTTCCTCTGTCTGTTTGTCTGTGATGAGAAAAAACTGTTTTTGACAGTTTTAAAGCCCTATTATAGCTTCCGAAATTATTTTATTTAACGTTTTAGCAATGCTTTTATGCTGCAAAAGTAAATTTTTTATAGTAAGTTCTTTTTTTCTCTCGAAAATACATAAGAAAGCAAAGGTAGTACGAAAAATCTATTATAATATTATTTCATCTGTTACAATGTTAATGTAATCTCCCCATTAAATACTTTAAAATTTTAAAAAAAATGATTATAACTTATGACATTAATACAAAAAATATTAATAGTTCACGCTCGATATAACGACTTTGTGATCCTGATGAAAATGAACGTTATAACGTAAGGTCGCTATATCGTGACTACATAAAATTAAAGCAATATTTACTCGTATTTCCCAAATACTAAACTTATATTGGCATAAATATGCTACCTTTTAAATGGAATTATAAAACTGACTAATACGAACAAATTTTTAAGCCAATAAAGTACAAGTATTGTTTAATATAGTACATTAAGGACTAAAAATGCATTTAAATTTTCTCAATGCACCGATTTCTAAATGTCGATGCAATATGCACTTCAAAATCTAAATCGTAATAAGTAATCTATGTTTCATAATTCTTTTGACCATTAGATTAGGCTCAGTCCTGGCTCCGGATGGTCCAGTCACTCTTTCGTCAAAGAGAATTTGAGATGTTTCATGTTTACTGAGCGGGACACATCAATAAAAAAGCAATTTCACTAACTTTTTTTTTTTTTTTTGAAATTTTTATTATAAATTATTATTTTTAAGATTATTATTAGAGATTATTAAGTTGGTTTCAAAAGCGCAAAAATGTTAGCACCTGATTTTGGAGTGATTTTTCTGGGAATTATAGAAAAAATGAAACAAAATTTTGGTAGCTATATTGGAATGAAAGATTCAGTTCCGATATTCTAATGGGTGTTGAAATAATATTGCATCCATAGCAACAGCAAACGGGGCATCCTGTAGTGATCGTTATAAAGGAAGGATCGAACTAAAAAGCATGGACTGTATTATCTAATAGGTCCATTTAAGTTAATTATTTAGTCAACTATTGTTTAGTGTTTTAAATTTTCACGTGAAACCGCATTACAAAAAATTATTTCTAAAAGGAACTTTAACAGTGAAAACACCTTGCACTAAAATTGCATTGCTGTAATAAAAAAAATGCTGATTCTGCTGGTCGCAAAATATATACGTGACTGCCTAGCGGTCATTATATTTATAGTGAATTATAATATACTACATATTACGTTAAATTACATATAGGCTTGGCATATTACATATATATTTACACAAAACAAAAAATTGGAATACACAATTTTATATGATCTCTTTAAATTAAACTATACAGAAAGCAATAAAAAAATTATCTCACTCAAACTTAATATATTTAAATGTTATCTTTCAACGTATCTTATCTTTAATTCAAATTTGTCCTTTTTAAAAACTAACATTTTATAAACCAAATTTAACCTTAAGAATGTTTAGTTTGTAAAAAAAAAATTCCACTAATTAATTATATGCCACTAAAATAATGATTTTATAATTTTGGAAACGTATTTGTTTAAAAACTGCTAATTACCCATTCAAAAATAACACGATAATTTTTAAATACTGCTATTTGTAATAAAACAGGAATGTATAGCATTTTAAAGGAAACAACAGGTTGCTGTGTGTTAAGTAATATATAATTTTATAAAAGAATGAACTGAAAAAATATTCTTCTTTTTTCCGAAAGTAAAATGACAGCATGCTTTTTAGTTGATATAAAATCTAACTATCAGGAGATCATAATTTCTATGGAAAATAAGGCCCTTATTAGTCAAAAGTTGTATTTATATTAATTAAATTTATAAAATGAATTCAATTAAAAAAATTATATAGATTAACAAAATAAATTTAGATAAAATTTTAAATTTTGCAACTATATTGTACGCAAAATTAATAAAAAGCTAATTGCTTTCATTTTAAACCAAAATTACAGACAATATTTTAGCCCATAGGAAATTCTTTGCATATCTAAGATAAATACCTCTTATTTGTGCTATATGTTAATTAAAAAAAATTTTAAAAAAATTAAAAAAAAAACATATTTCCTACAAATAGTTCACAATTTCTAAAAATTTAATGTTGAGGGTTTAATGATAGGTAAGAAATGCAATACGAGTCGGTAACGTCTCAGAATTCTGCCATTATTTTCTCTCTCCTGCCATTAAGCGTATTCGTGCCAATAGTTCACGTTGGGTGGTCCGGCATTCTATTATCAATAATGACAGTTTTTTTAGTTATCGTGAAATCTTAATGTTTAAAGGAATTATACCTTTGTTAATGCAGCACTTGAATATTTACTCAAAATAAATTTATAGAATATTTAAGATAAGCGTTTGAAGTATTATGTCCATAAAGGGTAATCGACAAATGTTTTATCCTAGATTTAAGAAAAGGATAAGACTGAAAAACATGAAAAAAATACTGAAATTGACTATTAATTTAAATCTCAAGTTTGATTCTGTAAAACGTAATTGCTTTTGTTTATTAAAAAAAAAAAATAAGCTAAGTATTGTTTATGTAAACAGTTTGAGTTCAACGATTCATTGCTTTAAGGTAGGGTAAGATAAAAACATAAAAACATATTAAAAGACTAAAATCGACTATTAGATTTATGTAAATCTCAAAGTCTGATTCTGTAAAACATGACATTCCTTTTGTTTATGGAAACAATTATTATTAAATGGTTAAATGCATTCTAAGCTTTTCATTTCGTTTTTCCCTTTTAAATCAATCATTATACTAGATCACTCATGCACTGTTAGAAATCTTGGGGCACGTTGCGCCATAATATTTTATTATCATTTTAAAACCGTCGTTGAACAGTCGACCCAATTTAGGGCTTAAGACTACTAATCAAAGCTTAACCTCGTCCCGCTCCCGTCAGGGGGCATCCGGGGAACTTAAGACTACTAATGTTCAACTCCGCAATCTTGTAATTTTGAACCAAATCCAGAAGACAAAGGAACTCTTGGATTAAGTATCGGAAGTAATTTGCTTTCGTAGAGGACTTTTTGTTGGAATCCAGCAGAATTTGTGTTACATGGGGGGGAAAACCGCGAAAAAACCCCCACTATCCGGACGGCAAAGGGACTCTAACCCATGATCCGTCTACCACCAAGGATATTTCACGTCAGCTCTGAGATCGGTGCAAGCCGGATGCTGATTCGTATCAACCAGTCATCGCTGGTATTCGAACCCAGTTCATCTAATTGAAAGACGAACGCTCTATCCCCCAAATCATCGCGACTCACACCATAATATCGTTAGAAATTGCTGTTGTCTTGATTTAGTACTTGGTTGACCTACATTATCGTATTCCAAATTCCATTGTTTTTAGGAGCTTTTTTCGCCTAATAAAATTTAAGGAACAAAAATCCACAGTTTAAGTGCCTTATATTTATGGCAAAGCTTTAGTTTTGAAATATATATACCATCATACCGTAAATAATGATTTGGGCTTTACAATGGATACACAACGTAAATATTTTAAAAGATATTAAGCGTTATTTAAAAATACAACAAAATCAACATACAAGATAGACAGGTACAAAAATTTTCTTTCTGTCTCTCTCTCTCTCTCTTTTTTAATTTTTTTATATAGGACAAATTTGATTCTTAATGAAGGTCGACTTGCAAAGGTAGTAAATGTGTTTCACTCTGAATATCTTGTTAAATTTTACTACCTTGAAAACATTTCAAACTTGCGGGAAAAATCTTATTTTAAAACAATTGGAATTGAAAGGGCAATAAATAAATAGTTGAATCCAGCTTTTAATGTGTATCCTCCCCCCAAAAATAACTAAATAATAAGTTAAATACATTCATTCATTGTGAGGTACTAATTCAAATAGCAAATTCACTGAAAGAAAGAAATTTCAGATACGAAATATAAGTGTTTTAATTTTGTATCTTTTAAAACTTTGTAATCAACCAATAATTATTATAATGTTGTAAAGTTTCCTTCCAGTGTTGAAATATCACAAGAAAAACCATATAAAAAATAGCCTCGGAAGCTATAAATTCAGGGGTAGAAATTAAGAAAATTTAGTCACCGGCCCAGGTGCAAAGGACCAAGAACTAAAAGATATTACTAGTTCGTACATATTTTTACTGATCTGTTTACATGTCTCTAATACAGTATTATTTTTTAAAAGTTAATTTCAGTGTATTTAAATGAAAAATTAATAAGTTGATGCTTTGTAATGATCACAACTACGATGAAATATGCTATTTTGTGACAAAACAGCGATGTGCGTATTTGCAACACCGGGACACACACAAGAAAGGACGATCTTAGCAGAGACTTGAATAATAGATGGCTACCGATTTTGACTGATCTAGTGAAAAAATAGACTTTAAAATTTTTTTAAAAATTTAACCATTCAGTCATTTAACTTCTCTCATTCTTTTGTTTTTTATTTTCTTCTTTCTTTTAATTTTGTTTTTTAAAATCATGTAAAAACTTTATGTTACTATGCTGTACCTCTGTTGTAACTTCGGGCCCTGTGTGATATTCCTTAGTGCACAGGGAAATATTTTTATTTTTCAAAAAAAAAAAAAAAAAAAAAAAATAAAAAAAAAATGACCAAAAAAAAAAAAAAAAAAAAAAGGAAACTGAAAACCACAAAATCAAAACAGAATACTATCCCTCAACGGACTACTAATGATTATTTATGGTGATCCTAGTCAAACTTGAGTAGTCCGAACCAACAATTCACCGGTAATTTCGAGCGTCCTGTATAAATTTCTTCTAGGTAGGAAAAATATATGTATATGTTATAAAATGCTATCAATTAATGTCTTAAGAAATTCATTTAATTTTATTTAAAACTTCAATTACAAGAGTAAAATCAAACAGTAATTATAGTATACACTTTCGTGTTTAGAGTGAACCTATTAGATAATTTATAGGGGTACATGAAATTATCAACCTTGAGAACTTATTGGAAGGAAGAGGATAGAGGAATGGTAACAATTTTAAGACTGTCCCCGTCTCTCCGCAGGAAATTTCCGGTATGTTTAGAACCCATCTGGTCCACATTTCCTTCAAAGCGGGAATGACAACGGATGTATTGCTGGGGGGGGGGGAGGTGACACCGGCTACTAGCATTTGTCCTTCTGTGTTGGGGAATTAATATACCTTAGTAAATATACTAAGAATACTAGAAGAATTTCGACTAGTGATTGATCTGAAAATAGAAATATAGCGTGGGAACTTCTTTTTCACTTCATGTAATCCAACGCATTCAATATATCAAAATTAAGGTACATTTAAAAGGTGAATCTATCATGAAGTATTGGAGATGCAACGCTCAGAGAGTGAGTAATTAAGCATAATTAAGCATATGAGGCAACCAAAAAATTTCATCTGGTACTCCTTGTATGGGCTGGGAAGCTTCTAGACCGAAGCTTCTAGACAATTACCAGAACACCCTATGGGAATTTAACCAGTAACAGGAGTCCATGAGACAATTTTGGCATTAATTGTTGATAAATCACTCAAACTTTTGATTCCATTCTGGGAACAAGAATTCCGATACTGCTGTAAACCCGGATTTTAAATCCCCACACTTGAATAAGGCAAGATCAAGTATTTGCATAAATCCAACAAAAAGTTTGTTTCCCTATGTAGTTTTCTTTTTTTTTTTTTTTCAAATTCTTTATTTTTGGAGAAAAAAAATATTTGTGCTACTATTTGTTTTTATTTCTTTTTTATTTTTTACATTTTTTATAAATATTTACCATTTATAAAAGTGAACCACTTATTTTAAAAACTAATTACCAAATTTTATCATACCCTTGTGCCCTAGGGATTGACCTAAATATTAATTCTCAAGAACGTCAAAAAATGCCTTGAGTGAGGATAGGATCCGTGGACTACTTTCTTGTTCTGAACCAGTGGTTACCAATTGGCGGCCCGCGAACTAAAATTAAAACATATTACTTGTCATTTTTTTGCGGACAATTTTCGTAAAAATTCTATATGAGCTTAAGATACTTTTCTCGTTTTAAAAAACCTAATTTCTTCATATCTGTGAAATTTAACATACCAACGGTGTGAAAAAAATTATTTCTCAGGTTTTGTATCCAAGAAAATATTTATTCAAATACAAAAATAATCGTGTGTGTTGCTTTTTTTTTTTTTTTTTATTTTTTTTTTTTATTGCTTTTTTTTGTATTTTGTGAATATAATTTAGAAGTGCGTATCAGAAATTTTCTCGAAGAAATTTTCCGATTTAACGTTTTGAAGCCACTCATTTTGGACGAAATTATTTACCTCTGTAAATTTAAAATATCTCTTTATTCTCTGGTGGTTGCAGCAGACAAACCTCTATTCTCTCATTGAACGTTTTGTGTGCTACTATGTAAGTTTTAATACCAACCTTTTTAAAGTTTTATATCTTAACAATTAGATATCCGTTGCACATTAATTGTTTAATACTAATTGTTAACATAGGTGCACATTAAAGTTATTGTAGCCAGAATTTTTTAATATGCAATTAAATATTTTTAAAAATCTACTTCTTATTTTAATTTGTAATTCAATACTTTTTTTTTTTTGTACAACTTCATAAATATCTGACAGTAATATTTAATGTTGCTTCAAGCATAAAAGAGTAATATTTAAAATTTTGATAAAGTTGCGGCCCGCCATTTGACTGGTGATTTTAATTGTGGCCCCCGGCCTCATGTAAGTTGGAAACCCCTGTTCTAAACTATCCAGACCATAACTTATAAAAGTTCAAATTCTGTTTTAGTTTTTTTAAAACAGACTAAATAATTGAAATTATTATTTTATCCTTTTTTACTGATTTCAAATACGAAGATATTATTTTTATTTTAATTCATTGTTTTTTTAGTAGGCTTATTGACTATGATAAAAAAAATTTGTTTTTATTATGGAACATAAGAAATACTAAAAAAAAAAAAATAATAATAATAATAATTTAAATTAAATTAATTTTTTGTATTTATCCATCTCAATTATTAACATTAAAAGTGACAAAGCAATTTCAAAAATGAGAATGTTTTTTTCTGTGACACTCGTATCCAGATAATGTCAAATTTTAAAGACCTTTCGGATAGCACCCGAAAACGCAATCATGATAGATGTTTAGTAACTATGTTTCTTAATGAAATCTTTTAAGACTAGCTACTCTTTTTTCTCCCTTAGGGCCGTTATTTTTATCTCAAGCAATTCATCAAGTTGCCAAGATTTCAAAATGGACTTAGATCTCATCAGAACAATCACAGCATGTTTCGTCAGAAATGTTTAGTTTCGGTATTATTCGTTCAAAAGATTGATAACAGCGGGGGTGAAATTTTCAAATTACGAACATTGTTTTTTCAATTCGATCCATTTATCCTTTTATAGGCGTTCGTTAAGTCAAGATTTATCAATGTCAGATTGACATTTTCAAACAGGTTATCAAATATTATTGTAACATAAATGTTTTATGGCCGTTTAATGAAAGTAGTTTGAAGTTTCAAAGGAAATCTAAATTTAATTATCTTAATTATCAACCAAGGATAGATGGGGAAATGACATTGTAATCTAAATTTGAAGTTAAAAGAATGAAAGCTTTGTATTAAACTAAAGTAATTTTTTTTTATATTCCGAAAATTAATTTTATGTTTATAAGTTATGAATTTAAGTTAAGTTTATAAGTTATGATTTCAGTTTATGAATTTAAGTTAAGTTAATCCTTTTTAAATTAATTATCAATTTTAATTTAATTATCAATAAAGGGTAGATGGGAATGGGAGACGGAAAATGTGATCTAAACTTAGAGTTAAAAGAATGAAAGCTACGTTTCGTAACATTTTTTTTTTTTTTTTAAATCTGGAAAAGAATTCTAAGTTATCTTTTGTTCAATTAAAAAACTATACGCATATATCAATCTCGAAAAGTTTATGTACTGAAAACAGCTAATACATAACCTATACTGAATATATTTTATGTTTGGACATTACTTATTTTATAATAAATTGGCTAAAGGCGAATTTGCACACACAAATTTGCAAAGAAAAAATACTTAATAAATTGTACAATAGTGCATAAATCGCTCCACTAAATGATATTCGAGTTTAAATTTTAGAAAAATGTACCTTCGATGAAATAAAATAAAAAATATGTTTTGTTATTTGGAGACATAAAAAACTATATTCTATTTAGAAAAAATGAGTTTTAATTTAGCGAAGCTAAATTTTATGCGCATGGATGGATGATAATTTACACAATTTTCATTTCATTGTAATTATAAATTTATGATGCGTTTGATATTTATTTTATAACTTTCAAAATAGAATACTAATGATTCTTACATTAAAAGGCAATATATTTGAATGCGTAATGTCTTTGAAATATTTATTAAAAAAAAATTAAAACTGGAATGTGGAAAAAAATTTTCCTTAAAAGAATTTTATCCACACTTTCTAAAATAGTTTTCAAAGAAATTTTTAATCTGTACGAAAAGAAAAAGATTAATATAAAATTTTACCCCGTTGTTCAATATGATGCTTTAGAAATTTAATTACATTCATCTTAGTGTTATATATTCACGACATTTAATTTATTTACGGCATTAATGATTCGTATGATATAATTGCAATTAACTCGAAAAAATTCCTTCGAAATATTAATTATTTAAATCTTTAATTCCTAGTATTCTTTTAATGAATTTTATAAAAGGGATTTTAATTTTATCCGCAGGTATTTTGTTTATCGTGTTACCCTCTTGTAAAAAGACTATTAACTGTAGTCTCCTTTTAACAACAAAATTTGATACCTTTCTTTCTCGGAAAAAAATGGAAATGGGGTGTTAAATACTGACATTTTCCACTCTTTTTTGACATCACCCACTCAAATAATCCCGGTCCCTTTTCTTGGAGTTCCTCCCCAACTTAAGCTGCTGGTTCTCTTTAGGAGATAGCATCGGAGATAAAAACCGATTTAAAAATATATTAGGGACCAATCACATATTGAGAATGTAGGTAAAAATTAAAATATCGGTTTTGGCAAATTTTAGTAAAATTACGTAGCACGTTAAAACTACAATGGAAAAAAAATTTTCTGGTCAGAACTTGAAGAATATGGTATAATTTACCATGTGTTTGGCTCTATGAAACACCAAAAAGATAATTATTTTTTCCCGAAATACCTGGTAATTATTTCGGTAAAATTTACAATGAAATATGGTTTTATAATATGCGATAAAATTTGGTAATTTTATCATGATAACTTACAGCAAAGCAAAAATACCATTTTTTCGGTTACTTCTCAGTTTTGTATTTTCTACTGAATTTGGGGTAATTAATATGAAATATTTTGATGACCAGAATTTCCAGTAGGCATTTACCATATGAACGCACAAATTATAAGAATTACGGTGTGTTTCTTTTTCACCAAAAATGTCATTACCATACAATAAAGTAATTTCAACAGAATTTTTTTTAACCGTATATTAAAGATTAATCCTAATTAAAAAAATTTACTGTTTTTCTCAAATTTTAAGCTCTGGTTGACATTCGTAACAATTTCTTTTTATTGTCTTGAAGACTTAGAAGATTAATTGTATTTGAAAAAAATGAATGTTGATGAACTCCACCAGAAAAATAATTAGCAATGCGAAGAGCTCAAAAAATTAATCTGTCTGGTTTCTAACATTCTTATGTCGGAGGCAAAATATTTTCAATGAATATCGATTTCACTAGGGATTTAATCAGCAAACGAAGGATCAAAGTGAGAACCTTTGAGTAATCTGAAGCTTACAATAATCAATGATTTTCAGTGGTCCTAAAAACGTCAAAGTATCATACATTTCATTGTTTTTCAGTTTAATAATTGGCTTAATAAGTGGCAAGAGCAAATGATAATAAGTTAAATATAATAAATTAAATGAATGGACTTTTATTCCCACCGACAGCAAATTCTGAAGAAGAAAAAAAAGAAAAAAATTCCATTATAAATGGTCTAAGGAATGGGTTGTAGAATGTAAAAAATATTTACTGTATGTCGTTTTAAACTATAAAAGACTTGAGACTATAAACGTTTTGTATTTTCGGAAAGAAAAAGAAAAGAAAGTAGAGAAAGAAAGCGTGAAATTTTTTCATATTTAAAATTTTCACCATTATTTATTTCAACATAACGTGCCTTGGCACCTAGAGATATATAATATTTAATTAAGCAACTATAAATAACTCGCAACAGTTTTAAATTTATATGTTGTTCATTAAAAAACATTATTTTATACGAAGTATTATTTTATACAAAAGGCTTTGAAAATAAGTCTGAAGAACAAGACATGCAGTACTAAATGTTGTTTTAGTACTTCACATGATACAAATTATTGTTTTTTTTTTTTTTTTTCTTTTCTTCCTTGCATGTCAAATCATTATATTTTCCTTATGTAGGTCAATCAAATATGCTAATCAATTGGATACCTGCATGCCGACGTCATACGTGTGTCAGCCAATTAAGTTCGGCACACACACGTGACGTCGCTTGCCGGTATCCAGGTAAATATAATCCGAAAATTGATTCAACGTGACAATATATCCAAGCCTTAAAGCTGTACCGCTAACACGCCAAGCACAACTACGTGATTTGACATAACTTTGATGTTTAGCAAGTACCCAATTAACATACTGTCAAGTCAGATTCCAAGATTCTCGTTGGAATAGAATTGATTTAAATATGAAACTTTTTTTAAGCTTTAACGACTATTCGCTCCATGTGGATTTTCCTTTTTCCTTAATTAAAATACAGTCCCTCACTATATAACTGTAAGGGAATTATGTTACCACGTGGTGAAAAGGTTGTAAACTTAGTTTATGAGCTCTTGGTGCTCTTCATGCTTCCAAAATACTTAGTCAATGACCCTTGTTATAACGCTACTGCATGCACTTTAGAGATGATAAAGAAAAAAAAAAGAAAAAAGAATGTATTTAAAGCGGCACTGAAAAACAAGTTATTATTTTAGTATATTATTGTTAAAGAAAAATTGTTTTAAAAGATTAATGTCTGTTATTTTTTAAATCGATGTCTTTATGTTCAGATAGAATAATTACATTAATTTATTTCGATTTTAATAAACAAGAATTAAATTGGTAGTTATCATGGTTAGGCTATTAAGTCGACTTTTAAAATATTTTTTTAATTTTTAACTCAACGCAATAGATCAAGAATCGATTGGTGGAAAACAATTTGGAATGAAATTTACTAATCAAGCAACTGAAGTCAAGCAACTAATCAACCAACTCAATTTTTTATGCTTAGAGTTTATATAAATGCTTTTAATTAATTTATTGCTTCAATTTCATAGTACCTCTTTATAAACACATTGTTTTTTATTATCTATTGCTAAAAGATCTATTTACTGCTATCATATTTAACAATGAAGTTTGAAACATTTTTTTTAACTCGAATCACGTGCATAATTTTAGTGCACGTGTTAGTTTTAGTGAAATGTGCATATAGTCGTGGAAAAATATCAAACTTAAGTGAATGAAAATAAGAGATGATACAAAAAACGTGTTAAGTTAAAAACACTTAAATAGTGGAATATCATTTTAACTTCGACTCCAAAATCAAAACAAAAACTGGAAACAAACATTGGAAGTGGATATTATGGAGAAAAAGAAATTCCAACATAAATTGCATAATTAAATTAATTTTTGAAATTTTGAAAAAAACATCTTTTTTCTTATGAACACATTGCAATTAAACAATAATAATTTTAAACTAAAAATCAATAAAAGCTTTTTTTTTTTCAATTAAATCAACCAATTGCTGTAAAATCCTACGATTTAACACTTTGTAACATAGACTCCTGCATCTTATTTTGTGCCTGCCTATTTTTTATTTTGTGCTTGCGCTTGCACCAGCGCAGTTGCTTTAAATCTTACTTTCGGGAGCGCATGGAATCCTACGTGAATTTGCGAAATATCCCTAATGTTTAACTGTGTATTTTCTAAATTAGATTTTGTTAAATTTTACGATAGTAGTATTTCTATAAGTATGTTATGTTAACTAAATGAATTAACAAAAAAGAATACTCTTAAAGTTGTAAAGTTGTAAAGTTGTAAATTGTTTTTTTTTCTTCAAAAAGTGCTATGGACACAGAAAATATATTTCCTAATATTTTTTAACTAACACTTAAAATACACTACATATATTGTAGACATAACCTTTTCAAGTAACCTTGTGGGCCACCAGTAACGTCAATGGAATATCTGTCATCATTTCAATCAAGCCCCCCAACCACCGTAACACATTTAATCCTCAAAATTTTGACCTTTGGTATGTAAGGAACTTGAGAAATAGCGTATCTTATCTGTGTGACAAAACCCATATATTACTAAGAACTGTTTTGCACTAAAAGGAAGTTATCATTATTCTCTTGTTAGCTTATAAAATGATTTCATGAAGAAAAAAATTGATGTTCAATTTTAGTATAAAACGTAAAATACATTTAGCATGAATTATTATAATTGAAACTATTTTATAATTACTAAACCGTTTCGTTATTAACTGTTATGCTTTTAAATTTCCCCATTTTACAATTCTGTTGTGATTAACGTTAAGTAAAATTTATTTTAATTTTGAATTTTTGTATAACAGCTGATTGTTGTAAACTATATTTTATTACAACACGGAGAAAAGAAAATCTGATAAAATTACCTTATTGCACAGTAATAACATGACTGGTTAAATAAATAAAAATAAAAAAAAACGTAAATTTGGTAATAAAAACCAAAATATACGGTGTTTAAACTATTCATTTGGCAATTTTTCAGCTTATATGGTAATAGTTTAACGAAAGTTCTGATTTTCAAAATTATAGTTCTTATTTCCAGATATTTAGTAAAAAATAGAAAATAGTAAATTTAACCGAATAAATGGTTTTTATTTCATACTCTAATGTGTCACGATAAAGATACCAAATTTTAAAACGCTTACCAAAGCAATAAGAGCATTTACCAAAGCTTTTCGGTAAAAAATTATCTAACGTTTCGGTATTTTCATAGAGCTAGAAATACGGTATCTGGTAGTTATGGCTTTTTTCCCCTCAGGGCTGCTTTTTACAATTAAAGGTAAATAAAACGTAAAGTTAGTAAGGAATTATTGGAAAATAACTTATTATTTTATACTGTTATACTATTGTAAGTTAGGTTAAAATAAATTACAGTTTAGTTTTGAATTAGCTTATTAAAAATACTGATCCTTGCGAAAAGTTTTTTTTTACGTTCAAGGCTGGACTGAAATTAAGGTTGGTATTCCTAATAAAATAACTGATTATTGTAAACTGTAATGATCTTTTTACAGTCAATGCTGAACCAAACTTGAGGATAGTTTGAAATCTACTATTTAAAATTGTTTTGGATGATTCTGAACGATTAAATTCTATACATTGCATCTAATTGAATTAATTATGTTAGGGGTCATTCAAATAGGAAGAGGTTTATGATTTGCTAATTTTTGCTGGCAAGGAGAAGGGGAGGTACGTAAAATATAAAAATCCCCTTATTTTTCAAAATTTTCTTTAAAAGCAAAATTAATATATTTTTAAAAAAATTTCACAAGAAAAAAATTAAAAAGAGGAATAAAAGTTGAATTTGGGGAAGGAAAAAAATTTTTAAAAAATTCTGCGAAGATTTTCAGAGGTCAATAGTTTCGAATTCAAAAGATTCTTAAAGAATATTCTATTCAAAATTTTATAACACTTACTAAAACGTAAACTCTCTGTTTAATGTAAAGTTGCCTCTTTTTATTTCGATTTAAGCCTAACATTAGTACAGGAAGCCTAAAACTAGCAGCTAAAAATTTGTATTAAAAAAAAAGGATGTTGCGGCTTCCTTACGCAGCAAGGAAGGGGGTTTTGAGATTTACTTATTTTTTGGTGGGAAGGGAAGAAGGTGAGTCAAAAATTTCCAAACATATGCTTGCGTAACATTTGAACGGTCCCAAACTTCATGTTAAGTTTTTTTTTAATAAAAACATTTGATTTTTATATTATTATTATTTTTTTCGATCCGAAGAACAATTTAAAGGGCCAATTTTTTCTAGTATTCGGTAGCTATTAAAAGTGCCAAGTCAAAATATCATCAATCAGTACTTCACTATAACATTCCTATTATCACACCTTCAGTCAACAACCACAGTTAGTTAAAGCTTCCATTCACATTGTAAGGAAGAAAACGATACTAATTTGGAGAAAAACTAGGATTATTGTTTGTCTTACGATTTCACATTTGGCGCACTGGCGTATATCTGTAAATCATCACTTTATCTCGATGCTGAGGAAACAGAGATTAGTAAAAGCGTGATGGAGAAGAAAAAAGTATTATGGTGGCGTGAAATACAGCAGGAATAAGTTACTCGTTGAAAAGATCTGTCAAACTATTTTTGTAACCAGAGAGTAATTTTTAAATAATAAGTTCTTGCCTGAAGAGAAAAACTTCTTTTTCCAGCAGAAGTTCTGCCTTTACTTTTTACAGATGAGTTTGTGCAGATAAACGAAGGAGTGTTTTGCTTACAATTCATCTTTGTTCAACACGATTGAGAAACAGAAAAATATTTTGAATATTTCGTGCTTCATATCACTCGTTGTGGTTCGGTTTTAGCTTTATTTTTTCGCACTTGTCGGAAAAAAAGGGAGGAATTATAGCAGGCATGTCAAACATGGGGTTTATGGGCTAAATGTAGCTTTGTTGACTAATCGACTGTGCCCTGCAAAGACTTTGATAATAGTGATTTTTTTACTGATATTTTAGTTGATTTTTTTTACAGTAAAAATAAAAAAATATTGAAAGAAATGACATTGTGAAAAAATTTTAAAACCAAAAGGAATTTTCCTTAATATTGTAGATTACCCTTTAAATAAATAAAAAATCATCCCTTTAAATCTAGGATCCTTGTAATTAAATGATCATGGAATTAAATGAAAAATAATAGTCATTCTTAGGTTCTCAATGGGCATATTGTCAGTTTTCCTGTTTTTGTCAATTCGCTATAACTTCACTGAGAAAAAAAGTACTGTCAAAACTACCAGAATATGCTAAAATGTATTGTGTTTCTGGCTCTATGGAATCACCAAAAAGCTCGGAAATTTTTACTGTAGCACTTTGGTAATGATTTTGGTGAAATTAGCACTAAAATATAGTTTTATAATATGTGATACAATTTGAAAATGTTATAAAATTTGATAATTTTATCATGATACATTAGAGAATGGCATAAACGAAACTATTTAGGGGAGGTGAAATGATTACATTTATTTTTTAATTATGTAATTTTTGCTTAAAGTGTGGGGATAAGAACTATAATTTTAAAAACCGTAATTGTCGGTAAAGCGTTAATATACTAAGCAGAAAAATTACCAAATTACATTAATTTTGGTTTTTAACACCGAATTTTTTATCATTATTATTTATCAGAAATGTCATTACTAGACATTACGGTAATTTTACCAGATGTTTTTCTCCGTGTTGAAGTACGATAACTACATTATTATAATTCAGATATTACTTAAAATCGATTTCTTTTTTTTTAAATGGGGTACCGATCTTTCATTTCACATCAGGATGACAACAAGTGAATGATGTAAAATAGGATGGTAATATGAAAAGGATAATAGTTAAAACAGGATAGTAGTAGCAAAAGGCTCAATTGCCAAAAAGAGGAATGTAGAAATTAATTATAGAATAAAATAGAGAAATCGCGGTAGTCAAGAGAACAATAATGGGCAAAACAAGACAGAATACATTTTCCATTTGCAAAGAAGGGAAAAGCAGAATTTAGATCATTTTCTCGAAAATCATCGTTTAGTCATCTATGTTACACAAAAAAAACAAATATGTCGGTATGCTGCCTATAAGTTAAGTCGCTTGCCTTCCATTCAAAAAGTACTACGAAAACATAATTTCGTGGTTATAAGACATTATGAACTACTTTTCTAGAGCAATAGAATTTTCAAAGTCTTGCCAAACACTGTTATTTTGATAAAATTTCAGTAAAAAATAAATATAATCAAGTTTTTTTTCTTTTCTTATCGATCAGCATACGCACCTGCAAATTTGATAAAAAAAAATTTTAAAAAAGTAATTAAAGACTTGACAGCAAACTATTTCACGACATAAATCAAATTTTCTCTTCTTCATGAAGCTCTTTGTTGTATGTTTTATCTCAAATTCTCCCTCTATTTCATCAAATCTATTGTTCTATTTTTATATTGGTATTAGCGTATAGCTGTCTGTTTGTTACAGGATATTAGTGGGTGCGCCTAGAGCTCAAACTGCCCAACCTAATGTGACAGCAGGTGGTGCTGTCTACCGATGTGCACCAGAATCAACTGCCAACTGTGCTGTTGTTCCTTTTGACACAACTGGTGAGTTTTTCGAAAAAGTTTCCTTATTTTTCAATTAATTAATTATATTCTTTTTAGTCTATTGATTGGTATTCAATTTTTCTTTATCCTTTATTTTTATACTAATTACTCGAAACCATCTAAACTTTAAAATATAATTAAGAAATTATAATAAATATATGTTTATAATAAATAAGAAACTATTTAATTGCGGTTAGATGACAAATAAAACTACAGCAATTTTAATCCTGCGTATTTCTTATTATCGCAATAAAACGATAATAGTTTGAGAAATAATTAAGAAACCGCATTCAAGTAAGCCGTGATAAAGGTCAATGGCTAGAAGCACTTTTCTCGCACTTATGAAGTGAATTAATCCCAAGATGAAACAGTCGAGTAATAAATTTAATTATTACATATTTCAATAATTTTTGAAAAATTGAATTGCAAAATTTATATAATTAAAAACTATTGTGAAATTGATAACTTGTTTGATGATTAGACAGACGTGTCACATTATTTAATTTTGCATCGTAATTATTAGTAAGATTTATTACTTATTGACGAAAACAAACAACGAATTAGTTAATCATTTTTGTCTGATATACATCTCTGATAGTTGTTACATTAAATTTACACTTCTGTTCACTAGCATTTTTTTAGTGTTAGGGATGTGACCATATTTTCCAAATTGCAACCCCTTTGTACCATTGAAATTGGAAACCATTAGGTTATCAAGTGTCATTGCAACAATCGCTATCTAAAGCTTCCGAACTTTTCCTAGGCTGGGATGAACAACTATGGTGGTTGGAACGTCTTGCTATGAACCCGGAGGTCTAATGTTCGAATCTTGCCGGCAACCAATGATCGTCTTTTTCACACATTTCCCCCTTCACAACGTTTTTGAGACTATGCATTTTGCTCAAAAATTAATATATATTGCTGTTTCAATTTCGCACGTCACTCTACTCAATAATAGATACATAATAGATCAAATTCGACTATATTTGCTATTATCCTTTCTAAATTTCTGAGCTAACAAACAAATATTAGCTTAAATTCTATTAATACAATTCACTTATGTAATAAATCGTTCAAAAGTGTATTCTACTTAAACGGAATAAATATATAGTTCAAGATTACTGGCAATAGGCTCTCTCATTTTTAAGCCTACTGTCCTTGAATTACAAAATCAGGTCCAATCCAAATTCAAAACTCAAAGCCTCACTCCGTCCCCCAACTAGTTGAGTAATCATCAACTCTTAAGTATCGTCTCATTTCTAATCACATTAATTTTTTTTTTCTGTGTGTGTTTATAAGTATGCATTATTACATCCAGCCATTGTAGAACGAAATTAAATTACTATAAAGTATATTCTGATATGGGTTTTAAATGCGTGAAATTATTCTATTCTAATATACTAAGCTTTATAAATTTTTAATACTTTAGGTTCAAATACTCGAATTGTAGATAACCGAAGAGAATATACTGATGATAAATCTCATCAATGGTTTGGAGCTACAGTTAAAACATCTGATGAAAACGGAGTTGTCGTTGTAAGTACTATATCTATCTTCATTGGTACAGATATTTTATAAAACATTAAGTTAAATTTGAACAAAGAAATTTAAAACTGTAATATCATGAGAAGTATTCTAAATTCAAAATCGGTTTGATCCATTTTTTACCTACTTGATTTTTAGACTTAACCTGTTATAAGTCATTTTGTTTCATATTTATTCTTTTTTTTCAATACATATTTCTGAAGCTTAATAATATCAGCCTAATTGATATCAAAACAAAAGTAGACTGCTTTCATAGCATTATTATGCTTAGAATTTACTTTCAATTAAATATAATAACTTTGAGTCACACATTTACCAAATTAACTTACTGCTCTTTCTCCTTATAACTTTGAAATGTTGTTTCCTCATAACTTTAAAACCTTTTTTACCTACTTGATTTTTAGACTTGACCTGTTATAAGTTATTTTATTTCATATTTATTCTTTTTTTTCAATACATATTTCTGAAGCTTAATAATATCAGCCTAATTGATATCAAAACAAAAGTAGACTACTTTCATAACATTATTATGCTTAGAATTTACTTTCAATTAAATATAATAACTTTGAGTCACACATTTACCAAATTAACTTACTACTCTTTCTCCTTATAACTTTGAAATGTTGTTTCCTCATAACTTTAAAACCTTTTTTACCTACTTGATTTTTAGACTTGACCTGTTATAAGTTATTTTATTTCATATTTATTCTTTTTTTTTTAATACATATTTCTGAAGCTTAACATTATCAGCCTAATTAATATCAAAACAAAAGTAGACTGCTTTCATAGCATTATTATGCTTAGAATTTACTTTCAATTAAATATAATAGCTTTGAGTCACACATTTACCAAATTAACTTACTACTCTTTCCCCTTATAACTTTGAAATGTTGTTTCCTCATAACTTTAAAACCTTTTTTACCTACTTGATTTTTAGACTTGACCTGTTATAAGTTATTTTATTTCATATTTATTCTTTTTTTTTCAATACATATTTCTGAAGCTTAATAATATCAGCCTAATTGATATCAAAACAAAAGTAGACTACTTTCATAACATTATTATGCTTAGAATTTACTTTCAATTAAATATAATAACTTTGAGTCACACATTTACCAAATTAACTTACTACTCTTTCCCCTCATAACTTTGAAATGTTGTTTCCTCATAACTTTAAAACCTTTTTTACCTACTTGATTTTTAGACTTGGCCTGTTATAAGTTATTTTATTTCATATTTATAATTTTTTTTTAATACATATTTCTGAAGCTTAACATTATCAGCCTAATTAATATCAAAACAAAAGTAGACTGCTTTCATAGCATTATTATGCTTAGAATTTACTTTCAATTAAATATAATAGCTTTGAGTCACACATTTACCAAATTAACTTACTACTCTTTCCCCTTATAACTTTGAAATGTTGTTTCCTCATAACTTTAAAACCTTTTTTACCTACTTGATTTTTAGACTTGACCTGTTATAAGTTATTTTATTTCATATTTATTCTTTTTTTTCAATACATATTTCTGAAGCTTAATAATATCAGCCTAATTGATATCAAAACAAAAGTAGACTACTTTCATAACATTATTATGCTTAAAATTTACTTTCAATTAAATATAATAGCTTTGAGTCACACATTTACCAAATTAACTCACTACTCTTTCCCCTTATAACTTTAAAATGTTGTTTCCTCATAACTTTAAAACCTTTTTTACCTACTTGATTTTTAGACTTGACCTGTTATAAGTTATTTTATTTCATATTTATTCTTTTTTTCAATACATATTTCTGAAGCTTAATAATATCAGCCTAATTGATATCAAAACAAAAGTAGACTACTTTCATAACATTATTATGCTTAGAATTTACTTTCAATTAAATATAATAACTTTGAGTCACACATTTACCAAATTAACTTACTACTCTTTCCCCTTATAACTTTGAAATGTTGTTTCCTCATAACTTTAAAACCTTTTTTACCTACTTGATTTTTAGACTTGACCTGTTATAAGTTATTTTATTTCATATTTATTCTTTTTTTTTTTAATACATATTTCTGAAGCTTAACATTATCAGCCTAATTAATATCAAAACAAAAGTAGACTGCTTTCATAGCATTATTATGCTTAGAATTTACTTTCAATTAAATATAATAGCTTTGGGTCACACATTTACCAAATTAACTTACTACTCTTTCCCCTTATAACTTTGAAATGTTGTTTCCTCATAACTTTAAAACCTTTTTTACCTACTTGATTTTTAGACTTGACCTGTTATAAGTTATTTTATTTCATATTTATTCTTTTTTTTTCAATACATATTTCTGAAGCTTAATAATATCAGCCTAATTGATATCAAAACAAAAGTAGACTACTTTCATAACATTATTATGCTTAGAATTTACTTTCAATTAAATATAATAACTTTGAGTCACACATTTACCAAATTAACTTACTACTCTTTCCCCTCATAACTTTGAAATGTTGTTTCCTCATAACTTTAAAACCTTTTTTACCTACTTGATTTTTAGACTTGGCCTGTTATAAGTTATTTTATTTCATATTTATAATTTTTTTTTTAATACATATTTCTGAAGCTTAACATTATCAGCCTAATTAATATCAAAACAAAAGTAGACTGCTTTCATAGCATTATTATGCTTAGAATTTACTTTCAATTAAATATAATAGCTTTGAGTCACACATTTACCAAATTAACTTACTACTCTTTCCCCTCATAACTTTGAAATGTTGTTTCCTCATAACTTTAAAACCTTTTTTACCTACTTGATTTTTAGACTTGGCCTGTTATAAGTTATTTTATTTCATATTTATAATTTTTTTTTTTAATACATATTTCTGAAGCTTAACATTATCAGCCTAATTAATATCAAAACAAAAGTAGACTGCTTTCATAGCATTATTATGCTGAGCATTTACTTTCAATTAAATATAATGGCTTTGAGTCACACATTTACCAAATTAACTTACTACTCTTTCCCCTTATAACTTTGAAATGTTGTTTCCTCATAACTTTAAAACCTTTTTTACCTACTTGATTTTTAGACTTGACCTGTTATAAGTTATTTTATTTCATATTTATTCTTTTTTTTCAATACATATTTCTGAAGCTTAATAATATCAGCCTAATTGATATCAAAACAAAAGTAGACTACTTTCATAACATTATTATGCTTAAAATTTACTTTCAATTAAATATAATAGCTTTGAGTCACACATTTACCAAATTAACTCACTACTCTCTCCCCTTATAACTTTAAAATGTTGTTTCCTCATAACTTTAAAACCTTTTTTACCTACTTGATTTTTAGACTTGACCTGTTATAAGTTATTTTATTTCATATATACTCTTTTTTTTCAATACATATTTCTGAAGCTGAATAATATCAGCCTAATTAATATCAAAACAAAAATAGACTACTTTCATAGCATTATTATGCTTAGAATTTACTTTCAATTAAATATAATGGCTTTGAGTCACACATTTACCAAATTAACTTACTACTCTTTCCTCTTATAACTTTAAAATGTATCATTCACAGCGATGAACAACAATCTTAATTTTTATGAAATTGTATATCGGAAGAAAAAAAAAATGTTAGTGAAATTAGTTTCGTGTCCCAAAGTAATTTAACGCTTGAAAAAGCGCTCTTTAATTTCATAAAAGATCTGAGAACCGATATTTGTTACTCATGTGTGGCAACATCAGTATAATTCAAATAATTAAGTTTCAACTCTTTCGTTAGTTCTTTCATTGCCTATCCAAAAATATCTTCATTGCTCTTCCTCAAGAAACGCGATCCGTGGAAAAGCTTTAAAAAGAATATCATCTGTAAACCCAGACGCGAACATTTTAGTTTCTGTCTGAGTTTTTAAAACAGATAAAAAACACTCTACTTTTCTTTATTTTTAAACAGCTTCTTTGTATTTAACGACTCGTTTAAATGATGTTTTCAAACCCATAAGAATAATTCTAGTGTATGTTTTTTAAAAGATTTTACCTTTGTTCGTAACAAAAACTGAGTAAATAATTTAATATTTAAATGAATTTGAATTTTTAAAATATTTGTTGTTTTACAGGATATTGCTATAACGCATTTTGAATGTTTTGTTGTTTGTTGCGTGACGTGGAGAGACTTATAGAAACAATTTTTAATCTATGATAAGTTTTATTAAAGATAAAATTATAAATCGATGCTTAAAAAGCAATAAATGAAAAATATTTTCATGAGAAAATTAAGTAAAACAAAATTTACTGGACATAAATAAAAGTCTATGTTCCACTTGATTATAAATTTCGTTACATTAGCAACCTGTTATTTTTATTTTTTTCATCTTAAAATCAATATTTAAATCATAATGAAGAATGCATTAATAAGTTATTCATGACTTATAAACCGAAAGTCATTATGAAACAAGCTGAATTAAATAATTAAATAACAAAAAAATTGTTAGATCAGTTAAAAAAATCTCGCATAGTTTCTTCGCTTTCTATTTTCAATTAATACCACCAGCTATATCACAAAATGTCGCAAATTGTTAGATCAGTTAAAAAATCTCGCATAGTTTCTTCGCTTCCCATTTTCAATTAATCCCTCCAACTACATCACAAAATGTCGCAAATTGTTAGATCAGTTAAAAAATTTCGCATAGTTTCGTTGTTTCCTATTTTCAATTAATCCCACCAGATACATCACAAAATGTCGCAAATTGTTAGATCAGTTAAAAAATCTCGCTTAGTTTCTTCGCTTCCTATTTTCAATTAATACCACCAGCTATATCACAAAATGTCGCAAATTGTTAGATCAGTTAAAATATCTCGCATAGTTTCTTCGCTTCCTATTTTCAATTAATCCCAACAGCTACATCACAAAATGTCGCAAATTGTTAGATCAGTTAAAAAATCTCGCATAGTTTCTTCGCTTCCTATTTTCAATTAATACCACCAGCTATATCACAAAATGTCGCAAATTGTTAGATCAGTTAAAAAATCTCGCATAGTTTCTTCGCTTCCTATTTTCAATTAATACCACCAGCTATATCACAAAATGTCGCAAATTGTTAGATTAGTTAAAAAATCTCGCATAGTTTCTTCGCTTCCTATTTTCAATTAATACCACCAGCTACATCACAAAATGTCGCAAATTGTTAGATCAGTTAAAAAATCTCGCATAGTTTCTTCACTTCCCATTTTCAATTAATCCCAACAGCTATATCACAAAATGTCGCAAATTGTTAGATCAGTTAAAAAATCTCGCATAGTTTCTTCACTTCCCATTTTCAATTAATCCCAACAGCTATATCACAAAATGTCGCAAATTGTTAGATCAGTTAAAAAATCTCGCATAGTTTCTTCGCTTCCTATTTTCAATTAATCCCTACAGCTACTTTACAAAATGTCGTAAGTTGTTAAATCAGTTAAAAATTTCGCCTTGTCTTAAAATTTTTTTATCTTGGTTAAAAGGGAAATATTTTTGAGTTCAGGATCAGAAACATTTCTGAAATTTATCAATATTTTTTTCTGATAAGTGGACTTTTTAAGAGATTTTTTCAGTGTAATGTAATAAATAAATAATGAAACTTTTTGCCATCTTCCTTTAGATAATCACAAATTTTAAGTTTTTAAAAGATAATCTTTATAGTACCATCTAGTTTAATTTGCTTGCTTTGTTAAATTAATTGAATAAGTATTGCTTTTTTTGAAAATGTTTTATTTTACATTTTTATGTTCTATAAATGATAAAATTAGTTTTTAATAAAAGTAAAACAGTTTATTGATTATACGAATTTATTTGGGCCACGGGTTTCAATTCATGAATAATTAAGCTCATATTAAGTTACATAAAAATATTTTCTAATTAGTTTCACGTTTCACACAATATATTAAAAAAATATATATATATATTTGGGACAATATAGACATATAAGCGTATTATAATGATTAATTGTTACTGTTTTTACCATTTTTGAATGATGAATTTCTTAATAGTACGGAGACCAAACCTGAAAACTATTTGTAATGATGTAAGAATAATGAAATAATCATGGGGCAATAAGTTGGGTGGCAAATATAAGAAAGCATTTAGTTAATTGAATTAATTAACTTGAAATTCCTCTTAAGCAAAGTTCAATTTATCGTGTATAACATATGGAGCCTAGCAACATGTTAAAAATAAAAATATAAGCGTATAAACAAGCTTTTGGAATGAATAAAAAGAGCATCTCTCAACACCATTTTTTTGCGCTATGTTAAAGTTACTTTACATTTTACAGTTTAAGTTTCACTCTTTCAAGAAATGTTAATTCAAGCAAAGCTATTCTATTCTCATCTCATTAATCGCCTCTTCTCCCACGGAATAGTTATTCATATTACACCCTTCTCTCTTCATAAAATGCTTACTTTGATACATTTGCATATCACTGTAATATACAGTGTCTAAATTTTTACATTATAACTACTTGTAATGATTAATTAAGAGCTAAATAAAAAAGCAATTGAAATCGAATACTGCGCCTAGATATAATGTTATCAATATTTAAAAGGTTGTTAAAAATTTAAAATAGTAATAAAAATAAAGCAATTTAATTCTCAAAATAAACGTGGAGACGATAATAAAATTGCTTAAATAAAAGAAATTCGTAGCATGATAAATTTTATATAGATTTCTCATAACTAAAATTCTTGTTACTTTTTAACTAAAATGCCTGTGATAAAATGATCGCGGTTTTTAAAAGTAATGAAAGACATGAAAACAAATTATTTTAAAATTAATATTTTTAAATTTAACTACTCTAAAAATTATAGTACATATTTCGTTGAGGGTCTAAATTAAATGAGGTTTTTTTTTCACAGTACATTTTAAAAAATCGTGTGATAAATATTAATATTTTCAAATAAATTTTAGGTAGTGAAAAAACGGAAAGAACAAAGAAAAATTATTCTAAATAATAGATAAAAGACTACATACTAAAATTTAAACCGGTTTAAATTTTTAAAAGAAATAATTTGCCTACATGTTCAACCTTTTTTTTTTTCTTTTATTCTATTGTTTTCTTTAGCAATAAATCTCTAAAATAAGAAAAAACTAATGAAAAAGAATCACTGATCAATGTTACAAAATGGCATTCCAACACGTTTAATCCATTTTTATTTGATGATTTGTTCTGATAAAATAGTGAAAAATTATGGATTTCCCAGCATCTTAATCTATATAGATGACTATTCATCAATAACAACGCGACGCTTGAAAGTCTAATTGGATTAGTATTTTTCACAGATTTTTCTGGGTTTAATCTTTTCACTTCCTTATAAAAAGCGTTTTCTGAATGTATAAAAATCTATAATTTGTTTTTATTACTTTTTTTTTTTTTTTACTTTTTATTTAAAATTGTTTTTATTTCTGAAAAATATTATTCAAACATACTTCCTTATTAAAGCTAAATATATATAAAAAAAAAAAAATCGGTATTCAAGTGGAGTTGTCGGGGTAGTTGAATATAAAGTTTTAATAAAGTTAAGTATAGTACCTTGTAATAAATAGATTTCTTAAATATAATTAACACATTTTTACATTTTTTTTCCAGCTAATATCTCTAGATTGAAACTCAAGTTGATTCACTCATGTTGAGCCCTTTCCCACGTCTTTATTTTATTTTTATTTTTTTTAAAATGAAAGCTAGAATAAGAAAACATTTTTGAAAGTCCCTCACATTTTACCATTTTTTTAAAAAAAAAAACTACTTTTTTTCATTTACTTTTTTTTTAAACATTTTTATTTCTTAATCAAGCATGAGTAGTACAAAGCATCTAGTACAAAGCATTTAGAATTTAACAGAATCCTGAATAATTTTTTAGAAGGAGAGTAGAGAACGATCATTTATGTTGTCATAACCAGTTTGCAAAACCTGGTTTGATTTTAAAAATCATTCAATCAAGTGAATGTATTTTTTTACCGTAAAATTTCTAAACTTTTACAATGATATTTTGATTTATGATGATATCTTACTTTATATTTGACTGATATTTGCCTGGCTGTGGTCTGATATTTTCCTTTATGTGTGATGATGAAATATTTTTCAAACTTAACTTCCGAAAAGGATATATACCGAAAGTGACTTAAACTTTAAAAAAAAGGCCGGAAAAAAAAAAAGTTTTTTGTATAATACTTGATTAAATGATTGGATTGCTGCATACTGAGAAGTTATCTTTATAGTTTGAGCAATAGACTAAAAATAGGTTGAATAATTTAGGCAAACCATATTTTAATTTTCTGATTTCAGATAGAAAAACATATTTTCTATAAAGCATTTTTCGCAAAAAATGAAAAAAATTTTATGGTTTGAAAGGGCAGTCTCAAAAATGATAATTAATTGGTTCTAACTATAAATTAAATTATGGAATCAGACACAAAAAAGTACTTCCTTTGACTTTTTCGATGGATTTCAATTCTTTTACCATCGAAATAGGTAGCAGGCAATCTGGAAAATGTGCCCCAAATTGATTTGTCAAGAGAACATTCGAAAGTTTCGTCACTGTAGCGTACATTTCAATTGATACGTGTCAGGCTATGCCCTTAGAACTATTTAAGCGAATTTTTGCACAAAATTTTAAAACTCGTTTATTTGAAGAGGATTTTACTAAAACTATATTATTTTAGATTAAGTTATTTTTTTTTTATTTAATTTAATAATGATCTAAAATGTTTGCATGATATGCAAGATTCTACATTATTTTAAGCTATGTAATTATAAGTTACAAAATCTTAAGTTTGAACGTAAACTGTTGACCAGTTAAAACTTATAATTTTTGTATCAGCATTTTATTAATTTTTATAAGCCATAAAACTATTTTGCTTAAATTTTGTGCTTTGATAATACGTATCGTACACCTTTCAGCTTGAAATGATAGTAGAGAATGCATGTATACAGAAGATAGTTTCTGAGCATTGCACCGTAAAGTGTGTAGTTTTTGTAAGTTATGCATATTTCTTTAGAAACTTTAAATGGGAAGTTTGGTTCACTTTAAAATTATAGGAAGACAAACTTTATAAGCGTATGTTTTGAGAAAAAAGTTTCCATATTCTCTCTAATGCTCTCTTGTTTTAAGTGTTTTATACATTTAGTATCTTCAACAAAAAAAATTATAATCGAAAGATAAGTCCTAAGTTTTATAAATTTTATTTTAGTTTCGGAACACGCACTTTGGAACTAGTCAAACATAATATAAGCTGCCGTTGATGCGTTTTAATGCACTGTTCTTTTTATATTTCAACTTATAAGGTGAGGTAAAGTCATCCCACTGATTATTTGGCTATGCTGCTCACTCGAAATTATTACGACCAGTGTCGTAAAATTCCCCTTAGGTAGCTCATAACTCGGTAGCCCACCTCTATTTCGATAAGAGATCATGCCGTCATACCGAACTGTAAATAACTTAAGTCTGTCACCTTTAGCCGCCTACTCTGATTCTGAAATACATCTCAACTAACTGTTTCCCTCCTAGTTTGAAATTTTTTAAGATGTCATTAAAAGATGACGTCGACTAATATTTCTTATTTATTTAACTTATGGAACGGAAATGCTCATCCCACGTTGATTGCTGATGAGTTCTCTAATGAAATAATTCTAAAACCATCACGTTAACCATTTAATGTCCAATTTATAAATTTTCAAATAAGTTAACATAGGGGTTATATTTTAGTGTTTAAAATGCCTGAAAAATATTGAAAAAAGTCTAAAGCTTATAAATATTTGAAAAGCTGATTGAAAAAAACATGTTAAGCCTCAAATTTTTTTCAAAGATCTCCATCTATTAGGAATAATAATACTTTACAAACCACCTAAAAATGTCTTTAAACCAGGAACCATATGTTTCCAAAATGTCACTTAAATGACTTAGAATTTTCAATTCTCAGTTGCTCTTTAAAAAATTCTGGATCAAATTATAGTAAAAAGCAACCGGACTCAGTGCACCTGTACTTATTATCAAAAAATCCATTTTTGTCGAAACATGAAAGCGGAACAAAAATTCTGATATAGCTTAATTTTTTTCAGTAATAAATACCGTAAAATCCATGAATCCCCCTAATTAAAGAAATATCACTGCAAAAACTACGGTATGGTATAATACTTCACGCTAAAAATAGTTTTACCGGATCTGGAATTTTTTTACATTGTGGTTATTTCGCCATTTTGGGCATACATTTCCAGACTTTATGTGCTTATAACATTAGATTTAAAAAAATCAAGTAGTGTATTACTTTTTGTTATTTTGTCTTGGTGTCATTACGCTAGCTGTAGTTTTTGTTACTCTATAAAATTTTTGTCAAAACTTTAAAATTAAAGAATGGCAACTGGCTGTTACGGATGAAAATTAATAACAGTAAAGTGTAAAAAAAAAAAATTTTAAAAAAGGGCCAAGCAGTCTTAAAAATTATTGTTCTTTTGTCTTGGTGTCATTATACTTATTCTAATCGTAATGAACTTTCAAAAATTTTTTTAAAAAAATAAAAAAATTAATGGCTGTTATGGTAAAATTGGTTGCTACAAAAATAAAAAAATAAAAAATTTACGAAAATTAAGTAAGCTTAAAAAAATCACGCAGTTTTAATAATTTTGGTTAATTTGTTTTGATGACACGTTCTCCAATTTTTATTAAATTTATTAGATTAGAATGAAATAGAGAAATAAAAACTGGATGTCATGGACGAAAATTAATAAAACTTAAGTAAATGTAAAAAATAAAATAAAATCTCAATCAATTTAAATAATTTTTGTTATTTTGTCTTTGTATCATAACATTTACTTCTTTTTCTAATTAACTTTCATTAATTTAAAAATAATAATAATAATAAAAAACTAGCTGTAATGGTCGAAAATTAATAAAATCTAAAGTAAGTTTAAATGACACCAAGAGTTATTAGAAAAAATATTTGAAGAGCTTGATTTTTCTTTTAAGTGAGTTATATATGCATTTAAAATCTGTACGTATTACATTTATAATGATGAAATTGTCCCAGTGAAAATCTATAAACCTACATAAACTCTTTGTAAAAATTATTAGTTTAATTATAATTTCGAATAAGTAAAAAATCAGCCGACAAAATATTTAATATCTTCCATTGAAACTATCTTTTCTTTTGGCGACTAATTGTTGTGACATTCCAAATTAAAGTCATCACATAAAATTAATTATGTCATTTACGGTTATTTTAACTGTCACTAATGTCAAAATGATCATTATTCCAAGTGTCACATCTGTCAATAGGGTCATTATTTAATACAATATTAATTAATGAAAAAAAAGCACATTAGCAATTAAACTGGCAAAAAAGATCTAATAACAATCCAAGGTCGATTTTCTACTTAGTAAATTTCAGTGTATATTGTTCACTATCAAAATATTGAAACATCCACCTCAACCGTTCTATCCATACCTAATTAACGGAATGAATAATGTTAGTTTTTACCTCCCTTTTTCAAATTAAATTTATTGCTTTTACACTAATTGAAAGAACTTCTGTTTTCTACCCACTTTTTGTATAATCCACCTATTCAAAAAAAACATGTAGTGCAACTGATGTGTATATCACAGCTTGGATCTTGTTTTAGCAACAGCGGGTACTTTCTTAATAAGAAACCCCAGAATGTTTTTGCATAATTAATGTCTTATTTCAAAGCTTGTTATATCTTTTTTGGGATCTCTTTTTCACCTCTTTGATCATAAACTGAGAAAATGGTAGAAATTATTAGAATATGGCTAAATTTATAGTGCTTCTAGCTCTATGGGAAATCTAAATTTTTACCGAAGTGCTTTGGTAATGATTTTGGAAAAACTAACGATGAAATTTGGTTTTATAAAAATATGAGATGAAATTTGATTACTACGATTAAATTTGGTTATTTTATGATGATGTCTTTCATGCCATATATAACAATTTATTCGGTAAAATGTACTCTTTAGTTTTGTGTTTTTTACTATATGTGGTAATAACTATAATTTTAAAAACCAGAATTTATGGTAAACCAATGGCATATGAACCGAATTACAAACTAAATGGTTTAAATACCGTATATTTTGGTTATTATTACCAAAATTATGTTTTTTTTTAAACGTAAATCACATTACCATACCACCGTACGGTAATTTTACCAGAATTTTTTTTTTTTTTTTCTTGTAGCTTTTATTACACTTCAACTCTTGACGATGAAACGCCTTTACGTTTCCTTAGTCTTACAATGAAAGTATAAGACATTACAAGAACAAGTATACTGAACCCATTACTTCAAGTACTTCATGCAATGATTTAATAAACACAATGCATTTAAAACAAGCTTGTAACTTCGGATTTTGTTATGAAATTTCCTGCTTTAAAAAATATAAATTATTATTTTAAAACAATTTGCAACAATGTTTCAGATCAATCATTCCTTGTTAACCTATATGGAATGTAATGGTTATTATGGAACGTAATGGTTGTTATGGAATGTAATAAAAAATATTTCTTAGTTGCTTTCTTACTTAGAAGTCACAAGTTTTTAGAAAAGTTTTTACTCACAAAAAAGACCAAACATTTAAAGATTAAGTCTGTCAGCCCGAATAACATATTATTAGTATGAAAATTAAAAAAAAGAAAACGTAATATCAATTTGTAATTATTAATTCATATAATTATAATGTTAGTTTTTATAATAATATTATTACTTTATAATTTTATTATTTTAGTACTGAATTTGTAATAAGGATTGGACACTTTTATATTATTTTTGCCTCATTATATATAATTTAATAATTTAAAATTTGAACTTTTGTATTAAGCTTCAAATAATATGTATATATATATATATATATATATATATATATATATATATATATATATATATATATATATATATATATATATATATATATATATATATATATATATATATATATATATATATAAAGAGCTATTTATACTGTACGTATGGTACATATGTAATATACAGAATCAAAAAATGGAATATCTGTAGTAAAAACTTGTTATAAAATACAATTTACAAATCAAAACAATTTTCAATAAAAAATCTATTTAGAATCGTTACCTTTGCTCTGTTGAAGAAGAATATTGATGAAAAGCTATTTCTTTGAAATAGTCGAAAAAAGTTTTAAAAATTGAACTTAATAAAAATTATACATGCTATTATATAGATTTATTGTTCGAACATGTTTTATCACAGAATTTTGAGTTAAAGGAAGCATTCTTTTCATAACAACGATAATACACGACTTTTTTAAAATCGTTTGCGATCACTTATATAAAAAAAGCAATCGCAAACGATTTTTTAAAAGAAAATTTTTTTTTCTCTTGCATTGAAGTTGATACCTCACTGAGAAGACGAAAATAGAGCAATTAGTCTCGTGAAGCCAATAATAATTTATAACAGGATGGTTGTATTCGATGTGATTTTAAGCTTGTTTATACTGAAAGGAAGCAAAAAAATATTTTTTTTATGGAAAATACATGGCAGTGTTATGGAATACCGTTATGGCTACCATTTTTGGTAGTAATAAAATCTTTTTAAACGTAAATATTTTAATTCCACTGACAACTTGTATACTTAATTTTAATAAGGAATTACTAAAAATTTTCTGAATTCACATTTTACACTCAAATGTTCACGAGCATATCACGCATATTTCAAAAAAACTTTATGTAACTCAAAAAATTTCGTACTTTATTATTTAGAAATTTAAGTTCTATATAAATTTACATGCATTTAAATTTGATTTTCAAATAACCAGTAAACTTTTCTATGAGCTAACATCTTTAAATTGATATTTTTTCAATCATAACAATGAAATTTGGAATTATAATAATTAAATTGATTTGAATTTAGAACAATCATTAAAAAAAATTGTGATTTGAAAAAAGATTTCATTTTCCAATTTTTTTCAATTTAATTAATATTTAAAGGTAACTTAAGTCTTCATTTGCTTCTCAGTAGTGAAAAACAATAAATTCACTTCTGCTTGTTAGTATCGTGATTTAAAAACGGAGATGCATTTTGGCCCACTTTTTTTTCTGAATTTGTTTACTTAAAATGACATTTACATAAAATGACAAATGACATATGAAAAAAAAAATTAAAAAGTCAAGCTTAACAAAAGAAAACTATTTAATAGTGTTAAAGTTACACTTTTAGCTAATTCACATTGAGCGAATCCATTCGTATTAGAAATAATTTCGTTATTGTAAAGTTTGGAATGATACTTTTATAATTTAAGTATACGACTGAGTTAAATTGATAAATTTTTTGAAGTTCAGCTGTTGAAAGCTAATATGGTATTCACTAGTTAAGGTTTGTTATAGAGTTAAATAGTTAAATTTTGCTTTTGTGTTCAAGAATATTAGAGAGTTCGATAGTTAATTTTTTTTATAAAGTGCAATAATTAAAGCTTACTATAGAGTTCAAATTGATTTTATTTATCCTTGCACTTTTAGTTGAAAAAATACCTGCAATTATCAAGATTTTTTTAAATTTACGTAATGTATATTTTATAAAAAGTACTAGCTGCTACTATCAATATAGTACTGAATATTAGCACTGTGAAAAAAAAAACTTGAATAGTTACGATTAAAACGTATCGACAGTACTTTTTTTTCGTCAAATCCATTTTTACCGTGAAATTTTACTAAACAAAAAATCTGATACAGTACTGTTTACTGAATCATAGTAATTCAGAAAATATTACTATAAAAATTATGGTGGAAAGGTGGTGGAATAATGGTGGACGATTATAAGGAATTTTATTGTGAAAAGTATTGGCACCCTAAATATTGGCACTTTTTTTTTTTTTTTTTTTTTTTTACAGTGAACTGGAAGGATTTTCGAAAATAGTTTCCTGGAATTTTGCTCTCGCTGAATGCATCACGCCCTTAACTTTGAAGTGGCAATAAGCTTTTTTTCTCGAAAAAAATAATAACAAGAATCGACTTTATCGTATCCACCCCAATTCCATTTAGAGCCTGAGCTAATCCATTCTTATTCTAACTGTAAAGCCTGTCATTTGTTATTCGCCATTTTTTTTTTTTTCTTTTTATTTCGTTCACTAGTTTCATTTCCAAGATAAGCTAGGAAGCCTGTCCAAAACGAAACAAGCATATATAAAAAAAAAAAGAACAACAATAAAGTGGAAATGATGTGCTCTGCCTCCTCCCACGCCTTCTAGGTGTGCTTTAACAGATGAGCGAACATTTTTTTTTCTCCTAGAGAGAGAAGTGTTCGCTCTTGTGCGTAAAAAATTGATGAATGGACCAGGGAGTGATTGTGATGAATTCATTTATTCTGTGTTTTGTTAACTCTTGACTCTGTCATCGAGAATTTTTTTCTCATCAGTGGCACAACAATGCTGTGTTGTTGGCCAAAAAAATTCTGAATTTGGCACGCTAAGAAGGTTAAGAACTTAATTTTTTTTTATATATAAATTTATTTTTTATTTCAAAAATAAAGTATAATTATTTTAAACATGAACATTTATTTATATTAAAAATACCATTGTGAGGCTCTATTTGTAAGAAAATTTCTATTTCTGCCTTTCTTATTAAAGATTAATAGATACTTCGACACACTTTTTTTTCTAGATGTGGGTGTATTTCCTTTTAAAGTTATAATAAGTAATATAAGTAAATAATCAGATAATTTCATGAAATAATTTTTCTGACAGAGAAGAATTGAAGAATTGAACTAACTGAAAAGAATTGATGAAAATAGAATTTTATTTATTTATTTATTTTTAATTTTGTTGCGTTATTGAGAATTGTAATTTTTTTTATTAATTAATATGTCTACAAAACATTAATTAGCTAAGTTCTAAACACGTTTCTTTTCCTAAACACGCATTTTAAGTCACGTACATTTTCTTAAGTGCCCATTTTGAGTAGTGTTCATCATCCTTAACAAGGATTTTGAGCTTCAGCCATTTTCTTTAACACGCATTTCGAGCTGTGTCTATTTTCTTAAGCATGCATTTCGAATTGTGTCCATTTTCCTAAACACGCATTTTAAGTCACGTACATTTTCTTAAGTGCCCATTTTGAGTAGTGTTCATCATCCTTAACAAGGATTTTGAGCTTCAGCCATTTTCTTTAACACGCATTTCGAGCTGTGTCTATTTTCTTAAGCATGCATTTCGAACTGTGTCCATTTTCATAAACACGAATTTCGAGTTGTGTCCAGAATGAGAAGTTCCCTAACGACATGTTCCCTTTTAAGATATTTTTCCAAGTCGGATGGAATGCCTCAAAAGGAATGTCGTATTCTTCTTACTGTACTTCAGAAAGTCTGTGTACCAGTGACTTCCTGGCAATTTTCTCTATTGAGACGGCATGAACCTATAAATGAGGTATCGATATGAGGAATATCAGTGCCGTAACTCTTATTTTTGAAATTGTATCTGTTTTCATGGGCTTTGGACAAATTCTGGTACTCTTCATCTTCAAAATATGTTTGTTACTTTTTTAAATGTTTTTTTTTTTTTTTTTTTTTTTTTTGTTGCCTCGTCTATTATGTTTGAACACTCAAACTCCTATTTTCTGATTAACTACTATTGTTAATTTTAAGATTTCACTAAATTCTTTGAGGCCTTCTGGTGCGATTCATGGTGTTGCCATGAATCGCCACCAAGCCTACCTTTTTGAATCCTCTTTTTTACTGAGAGGTCACGTGCGTGCACTTAGAGTCTGCAGTATTCTCCGGATGCCCCCTGACGGGGCGGGACGGGGTTAAGCTTTGATGAAGAATATCAACACATAAAAGCCAAAAGTGGGTCCATGCAAGTGTTGACAGCGGGAAATACTAAGGGACACAATTCACCATAGCGATTTTTTTTTTTTTTTTTTAATGAGAATGCATTTTTAATATTTGAGATATCTTTGTAGTTTAATAAGTGAAAAATACGCTTGAAAATATTTTACATCATTTGAGGGAATATCTTTTAATGTTGGAGATCGGGTAGTTTTTAAATCTTTTTTAGCTGCATATACTTTTCCACTGAAATTGATTATATCTATTTATTGCATGCATTTATTTACCAGTAGTAAATTTGGACAAAAAAAATCTCGGGTGGTGATTTTTATTTTTTAATGGAAGATACTTTTTAGAAAATGTTTTTAGTAGGGGTTATTTTTCCAACCAAATTTATTATATCTCCAATTCAGAATTTCCCAATTTCAAAAAATAACAAATAAAGGAAACACATTTGCAATCAATGGGCTTTCTGGACAAAAATGGGAATTCTTGCATTTCTTTTCAGAGGAAAAGGGTATTTTTGAATATCTCTTTTGGTGAGGTAATTTTTCAATCATATTTTTTTTTAATATTTCTTAATATTAGCTTAATATTTCTTAATATTCCTTAATATTATTATTATTTCTTAATAATACAAAGAATTGGAAAATAATGTTATCTTTATGACGTACTTTCGAAGCAAAAAAAATTTACGGCGGGAGAAACAGACTTTTCCTGAGAAAAGAGAATGTGAAATCAAGACTTAACAAAGAGACTTATGGATTTTAAAAGGTTTTATAACATCACTTCGCTTAATAAAACAATTCTCTTGTTTTTCATGAATTTCTTTGATTTTTTTGAACTGTAAACAACATTAGCTGTTGCAAATTGCTCTGCGGAAAGTGAATTAAAGTTAAACTTGTAAAATACAGTCTCCACATCTCCACGCCCAAGAATTTGTATTCTTATGGATGAATTAAAAAAAAAAATCAAATAAATAAAACATCAGAATATAAACATTGAAAAAAAGCATTGATCGAAAATGCACAGGAGGAAAAAAGAATACCTTCGCTAAACTGAACTTATTGTAATTTTAATGTATCTAAATATCATTTTAAAAATTTATTAGTATACAGAAAAAATTAGATGTTATTAAAAGGGAATTTTGCATGATTCATATATACATATTCATATGATTGCTAAATATTTAGATCAAAATCGTATAAAAAATACTCTTTAAAAAATATAACTATATGCATTCTTGATTCAATTGAGTACTTGCTACTAATCACGCGTTTGTACATAATATTTTAGTGTAACTTACAGTTTTATGTCTTGGGTTTATTACTGAATCAATTTACGGATCAGATTTAATTGGTTACCCGCAAGCGACGTCACGCGTGTATCTCAAACCTGATTGGCTGACGTGTGATGTCGCTCATAAGTATCCAATTAGGGAATTCCATGCTCGTTAAACATACAAATTGGTAGAATGCAAAATATGTTGCAAAACATTAATATAACTTCTACTTAAAATCACAATATACTGTGGGAGAAACTTTTCATGACAAATTTTGTTAGAACTAAATTCCTATAATCCTGCAATAATTTGATTGCATTTTGAAGAAAAAATTCTACATTTGAAACTTCATGGCTTACTCTAAGTTTACCTACATGGAGAAAAAAAGTATGGTCATAGCTACCAGAATATGGTAAAATTTTACAGTGTTTTTGGGCTTTGCATGGTCATTTTTACCGAAGTATTTGCAACGATTTTTGGTAAAATTAACAATTAACTATGATTTTATTACTGTGCTGTTCGGTAGCAAGTGTGGTAAAGTTTGTCAATTTTATCATAATATTTCAAAGCATGGGATAAAAACCATTCATTTGTTTCAATTCACTTTTCAGTTTTTGTATTCTAATTAATATATTGTAATAAGAACTATAATTTTGAAAACCTTAAATTCCGGTAAATCGTTACCACACAGGTGCAAAATGGCCAAAAAAATAGTTTAATACCGTCTACTTTTGTTTTATTGCCAGAATTATGGTATTTAGGAAGAAACGCCATTACCATACAAGTATTGCAATTCTGCAAAAAAATTTTCTTCCATGTTCTTTTCCCGTACTTCGAATTGTAAATTACTTTTATGGGCTAAAGAAAATTTACCATTACTTATTTGCCATTACATTACTTATACCAAACCAGTGCCAGTCATAATTTTACAGCTTTGATTCCACATATAATCCTGACTTACAACACTATATAAACAAATGTTTATTTATTTTTTATTTTATTCTTTTTATTCTAGGCTTGTGCTCCTCGCTATGTCTATCACTCAGTTAACAATCAAAGGCGGGAACCTGTTGGTACTTGCTGGATTGCTAGAAATTCCATGGCCAACTTTCAGGAATACTCGCCTTGCAGGACATGTAAGTACATATATCTAAGTAGTATTCGAATCAGTTTCTTTATTCATTGATAAAAATAATTTACCTGAAGATCACATTTACTATTACATTTAAATCAGTATGATCACACAGTAGAAATTTGATTACCACGATTACATTATCGTAAAAAAAAATAAATCGCATTCTCGCTTAAAACCAATCAGAACTTTTGCACTTATAAAGCGTTAAAATTGAAGCGTATATGAATATTCGTCATACATTTTTAAGTTATCCTAACTTTATCTAAAACTAAATGTTTAATAACTAATAGAAACCACACAAAATTTGGTTTGTGTAAATATGTATCTTCGAAATGAATACAAGGTGTTTCGTCTTGCCCACTTTTAGCAATATATCTGAAATCCTTGTCAAAAATCGAAATAATAGAACAAAAATTAGGGGTTGCCAATCACCATTTAAGGGATTCCAATACCCTTTGCCGTAGAAAAATCATACAAAAATGCAAAACTTTTAAAATAACTAAGACTTAAAAAAAGTAAGAGGAAATCTGATTTTTTAAACTAACCAAAATAGATATTTTAAACAATAATCTAGCCTCTTTAAAATAAAATAAATTTTTCATAGCTTAAATCAGCAAATGAGATAAATTTTTGAAATTAAAAAAAACATACAATTTGCTTTGCGCTTCATAATGAACTAAGTTTATTTACAAATTCAGTAAGAAAGGTCTTGAATAATAGATAAAAATTGTATCTACACATCATATATATCGTATACATCATTTTATATAAAAAAAATTTAAAAATTATCCTATTTTAAACAATTTTATTTAAAAAATTTAAAAATGATCAAAATCAATGTTCAATGTTAAAAATGTTCAATGAAGTTGAAGCAATTATAAAATATATTTAACACAAGTAATATCTAAATATTTACAAATAATTTTTAAGTAATAATTTTTGTGATATCACAAATTGTTTTTAAGACGTCATGTACACAAGCTCGAAATTTCACTTTTGTGAAAAATCAAAGTAAGGACAAAAACTGAAAATAAAATAAGGAAATTAATATATTATAACTCCGATAACTGTTTTTTGAAGATAATTCCGGAAAGTGTTTGAGTATTGAGAAACTGTTGGTCTCAGATTGTTCGGAAAAAATGGGGGCATAAAATTTTTTTTAAACAGAAATTTTTTTTTTCCTTGAATTCAAAGGCTTATGAGCCACCTTAAGCTAACAAGACTATAAAAAATACTGAATTCTAACGAACTACTACTTAGAACCAGAATGATTAATAAACGCCAAAACCTGTTTGATTGTTGATATTTTTATTTTTCATCCCAATTTCCTTTCCATTTTCCTTTCCATCCAAAAAACAATGCATTTAGAAAAGAAAAAAAAATTTTGGAAAAAAAAAAATTTCAATTGCCATCGTTTTAAACTAGGCTTTAGTACATACGCTATTGATCTAAAATACATAATTTTCAGCAAATATAACTTCATAAATATTATAATACATTTTTAGTAATAGAAAATGTAAATTATTTTACGTAATGAAGATTGCCGTAAAACTTAATTGTAGTTATATTTCAAAAAAATAAGTAAATAAAAATCTAGTGAAATAAGTAATTTATCTTTTCGAAAATTCATAAGTTTCTAATTATGATTTATCATCATAAAGTGGTCGTTGCGTTCGGTCGTAAAAACTTTTATCTATTGGATGCTCACAATTGCTCAATGCATGCATCTATTTAAAGCGCATTTTTATGATGTGACAGGAATGCAGTTCGAAAATCACCTTTTATGTCCAAACATAATGAATGTCAGAACGAACATGATACTTCTTGTAATCAGTAAGCATAAATGATAGTTCTAAGGATTTTGTAATCTGTAAACTCTTTCTTTAACTAAAAACCTTTTCTTAATACATTTTTCATAAAAAAATACATAAATAACAATTGTAAAAATATGTAATAAGTAAAATATATATGTTATGTAAAACGCTTTACATACGTTGTAATAAAATAAGTGTAATTAATTTGTCAAGCGTTGGCTTTTCAAGCGTTTATACGAGGGTTGCTATTTAGATTTCTGGCCTTGGCAACAGTAAGTGTTACTAGGCGACCGCAGACGATTTTAATCGAAAGTTTGATATTTTTAAACATAAATTCAGCAGACGATTTACCATTATAGCTTCATTTGTGTTGTTGACAGTAAATTGAAAAGTTCTTCTCTTTCAAAAAATGGAATTGCATCGTGAACATTTTCGTGCCATTATTTTTCATAACTTTCGACGTGGATTGTCAAGACAAGAGTGCTTCGATGAACTTAATTCTTTATTCAGCGATAAAGCGCCATCCTACAGCACTGTAAAAAATTGGTATAACGAATTTAATCGTGGTCGATGTTCGATCCAGGACGAATCCCGTGCAGGTCGTCCAAAATCCGTTGTTGTGCCAGAAAAGATCGATGCTGTGCGTGAACTGATAAAGCAAGATCGTCATGTGACATACCGTAAGATAGAGGCGTCTTTGGACATTAGTATGACTAGCATCAATAAAATATTGCATGAACATTTGAGCGTAAAAATTTTTTTTTCGCGTTGGATCCCGCATTATCTGACAAACGCTCAAAAAAAGGCTCGTGTCGATTGGTGCAAGGAAATGTTGGAAAAATACGTTCAAAGTACATCAAAGGCTGTGTATAACATCTACACAGGTGACGAATCATGGATCTATGCATATGAGCCGGAAACAAAACAGCAATCAACTGTATGGGTCTTCCAAGACGAGGCAAAACCAACAAAAGTTGTTCGAGGAAGAAGCACATCGAAACAAATGATTGCCTGTTTCTTCGGCATTAACGGTCATGTGGCAACAGTGGCGTTAGAGCAACGCAGGACGGTCAATTCTGAATGGTACACGACCATTTGTTTGCCAGAAGTCATCGGAGAAATTCGAAAAAATCAGAAGAAAAGGCGAATCATTCTTCATCATGACAATGCGAGCTCTCACACATCGACTCAAACAAAGGCATTTCTGACGGAGCGAAAGATCGAACTGATGGGTCAACCGCCGTACAGCCCTGATTTGGCACCCAATGACTTCTTCTTATTCCTACACATCAAAAATAAATTACGTGGACAACGATTTTCGACCCCCGAAGAAGCGGTTGATGCATTCAAAACGCATGTTTTGGAGTTACCTCAATCGGACTGGAAAAAGTGCTTTGAAAATTGGTTCAAACGCATGCAAAAGTGTATTGATCATCATGGAGAATATTTTGAAAAAGAATAAAACCAATTTCGATCCTACATATTTGTTTTTTCATTATTAGGCCAGAAATATAAATAGCAACCCTCGTATAAAACAAATCAGTTAAACGCCATGTTTCATTATTCTATATTTTAAGTTTAAGTTACATTTTGTTTTGTGTTATGTTAAAGAACTTTTTACAGAGGAATGTTTTATCAACTATTTATTCTATACTTAAGTCTTCAAAAAGTATACAAAGCAGGAAGAAACGTATGCTATGTGCAAGCAGAGCGAAATCGGAATGCTGAGCGACAAGGCGACGAAGCTCATAGTATATTATTAAAATACATAAATAATAAAATACATATAACAATTACAAATAAAAAGCTTTTCAGTAAAACTCTTATCTTTCTCATGAGGAATATGTAGATACATATATTAAATTATAAAAATTTTTTGGCAATAAAATAGCGCAAAAGAGACTTTTTCCCCCTAATATTTCGATAATCATTATTTTTTAATAAATAAACTTGCCATCGTATCGGGGCGTTTTTCCCAAACTTTTCATAAATAAGCAAACAATTAAGTAATTTTTTTTCTGTCCTAAAATGAAAAACACAGGGCGCGTAACTTTTGATAGTCCAGAAGGTAGCTTCCTGTTATTTTAGAATTTTGAAAATGTAGTCTAGAAAAAAAATGTAGTCGATAACAAAGCAGCGTTGCCATGTTAATTTAAAAAAAAAAGTCTTTTTCAAATCAAGAAAGAAAATCGTGGAGACACTACATGACTAACAGCTCATTGGAATCTAGCAAGTATTTTATGCTTTTAAAACTTCCATGGGTGACAAAACTTTGTAAATTAATAAATAAACAAATAATAAAGTAATAATAACGAGTTATAATTTTAGATCAGTCTTAAAGCAAAGTAAGAAATGGAAATACCATCTAAAAATAACTGAATTTCCAATTATCTTTAACGGGTATAAAATGTAAATATTAAACTCAAATAAATCTTTTTTATTCGTTCAGAACTACGTGACGTACCTAAACAATTACTTCATGCAACTATTTAAGGCGCTCTTTTATGATCTGACAAAAATGCAGTTAAAAATCACCTTTTATGTCCAAATATAATGAATGTCAGAACAGGCTACTCCTTGTAAACGTTCAACAAAACTGATGGCGCAAGCTCGTTTAGCTAACCATAAATTCCCTCCTCAACTTAAAAGCTTCCAGGAAACATCTTTCTTTTCATGCGATATCCCAAAAAACCGAACGACATTAATTAAACTCATCCTTTCGGCCTGGTCCCGCCAAAAAAAAAAAAAAAAAAAAAAAAAAAAAAAAAACAGATACCCTCCTTCTCTTGTCAGTAATAATAACTTGTTCTAAACGAAATTTCCATTCATACGCAGATTAATGTCGAGTACTTGTTGTTGCCATTTTTATTGTTCATTCATTTATCTTTTTAATTGAAAAAGAAGGTTGTAACTCACGAGCACTGTGTCCATGTTGTCCGAGATGTAAAACTTTGGAGACAAGTCGTAATTCAGACCTTTTTTTTCCACACTCTTTTATTTAGTTGTTTGTTTTGGCCTTTAAGAGCCAGTGACATTAATAAAAAAAAAAGTTTCGAAAATTGAGACGAATTTTGTTTTGACCGAACGTTCTTGACGCCGTTCGAGACGGATCTTCTTCAAGACGGATTTATTATTAGTGGTCATCCGAATGCAGCACACGTTCGAGTAAAGTAATTGGGTGTATAGATTTTGATTTAAGGGAGATCTCATGTGTGATTAGGTCTTAAAAATTATCAGCCATCAGTTCTTTAAAAACTTATAGTTAATCTCTTTAAAAAAAATTTCTATGTTTTTTTAAAAACAATTACGTAGGCTTATGCTGTTTATAGTTTTCTTAACAAACCTATTACAATAAATATTTTTATGAGGTGAAATATGAAACGAAAACAATTATTCAAACATTAAATTAACCTGCCAATTTTAATTTCAAAATTTTGGCTGTTGACCAATCATTTTTTCCTTACATGGAATCATTAGCATTGTAAGATATACGGTGTCATGAGCCTAGGTGCACAAAGTTTAAATACTCATAGACGGGGCTGAAACTAGTCATCTTTACCGTAGGACACGGGGCAAATGCATGGCGAAGATGCATATGCTAAGGTAAAAAATCCACTTGCAGCGGTAATCCTTAGCACTTGTCCAAGGGTCTTTGCATTCACCTGAGCAAAAAGATTTAATATCTTAAGAAATACTTTTACCATAGGACATGGGAGCAATTACAAATCGTTACCACTGCAAAAATATTTTAACCGTTGGACATGGGAGCAAATACAAATAGTTACTGCGGCAAAAAATTCAACCATAGGACATGAGAGAAAATACAAAGAATTATAACTGGAAAAAGATTTAAACCGTAGGACATGGGAGCAAATGTAAGAGGTTACTTCTGCAAAAAGATTTCAATCGTAGAATATGGTAGCAAATGCAAAGGGTTGCTTCTACAAAAAGATTTTACTCGCAGGACATGGGAGTGACAGCTGCTAGGAGTTGTATAGTTCAAGCATTAAGTTCATTACATTATGTATAGTAAGTACAAGCAAAACTTTCCGGGAAACTCTGGACATCAGTTTTAATGTAATTGTGACATTATGTTAACCGAATCAATTTTTAATGATAAAACACAAGTTTGGAAGAAATTAGATCGTTTCATACAAATAAAAAATTAAAATATCCTATTTTAAGAATTCTTAATTTGTGGTTTAATTGTTTGTGATTTGTTTAACAGAATTTGAGAAAAAAGAAACGAATTACAATGCTAACTTTATAACATATAAACTTCAATTATTTACTGATAGTGAGGGAAAGGGGAATTATTAACTTGCAAAGAATTTAATACATTTACTTAAAAAATTGGCACAATCGTTATAAAGTTGTTGCATTTTTCTATTATTAATTAAGAGGGAACACCACAATGACACTTTTTTAAAAATTAGTTTTTTGTTATTGTGTAGAATATTACTCTGCACATCATATTCGAGAATATTTACCTAAAAATAGTATAAGTTGAAACTCATATGAAGGAATCAGTTAAGGCATGCATAAGTGTAATAGATTTTTGCCAACTTTAAATTAAACTTTTTAATCGTATTTCGTACTAGCAAACTCAAGAAAGTGTTCAATTTTCATTCAATTTACTTAAATCTAACTGCCTGTATATTATAAAACGAGTGTAATATTTTGTGATAAAATTGGAATTTTTGGGAGAGTTTCCTCACCATTTTAAAAAACTAAACTCAGTGGCGCGACAGCCCATAGAGGGCAAAGGCCGACTGTGCCCATCTCAGTTTTCTTGACCTTGGGCTCTGGGGTGCAGGAGCAGATGTTCCGGTCAGGAGGCCAGCCGAACGCGGAACCCCCAGTGTTTAGTTCCCAAGCATGCTTGGTACTCATTTATCGACCCACTGAAGGGATGAAAGGCTGAGTCGACCTTGCCCGGCCCGAGGATCGAACCAGGGACCTGTGGTACGATAGCGCGAAGCGCTACCGCTCAGCCACCTGGCGTCTCCTCACCATTTTAAAAACTCGAATTCTATTGCTAATGAGACTTGATATGCTGTATAATGCTATATATTAACTTTATATATATATAAAGTTATAATTTTATTATTTAACTATGTATTTAAAAATCATAATTTCCAGTAAACTGTAAACTGTTTGAACAGAAAAATTCCAAATGAATGATTTAAATATATTATATTTTGGCTTCGTTAACCAGCATTTTTTCTTCTTTTTTTACGAGAAAAGTCATTACCATACAGTACGGTAATTTTAATTTTACCAGAATGTTTTTCTAAGTGTATCTTTTGAAACTTTTATTTTATAATTTAAATAAAAGAAAAAAATTATTTTAGCTATTATAACAGCCAACTTGGCCAATTAGTCTAAGAAAATGTTAATAGCCTAATTTAAATTAACATCAAAATCCCACTTTACTATAAAAATAAATTATTGTAGGACAGAAATAAAAGAAAAATTATAATGGATTGTTATACAGAACATAAGAATGAATGCAAACGCTCCTTCAGAATGTGAGATAGCCTTAGGATTTGATTGCAAATCCTCACTTGCTTAATGTAGTTATTTTTCTTTTGATTGTTGAACTAAAGACACATTTTTCTTTTTTCCGCCCACTTAATTCTAATTCTAGAAAATATGTGTGACATCACGTTTAATGTATTGTTAAAATAAAAATAAAATGGAATTCTGCTGTGCATATTTATTACCACCGCATTGTATTCATTGTGTTTTCCGACAGCTATGTTGAATTTATATTTTGCTATGACACATCAATGTGTCTTTATGTTCTTTTTTTATTTTGATGACCAAAGATGGAATCTTGAAATTATATTTAGTGCGAAAATATTTTATATGGAATTCTTTTACTTCCGAATGAGCTAGTTTATTTTAGGTTCTGATTTCTTTTAAAGATCTCAGTTTATAATTTAAGAGGAGCATGTAATTCGTTTGTTTATTATTATTATTACATTTCAGACGCAATGGAATAAGTTTTTAATCTCTTTAGTCCGTTAAAAATTAGTGTTATTATGAATCAAGTATAAAGTCTTCTCAACTAGACAGACAATTCGAGGGTTACAGGATTAGCAAATTCAGAACTACTGGACTAGTTTATGCACTTCAATATATCAAATTGACAAATTTGATTTAAATTCTTAGCCGACTGAACAGACTTTGTCTCTTGATTTTTCTTTCAGAAACATTTAAATTTTGAGTCTAACGCTTAACCTAGAAAATAGTAGAAAAAGAAATTAGGCATCTGTGCGAACAAGCAATTGCTACGTGAAACTAACCCACATTTGTTCCACGTGGAAAACCATGAAAACCGTCTATGTTTAGTTCGATGAGAATTGAGTTCTAATCCATTATCCGTCTACCAATGAAGAAAACTCATGTCAAAGCCGCAGTTTAAAACTCTATCACCTATCGCGAGGATTTTATTTTTATAACCGTCGTTGAACAGCCGACCCAATTTCATGGGTTTACGACAACTGATGTTCAACTCCGTAGCCTTGTAATTTTGAACTAATTCAGAAGACAAGGAAACTCCGGAATCAGTACCCCCAGAGGTATTGATTTGTTATGGGAACATGGAGGGCTTTGAGACTCGACAGATTTAACGTGCATCAGTCACCATTTACTACACGGGGAGTCTTCGGCCGGCGAGGATCGAACCCACGACCTCTTGGACATGGGCCCAGTGCCCTACCGATCAGGCTATCCCGGCCCCTATCGCGAGGATTGTAACTTTTTTCACCTGTGCTAAAAGGCATCCAGTCCATGTATTTTTACTTACTTTTACTTTTATATATCAGGAACGTTGTAAAGCCAATCCATATCGGATTCGTGGCTACTATGGTAATTTTGATCCCCACGCAGATGACAAAAAAGGCCACTGAGATGGGGCAAACTTGCCTAACATGGAGGCCTACTTGCCTACTTTTTTTCGCCAATGAGAATAACTTATACTCGTTTTAAATAGAGAAGAAAATCACGACACCCTCGCTACAATTACCTCATCGGCAATGGGATTTAAACCCAGGATCCATCTACGACTGATGATATTTTAAGGCAACATTGTTGTCGTTGGGAATAGAGAGTGATACACAAACTGACCTGAGCAGAAATTCGAACCAAGAGCACTTTATTGGAAGGGGTGTGTTCTAATACATCAGCTATTCTGGCTTTATGCCTTTACAGTTTCATTTTATTTCATAATCTTTATTATTAATCATTGAACTCCTTGATCAAAATTAGGTCTAACTGGCCATCGTGAAGGACTTCCGCAGTGAAAGAAGGAACACCATGAACACCTTCCGCAGTTAGCCCGGCAGTTAAGTCTGCCATAACACCAGTTTTTTAAGAATTTGTTAGCAAATTATATGAAATTCACGAAGTATAAATTTCAATTTCAATTATTAAAATGATGCTCTACGTAAATGTATAAATTTCAAGGTTTCTTCTATATCTATCAAAATTCTTCGTGTAAAAGAATAAACGACATTGCAAGGAAACGGAGCAATCTCTCATTATTCATTTTGGTTTGGTAGAATAGCTTTATCTGTTTAAGATCTTACCTTGGCAATTTGGCGGAAGGCGAAGGTGGAACTCCAGATTTTGGTAGATCAAGTTCCGACGGTCTGCGAGGGGGGGGGGAATAAATAAAGAAAGAAACCAAGATTCTATGAATAGAGACCTTTTCCAACTTCTCGACGCCTTTTTGGTGACATTACAATTTTTTTTTTTTCTAGTTCTTTTCTTCCGGTATTTTTTTGCACCTCTGAAAGAAATAGCACAAAAAATTTTTTTTAGGGAATAGGGTAAAAAAAAAAAAAAAAAAAAAACTACCAGCAGTGACTTTTTGTGACTGAAAACTATGACGTCTTCGTGTCATTATTAATGTTCAAGTAAATTATTCTAACATTTTATAAATAAGTGTAGGTTCGTGTCAGCATCTTTAAGGTAATCAAAATAAAACAAGTTGCTTTTTAAAGATTAGCATTTGAGTAATGTTTGACCTTCTGCTGAAAGCATACAGATGATGCTGTAACTATTCAGACGATGATGGATTAGAAAAGCTAATGCCAGCTCATAAAAGCAAGTTCAGATATAAAACTGAGATTTGTATCTCTTTTATCAAATGAGATTAATTGCGCTTGAAGGCTACGTTGAATATTTTCTTGCTGTAGCTTAATGTATATTCCATAGTCATAGCTGCCAGCTCTACTGGATTTTCCAGTAGACTACTGGATTTCGCAAGTTTCTCCTGGTCTACTGGCTTAATTAAAATTCTCTCGGTTTTTGTACATATTATAAAATTCCCTAAAATTGAGTAAGGCTCCCAAAAATAATCTCAATAAAAATCCCTAAAATTCCCTTTAAGAAAAATATTTAGTACATTATGCAACAATTATCATGAAATTTATATTTTTTCGTAAAATCTACTGGAATTTTTAGTATCCATGTTGGCAGCTATGCATTGTGTAATACATCAAATTTATTCTATATTTGTATTGAGCGAATTTCTTTAGATCTGAACTAGATCTAAGAATGATGAGGATTTATGTCAAATCCAGTATTGTTGGATCAAAAAAATTTCATTGTTCTCACTTTTTTGAAGTTAAACTTGAAAAACATGAAAAATTAATTTTTTTTTTTTTTTTTTTTTTTTTTGTTTTTTTTTTTTTGTATAAAAATTTTTTGTTTGTGGTTTTTCAAACACTATACACCAGAAAGTTCATTTCATAATGATTACTTCAATTATTTTGTTTTAGGAACTCATTATTTTTATTATTATAAAATAAGTGAAACAATAGCTTTTTAAAACTAGTCTTTAAGATCATCAGAATCGAAAATTCGTGAAAATGGAGTAATGTATAAATCGAGACAGTGTCTGTACTCAGTCCAGCATTCTGTTCCGGTATATCACTTCCGGTTCGGAAATAAATCGGATGTTTAGGATCCAACCTCGTCTTTTAAATAAAAAAAATTCTCGAGAAAACTTAGGAAAATGATAATTTATCTTATCATTAACACACACGTCTGGAATGGGAAAAATTCGTTAGAATTCGTTAGTGTTTTCGTTCAGTAGTTAAGCTTTTATATATTATTTCAATGAAAATTTGGTTTTCATGTATAAAATCAAAGAAAGAGTATATATATATATATATATATATATATATATATATATATATATATATATATATATATATATATATATATATATATATATATATATATATATATATATATATATATATATTATATATATATATATATATATATATATATATATATATATATATATATATATATATATATATATATATATATATATATATATATATATATATATATATATATATATATATATATATATATATATTGAACTTAATTATAATTATGATCAATTATCATTTTTATACATTAAATAAAATTAAAATTTTGAAACGATCAATAGTTTGCTGTTTATTACAATTCGTAAAGCATATCAATTGAAACTTTGTTTATCTTTGTGTAATGGATGCATCATAGATATGTTACAAAAAATGTGAACGTAGCATGTTTTAAAGCTTATTTGGGAATTCGACATACATAATTTATTATATTTTTCCAGGAGGGAGGGAAATTAATGTTTTTTTTTTTCATATTTAATGGATATATTTAATTAAACTAGCCAAAAAAAACTAACATCATAATAAATATATGCATGTGTTAGTCATAGTACATCTTTTTGATTTTGTGTTTATTTTCTGACAAGTGTCAATGAGATTGAAAACCAACCAAGGTTTCAGACTTTCTGGCACGAAAATAGCTATGAAAAGATGCCAAATCGGTCATGGACCCTTTTACCTGTAGCCTTTGGCACCAAAATTACTTCACTGTGCCAAAATCTTGACAAATGTCGTAAAACTTATTTATTTGTCACCTTTTATCAATGGTTAAGGGAACAGAATCGCCTTATATTGCTCATAAAGCTATTTCTGATTTTCACTTAAAATCATTTTACAGTTCGAAAGAAATGTATGCGGTGCTGGTTTTCAGTACCTTCTCAATAAAAAAAAAAAAAGAAGAAGAAAATTTTTTTTTTTTCAAGTTAACGTTTTTTTTTTTTTTTTTCATTTTTTAAATATGTTTTAAAACTAAAAGAATAAATGTATTAATTTTTAGTAAATCTTATTTTCCTACTTTTCATTTTAGCTTTCTGGGGATTTCACAGAAATGGTTATTGTCAAGCTGGATTTTCCGCTTCACTTACTGAGGTAAAATTACATCTTTCCTTTTTTTTTTTTTTTTTATTTCTTTAAAATTTCTTTAATTTTATTTCTTTAAAATTTTTATTATTTCTTTAAAATTATGATTTTCACTAAAAATAATCTGAAAAAATATTTATCAAACAGGATGGACAAATGCTGTACGTTGGTGCGCCAGGAAGTTTCTATTGGCAAGGTAAAATTTTATTTTACTCCGTTTACTATACGTTTCACATCGGGCTGTCGGAAACTTTTCCAACTCAAAAGGATACACATGACATTTTGTATAAGTCATAATTAGACTTTTTAGAGTAACGTTTCACATTCCTTTATGTTAACGTAAAGCATGGCACATGGCAAAACTTGAGTGCAATCTGTCAAAGAGTTCCTGAAAAATCGAATTTTAAAAACTCGTATTTTTAAAATTTGTTTAATCGGGAACTATTAAACCAATTCCGCTCAAATTTTATATTTTGAAATGTTAATATACAATATAAAGTAAAAAATTGTAAACCTTACAATTTAAATTCTTTTTCTATTAGTGAATAAAATAATAAAAAATGAAAAATCTTTACTGAAAGTTATTTTTTGTATAGAATCTCTGAATTAAAAAAATTTACAATTGTGTGCAAAAAAATTTCAGTTCGTTTAAAATGTTCTCGAGACATGGAGGCATATAATGAAATTAATATTAAGGGATTTGATCTTTGAACCGCTCTACTAACCAAACTGTTAGGACCACATTTCCCAAACTGTGGCTAACACTTATATTTTACGGAAATACAAATCCGTTGAAACAAATGGTATGTTTATTCAGAGAAAGTACTTCTTTGTGTTTATTTTGTAATTTAAAATATCATCGGCGTTAGTTAATTATTATATTTCAGGTCATTCCCTCGAACCATTAAGGTTAAGTCGAATTCTTGGCCATAGAAGGCGCCACTGAAAAATAAGAACAATCGCACCCCCTCTGCCTAAACAGGCATACGTCCACAACAAACAACATTAAGGTTAAGTCCTAGAACGAGAAGATCCGGTCATTAGATCAATAGTTACTCAGAATAGTCGGGGGGTTTTTTCCGTACTGTACATATTTGAAGTAAATACACGGATATTATTGCGTTATTGCTAAAATTATCTTCTCTCATGAATTTTGAACAACAGGCGTTTCAAATTATGCTTTCGTGATTTAATTGGAAAAAAGAAAGATTTCATAAAAGTTGAGAATAGAAATCAACCGCTAGCTATTCGCCCGTATATGTTAAACACTGGAATGAACAATGAACACTGGTTTGCATTACGTAAAATAACCATGAAATATATATAGTGACGTGCAAAGGGATGTGGTTGTCTACACTGTAAGAAATACGGTAAAAAGTAACTGTTACCCTGAGTGCAGCATCCGTAAAATCGGTTTTTGCCAAAGAATTTCGTATCGTAATTTTTACACTAATATTTATTCAACTACAGTGATTCAGTAATTATGCAATAAATATTACTGTAAAGTTATGGTCTATAGGATTTTATATTACGTTAAAATGAGTTTTACGGTAAAAGTATTGGCACTCTGAGTGCCAATATTTCTCCCGTAATTTGATCTGGAATTCATCACAGTGCAAAGCTAAATCTTCGATTTGATGCATATATAAAGAGTGATGCAATCATTAGAGAAAAAGATACAACAAATTTTTTATAAAAAATTATTTATAAAAACTAAACACATATTTTAAACTCAATTTTATGTAAATGCACCCCTAAATTCCTTTACGGTAAAAAATTTTTCCTAAATGAACAAAAATATTAAAATTTTAATGACTCAAGACTTTATTATTAAATTAGTTTGAAAATTATAGCTTATTCTTCATCATATTCGCTGGAAATAAGATTTTCTTATTACAAAAATTAAATTTTGTAATGAAAAATAGAAATATATTTAAAATTTCAATGTATTAATGATTAATTGACGCTCGCTTTGACTGGATGACTGGGGCCGGTGCCCCCTTTTCCTTTTTTTCCGCATGCCACAGTCTTGGGGCTGGCTTTGAGAAACATCGCTTGAAGTATCTTCACTTCTTTTGCCTTTTGAACAATTGTTTTAAAAGGAAACTGCATTTTAAAATAAATATTTTTAATCGTGCATATTAAATTTTGAAAGATTTTAATTAGTATTTTAAAAAAAGTTCAATGTTCAAAATGTAAACATACTTTGAACACCTCTAGGGCAGATTTACTCCCAGGATTTAGTAACGAATGCTGAAAGAAAAACTAAAGAATCTCCTCCCTCAAATGATGACAGCTTTCTAGGTAAGTTAGATGCATGAATTCAATATACAGATTGCAAATGAAAATATAAAAACTAGTACATATTGATTTATAATATTGTACTAACCACAAAACATATCTTGAAGTCTTCCTTGTCATATGTAAAAACGGTTTTTGGTGGATAATATGCTAGTTTTAAAACTGCTGTGAGTTCGCAACAGAATTATTCATTGATTTTGATTATTTTCCTCCAAGCGGAAAAATCTTACTAAATTGGCGTTTTTTTTAAAAATTCAATAACTTTTAAAATATTTAAAATTTTGATTTGTTGTAAAGCCCAGATAGTTTCTTACAGAAAGATGGTAAGTACAGTTTTAAATTATAGTTTTGCAATATATGCTCTTTTAAATTATAGCTTTGCATATTATTGCTTTATAAGGCACTTAAACGGTAATTTTTTCATTTTCTTTAACGAAAGTTTCAAAAATCACTGTTAATATAATATAATATTTTTCGTCTAGGGAGAAAAATCTCGCGATATTGACAAATTTTTTAAAAACTCTAATATTTTTTTATAAAAAACATTTTCTCTATTTTCCCATTTAAAGCTGTTTAGTTTAAAATTTCAGTTTAGTTTCAGGTATAGAAAACTCAAACTGTCATTTTCTTTTCGTGAAAGCTTTAAAAAACATCTTTAAGTAAAAGATACTCTTTCATTAGTAAATTTTGAAAATTATTGAACATTTATTTTGAAGATACAGTTTGTTGTTATTCATTAAATGCCACCTTAAAAAAATTAGGGCATATTCTTTTGAAGATATTTTTATGTTCAAATATCTTTTTAAAGGCATTTGTTGTGACTTTTTTTCTTTGTGAAATTATTTGTGCAACTTATAGATTTTTTTAGGATATTTTAATGAAGTTTTTGCGATGTTGTTTTAGAATGTTTGTACGGTTTATATTTCTCTTCACATTTTTTATTTATTTATTAATTACATTTCTTTAACAAATAAATATTTCAGGTTATTCCTCTGCAGTTGGAGAATTTACTGGCGACTCTGAAATGGATATTGTTGTTGGCATGCCTAGGGGAAATAATTTAACCGGGAAGGTAATTTTATTATGTTATAAATCTTTGAAAAATTGATGAATGAATATCGGGATTGTAGCATACTTGCAATCTTAACATTGTTTACAATCTTAACATTGCAAACATATCTCAAACATTGAATTACAGCACAATGTTTCTTATATCTTAATAACTTTGATGAAAATTTCGTTCACAATTTTTAACTTCTAAAGATAATTATTTTGTCCTTATCTTTATGATTCCCATAAAGTATGTATTAAAATGAAATTAATACCGAGTTTTAAAAAAAATTTAGACAGCCACGTTCTTAAATTCCCCTTTCCTAAATCAGTCTTTTATTGACAAAACGTTCCACGTTCTATGCCAATTTCATTCTTATTTCTTAATAAATATTCTTGGAGTAATTGTGTACCGCAATGAACTGATCGTAAAGACACGGTTTCCTGTAGAACACCGAAGTTAAGCATCACTGGTTGCAGTCAGCGAGAGAGTGAGTGGCCACTTTGGTCAGCCTGCCTAGGTTTTGGTCTTTGCACTAAATATCTCTCATTAAGTTGTTTTTTTTTTTTTTTTTTTTTTTTTTTTTTTTTTTACAATTTTCTTTTGTCTGTAAAATAGATAAATAGTTTAAAGATCTATAAGATCAATTGCTGATAATTGAAAATTCTAATAGAAAATATACTTTTTGAAAGGAATATTTTTTTTTTTTTTTTAATCAATAAAAATGGAATTTCCAAGTACGTGAAATGTGAAAAAGAAATTTATAACGCTTTGGGTAACAAGTCAACGATGTATTATTAGTGATATAATTTTTTCCTATATAATTTTTGTCTTAGTTGCTCGAATATTTTTATGTCTTAAAGCAATTCCACTATTTACGGACAAATAAAACAATTATAAAAATTCGAATTGTTCTAATAATTTTTGTGAAAATAAGTCTTGGTGTAGCTTACATTCCCTCCAATTTTTAGTGACTTTCATAAGTTAAAAAAAATTATTAAAAATCAGGTGTTATAGCCGTATGACAATATGTTTTGTCTATAGCATCTAGTTTTCCATTTAAAAAAATTACATTTCTGGAAGTTTTTAAAAGTTCGAGTAAGTGTCGCACAAAAAGTTGTTTATTTTCGCAAAACTATTAGAACTGCTCAGATTTTTTTATTGAGTTACAAGCTTTTAAAATCGGCAAATAAGATACTTTTGAATTTCCCTTATAGAATATTAAATGAGCATTTTATTGATTATTTTACCCTACGTATTAAATTATCATTCTGTTCTGTCAACAAATAATTTTAAAATAAAAGTTGAAATATTTTGATTTTATAACAGTCAATAGTGTCTCATATACGTGTTACCTATTGTTAATTTTTAGGCAGTTCTGTTTAGTTCTCGATTGAAAAACTTGCAAAATATAACAGGAGAACAGATGGGCTCATACTATGGATACTCAGTTTGCGTGTCTGATGTAAATGGAGATGGGTATGCTTTTATTCTTTCTCTATTGCAATGTCTTTAGATGTAAATTTGAGCCGCGATGATTCAATATTCAATGGTTATTAAGGCGTTGAACTGACATTGTGAAGAGCTGGGGTTCGATCCCAGTGGCGGTTTGAAAGCTACCCAGGTTCAGATCGATGGTTAACAGCTTGGGTGGGAAGTAACAGCGGCCAGTGCGCAGTGCTGACCACATTGCCAGAATCATGCCGTATGTCACGAAATTGTGTTGCCTTAACCTCCATGACCCCCTGGAGCATAACGAATTTTTGCTTGAATGCATTACTTTTGTTGTTACTTTATTCAATCTATAAACTTCCAAGTTGTTTCACAGAAACATTTTTCAAATACAAATCAACTATTTAACTGTCAAATTACATTGATAAATTTGTTCTAAACTTTCCCTACCGAGCAGCGTTCTGTATAGAGCGACGTAGAGAAAAAATTGTTTGCTTTATAAGAAAGCAGATTCTATTCCAACCTACTCTATAAAAATTCTGAATTAAATTACGTGAAAAAGTATTGGCCCAAAGGTTCATCATCTGCAAAATCCATTCTACCGTAAAATTCATTTTTCATCGAAAAATTTTATAACGCAATATTTACAATAATATTTATTTGATAACAGTAATTTAGTGATTTTACAGTAAAATATGACTTAAAATTACGGTATATCAGTTTTTTTGTTCCGTTGAATTTTACGGTAAAAAGTACCAGTACTCAGGATGTCAGTGCTTTTTAGCGGAATATAATCCGGAATTTTTTACAATGTCTAAAATCTTTTATTCGGGACAGTTTTTTTGATAGTCAGTTAATTTGTGAGAAAAAACCTCTATTATTATTTGCATCACATAGATTTTTTATGTAAATCTCAAAATTGTATATAAATATAAAGTATATATCTTTATAATCTATATTAAATAATTCTCAAGTTTTGTGAAAGTTTCTATAGTGCAATGCCGTATAGTGACAATTTTTACCGTATAGTGAATGCAAACTAAACGAAACATAGCAAGACTTGTAAATTATTTTAATTTTTAAAAGATTACTTTTATCTTAAAATGTCAAATAAATGCTCTGAAACTACATAAGAGCTAGAAGCAAGAGTTAAACATCAAACTACTCTCGGTTAATTCATATAAATTGGTGTGAATTCTGACTATGCGATTAATTATAAATCTCGATGTATTGGACCTGATGATCCGAATTTATAACAGCTGAACTCGAAAAAAGCAAAGAAAACAGCGCTAGTAAAAAGCCCATGTCATACCACTAAAAAAAAAAAAAAAAATTTGAGTTTTGATAAAAAGGATTTTTTTAAAAATTACGACTGTTTGATGGCATATGAATTTAATGGCCAACACATCCTAACGATCGATATGCGTAAATTTTTTAGATTTTTGTTCTAAAGTAAATGGGTAAGTGTGAATTTGTAATAGAATTGATTATTTAAACCATTGGTGTTTTTAAACAAGTGTAATAAAAATGGAACTGATTTTAAACAACAAATGCGGCCTGAAGAAAATAATCTTAAAATTTTTTATAGTAGTAATTCTTAAGTACTAATAAGTATTCATTTATAATTAACAAGTGAACTTAATTCCGACTCAGGAGAAAAAGAAACTGTTTTAAGTGTATTTTAACGATATTTTTGGAAGGAAAAAAAATCACATTTTCAATTATTCAAGTCGAATTTGTTTTTTATTTTATAAACTATTAAGCAAATTAATATTAAAAGTCAACTGCGAAGCATTAATAACATTTCAGAGATGCCAGTTTTGCAAATACAAGAAAAGAAATAATATTCCAAAGTTAGTTTTTATTTTAAACTATATTTTTCAAAATGGGTTAAAACATTGGTTTCTTATAAATATCTATCGTACAAGCATTAATTGAAATTTTTTATGAAATTTTTTATAAGGGGGGGGGGCATGGAAAAAGATTACAAAGAAATTCTACACTTAAACAAAATTAATCTAAGTTAGTATTGATGTATCTTAAGAAATGATTTTCTCGTGCTTTTTTCCGGTGCTTTTTTCAATTCTTTTTTTTTTCATGTGGTCTTTTTTCCAGTGCTTTTATCCCTGATTTTTTTTTGAGAGGAGGGGGTTAGGGGGGGTACTTCTACTAACACTTAAAATTTTTAGATAATTTCTTATTTCTGTGTTTTCTTAGCTTACAAGGAAGATCATGGGAAATCATGGAAAAAAATTTTTAGATAATTAGTAAACCTTTATAAAATAATTAAATATATTACATAGAACATTATTACAATGATATACATTACACAGTAAATATTATTAAACAATGATATAGTAAAAATATAAAATTTCCACTAAATTTAGTTTCTTTCGCTCCGGCAATTAAGAACAAACAAAAAGAAAAATTTAAAAAACATACAATAAACTTTAAATAAAATTGCTAAATTATCCCACCTTAGAAAATATATCCTTTCGAAGATCTTTCGCAAAGTATAGAATTGTCATATTTAATGCTAGTAAACGTAGTTTTACACGTAACACGTAAGTTAGTACAGTACATGCAAGTATTTTTCATCAGTATTCTGTTCACATTAAAGAATATAGCCAGCAATTCACTTAGTTCAAACTAAATTACTATATTTAAATTTCGTATAAACAAACGCAGTTTTGGACAGTTAATTCGGGTGCTTTCGGTTGAGTGTCCGAGTGTTCATGGAGGTTAAGGTTTCACAATTTTGTGACCAACAGCATTATTGTAGCAATATGGTCGGTATTGCGCAAAAACCGCCTTTATTTCTTTAGCAGGCTAGTACCCATCTATCTGAAGCCGAGAGAGCAACAGCCGCCTCTTACTATTAAACACCAGTTCTTTACAATGTCATCTTATAGAGCCTTAATCACGGAGTCGTTTCAGTTTCTATTCTTAACAAATGTAGAGCTAAATATTTTTGAGAGATTAGAAAGGATTACAAACATTTTAAACTTTACAGGTTGGATGACATTGTAGTTGGTGCGCCTTTTTATACTAATTTACAATCCAAAGAAAGAAGATACGAAGAAGGGAGAGTTTATGTTCACTACCAAAATAAAGAAGTAAGAAAAAACGCTTCTCATTTCTAAAATTCATGTGAACTAACTGTGTGTACTTATTATGAATTTGTTTATCAAATAATTACTATTTATTTTAGCACCAATTTAATGAAGATTCTAAAAGTGTATTGGATGGTGAATTTGTGAAAGGTCGTTTTGGCTTGTCTTTAGCCTCCTTGAAAGACATCAACAGAGATGGATATGAAGGTATAATGAACTGTGAAAACACAGGATCATCTGTAATAACCACTCTTACTATATAATTTTAAAATCTTTTTTTAAAAACTGAAACGAAAACAATTATGCATTTTAGAGGTCGGAAATTATTAATTAAGACTGTTTTTTGAAGGCTCTGTTGTCCCATAAAATGCTACTTTTATAAGCGCCCTAAATTTGAAAGAGCACCATCTATACTAATTCTGGAAATGGTATAAAATGTCAATATGAAAAATGAAATAGATTTTTGGAAAAAAAAAAGCATTTACGATCTAATTGATTTTTTGATATTTAAAAATTTATTGCAATGCTGCATTATCTGGTTGGTAAAAATTTGCAAAAAATAGAGAATTATTCATTGATTTTGATAATTTTTGAAAGATTCTTGCTAAATTGGTAATTTTTAAAAGAAGTTTAATATTTTTTAAAATATAAGTTATTTGTCTGTTCTATATAAAGCACAGATTATTTATGGGGGCATGGTTTTATATATATTTAAAAATAATAGCTTTGCCTTAAGATTAAGGCACTGAAGAAGCCGCTAACCTCGCCATCTAAGATTTTAGGCTTAAATTTTTAGTTTCTGTTTATTTTATTTTATTTATTTTTTGTACTTAAGAAACTTTAGATAATATTTGATTACAAGGTCTGTTTGATTACCTTTACTAGATCTTCAAAAAAGGCAGCAAATAAAGCGGCCGCTTTGCTAGATTAGGAGAATACCGCTTAATAGTTTTGGGAACTTTTTCTCAAAACCTTAATAAAGCAATAAAAATCTGTGATTTGTGGATTTGATAAGTAATTTAAAACCATACGTTTCTCAATTTTTAGATTTTTTTTTTTTAAATCTAATTTTATTGCAGTTAAAAGTGGTGAAAACCAGTTTGGATGACGCTAATTCTATTAACGTTAACTGCATAAAAAAAAAAAAGATACTTATCCGAAATCTAAAAACAAACAACTGTATACCATTTAACTAGTTATCAAAAAATTGTTGATTGCAGAATTGTATTGGCATAATATTGTCAGAAAAAATTTATTGAGAATCTAAAATTCCATTTGCTTTAAGTCTAAAATTGACATGTATCAAAAGATACTGAAAAATAGATTAAATATCTATCATCAGTTTATGTGTGAAAATTAAATAAAAAGGATTAAAAGCATATTTAGAACTTTCTCAACCACTTCGACAGTTGAGTTCGGATGGTAGAAGAAGAGCCCCTTAAACAGTGGCTTTCTTATTTTGCTTGCCAAAAGATATTCTAAAAACACTGTTCAGTTAGACTTTGAGAAAGAAGATCTTCCTTTTGCAACAATTCTTAGACTAAAATATGTAATATGATTCTTAGATTTTGCTGTTGGTGCACCATATGCTGGCAAAGATGAAAAGGGAGTAATCTATGTATACCACGGTAGTACTTCTGGTGTCAGAGATAAACCATCACAAGTAAACACTTAAAATTAATATGCTTTTATTTTAATCCTAATTTAGCCAATTTCTGTATTTTTTTTCTTAATTTAGTCAACAGTTTGTATTTTAATCCTAATTTAGTTTTAAGTTAGTATGGATTGAATTCCCTTCTAATTATATAGTATTTTAATTTTTTTAGCTATGTAAAGTTATTTATAAAATAAAAATACCAGAATCATTTGTTATATTCTTGTGAATTTGTAGATTATTAATTTTTTTTTTCTACATTTCAAAGTTAAACTTTTATGTATTTAAAATATAAATAATTATTAATTTTTTATAGCAATTGTTCACTTTACATAAACTTAACTTTAAGAGGTTAATTAGTTTTAAATTAAAGACCTAGTTTTTATTTATTTGTAATAATGTATTTTTCAGTAAATGTCAATTTGTAAAGATCGGTTTTATCGTTTCTTTAACAACTTTCATCGTAATGGTCATAAAATGTAACCTTTTGAATGAATGAAAATGAATTATACGGTTAAATAAAAAAAGTAATATTTCGTTGTAATTGAATAGCATTTGTATATTTATTCCTTATTTAGATTATAACTCCAGAAGATTTTCCTGGATCAAATTTGAAAACTTTAGGATTTTCTTTATCTGGCTCTAAAGATATGGATTCTAATCAATATCCAGGTAAACATATTTTGAATATTTTTTTTTTAATATTGCATTAATAAATATAAAATTACATGTTTTAGTTTTGTTTTCAGATATTGTTATTGGTGCCTATGATTCAGATCATGTAATCTTCATGAAGTAAGTTATAAATATTCGTTTCATTTCCACCTTTTGTAGATCCTTGTCAACCATTTTGTCCCAAATTAATACGATTTTTGAGAAAACACGAACTCTTAAATATTTGATGAAACTGCTTTCTCTTTCATATGTTATTTTAGCTTATTCTGGAAATCCTTCAACATTTTTAACTATTTAAAAAAAACAGTTTGTCAATATCGTGGGATGGTACAGGAGTAAGTGTGTTCACTTATCAAGCAGGATTCTTGGATTGAAATGTGATGATCCACTCATTATCCTCTTATTTCATGTTATATTTACTAACATTTTATTAATTGATTTTTATCACTAAGCCTAATACTATTGATGAAATTCATTGCCTCAAACAAATGATAGATTGCTCAATTTGACTCCGACCAGTTCCTTCAAAAACGAAAAAAACTTCATGAATTTTAAGTGTATATTTTTACACTTAATGTAAAAAAAATTTTTAAAAAAATACAAAATGAAAGATTTACAACATTTCGTGAAATCCTGTAAATATCGTTCACAGCAAAAGCATAGTACTTTTTCTTCCCTCGAGTTACTAAATTTTAATTTTTCTACGGGATTTCATTAAGCAAAAGAAACGAATTCAGATCAACAGATTAAGAATTCTGAGTAGTTTGAATGGTTGGTAATTTGACTCACATTTTATTCTAATTAACAATAAAACCCTCAGATAAGTCGAATTGTAGATACTACTGATCCTAATGTTTTATAAAAATAATGAACCCCGTTTGCCTACAGTGTACATCACTGATAACCACTGATGTATTGGTTCTAATATTTGACTAGAAATATAATAAATCGTTCTGATCGTTGAGCTGATTTGAATAACGCTCGTTAGGCACTTAACTTCACATCAAATTAGTTTAAAATTTATTTTAAAAAAGTTATTGCTCAATTTAAAGCGCAACTAAAATTTATAATGATTTTAGCCTCATCTGTTGGGAAAATTCTTGCTTAAAAATTACTTATTTATTCATCTAGGTTAAATGGAAATAGTTAATTTTACACATGCTTTTTATAACTTACCTTTAATATTTTTTTAATTATTAAAAATAAGAATTTTATAATTTGTTTATGACTAATTTTTCTCTAAAAATTAGATCTAGACCAGTAGTCAACATGACTTCTAGTATGACCCTTAGCCAAGAAGTTATAAATTTAGAAGACAAGAAATGCACTCTAAAAGATAAAACTAAAGTTGCTTGGTGAGTTTATAAGCATCTTATTTGCATTATTTCCTAAAAAAGTTTTTAATTATGAAATTTTAAAAAATTTATTTACGTTTTATTCCTTCTAAAAATTAATTTGAATGATTTATTGTATTATAGGTAGCAATTAAATTAATTTTATAATATGCAAAACTTAAGTTCTGGTAAATAATAATAACTTAAATAATGATTTGCTCTGTTATATATATACATATATATATATACATATATATATATATATACATATATATATATACATATATATATATATATACATATATATATATATATATATATATATATATATATATATATATATATATATATATATATATATATATATATATATATATATATATATATATATATATATATATATATATATATAACCTCAAGATTAATTAATTGAGTTTAACATAATAAGGGCATCAAAATTTTCGATGTTCACGATTATTTTAACATATTTTATACATTTTAAAACAATTCTGGAGGTGTAAAAATAGTGTGCCTATTATCTTTTTTTTTTTTTTTCATTATTAAAAGTTAGTAACCTCAGGATTAATTAATTGAATTTAAATAATAAGGGCATCAAAAGTTTCGATGTTCATGATTATTTTCAGATATTTTATACATTTTCAAACAATTCTGGAGGTGTAAAAATAGTGTGCCTATTATCTTTTTATTCTTTTTTTTAATAATCAAAAGTTAAAGGTTTTAGAGATCTGCACATATATACATATATACATATATATATATATATATATATATATATATATATATATATATATATATATATATATATATATATATATATATATATATATATACATATATATTCTGATTATATGTAATTTATTTTCAGCATAGAAGCTACTCTTTGTTTAAGTTATAATGGAATCGGAGTTGCTTCTGAAATAGGTTCGTAATTTATGTTTTTTTATAACAAATTGACAAAATCGAATATATTTTTTTACAATGTTATATTTTTGTTCGTTTCATCATTTTTACAATGATTAAATTTTGCAGATCTGACTTATACTTTCATGACTGATGCTCAACAGAAAAGTGCTCGTGCGTTATTTTTAGATGCAAATCCATACATAGTATCAAATAGGACTCAGACTATACGTCTTAGAAAAGATGTGCAATACTGTAATAAGAGTAAAATTTTTATTCAGGTTTGTTTGACTTTCTTTTTTATTTAACTTTGGTAACTCTTTTTATTAATAAGTAGCCCTGAGAAAAAAAAATTCCCAAATGTTATTACGTAAAAAAAATAGATAAATAGTTGTCGGGAAAAAGACCGCTGGAAAAAGTCCTGAAAAAGAATGGGAAAAGATGTGGGGGGAAAAGCAAGATAAAAATTACTTAATTAATATTTTCATAAACTGTTATTTCTTGCTTTTTCAAACAATATACTTAATGATATGCTTTATTACTTTTGCAAATATTTTCAACTTATCAAAAGATAAAGCCCCTGAAAGGCTATTGTTAACTTATACATTATTTTTAACAATACTATTATATGTTATATAATTGCAATAAAAAACAAAAATATATAAACTACTCAAAACTCTTTTCAATCAATTGTAAATTTTTCTTTGTATATTAATTAATTTTAAATAAAAATCTAATTGCACTTGAATAATTAGTTTCTATAAATTTGGATTCAATGACCTGAAATGAAACAGACATTAAATTTATATAATTGTTTATAAGTTGCTTTTTTTCGGTGGTTTTTTTCTCTGTGATTCTAGATAAATATGTCTTACTATAGTATATATAATATCTATCTATATCTTTAATATATTAAAATGCTATTTTGAGATTTAAAATATTTAAAAACTCTTCGATAATATTTAGATATTTTAAATATTTCTCAAAAAAGACAAATTGAAATCTATGCATTTGTACATAGTTTAGCAAAATAAGTTCTAATGCATAGATACTAAATTAAACCTAATTAATTATGATTTTGAACTCTTATAAGACCTGCCTGGACTTATGCTTCTGAGGGCTGACGTCGAAAAACGAGGAGGCGATTGCAATTTTTGGGAAAAAGGTCATACGAAGTATCTTAACTCCGGTAAACGACATACAGCTTAACTTACAGCAATCTAAAATCTTAAGGGAGTCTGATGTTGTCAAGTATATAAAAATACAAAGACTAAATTATGCTGCACATTTAATCAGAATGCAGGAAGACCGAAACTGCAAGAAAAGTTTTTTATCGAAACCTAAGGAAACAAGACGAAGAGAAAGATCACAGCTTAGGTGGATCGTCATTGTTGAGAGTGACATCATCATTTTGAAAATCAAAAACTGGAGGACACTTAAGAATAAACTCCTGGAGAAGGCCGTGTCAATCCAATTAAGAAGAATTACGAATTTTCTTTTTATGTATTATTAAAAAAGTAGAAATTGTTAACCTTTATTGTAATTAAAAATTATAAATTTATTGTTCTTGTTTTCAGAATGCCATCCGAGACAAATTAACTCCAATCGAAATAAAAGCCAGTTATGAACTTATAGATCTGGAGCCTTATAGACATTTTTTGAAACCCATTTTGAACAAAAATGTTCCAACTGCAGCAACCAATGAGGTAAGTAGTAAACTCTCATTTCATACTCATTCATTTTCTTACAATTTAAGCATAAATGCAAAAATAAATAATAAAAAAAAAATAATAAAAATTCTATTATAGTTATAAAATTAAATCTATAATACTTGGATAAAATTAATCAGCATTTATAAATAAAAATTTATCGATTTCATATTTAAAACTAATTTATTTTTGTTTGTGTGCGCCCATATAAACAGTTTTTAAGATTCATGTAGTTTGTTTTTTCTAACAAAGAATTTTTTATTTTTTAGTTGAACATAGAAAAGAATTGTGGTAAAGATGATATATGTATTCCAGATTTACAGTTATTTGCAGTGCCGTAAGTTAAACTTCATATGTTTACTATTCAAATTCTTTCTTCTCTGTCAAAAAATCCCATATCCAATTAAGGTAAAGTGAACAAGCACTCAGGGTGTCGGTACTTTTTACCGGAACATGTTACGGATCAAGAAATATGATGTCCCGTATTTCTTACAGCAATAATTATCGTAAACTCACTTAATAACTTTAAAAAAATAAACATTACTGTGAAAATTACGGTATAATATTTTACGGTAAAAATGGACTTAACTATAAAATGAATTTTACGGATGACGTACCCAAAGTGCCGGTATTTGAAATACCGGAATTTTAACCGGAATTTTTTACAGTGTTCATTAAGTTTGTTGTATGAAAATTCGAAAATAGGCCTCATTTCTGATTCATTTCTATCAAAGAATCTTGATTAGTAATTTTTATTAAATTTTTATGCTAAAAACATAATTTAAAATTTTTTAAATAATTTATAATTTTAAAACACACACACACACACACACACACATATATATATATATATATATATATATATATATATATATATATATATATATATATATATATATATATATATATATATATATATATATATATATATATATATATATATATATATATATATATATATATATATATATATATATATATATATATACTTTTATATTCATTTTTTTTTAAGTCAGTAGAATGAATCACATAAAAAACCATTGGAAAGAAAAGTACTTAAAAAACACTATTTTAACAGTTATATGAATTAAATGACCAAATCAATGCCGGATAGCAATAATTTAATGTAATTAGAATTTCTTTAAAATAACCCGAATTAGACACGATGTAGTCTTTGTATAAATGTCCAAGATTTTCCAGACGTAAATGAGATTGGCCACTTTACGTTTCATTTATTTAATTACTTTTGTTTCTTCTCATGCAAGTCTTGAAACTGGGCGCTTATTTTTGAATGCTTGAAACATGTGAACTGTTATCTGCATATTTTTGGAGCGAATGAAGTTTTAATCAAGCAATACCTTACCGCTTCAGTTTTTTTAGATTATTTATTTAATACTTATGGAGATGTTTCTTGTTTTTCTTTTTCTTTTCTTTTTCTCTAGGGTTTTTTATCTGTGTTCTTTTTACGTCCGCCGTTTCTAATGGTAATTCTTACTTTACGAATCCCGAATTATCAACTTAAAATATATTAATTTAGAGTTAATTTAGTTAAATATTGTATTTTAAAATTAAACAATTCAAAGTTGGCTTAATTAATTCAAATTAGCTTTAAATTACATAGCTTTCCTTTTTTTCTTCTTCAGAAACATGGAACAATATTCAATAGGAACTAAAAAGCGTCTGGAACTTGATATGACTATCAGAAATGGTGGAGAAGACGCCTTTGAGTCTATGCTTCACGTAACCATGCCACTTGATGTTAACTATGTTAACATTGAACGTTCTAAACTTGTAAGTCAACTGATTTTTCTATGTACTATAATTACACAACTCTTTATCATTAGGTTAGAGACTGTTAAAACAACACATCTTAGAAGAGAGAAGATCTCAGCACTTATCAATATAATAGTCCGACGTAACGAACATAAATTACGAAATAAATTACGAGGAAAAATAAGAAAATTGTCACTACTTTCCGATTACGCTGCTACGCAGTGTGAGATTACGGTAGATGTCATTATGTTTGGGCTTCAAAAGGATCAAATTTCTTTTCATTGTAACCCGTGCTGAGGCCTTCTCTCTTCAAGGACTCTTGTTTTTTATTAAACTCATTTATATAAATCTAATGATGTAACTCAATGATAATGTGTTATAGTATTAAACAATGAACAAATTTTTTTTAAAGCTTTATTGACTTGTAAAACAATAATAAATAAATGGTAGCAATGCGTTTGTTAGAACTTTTCGTTTGTGAAATTTTCGCGTTTTATTTTGGCATATATTAATGAAAATGGTAGTTTAGAATAATAAAATCTTCGAATAATATAATTCAACACAGTTCATATGACTAATAGTTGTATTGAAAATAAAATAAACCCAAATCTTAATGCATTATTTTATTTTAAACTATGTTAAACATATCTATTTACAAAAGAAATAACTTGTTTTGCAGGATTTTCCTATTGGCTGCAGTGGAGCTCAGCCAGACATAACAGGGGAGAATAAATTAAAATGTGATATTGGCAATCCTTTACCAGCCAATAAAACGGTGTGTAATAAATTATTTTCTCATTAATTATTCTTGTTCGATAATTATAAAATTGATTTTTTTATAATTATTTTTGTTATTTTAATATTTGAATAGATTATGTTTGTATCGAATAATTTATTTTTATTATTTTAGTTTTTTGAGTAATTATTTATTTATTGAAATCCATTTTTAAATCTATTTTATACTCAGTAAAAAAATCCTGTAATAAATTACAACAAACAAAAATTTAATCCGTTGTCTCTACAGACTTTCACCATATAGAAATAAGCTTTTTCTGTGAAAGTTACGGAGTTAGTCTCTACTAACACTTGATGTGAATATTTTATGTCGGCAAAATTTGTATCAATAAGTCATTGCTGAGATTTGAACGTGAGTCACTTAATTGGGAAACGCGTGGTCTGTCCCACGTGGTCCACTCCCTATTAGGAGAAGAGGGGCGATTCAGAAACCGGCGCATGCACTGGTCGGGAGGCCCGCCGAAGCCCCCCACCCCGTGGCATTTATTAGAGAAATAAAATTTACAAAAACAATGGTGGATGGCAACAGGCCATTGAACAAAACAAACGAACAATCAAAATCAATTATAAAACAGGTCAACAGACCCTTATAGTAACTGTAAGAAATAAATAGATATATAAAGATTGGCAATAAAATACAATTTAAACCTCACCAAACATCTGTGAAATGAACAAGTGTTAACATCTTGACATTGGCGGTGTTTTTAACCTTTAAACTATGAGCCAGAGCTGAAAAGCAAGTAAAACGAGTGAAGTTGAGAAAAGAAAAGGTAAAATTTGTTTAAAAATCCCTAACTAAATTACTGAACACTCAAAATGATAAAAGGGAGTATTAAAATATAAAACCACTTAAAATTACAATAAAACATTAGCCAAAAGGGGCTGAAGTTAAAACACCAGTGTGTCAAAACCAACTTCTCACTGTACTTGATAAAATTGAAAAAAGGGTTGATAAAAAAGATAAAGATTAAAACACAAAGTGCAAAAATATCATAAAAAATTTTAAAAAATGTAAAAAGTCATAGTCACAAGGATTTAAAACCCAAAACATTTAAAAAGATTTTTTTATTTTATTTCCAATGAGCTGCACAATCAGTCTTCCCAATGAGCAGACCTAGTGCGGTTCTCTAGAAGTGGTATCCACTCTTTCAGGACCACCACAATGGGTGAGATACGGTTGGCCATGTTAATTTGGACGTCTAGTTTCTGCCACACAAATGGCAGCACCGAGACTCTATTTGGATGCTAAAGTGCACTAGGAATTTAATTTTGCCGGAAATGCCAAGAGCCAATAAAGGCACTCCAGGGATCTTTTACATGCCGCATAATCATACGACATGGCCGCTGAGGATTTTCTGCATCCCGAAAATCCGATGTCCGGGCCGGGGATCGAGCCCGAAGGCTTCGGCTCAGAAGGCCGACGACAAACCAACTGCGCCACCAAGCCACACAAGTTAAAAATTAATTGATTTAAAAAGATAAGATATACAATATAGAAGTTAAAACACCAGGTAATAAAACTGTAGGATGTTTAAAAGATAAGATATACAATATAAGAGTAAAAACACCAGATAATTAAAGCTGAATAAGGTAAAGTGGTTCAAGGCAAGGCGGTGACGTTGTGAGGAGTCAAATTAATTATTATTATTTAAGGCTCCTCCAGAGCAGTATTAATAATTTGTTTAATGATGTTTCTACAAACATTGATGACAAAGAACTGTTGATCGTTTTTATCGAGTAAGTAATTTTGTCGGAGTGTCCGGAATCGATCACAATGATAAAGAAGGTGTTCAATTGTGTGTTGTTCATTACAGTTATTGCATGTATCAGGTTTGTTAAAATATTTTTTTCTGATAAACCCCGAACACTCCATGCCCCGTCAGAAATTGATTTAGATGGAAATTTGTTTGCAATCTGGTTGTTGACGGGGTCTTAATTCAAAAGTTTGCCGGCCTTTGTCGCTATTTTCCTAATTGGATTTCCACCTTGCCATTAAAATACGCTTAATATCTGTTTTTGCTTGTTCGGGGGGTCCTCAGTACCTGGAAATCTACAACGCTAGAACCAATGGCTTCTTTTGCTACCCTATCGGCAATTTGACTATAAAATCGAACCACAGTTTTATTTATGCAATGCTAAAAACCTTAAAGTAATTGCTAAAAAATAAGCCCAAAGATAATAAAAAAAATAATCGTAAAGTGACTAGAGCAAAGGTTATGATGTATTATGGAACGCAAAACTGCATGGCAAAAAGTAGAATTTCAACTGATGATTTTAATATGTTTGATCTTAAGGTGAAAAACGGAGTGAAACCCTTTCTTCAACAAAACTGTTTTAAACAGTTAAATATACGGAGAAATTCCGAAAAAAAAACGGGTACAGTGAAACTCTAGTGACAAATGTTATAATTCCTAGCATGTATTTTTTTTATTTTTTTATGTTTCAAACTTATGTATTTTATTGAACAAATAATGTTTAATTTTAAGTTCAATTTTTACATTTTGGCTACTGATTAAATTCAATATTTTGCTTTCAGCTAAATTTTAAAATTTTACTGGAGCCATCTAGAGTAGTTTCTTCTACCAGTGACTTGGTATTTACCATGACTGTAAATAGGTAATTAATTTCAATTTTTATTTCAATTTGCATTCTCCTTTGCTTGACAATCTGAGTGATTATGTTGCTTTACTCAAAAATTATATTGCTTATAAAAAAAAGTGAGCATTTAAACATATTGCGAAGTTAATTATAGCTTATTTTTTGTTTTTAAAAAAATTAAATATATATGAGTAGAGCATATATGTAAGAGAAGAAAGTTTATATGAACCATAATAAATGCCTTTATATGCATAATAAATGCATACCTAATAAATGCGATACATATATTTCTTATATGGCACCATAAATTCGGGTATTTCTCTATCTGTTGGCAACATTGTAGTTATTATTTATTTTTTTTAGGTTATCTTCAGTAATTATTTAAGTAGTGTTAAAAAATTAGTAACAAGTTAAGTATTTATTTAGATTTATTTTTGTTAAGGATAAGTCTTAAATAATAGTTTACGTTAGTTACACGTGAAGTATTTTGGAATAATTTTGTATTTTTATAGAAATAAAAACTTAGTTACGAAGTAATTATTAGATTTATTTTTGATCCCTTTTCACTTTATTTTTAATGCATCACTGATTGCATTCATACAAATTTATAAGCATAAGTTTGTAAGAAATTGATTATTAATTTGTACTAATTTCGTGCTCTTTTATTTCGAATATCAGCACAAATCCTGAGAAAAATGACACACTTTTCAATAATGTGTATGAAATTGAATTACCTGTTCGTGTGGAAGTGGCATTAGCAGTGAGAGGGTAAGTAAGATGTTCAGTTTAGTTAAATTACATTTGATATTTGAAAAACAAATGCTACTTAATTGCAAGTATTTAGTCGAAATACAAGTGCTGATTTTATCTATTTCAGAAATTTGTCAATAGGAATCATCTGGAAGATATTTACAAAATGCTAGAATGCTATTTCCAAATAAGCTATTTTCCATTTAAAACCACGTTATTTAAGATCTTTGCTTGTCCACGGTAGACCAAAACATACTTTTAAATCCCTGAAATTTATGTATTTTCAAATTGTCGCTTTTAACATGCTCTTAAACTAAGCTTTTCATAAGTTGATAAGTAACCATGAAATTTTTTTGAATATAACTTATTTAAATAAATTAATTGTTTTGTTTCCAATCAAATTTTGATTTTTCCCAGCAATTCTTACATGGGAGGTGTATAATATTCCAAACCTAGGCTTTAAAAATTTAATAAATGTTTTTCGTAAAAACGGAGATCCATGATTTACTTAATCTTCCTCTTAAAAACTATTTGTTTTCTTTAAAAAAAAAAAAGTATTTTGATTTGAGTTGACTTTTATAAGAGCTAATTTAATTCTAATTAAATAATTTTGGTTTAAAAAAATTAGCGGTGCTTACATCATTTTGTAATTGATCCGTATTTTTTTTTAAAAGTTAATAATAATTTTTTAATTTATAAAATTAATTAAGTATTAATTTAACTAATTAATAAACTTAATTATAATGTACTAATGAGGAAAGGGCTACCATACCACAATATATAAGTTTATAATCCTTTTATTTATTTACAAACTTATTCGTTGGTTTATTCACTGATTTGACAATACATTGATTAGCTTCTTTTCTTCCATCGTTCTTTACTTCTTTTATTCACTAGCTATATCAAGAATAATTTCCCATAACAATCGCTATAGCGACGTGATATTCATATATATTCAATTATTAAATGCTGAGCGCCAATCAATAACGATGAGTTAAGTCCATATCAATCCATTTCTCAGACCATATCATGTGAGATATTATAGAATTTAAAATAATTTATAAATTCGAAATTATGTATCGATATAAAGTCCAATTATTTTTGTAATTTTAATAAAATAAAAATGAATTTGAGAGGAAAATTAATAAAATCAAACCATAAAACGGAAGAAGCAATTTTTTTCACCATAACTGCTTAAAATTGGTAATTAATAGGCAAAATGGTTTAAAAAGCAATATTAGAAAAAGTGGATTCTGCAACTTTGGAAACTCTACCAACTTTTTGTCCAATTTATTTGAACCGGTTATTAATGCTTGAGTTATTTGTTTATTTATTTAATATGTAATTCATTATTTAAAGTTTGATTCAATGATTGATTCTATAATTTTGTTGTATTTGTTTTTTAAAGAGTTTCCCTTCCTGAAGTGATTACTTACAACAAATCTGAAGAGCTTGTTGAGGTGAAAGTTCGTGAGACTGATATCGGGCCAGAAGTCATACATGTCTATGAGGTATGACTTAAGAATAACTTTATTTAATCATTTTAACCTTTGACTTCATACCAAATATTCAGAGCATGCTATTGGCGTATCCATATTCTATGCCACGCGATGTTATATTGCACGCGACATATTTTTGAAGTTAAATATTTCAGTATTTATAATCAAGTTATAAATATTATATCAGTAATTAAATATTTAAAATTTCAGTTTTGCAGTATTTAAAACAAGTAGAATCTAAGTCATTTTTTTCAAATAAGTTTCTATAATTTGATGCGATGTCAGAACGAAACGTTATGTCTAACATTTTGTTCCCCAATCGGATTTTCATTCACGGATACTTATATACAAATTTAATAGAAAGATTTAGCTTTTTCACGTATCATTTCATAAGTTCTTGTACGTATGCTTTACCTAGGTACGAATACTGGCGACGGTTGGTACGAATTCTGCTACCTATCACAGTGCTAACGTAAAATTATCCCCTGTTGTAGACGAATCATGGGTTAGATTAGAATCTCCCTGCCGTCGGGCTGAGCGTAAAAGTTTTTATAGTTCTGCATGCGGGTGTAAGTTGTATAAAGAAAATGCTCTACGAAGACTAGTTTATAGTTTATCCCACTTGTCTCAGTTTCCTAGTCTTCTGGGTTGGGTTCACAATTACAAGGCTACGTAGTTGAACAGTGATTGTCGTAAACTCAGAATTAGGTTGGCTGTTTAACACCAGTTACAAAATAAAAATGTAAAAATTCACTTTTAATTTAAGTAATAGTAAATATCGTTTTTTAGTAAATAGTAAATATCGGTAGTTTTTTTAGTAAATATCGAATTTTTGGAAAGTTGGCATATATTGAAAAACATCTAATTCGTTCTATACATTTAGTGACTGGGATTGTGACAAGCATTTTTATTTCAGTTTTAGAAACTGATGAAAAGTTTAATGATTAGAAACGATCTGTTTAGTATCAACTTATACAGTATGTTAGTTTAAGGAGTTGATGAACTGTCTTCTAATATCATTAAAAACTGGCAAACGCAATTAATTTTAGTTGAAACTGGTAGAGGAACATCTAGAGCACGGATCTAGGTGGAAATTTAAGAAATAAATTTCAAAATTCTTTTCATTATGAATTGTTTTCTGAGGTTGGGTAAAGTAAATGGTTAGGCATAGATAAGTGCTGTATGATAGGGATATTTATTTTACTTCTGTGTTAACTTAAATAAGCATCTAATGCTCTGTATTTTATAATGAAATAGCTAAAAATATAATTTACTTGTGTGATTATGGCCTACATAGTAAATTTTAACACTGAAAAAACAATTGTTTTAAATTTTATTTTTTAAAGATAAGAATGACAGGAGAGAAATAACAATATAAAAGGCATATCATACTCTTAAAAAATCTACCAAAATAGCATAATCGTACAATATAATGGTATTTAAAGATGTATAAATGAGTTTTCATGCAAGTTTTTACCTTCATATGGCAGTTTTTTCATAGTAAACAAAACAATTTCCTTAAAATAACTAAATTGAATAAAAAATACATGTCCATTGTAAAAATATTTTAAATTTCCACTATAAATATTAATTTTTACACTCTCATTTATATTTTAACTAAAACCAAGAAACTATTACACTTTCGAAGAGAAACCTAATTTTAATAACCATGGGAAACATTAAATCTTTAATTTAATAATGCAAGTAAAAAATATATTTTAGCTTTTATTCTTTTAAATATAATAACTATACATTTATTTAAGAGCATTTTATTTCTAAAACAATATTTACATACGTTTTCTAAAGAAATATCTGCCAATTTTAGAACTATACCCACGTTACCCCACCCTGGAGTAATGTGTGTATATTAAAACATGTTCTTTTGAATGCATTACTATAAGGAAACAAACAAGCAAAATAGATAAATTACGCTTCATGCTTAGACTATACGAATCCAATGTATATAAAATGCATTAAAATTTTCAATAAAATAAATTTATTAGTTTAATTTTAGAGCCTTTATTAAAAATAAAAATAAAAACTTACTTTTATACCCACTTTACCTACCTGACCTTACTCAATTTAAAGTTTGAACCATGTGGGATTTAATGTAAATAGCTGGATAATCAGAATTCGTTATAAGTTATACAAAAAATAACTAAAAGGTTTGTTTTTACAAAAAAATAACCAGCCACAAGCCTTGCATATTCTTTGTGAATTGAACCAACATTTGGCTCCTGTGAAGGCTAAGTGATTGACCATTGTCCATGTGATCACTTTAAACGTCAACTTGCAGCATTCCGCCACCTCCCTAGCTTCAGAAAAGAGGAAAAATATTGCATAAAAATTGCAACAATTTAATCATATTATTCATAAAAATATTTCAAAACTAATATAGTGTGTTCCGTATAATCTCAGCCTTTAATTCGTGGAAGAAGAGATGAAATGCATTATTTGTAGCGTCTTTAAGAATGAAGCCAAATAGTTATACAATCCATTACGATTAGGAAATCCATATTTAAATGAGAGAAAAAGGGTGAAAAACGTTATCAAACCATGACGCTTCATTATCGAGTTCAACAATAGTGTTTTACATAAGCACTAAAACCAGTTCATTTATTACAAAGGGAAAGGTGAAAGAAGTTAAGAGACAGTAATTAAGAACTATATTCAGTTTAATCCTGCAAATATTTATTATTTTTCAATATTTACGACCCTATTTATTATTTTTCTGTATTTATATTAATAATGATTATAAGTATTAATTTAATGGTGGAATATTTTTTCGCTTGGTTGATCTGCGAAGTTTTAAATGCTAAAATCAAAAATGTGAATGAAATTAATTAAATATTTACCCCAAAAAATTTTAGTTTTTTAATTTTTTTATTTTTAACAACTTTAAATCACCGTTTTTTTTTTTATTTATTTAAATGAATGGCTTTTCATATTGTCTACTTTAATTTGTAAAGATAATTATATATATCGTAATTTAAAAAAATTTCTAAAACAAAATGGCAAAAAAAAAAAAAAAAATCAATAATCATTAAAAAAATTATTTTTTTCGTTAATTATTCTGTGGTAAACAAGTTTTCCAAAATTAAACAAACACTTTTCGACTTTTGTTGTAGCTAAATATAAAGTATGCATAGCATGAGGTATGCGTAGGAGTAAGCAAGCTAAAAAACTACCAGATGGGTAAGCATTATGAGAGAAATCGTTTGCCATCTCCCCCACCCCCTCCCCTTTTTTTTTCTTTTTTTTTTTAATGAAGCAGACAATTTATCATAAATAAAAAAGGTGAAATGCCTAAAGAATACAAACTACCCTACAGTGCACTAAACATACACTATTGCTAAATTAAGTATCACTTTGCCAAAAGGGAGTTGTCTGCAAACCAATTATATTTACATAAATTTTATTATTTGAGATCTAAAAAACTTGATCTTGTCCCTTACCTTCGATATGTTCTTTATTTGTGAAACGTTTTTTCTATTGAACAGATCGGGAACCAAGGCCCAAGCTCAATACAGCAAGCTGAAGTGCATATATTGTGGCCTACTTACACATTAGAAAAAAAATCACTTCTTTATTTGATGGATCAACCAGAAGTAAGAGGGAATGCACAGTGTGAAAAAGTAGATGTTAACCCACTGAATTTGCAGGTAATTATATGATAACGGTGGTGCAAGTTCGGGGCTGTGTGAGGTATCGCAATGGATTCGAAATTTATCACGATTATAGAAAGCCTCACACACCTTTAGCATTACATTGGAAATTATTCGAGCTCAGCTGAAGAGTCATGTCGCATCCCCCTCAGAGCCCCAAACTTCCACAATTGAACTTCTACTTATTTCGAAAACTTTTAGCTACATCAATGACTTCAAATTGCACTTAGTTGAGTTTTTTGCTGATAAAGGATCAGCGACTCTGGATGAGCGCAGAATCATAAAGTTATCAGAAAGAGGTCATCAAACAAAATAGAAGATACATGCTGATCAAAATTTCTTTTTGCATACAAAGAATTGAGTTTCATTTCACACTGAAAAACCGAAATCACTTTTTTTGCCTATCCAATATTTAATGAAAAAAATATATATATCATCATTGCTATCGAAAAAAGGTTGGCATGTTTCGAGTGCTGGAGCATCATTTTCTCCATTTCATTTTGAGCGCTCAAATTGGAGCATCATTTCAATTTGAGTTGTCCTCTAGAGTAGGAAGGGAAATGTAAATAACAATGAAACAATAACACTACGGTAAAACCTCTTGGGTAAAAACCTCTTGCTGGGGTGCTCAAAACATGACGACCTTTTTCGATTTATATTATAAAAGCTAATAAGGTTTGTTTGTTTGTTTTTTCTACTATTGCCAAGTAGGCACTCACTCTAATCTCGTAAGACAAAACCAAATAAAACTTCGTTCCTCTAGTTAAAATAGCAAAAATTATTATATTCAGATTAAATTTTTCTTTTAATATTTCGACAATTGGATTCCTGCTAGTGACGTCATCGCAGGTAAATCGGGGCATTTTTCAATCCAGAAGTCAATCAGGTTCAACACACGCACGTGTCGTCGCTTACAGCTATACGATTAAACCTGATTTAAATCACATGATTGGGCATAATCACTTCACTTCTTCTCGAGTTGCATGTACCCAATTGATTCTTAACATTTTTTTTTTTTAATAGGAAGTTAGAAAAAGACCCAGAAATCAAAATATAAGCATCCAAGACTTGAAACAACAGATTTTATTCGGCACTTTAAGTTCGAAAGAGACTGAAAAGAAGGCAGAGAATACAATTCGCAGGAAAAAGCGAGATAATGAAGATTATATAATGTCTGATGAAGGTGAAGATCATTTTCTGAGCGATGAAGGACTTAATACATTCCAAGAAGAACTGGTAATCTATTTTAATTTGTATTAATCAAGTTAAATCAATTCATTTTATCATAAAGTGTCTTCTGTAATCAGCACCTTTAATGTATATTTTTGAGCCCATTTTAAAAATGAAGTTAAAATAATGCGCATTGGAAGGTGCGAATATTTTTTTAAACATTGTTTGCGCTTAAAGTAAGGTTATAAGTAGTTATTATAAAACAGAATATAAAGTATAGTATAAGTTCCAGTTTATCATTTTTTACATATTTGTTTAAATTTAGATATAATTGTGACCAAAATCATTTTAAATCAAATTTATTAAATCAGAAATGAAATGGCGAGGCATAAAATTTTCCACCACTTTAAATATTCAAGAAAATCTCCCTCCGATAACGGCAGAACAATAGAAGTTAACAAGTATGCTGAGAATTACTCACAAACAAAAAAGCTAGCTAAAAAGCATCAAATCCCGTTCATTGTCAGAAGAAATTGAGAGAAGGGTAACAGACTATTCTTAGGAACACCTTCAAGTTCCATCCCGCAATCAAATTGATTTTGGTGCTTTTAATCCCATCTTCATTAACGGTGATTAGACAGATTTGTATTACGTTCTTGTTTTTTTCTTAATTAAATATTATTTTCAAATTTATTTTTTACAAGGATCCTAAAAATGTATGTTATGGGAGGTAACAATGGAACACTCTGTATTTTTCATGGGAAATATGCACTTGAGAAAAAAGTATGGTCAAAACTTACAAAAAGGGGGGTTAAAATGTACCGTATTCCTGGCTGTTTGGGAACACCAGAAGGCATGATAATTTTTACCTTAGCGCTCTGGTAATGATTTTGGAAAAATTAGCAATAAAATATGGTTTTATAATATGTGATAAAATATGATAAATGTGGCAAAAGTTTGTAATTTTATCATGATACCTTCGAACATTACATAAAAAACATTTATTCAGTTAAGTTTACTTTTCAATTTTCTAAATTTTTTTTTTTTTTTTTTGCTAAATATGTGATAATAAGAACTATAATTTTGAAAACCAGAATTTTTGGTAAACCGTTACCATAGTAACGGAAACATTACTAAACGAATGGTTTAAATACCATAATTTTTGTTTTATTAACCAAAATTATCTTGTTGTTTTTTACCAAAATGTCTACCTATGGTAATTTTACCAGTTATCTTTTTTCCGTGTGTAGAAAAAAGGAGGGGAAGTCGTATGGGTGGAGAATTTTTAATCAGGAAAGACAGTTGCTACCATATAAAGTTTTGTAAAAGCCATCTCATTTTTTTTTTTTTTTAAACTGAAAACAGTTTATGTTGTAGGCTTAACACGCAGTAATTTGGGCTCTGTTCTGCCTTTAGTTATTTAAGGAAAATAAAATAACTATCCGTTATGTCATTTTCATTGAAAATCTATATGGAGATAACAAATATTTACTCAAGGATGTCTCATATCTTATACCCTTAGTTATATCTTATACTCTTATTACCAAGGATGTCTCATACCCTTATAGAGACATTTTTTCTAGTAATATAGTGTTAAAATTTTTCTTGAAATTTAGATTGATTTTTAAAATTAAATTTAATTGGCTTATTGCCGAAACATAATCGGAATTTTAAGGCCTTTTTTTTCGTTTGGTGGGAAGGTTGGTTGAATTTTTCAAATTTTACCTACTATAAAGAATTAATTATAAACTTGAACTTTTGTGCTTATAAAAATCAAATTTATTAATTATGTGTTTATAACAAAGACTGCCGAAGTCAGTTGGTGTATAATAAAGTAATAAGACTCAAAAAGTAAAAATTTCTTTACTATTTTTTAATATGAACATTTATTAATTTTTATGCAAAACTAAGAAGTGAAATTAGACTAAATTGATCGTTAACTAAATAATGTATGAAATATATAACTAATTCATTTAATCTTTTTTTCCAGTCCTGTGGACCTACTTTATGCACTAAAATTCGTTGCACTATATCAACTCTAGAAAAAGGGGACCAAGTGATTTTCAATATACGTTCTAGGTTGTGGAAAGAAACTTACAATGAAGTAAATTACGTTAATTTTTTTATTTATTTATTATAAATGAAAAAATTATTTAGTCCGTATAATTTATCCTATAATTAATATATAGCTTCTAATAAACTTTACAATAAAAAATATTATTATTCTTTTATTTATTTTTTTCTATTCAACCTTCTTTATATAAAACAAACAACAGATATTTTTTGCCGTTTCTTCCTTTTCTGTTTATTAAATTCGGGCGTTATAAGTTAAATTTTTGTCACTTAAGTATTTAAGCTTTATTATTAAAAAAAAAAAAAAAAATAACGGTTCTTTGATTGTTTCTTCTTTTTCTGTTTGTTAAATGCCACATTATCCACTTCGGACTTGTATCACCTTTAGTATTTAAGCCTTATTATTATTTTTAAAAAAAAAAACATTTTTAAAAAACGGATCTTTTATCGTTTCTTCGTTTTCTATTTGTTAAATGTGGACATTATCCATGTCGGACTTTCTCACTTTTTGCATTTCAGCTTTATTATTAAAAAGCAAAAGATCTTGGTAATTTATTTCATTTCTATTTATTAAATTCGAATATTATCAAGACCTCCTAGAAAGAGTAGGCCTCAGCACGGGTTACCATAAATATCCTTTAGTAGTCCAAACGTAATGACATATTTCGTATTTTCAACCACTGCGCAGCTTAGCACCCCGAACGTAATTTCATCTTTCTTATTTTTCATCAACTGCGCTGTTAACTTTGTCACATCGGACTACTAAACTGATCCAGGCTGATGCCTTCCTTCTTCCTTCTTTTTTAATCTAGGAGGCGTAGATATTATCCATGTCGGACTTACCCTTTCTATATTTAAGCTTTATTCTTAAAAAGAACAAGAGATCTTTTTATCAATTCTTCATTTTCTATTTGTTAAATGCAGAAAATATTCATGTTGAACTCATCTCACTTTAGGTATTTATGCCCCTATTTTTAAAAAAAACGCACAAATATTTTGTTGTTTCTTTCTTTTCAATTTGTTTAATTCGGACCTTATATGCACCTGATATGTATCACTTTTTTCAGTTTCTGCAGGAAAAAAAAATAGAATAATTAAAATAAATACATTTTTAAACAAAATGCTAACAGATTCCGTACCCCCATGATCTTATTTATGAAGCTCTAACATCTGGATAAGTTCCTCCAGTAATAAATTACAAATGTCACATCAAAAATATGAAAACGGAGACTGATGATAGTATTTTTATGCCATTCTTATGTTACTTTTCCCTGGAGATAATAAATCTGAGAATTGAGCTTTTCTTCAGAAAGAGTACTTCTCAATTCTTATTCTGAAACATTTTCAAAATTAAAAGATCAAAATTGCATTTTTTTTTATGAACTTAAAGAGTATGTAATATAAATGTCTGTCAGAATAAAATTTTGTTGAAAGCTGAATCTAGTGATAAAAATTAAAGTATGTTTTTTTAGATTGGTTTGAGTGAAGTAATGACGTCCTCGAAGCTTGTAACTCGCATCACAGCTCTACCGTATGGTGTTGATCCTGGATATTTGCCTTATAAAGTGTTTGTGGTAAGAAAACTTCTTTTCTTTTTTTATTATTAACCCAAAGAGCGTAGTATTTATTTCTTTACTATTTTTTAAATACCACATTTAGTACTTCAGCAGTTTCATGTCCTTTTTTTCATTTGTTTCATTCATTTTACTTCTAGTGTTTCAAAGTTAACCTTTTAGCGAAAATGGAACACCAATGTCCCTTAGTTAAATTTTCTTTCTGACGACGCTCTAATTACCAGCAAAAATATATTTCGATATTTTTAAATTTTAAAAAAAAAAACTGTTAGATTATCGGAATATCTGTTAGATTATCGGTATTACATTTGTACTAGAAATATAAAATTCGAGAAAAGTAGTTTGAATTTTTTTTTTTTCTTTCTTATTCAAAAATTTATTAGTAATAAAACTTGTAAATAAAAAAAAAAATTCAATAATGGTTAACTGTTTCTCTTCGATCTAAATAATAACTAATAATTGCAAATTTGAAAAATTATTTTTTGGAAGAGAGCCGTGTTTGGAAGTTTTTTCCTTTAAAGCAGAGAAAAGCACTAGTGTTTCATGCTATATTACATAACCATAAATTATAAAAATGTTAAATATAATATTTTTTTTACTTATTTTGACTTAAATTAACACAAAATAATGAGAAAAAAAATATGAGAAATATATTAAATAAAATTTCGGCGTCAAAGGGTTAGTAGAATTAAATGATAATGCTTATATGTTTTTTTTTTTTTTTTTTTTACATATTTTTCATTACTTCTAATTTATACTATTTACCTGAATTGAAACAAAATTCATACCGTAAAAGCTTATGTAGTTTCTTATGTAATGTCAAACAAATGATGAATAATATGTAATAGTTCCACTATAGTTTGTCTACGGTAAGAATTCCCCCCGCCACAAAGTCTGAGGCCGTCTGCTGCTATGGAAACAAGAATAGCGCATTTTAGGGAGGGTAGCTTCTCTTCACTCTAGGGCTAACACAATAGACAAAAGAAAACGATTTCCTTTCTCTCACGGACCAAAACCTGTCCTAAACAGTGACCCCACACTCTGCTTGAAATAGTTATACCTCGTTACTATAGTCAAAGTCACGGGTCCAGACGAATGGCTAGGGGAGTTTTTACTTTAGACAAACTATACATATTTGCTTCAATAATTCCTGCCAATGTCTAAGAAACTTGTAGTGATATTTGTTTGAATTGACTCTAAAATAACTTCTTTCATAATTTACAGGTATCAACAAAAGTTAGCTTACTTGATGTAGCACATGCACCATATATGATACCTTGGTGGATTATAATTTTAGCTATCTGTTGTGGTCTTTTATTATTAGGTCTATTAGCATTGCTTTTATGGAAGGTAAATTTCACATTAAATATTTCGTACAATATCAGATATCCTTAAATTTTTTATTTGAACTAGAAATTCGAAGTAAATGCCAATTTGTGTTTGCAAGCTTATTATAAAATTTAGTGTCAAATTGTCATTTCATTAATTTATAGATAACAAAGTAGTAAAAATAACATTACTTTAATTCATTTATTGATTTTTAATAGAGTTTATTTATTTTTTTTTATTTATTAATTATTTAAGAAACATCGATTTACACATTTATCGGCCTTAATCCATAATCATATTTTGATAAATAAATAAAAATTTTACGTGATTTTTTTCATTAATTATTTGCTAATTATTCTTCATTACACATTCATTTGTTGAATTGTCAATACTTACTTTAGGTAATGTTGCAAAAAAAATAATAATTTTTGTCTCTCGTCTAAATTGTTCATTTCTTGGAAAACTATACAAGGCTTATTTTAATTCTGATAATAATAATCCAGGGTTGTTTTATTTTCACATCAAAAACCTTTTTTTAGCATGACAGAAGTTAAAACCGTGTTTTTATCGGTTAAAACCATCAAAAATCTTTTTATTTTTTCTTATGTTGTAGTACAGTAGACAATAAAAAATAAAAAAATTAATTAATAATAATTTTGCCATTAGATATAATTATTTTAATGTACGACCAAACGTTAATTATTGAACAATGACACGTAAATTATTAAACAATTTCATGAGAACTTGTCATAAAGGGATAAATTGTATTTCTTATACCAGTAACCAAAATAAGAGAAGTTAAAACTTGAAATGTTCTTAAAGGAATGCTAAAAAATAATTTCCCAAACTGTTTCGTGTTTCATTTCTCTGTTATATATATATATAAACAGAATAGGTATCACAAAATTATATTTAAGCGAGTAAAAAAAAATACTATAAATCATTACTAAAAAAATTTGAACTGAAAACATGAAAAAAAGCGGATATGTGTTAAATGCAATAATTAGAATAACTATCGGAAACACTTTCAAGTTTCATCCCTTACACAAAATCAACCAAATGCTATTTTTAGGTCTGCTCAATTACAATTTTGTTTTATTTCAATAAAAATTTTAATTTTGTTTTGCGTTTAATAATTTATCTGAATCATCGAAACATAATTATGAAGACTGGACCATACTGCTTACGTTACTTTAAGCCATAAGATAAGGTCCAGCTCTTATTTTTTTCTTCTTTTGGCTTATTTCTGACAAGGAATCAAAATATATTAGGGGGACAGGAAAGTAATGTCGTTTCGGCGCATTAAATATTCGTTAGTATTGAAAACCAACTCAGTTTTTATTTTCTTCGATAAATTTCGATTAATTTTCGATCTGGCATTGAAAGGTTGTTGCTAACGAGAGAGAATATATAATTGATTAAAAATAAAATCTTTATAACAAATATCAAATGCACCGAAACGACATTGCTTTCTGGTCCTCCTAATATAATTATGGTAGGCTAGTTAGAAAGTCCGGCTACTTCAAAACTACCGACGTCACTCTGCAATGAGCCTAAAAGGCTTAATGCAATAAACAGATGACGTCAGCAGCTTTCTAAGAACCGAATTTTCCGATTAATCTATACATGTACATTAAGAGCAGTGTTTATGGAAAACCCTGCAGAAAAAAATAAAACTCTTATTTACAAACTTAAACTTTTTTTTATTTTCTGTTCGCTAACTTTGTTAACTTTTTTTATGTTAACGTTTTTTTATTTTCTGTTCGTAGCTGGGTTTCTTCAAAAGAAAAAGACCCCAAGAAGAAATGCCAGAAAAAGAGCCACTAGGCACAACAAATGGCTATAGAATGGACAGCGGTGATGCAGCTTTGTGATAATAGCAAGTCATCTAAAATACATTAATACTGTATATGTACTCTATTTGCTTTTACTCCAGATGTGTACTTAAATGTGTTGATGGATGTTTTTAAGGGATATACTTTTTGATATCATCGCCTTTATAATACTCTCAGGACTTTTCCTTGTGTTCACTGCCTTTACAAAGAGTGACAAATCTAAAAATTTTATAAAGCAAACCTTATGTGAAATAATCAAACAAACAAAAAATTGCCACCTTATCAGTGTAAAGCTTGCGAAAACGTCCTTGTTCAACTTCCGTTTTTTGTCTTATTGCAAATGCATCATGTTGATGTTTGAAAGTGACAATATTGTGCAGCCAGTTTGGATATCTCTTTATTTATATTTGTGATAACAATTTGACTTCGTCCATCTGATGAAATATAGCAAAGTACTGGTTTTTAATGAAAAGCAAGTACATTTATTTAAAAAAAATTATAATACAAAATTTGAAGAAAACAGTAAAGCAAAATAAACTTGCTTTTTTTATGAAAGTAAATCTTGCAAAAACTTTCTATTCCTGTCCAATTTCATTTGAGTTTTGCAGCAAATGCATTTCGTCCTCGTTTGAAAGCGACAAATATCTAAAGATTGTGTAGTAAATCATTGGCTTTATATTCTTGATAACACTTTGACTTTGTTCATCTGATGAAATAAAGCAAATGGGTTTTAATGAAAAGCAAAGATATATAAAAAAAAATCTTGCAAACTTTTTTGAAAACCATCAAGCAAAATAAACTTGCCTGTTTATCAGAGTAAAGTTTGTGAAAATTTCCTAATAAGAATCCGATTTTATTTGAGTGTTGCTGCAGATACATTTTATTCTCATTTTAAAGTGACAAGGATTTTGTAGTAAATGTGCGACTAGTTTCAGACGAATTTGTTATCCCTGGATTTGTATTGCTTCTGACACTTTATTCAACAGACAAAATGAAGCAAAGTGATGATTTTTAATAAAACGCTGATGTCAAGAACAAAATATAATGAGACATTAACGAACATTGATATTTTTAATATTATCAACTATACTGACTGATTATTCAATTGAGAAAAAAACATCAGCATTAACTTCTTAATGCAGATATTCAGTAGCTTTACACACACTTGCCAATGTAACTTTACAAACATTCTCAGTACATTTACAAAACTATATTTTATGTCTTTACAAAATTCTGAGGAAAATTGATATCGCTTTAAGTTGCGACTAATAATTTGACTCGGTTTCGATCATAATTTACAAAAACTCTTGTGATTCAAAGTTACCCATCTAAAGAAACATATATTTAATAATTAGCCATTGTGCTTTCATAAAAAATGAGCAATAACGTCAAAAAAATGCGGGTGATCTTGCTTCCTATACTAAATATTATGAGGTAAAAAAATTAAACGTTATGCTAATTAACGTTGTTTTTCAATGGCTAAATAACGCTTTTATGCGAACACTGTGCTCTTTTTATAACTGCTGCAAGATTGCAACAGTTATTCATGGCTGTTACGTCGAGTTTAGTTTATCTTTAGCAAGCGCCCTCTATGCTTGTTCTGAAAATAGAGCTAAACGTCAATAAAAGAAAAGCCACAGTTTTGTGAAACTGAAAAAAGTTCGTAATTCATTTTTTTTTTTTTTTTTTTTTTTTTTTTTTTTTAATATTTATAAAGTAACTTTAACGTTGCATTATCTGGGCTCATAATTTAAAAAATACTTAGATCTATTCTTTGATTTTTATAAGTTTTAACCGGGAGAAAAAATCCCGCCAAATTGGCAATGTTTAAAAAAGTTTAATTACTTTTAAAATGTTTAAGTTATTTGCCCATTCTAAAGCAACACCTCCTAGAAGAGAGAAAGCATTCACACTGGTGACCATGGCTGAGAAATTCGATCCTTTAGTTGTCCGGACGTTGCGACATCTTTTTTATTTTTCCCACTGCGCAGTTTTGTAGTCGGGACATTGTAAAATCTTTCTTAACACATCGGCTAATAAGTTTACGGTCTGACATACAGATGGCGCCCTAAATGCAGAATTAGTATTTTGTTTAGCAAGTCCTAACCTTTAAATAAAAGGTGTCAAAATTTTATAACGATATGTAGATTGATTTTAAAGTTACATTGATTTTAATCTTTGGCCTCAAAATAGGCGTTTGTTTCGGCAATCACTTCCTCATTCGTGCTGAATCTCTTACCTGCGAGCATTTTTTTTTTCAAGGCTGCAAACAGGTAGAAGTCACTAGGAGCCAAATCTGGTGAATAGGGTGAGTGAGGGTGAATAGGGGGTGTCTGACACAACGTCAAACAGCTCTCGGAATCATCAATTCGTTGTTGTTTTTGGTCAACTGTTAGCACACGCGGCACCCACTTCGAAAACAGCTTTCTCATAAACAAATGTTCGTGCAAAATTAAGCCTACACGCTCTTTTGATACATTTAGAGTATCAGCTTTGTCATGCAACTTCACTTTGCGGTTTTCTATAACAATTTTGTGGACTTTTATTATGTTTACCGGATTAACCACATCTTTAGGGCGTCCAGAGCGTGGCGCATCTTCAACATTTGTACGACCACGTTTAAAATCAGCAAACCAGTCAATAATGATCGATTTTCCTGGTGAAGAACCCGGATAACACTTATCGAGCCAAGCTTTAGTTTCTACCGTGTTTTTTTCCATTAAATAACAATGTTTAATAAGGACACGAAATTCTTTTTTATCCATTGTTTCAATAATATAAATAGGTGTTCGATTAAAATCACTGTAACTTTAAAATCAATCTACAGATCGTTATAAAATTTTGACACCTTTTATTTGAGGGTTAGGACTTGCTAAACAAAATACTAATTCTGCATTTAGGGCGCCATCTGTATGTCAGACCGGAAACTTATCAGCCGATGTGTTATTTAACCCCCACTGCGCAGTTTACGTTCGTTACGTCGAACTACTAAACTGATCAGCGCAGAGGCTTTCTCTCTTTTAAGAGGTGTTGTCCTAAGCTCGAATATTCTTTATTACAAGATGGTATACATACCTTAAAATTATACATTTGCCTCAAATGTAAGGCATTTAAAATGTGGCTTTCTTATTTCTCTTGACGTAATAGCTTCGAAAAACACTGTTAATATTGTACTTGATAATGATTTTAAAAGCTCAAATTGTTGCATACGCTGAATTGCAGCTAAAGGATTTGCATCACAAACCTTTTTTTTAAATATTTCATACATGAAGAGCTGATAACTTATGTATGAATGTTTACTGTTATTTGTGTAGTTTAATTGTTATTTATTGTATTTAATGTGCTAATCAAAATGTGGTGGATGAATTAATTACCGTATTTCATTAACAGTTAATAAGTAAATATTATTTACCTTTAAAAAGAGTCCAGATTAAAAACTGTTAATCTATATTTTTATTGTCTCTTCTGTTACTGAAATAATTTAAAATGTCTACAAAGTGTAAGAAATTGTGTGTTTCAAAATACAGTGTGTTTTCTAATCTTTAGAATTATGTAATGAATATATTATGTAATCTGTAATCTATGTACATTATATTATGTAATCTAGAAAAAGAATCGAAATAGTTTTACAAAAACAAACTTCGTAATGAGGAATGATGGAAAGTTTTTATACAAATATTAATTATAACAATTAGTATTCTAACTTTTCCATATGAAAATTTTTTATACATAAAAGTTGTATTGATTTTATTTCTTAAAGAGAAAAAAAATTATTTTAAAAAAAGGTTCTTGTATAAAAACTAATGTGTTAATTCTTCATCAAAAATCGTAAGTGTTTCAAAGACATTGCCATCGTAATTTTTTTCCTTCATTTTTCTTCTTTTTTTTTTATATCTTTGTAAGCGAAAAAAAAAATTTAATAAAAAAATTATTTTAAAAATATTTTTAAAAAAATCATAAAAAATGCTGATTACCTTTATTGTAGTAGAGAGTTGATTTAACACAGTGTACAAGTTTTAGAATATAAACTAAACATAGAAAGAAATACATTGAGCAGTGCAAAATTTTATTATAAACTTTGTTCTTTATATAAAAAAAAAAAGTTGTAAATTATTAATATAAAAAAACAGTTGTTTTTAACATTGTAATCTTTTAATTTATATTACAGTTGCCTCTGAAAGTAATTTGCCTAAACGTTTGGTAATTTTTCTATAACCTTACAAATTACTGTTATTTCTCTATAATTTTTATGCTAATCGGATTATTTTTATACACTAACTCTAGTATGCTATCTATTATTAAATATTCTTGTGTTAAATATGTTTTTTATTTCAGTAAAAACTTTTTTGCCTTCAGATTAAAAAAAAAATTTCAAAATCTTTGCTTCTCAAGTAAATAATTGTAACAACAACTGTAAATAAAATATTTATTAATTTTTCTCTTGGTTTTTAATGAATGTACAGCATGGAAAAAAAAAATGGAAAAAACGAGTAGCATAAATTTGCTTATTTTTATTCGTCCAAAGGACTTTTCAATTTCAAGACGTTTAAAATTATTAAGCCTTAGTAGTGAAACTTTTTTGCGGCCAAATATTAACAATAATATTATTTTACATCCTTTTTTAAACACTAATTTTTAGTTCTGCAATTGTATTGAAAGCAATTGCATACAATTGCTTTCAATACAATTGCATTATGCATATAATGCTAACTGCATACAATTATGCATTACTTTTAGTTCTCTAACTGCATACAATCTTTTAAATGAAAATATTGTAAGACTTAGAAAGTGCTGACCTCAGAAAATATCCTCGAAGTAAAATATCCTGAGTGGTAAAAGGATCATTGGTTAGAGTCCCCTTGCAGTGAGGCAAACCGTGGGAGGTTTTCGGGGTTTTGCTCTCCGTCTAACGCAATGCAGGTTAGTTCCATTCAAAAGTCCCCGACGAAAGCAAATTTTTCCCAATACCTGATCCAGGAGTTCTCTTGTCATGTGGATTGGGTTCAAAATTACAAGACTACGGAGTTGAACATTAGTAGTCGTCAGCCCGAAATTGGATCGGCTGCTCGACGACGGTAATAAAATATATAATATAAAATAAAATTGCTAAGAAAATAAAAGAAATTAACAGCAAAAATATTTCACCAGGGCTTTAAAGCTCTTATAAAGCTGATTGGCATTAAAAAACACCAAATCAACGCGCCATTAATAGATTTTAATAAAATATAGGTTTCAATTTTTTTTTAAGAAAATATTCCTTCTTTTTCTTTTCTTTATTTTTTTTTAGTTAAAATTCGTTTCGCTAGGTAAAGGTTTTGCAAGTAAGATTTAGCGAAGGAAATCCTTAAAAATAAATTCATTGGCTCGTGTTTTTAATGATAATAAATAAGTGCACAGTCTGACTTTTTTTTATTTGATTTTCAGTTGACTTTTTGAAGTTGCTTGTTTGTTTTACTATTTATCAAAAGTGCCATTGAAATATTTAGCATATTTGTATTCTATGACGTTAACTAATGTTGAACTGAACATTTATATAAAAATTCACCACTTTACCCTCCATACCACACAGACATGAAAAGAACACGAACATACACTCAAATGAACATTAAATCCACTCTCACTTGAACAATATAAGTTTAGACTTCATATTGGTCAATAATATTTAAGTTTTTGACTGAACGATTTTAAATCTCGAAATACCTGAAATTCCATTTATTTAAATAAGTGGTTAATAAAAGATATTATTTTCTTGAAATTCTTTTTGTTGCGACTCCCCCCCCCCCTTTGTCTTGGTGGTCAGAAAGCTAATTCCGCCAACAACAAAGAAAGGTATGTTCATTCAGAGAAAGTACGTTTTTGTATCTAATTTCGTTACTTAAAATATCTCATGAAGTAATTAATTAGTATGTTTGAGATCACCCTCTCGATTGTGATCTAAAGCGTGAAGATCAATCATTAGATCAAAAGTTATTCAGAGTGGTCTGTTTTTATTTTGCTCACTGTAGAGTGACAGGAAAAAAACCGACCATCCTGATTGACTTTTAAACTAATGATCAGATCATTAATTTCAATGACTCAATCTTAATGGTTTGTCTGAGGGGAGGGACTTAAAATATAATTAATTAATGCAGACGATATTTTAAGGTACGAAAAACGTACTTTCTCTAAATAAATAAACCTTTTTTTTTTTTTTTTTTTTTTTTGATGAATCCTAATTTCTAGCTTCTCAAATATTCTGCAATCTTAGAAATATTGTCCCAATAGTTTGGTCAGAAGATAGGTCCAAAGTTTGAATCCGTTAATGTTAATTTTACTTTTTGCGTATTTCCCCTTATCTCGACAACTGTTTTAAGCGAATTAAAAACATTTTGCACACAATTGTAACATTCGTTTTTCCAAAGAGAATTTCAAGAAAATGATATCTTTTTTTTAACCACTTATTTAAATGAATAGAATTTCAGGTATTTCGAGATTTAAAATCGTTCAGTCAGAAACTCAAATAATATTCGGTATTCAGGCAAAAACTTAAATAATATACTGTATCAACTATCTATTTACAACTATCAGTTGGCGTTAAAGTCATTGGTCAGGTGTCTATACATATATCAGTAATCGTCTTCTTCTATCCAATTAATGTCATTCTAATTTGTTGTTTTTTTAATTAGTTTTTCAACAACAAAAAATTTTTTATTTATGAAATTTTTGCTGTTGAAATAAATAGAAAAATATATTACTTTTTTTAAAAAAACCTTGCTATTTTTCCTAATTAATGCAAAGTTATTAATGATTTAACACCACAATCGAAGAATTGGATTGACTGAACTTCAGACTCAACAAAATGTGAACAAAATTTTTTGAGTTGGATCTGAATCTGTTTGAGTTGGTAATTTTTACGATATTTTGAGATATTGAGAAAAGTTAAATTAAAATTAATATTTTAAAAATGATCTAGGACAAAATATTAATGATGAAGTGAAAAATAAAATAAAGCATGAATGACTCTTAAGGAATAGTCAGAATTCAGTAATTGGTGTAAAGAGACATATGAGATTAGTTCTTGTTTTTGATTTATTTGCTGCAAAAAGTGAATAAATTGAAAAAAAAAAATTGTAGAAAAAATAATCAAGTTATTGATATAATATATCGACAATTCTTATGGAAAGTGAGCTTTTAACTTGAAAAATTACGTTAAATAACGCTAGACCGTGTAAATTGGTCAAAAAATAAGTTCTGTTTTAAAATCTTTTTAAAGTGGCTCCCTTGAATATAAGATTTAGATTCGAGAATCCTCTGCTTCTGTTTTTTTTAAACATTTTGTAACGATGCTGTTTCCATGACAGCGCAACGTTGAAACAATGAAAAAAAAAAAAACATTTTTCAATATTGCACGCAAACAACTAGACTAATGAAAAATATCGCCAAATCATCCAAAAAATATTAGTAATCTGTAACAAAAAAAGCCATGCCGATCGTTGAAGCCAATCAACAGATATTAGGGAATGTCTTATCTGCAACTACAAACGATTTTCATTAATGGAATTTCGTATTTTTGATATTTAGCCTGAGCTAAATGGAGCCGGAAAGTGGTGATATCACACTATCAATAAATCACACTATAAAAATAAAAATTTAAAAACTGCTAAAAAAACGCGATTTAAATCGGTGCTTTCGCTTTAAGGTAATTCAAGAACATACATGCATACAGACTTTCACTTTTTATATAGAAATGCGTATAAAAACACATTTCAAAACATGCGTATAAAAACACATCACGCTGTTTCAGATAGTTTTCAAACTATTAATTCTATACCGTCATACCACGTTCCTTTTGCTGAATCTGAAATAATGAATCAAAAATAGATAATTATTGATGAATGTGCAATAAACTCCGTTCTTGATTCAATAGAGCTGTAAGAGAAAAAGCGTCTGTTCAGCCGTTAAATTTAAAGCGCCTGCAGCTAAAATTGACTCTGCGCACCCCAAGTTCAAATTTCAGAACGCTAGCACGAATGATTCCAAGAAAAGACACAGGCAAAACTATTCCTTTGATTATTATAGATATTATTATCCTGCTCTTAGTTATTGTTATTCTGTTCACTGCAGCAATAACAAGTAAAAAATTATCAAACATTCAATAATATTATGAAACATGCATATTAATGACTGACTTTGGAGCAAGCCGACTAAAATGTCAAATCTCAACTTCCTCCTGTGAAATACCACAACTTTATGTAATATTTACATAAACTTATTATTTTTCTGTTTTCTCTTGATTTCTGCATAAGAATCAGACCCGTTCTTTGTGATGGAAACCACAGTGGTCAAGGTTACGTCAAAGGTGTGATGAATCTCTCGAAATAAATCGTGACACAAAAAAATATGGGAATAAACCGGTCAGGTATATAAGGAAAATTTAAGATTACGCATTGTTTTAAATCAATGAAAATGTCGTTACAAACTATCGTAACTGTTGCATTGATTGTAACGATCTCCATTAGCCTATTGCACGGTATGTTTCTTTTAATTATTTATATTTTAAAACATAAACTAGCAAAGGGAAAAAAGATTTTCTTAAGATTTTTTTACATAAAATTAAAGTTCTTTGAAACAGTGGGTAACTAAAAGCACTTACAATGAAATGTCTCATTTATATAGTGAAGATATATATATTCTGTTATTTCAGTATTTATCAAATATTATTAATTATAATAAATGAAAACAATCACCTACGGATTTTAGACTTCTTATTTATTTATTTGCTTATAATTTTTGAAACTATTTTTGTGATTACACGCACATATTCATTAATAAAAATTCAATTATTTGTTTATAAAAATTCAATTATCAACTATTTATATATGAAACTAGCAGAAAAAAAGATTTCCTTAAGATTTTTTTACGTGAAATTTAAAAGTTTATTAAAACTTTGAAACATTTGGTAACAGAAAACGTTTATCTTGAAATGCCGAATTTATGTAGCGATGATATTTATAATCTTAACACAAATATCAATGATAAATTCATTAATAAAAATTCAATTATTTGTTTATAAAAATTCAATTATCAACTATTTATATTTGAAACATAAACTAGCAGAAAAAAAAGATTTCCTTAAGATTGTTTTATGTAAAATTTAAAAGTTTATTAAAACTTTGAAACATTTGGTAACAGAAAAAGTTTATCGTGAAATGCCGAATTTATGTAGCGATGATATTTATAATCTTAACACAAATATTAATGATAATGCGAATGATAATTTCTGATATTTATTAGCAATGATATTTATTACCCAACAGATATTAATGATAATAATAAGTAAAAAAAAATCACTTATATTTTTAAGATTTCACTTTTTATTTATTTATTATTATTATTTTTTTTTTTTTTTATTTATTTCGGAATATCTTTTTTGTGTTTTCTCTCCCATATTCGATAATAAAAATATAGAAAATAAAATTTCACCGTCCAATTAACAAAGCATAAGGAAGTAAATTTTAAATTTTTTTTTTTACAAGTTCCTAGTTTTGTATATACAGTCAAAGTCGGTTATAGTGAACCTTCAAGGGACCAAAATTTCGGTTCACTATAACCGGGAGTTCACTATATCCGCACCGCAGACAATTTTAACTAATTTTCCGAAATGCTCCCTTTTATAACACATTATTTAAATAAATGACCAATAAAAAGAAATACAAAAATGATTAAAAATCAATATGTAGTAACAAAAAATGTGTTAACTTTTATTTTTTAATTACTCTTCGTCTTACGCGCAAAAAATTCAGGGATGGCTTTTATTTTGGGACTATGGCTACTATGTTTGCGTACACTGAGATAGAAGAAGTAAACAAGAAAAAATGCTTATGGCTACATTTCACTCAATAGATGGTTTTCACAATCAGTACATGTATTTTATGTAGAAATTTCAAAATTACCAAAAAATTGAGAAAAATTACGTCGAAGACAGAAAAAAGTTCACTATATCCAATTCCCTCTTTTCTTTTGGTTCTCTATATCCACAAAAAATAATATTATATGTGTATAGTACGGCAAGGGAGCGAATATGTCGTTCACTATATCCGAGAGTTTACTATAAACCATGTTCACTATAGCAGGGTTTGACTGTATATATATATATATATATATATATATATATATAATATATATATATATAATATATATATATATATATATATATATATATATATATATATATATATATATATATATATATATATACATATTTTTTACAATTTTTAAAATTTTGAATCAAAATAACCCCTTGAACCAAAGTAACTTCTTTAGATCACTCACTTATTTTAATCGAAATTAAATGCAAGACTTTCTTAATATCCTTCTTGATAATAGACTTTCTTTTCTTGCACATGAATCTGCTAATGAAGTGACGCTATAAAAATAGCAACTACAAAAAATTTAATATTTAAAAATGAAAATTTGAAAATTAGGAAAGTGTGGAAAAAAAAAACTTAAAACTCTCAACCAGCCATCCCAGAAATATTGAAATTGCCTCATTCATGTGCAACTAAACTTTACGAAAAACTTGATAACAAAATGTGTTTGTAAATTTCTCTTGTAGTTTAATATAAAACTTTCAAAAAATAGTTGCAGCAAGCTTAATGTTTTTTTTTTTTTTTTTTTTTCTTCTTCTTTTTTTTTTTAGGACAAGGCTTTGCTCCAGCAGGCCAAATACCAGAAAAGTGTTTTGATTGCTTATGTGAAGTAAGTTTTAATATTTCTTTAATACTACCCAGCTACCCCCATTACATAAATAATTTTATGTTCATCACTGCAAATCTCTAAACTTTGACAAATATATTATAGCTTTCAAATCGTGATTGTTTCTATGGATTTTGCGTACACTGTAAAAGTCATTTTTACAGTAAAATATTATACCGTAATTTTTACACTAATATTTATTTAGTTGGAATAAGTCTGTTCTTTTAAGGTAAATTATTACTGTAAAATGTATAGTAAATCAGGTTTTTTTTTGTTTTAAAGCATGTTCAAGAAACACGAAAATGGATTTTACGGTAAAAAGTACCGGTACCCAGAGTGCCATAATTTGATCCGACATTTTTTTCAGTGTTTTTATTATTAGTCTAGCAATAACATCACGAAAATATAATCATTTAAGTAATTTGATTATTTTATACATTTGTTTGATAGTTTAAAATGAAATTTCTTTCGTCGGACTGACTCTGGCGCTGTAAGGGTTAAAACGCACATTTTTAAAATTGTTTTAATATAATATTTGATAAACTAATTACAAGTAAAATAAAGTTTGTTTTAGTTACATCTAAAATTTTTTGACGTTGCATGATTATGAATCATTTGCGATTTGTCTGCCACCTATTAAAATGATTTTAAAATTTTAGTTTTAATCAACGAATCGCTTTATCTTGATAAAGATTTTATGTACTAGCAATCCAACCCCGGCTCGCGGTATTCACGAAATCTTCCGGGATATTTTAGGACAAAAATGTCTTACCTAAGCATTTTTAGATTATTATTTTTAGATGATTATTTAAATATTCACCTAAATGCAAAACTCCTCATTTCTAATGGCCACTAATAATGTATATGCAAAATATAAAAATTAAACGTTCGTTTAAAATTTGAAGGGGGCTAGTGTACTACACTGGGCTGATATGTACAAAAACAATTTTTTTTTTTTTTTAAATTATTATAGAAAAACTTAAAGCAACATTAAACTAGAATGTAATAAAGCGTTTAAATTATTGTTAAAAACAATATCTCGAGTTAAAGATTATATTTGATGAAGGTTTTAGAAAAATTTTTAAGAAATATCCACCTTTGCATCCTCACCCCTTCTTGTATTAATTGATCTAAGTAAGCTTCTTGTTATAAAGCTCAATTACAACTAAATAACAGTGATGTTTCATCTTTCGAACGAAGTGTTTTAATTAGTAGGCGTAATTTATATTAAATTTCATAACCTTACAAAAATCAATAACCCATTTTATATCCATAATAGTCATAAATAACTCATTAAAAATCAAGTCAAATAATAAAATGTATCAAAAAATATTTAGTCCTCCCCGGCGGGGAATCGAACCCCGGTCTCCCGCGTGACAGGCGGGGATACTGACCACTATACTACCGAGGACATATAAGAGGTTAAAAATTTTTACAATATAAATGTCTTATTAAATAGTTTTTTTAAAATTTATACATAGGTATTTAAGATGTTTTAATACAAATAGTGTATAAATAATCTTTCTACGGCGTGAAATAATTGAACCATCCAAACAATTCAGCACAAAAATGCAGACAGCAAAATTAATACTAATTTTTCTTCAACAAAATGATATTTGTATTTTTTTTTCTAAGATTTTTTGGTTACACTCAAGATTAACTCCAACAAATCAATACCCCTTAATAATGAATTTAATTGTGCTTTAACAATGCATTAATGTATTTAATTATATAATAAATCAAGTATTTTTTTGTATAGAATCAATTTGTGTCAGTTAGAAAATATTGCAGATAAAATATTACACTCTCACACTAAAAAAAAAAAATTCTGAAATAATTAATTTCAAAATTCCTCAATACTTATAAAACCTTGCAATATTTCTTAAAAATTTTAAAATAAATTCATCATTGTATTTACCATGTTTATAACTAACTCATATTTGTGCGAGAAAAAGTTTATATATTAGACAATTTATCTGTTATGCCGTATATTATTTTAATGAATTAATCTAATAATAAAAATTCAGTTTCAAATAAGAAATTCATACAAAACCGAATCTAGATTTCTCAAAACTTTTACCATTATTTATAATTAAGTTGCAAAATGTACCAAATATTATTCACATGAAAAGTTTTGTTCCGTTGGATAGCAGCACTATATAGAGAGAGAGGTGATTCCAAAATATAACAAATGAAAGTGGAGAAGGACGACAATACAAGAAATAATTTCATGTTTAGCTTTAAATTCAGCAGAACTTCAGTTTGATGTGGGGATTAGGATATAATTGGAATCATGTACCAAGAAATCTAGGTCTTATCATCCATAAAATATTATTTATCAGTTTCTTCATGCTAGAGGGCAGCACTATATGCATGGAGGTGATTCACAAACAAAAAGTAAAAGCGAAGCAAGAACGGCAAAGAAAAAAATAATTTTTTTATTAATAAATTACTTCAGAACTTAAGTGTGGATTATAATTGAAAGTGTGGAATGTTGATCTTAAAAATTTTATATACGTAAGTATAAGGACTACCAGAAGTGCTCATCTCATTTTCAGGGTTATAGTTAAACTCAACTCAAAAATAATCCGATTTCATTTCAAAAATCTACTAATTGAAAAAGGTAAAAAAATAACACGCTGTTTATTTTATTATCTTAGTTAAAGTTTTTCTTTAAATAAAACACAACATATTTTTCTTTTATTATTATTTTTTTTAAAAAAGAACATGTTTTATTTGTATAATCATTTTTGTTATTCATCGTTTTGTTAGTATAATTATCATTTCCTAATCATACTTGTATTATTTGTATATTTTGTTATAATCTTGCTCCTTTTCCTACAATGGCTTTGTACAAATGCAGTATTTTATAAAAATTTACGTTGTAAAGTTTATTTCTACAACGGGCCGTGGTATCCTAGATGGTTAGAGAATCGGACTCCGAATCGGAGGAGCCAGGGTTCAATCCTCGATTCCGTTAAGACCCAACGAGTACATGCGGATGCGATATACGTCCTCATAAAATCTGTGAAATCGAAAGTCCTGTGGGCAATCGCTGAGAAGTACCATGGGTATAGGGATGTGGAGAAAATTTCCTTCCCTTTTAGGTTTAAATTGAAGAAATGACCTCACGAATAAGTGGTGCTGGCATCTATTGATGAGCTTCTGAATTAAGACGTACTTGCAACCTCGCGGTGTTTTCTTATTAAACGAAAAGCTCACCTTGCTGACTTAATTCACAAATGGCCAATAGTTGCACAGCTTGGCTTGTCAAAGCGTCATTAGAAACAACATTTCTTCAACTGTTGTGTTATATATGAAATGTAATTTAAAACAAAATCCCTTTAAGTCTAATCACGATTATGTAAATTAAAATGAATATTTACTTTTTAATAGTAGCATAGTACTAATATTTTCCGAGGATTCTGCGAATACTTTAATAGAATGTAAGTCGGAGATGCAGTTGAGTTCTCAGAAAAGTCTGGATTTGAAGTCGGAATGGAACACTTCAACTACCGACTCTAGAACTGACTTCCATCTTTTCGATCTCTGCAAGCATATGTGTAAGCGGTGTTGTAGAACAGCGGTTCCCAAAAGGGCGGGTTTCTTCCGCGGAACCCTAGGGTTCCGTTGAAGAATGGTTTTCGGAGAGTTAAGACTTTTTTTTTTTTAAATCTAGTTACTAGTTATGATTTTTGAAACCTGTAGTTGTATTTCTATTTGATCAATAATTTATTACTTGTTATCAACATTTCGGTTACTTTTCAAGAAATTATTCAAGTAAAATAACAGTGGAAAAAAAAAAGCAAAATTTAAAATCTACAAATTTATTCTAATTAATATCATTGAATAAATTATGAAAAGGATATGCATGTATAAAATAATTGAATTAGTATTTCCAATCGAATTTTTGAATTCAAAAATTTCTTTTCTGCGAATTTTTCAATTCGAATTGTCTTGATAACAAGTCTTAGCGTTTATTAAAGTTCTTTTACATTTACCTTTTAACGAAAACTCCAATTCAGTATTTTCGGGCACCAATAACTAATTCAGAACTAGTTGCGAACTCAACTGTCTGACATAAAATCAAATTTAAAAGTATTATTAATAGAAAAAAGAAGAAAAAATATTATTCACATTAAATATTGTTTTAAAAAATATTTTTGTTTTCTTTTGATCAATATATTTACGTTTTGTGGTGAACTGAATGTAAACAATAACAAGCTTCATAAAACGGGAAGAAATTTAGAAAACTTCCAGTATTGGGCGGCTTTGAGAAGAACTCCTCCAGACTGAAAGTCTGGGGTTGTCTGCTGCTATGGCAACAAGCTAGAGCAGATTTCTAATGGGGGTGAAATGGAAGAAAGAAGGTGTCGTTTGGCTTACTCACGACGACTTACGCTAAGATTAAGACCAAACTATTCGCCCCACACCCCTATTCGAAGTGACCTTTCCTAGTAACCATAGTACCCGCCACGATGCAATACGGGTGTCTGGAGGAGTTCTCCTGAAAGCCACCCTATATATCCCTCTGCTTATGTAATGTTTACGAGGCGATGCGTGAACAAGGCTGATATTCTATCAAGTTCTACTATTGTGATAAATGTTTTAATTCACGCCTAATTTTGCTAAGGGTTTTCTGTAACTTATAGATTCCAAAAGGTCGCTAGCAGTAAAAAAAAATAAAAATTTAAAAAAAAAAAAAAAAAAAAAAAAAAAAAAGGAGAAAATTAATTACATTATAACATAAATTCAATGTAAGGTTTGCTATGTTTTGAATGTTATCAACTATTTGGCTATATTTGTATAACATATCGTAGTTTTTTTCTGCTTTGAGTAGCATCCTAGCATGCTTGCGGAATCTTTCGAAATCGTTTGTTGTTTATGTAGTTGAAAGCCATATTAAATAACGCGTTACATTGTAAACACTGCAAGTATAATACTAATATTGGATGGCACGCTTTTTCAAATGTAAAAATAAATCCGAAGTAGTAACCCAAAAATCTTACAGCTACTTTTAACCCCTAGCGCTATCTGTGCTTAGCCTTTTACGGTCAACCCTTCATTGTATTATTTGATCATAAAGTAGAGCGATCATTTAGGGCTCCATAGCCGTAATAAATTTGGAATTGATATACGCAATCGCAACGCCCGAATACACCATCTGAAGAGAAGATCAGTTCCATGTCTAGACCCTCCCCCTTTCCCTCTCCTTAGTTATATGAGAATGTACTACGATATTTTCCTTTTCCATAGCATTTTTCGTAATTAATTGTGAAAAATATCTTCCAAAATTTCCACGCTTTCTCCATGAACTATGTTTAATGCAGTTTTGATTTCCATTTAGTTTCTTAACTTAAAAGTTTTTTATCTATTTGAAAATCCAGACAGAAACTAACGAATATCCTTCCATGACTGTCCACAAGCTAATGGTGAAAGCATGCGAAGTGTTGCCATACATAGAGAGTTCTCCTCAGCGCCACCTGTTGCCCATTTCAATCAACAGTTATAGAATATCGTACCTAACTCATTAGATTTTTTTTTTTAAAATATCGCACTGAAGCTGATATAATCAATAATTCTTGCACCATTTATACACTAAAAATATATATATAGTTTTGATATATTTGTTGGAAAGTATTCTAAAAATTAGATTATCTAAATAATTCCCCTTCTTCCGTTCAGGCGGCATCTGAATGTGATGAAGCAGCTGAATGCTTTAACAAAGGTCCTGGACAGTACCTATGTGGGCCTTACCATATATCTTATGAATACTGGAAAGATTCAGGAAAACCTGGAGAAAATCCAGATGATCCACTTGGTAAGTTTTGATCTCAATTAACGCGATATCTTCTGATTGATATATAGCTCTATTTTAGTATTTTTAACCCTTTGGCGCAGATAGAGGCTGGTTTCCTTTTTATATATTATTTTTTTCCGACGCTCTAATTACAAGCAAACATATATTTTCATAATTTTAACCATAAAAAAACAGTCTAATTGTTGATAAAAAAAAAGTTTGATTATCGGAATTATATTATTTGAATCAATATTTATATATATTGAATTATATATATTGAATTATATATATTAAATTATATTTAATGTACTAAAATATAAAATCCGAAAAAGTAGTTTGAAAAAAAAATTTTTTTTTTTTTCATTCATATTCAAAAATTTATCAATAGTTGATTTTGTAAATTAACGGAATTTTAATAACTGTTTCTCTTAGATCTAAATAATGCTAATAATTGCAAATTTGAAAATTTATTGTTTAAAAATGAGCCATGTTTGAAAAATTGTACCTTTAACGCAGAAAAAAAAAAAAAAAAAAAAAAAAAAAACAGCGTTCCGTGCTGTATTTCATAACCATAAATTATTAAAATGCTAAATATAGTGTTTTTCACTTATTTTGACTTAAATTAATAAAAATTAATTTAAAAATTATGAAAAATATGTTTAATAAAATTTCTGTGTCAAAGGGTTTAGTGTATAGTTAATTCAATATTCATTAAAGTAGTCAATTCAATAATAATAACTATACTTTGAAAGAAGCCCTTTTTGGGAAATTCTGTAGCAACTTCATTCATAATTTAAAGTATAGAGAAGGAAAAAAAAACACATATTAGTTTTTTTTTTCAAGTACAACAAAAGCCGAAACCATATTTTAGCAAGTATTTTATGTTTAATTCTGGTTGTTAATTAGAGTAAAACTTCAGATTTAAGTAAATTATTTTATATCTTGGATTGATAAATTAGAAGTTACAGCTGCAAGAAAGTTAAGATGTAGTAGTATTTACATGGTTAAAAACTTAATTTGCTTCGAAAATAAACAAATTGGAAATAGCAGTCGACACGTTTCTAGCGTTCAAAAGCAAACACTCATTTACAAGAATTGCCCCAAACCCAAAACCATATTTTAACAAGCCTTTCACATTCACGTCTGGCAAGTCTTGCAAATGAGTGTCTGTTTTTGAGCGCTTGAAACGTGTCGACTGTTATTTTCAATTTGTTTTTTTTTGAAGCAAATACAGTTTTATATCGAGTAATATCTTACCACCTCAGTTTCTTGGGGTTATTTATTTAATTTGGACAGTATTTTTTATATTTGCATAAAAATAAGAATATAAATGTCTTTTTGATCCGGTATGACATATTTACTATTTATATATATAAAAAATAAGACAAGGGTTGCCGTTATCGACTTATGTGAATAATCAATTGAAATCAGTCACTTCGTGTTGTCAATTCGAGAATAACAGATGCAAAGATGCTGTTGCCACCAAAAGTTAATATATTTTTATACCGTGAATAAGCATTGTGAAAGGCAAATTTTTAACAGTATTCATACCAGCATATGATAGCTTATATATATTTAATATAGAATGTCTCATACGAGTTCCATATTAAATCATAAGCTTAAAATAGATTTCTCTTATTTATTTTAAGACGTAGAAATCTTTCTTTCACAAAGAGTCATAAAAGAGTCATAGATGTCTATTAAAGAAAAATCATGATTCCAATTACAAGATTATTTCGTGAAGTTAATAGGAAATAATTCTTAGAAAAATACTCATTAAGGAAATTCCAAAAATTACCTATCGTCTGAATGGCGTCATGTTCTGAAACGTCTTGAATGACGTTTGATTAAATTAATGATATTCTTGCAACCAATTCCCTTTCAAAATACCTGGTTAAATAGCGGGAGCCAATACGTGGCTTTTTCATATCTTTATCGTGCCATATCTGTGATATATATATATAACCTTTTTTAAAAAAATCATCCGTTTTTTTTTTTAGATTTTGAGAAATGTTTGAATAGCAGAGCTTGTGCAGAAGCTGCCATAAAAGGATATATGCAAAAATGGGGCAATGACTGTGATGGAGACATGAAGATAGATTGTTTCGATTGGGCTCGAATTCACAAGGGTGGTCCTCGAAGTTGCAATGATACTTGGATTTTGAATACTGATTTCTGGGCACGATTCAGCCACTGTTATACCATATAATATTTTACGATACCATAATAAAACTAATTTAATTATTATTCTTTTTGTTATTATTATTTTAACAATGGAACTACTTGTGTGTATATATATATATATATATATATATATATATATATATATATATATATATATATATATATATATATATATATATATCAAATACTAAAACCATTCTAGTTATTATAATTTTATCATTCTAATTTCAGAGTACGTGTTTCAAACTGAATTTACTCTAAAGACGAGATGAATTTCGATGAAGCTATCGAAATATACCCAAAGAGAAATAATTGTTTTTTTTTTATTTGCAATAAGCACAAAATATAATTGAAAACTCCTGGAATTCCTGGAAAAGACCATAAAAATTTCCAGGATTGTAAAAGTAGTAAATGTAGTAACTTAGCTATGTTAAATCTATAAGACTAAAGCTGATAGAGTGAAACTGTTTGCATATTTGAAATCAACAATCTAGATCTAGTCAAACTAAATTGAAGGACTTGGGTTTCACGGAGTGATATAAGGATAAGTCACGTTATCAAATTATTCAGGCGAACGTTTAAAGTGAAAAAGTTACGATTCCTATTATAAGATGTTTCTAATGTTGTGCTAATAGAAAATTTTAAAAAAAGAAAACAATGAAATTAATGAAGTACATAAAAATGACAACCGAAGCAGACGTCGTCAGGGGGTACCAACTCCGGAAGTCATAAAAATACAAAACCTTTTCTATCTAGAGAGCACGACAAATGTCTAAAAATTGCTCTCTCTGTACCCCAAAGGTTTTGTAAACTGTCCAGAAAAAGAGAAAAGAAATACAAAAGCAATTTACATAAACAAAAGGAAAACATTGTTGAAAAAACCTACTTAAAAAAATTCCTATTTCAAATCAAAGCTGACCAAGAATTGTAGTATTTAACTGCTTTATACATGATTTACTTTCTCTTCTAATGTTGTGCTGATATCCAGTGAAAATAAATACGAAAACTTTATCTGCAAACAATACGAAGATGAAGTTTACTGTGCAACTTTGAGAGAATGAAAAAAATTATAAATAAAAAAAATCTGTAGTTTATCAGTACATATCCTTTCAAGCTCTGCAATATAAAAACTATACACAAAATATTGTACGCTGGCCTGCGTAATTATATCGCGAGAGTAACGTTTCATGGCAAATTCTATTCTAAAATTTAAAGTATAGAAAAAATGTGAGTTCAGGTAAACTAAAAATAAACCATAAAATTTCAAAAACTAGTTTGATTGGTTTTTTTTTTTTTTTTCGTTTTTTTTTCAAAAAATTAAAATGCAAACAAATTATAGCAATTACGTCCAATGGCAACAAATTACGTCCCTAATACGAATAATTACGTCCCTAATATAATAATCCAAAATTATTCTAAGTTATCCTAACATAATTTGCCTTGGATTTGAATTTGTTTTGTTCAGCATTTGAAACTTCAGGCTTTACTCTTGGTGTTTCCTGAATTCGTTTTTCTCTATACGCTAAATTTTAAGTTGCTAATTCGGGCAAAACAGAATTTGCCATGAAGCGTTTCTCCCGTAGTATAGCGTCTTCTTAGATCAATACCCGTAGATTAAATATTATTTTTTTCTCACATTTTTCCAAACTAAAAACAAGAGAAATGAAATAATAATTAAAACCAACAAATAAATAAAACTTTATTTTCTTGTAAATTTCTTGGCATTTGCTTCAATAGATACATCGATTAAATTGTTCCCGAGGAAGAAATCCGTGGAAACAACGTTGGCACACTTCCACCACCTTTCTCTAAACCATTTAGTAATGTGGCGATTAACATCTTGAGCTAAATTCCTGAGACCACCATATTTATCAATAATTACTCCTGAAGTACTTGGCGTCAGTTCAGCCATTGCTGACCACAAGTTCCTGTGATAAAAATGGCACATATTCCTTTCCAAGAAGTCTTCCAGCTCTGGTCGAGTTTCCTTATTTCCCCACAAGTGAAAGGCCCCAGGAAATAGGAGATTACTTTCAATCGCTTGCTTGGATGCATAACCGACTAATACTCGTTTGTTATTTTTCCACATTTCATTCAAAGTTGTGGAAGATCCATATGAGTTTGGCATCATGTACGGCCCCAAAATTCCAACAATCAAATTTATAAGTTCCTTGTGCCGATCATCAACCCAGCTATCAATGAAACCCATGTAAAACAAGTGAAAGTCGATAATAACGATTTCGTTCGTATTGTCGAGGAATCGTTTGACCTGCGTCAGAACGTCTCTGACGGAATTGTTCGTTCTTAGAATACTGTGTGTTATCCAGAACTTTTCTTTGCTTCCAGCGACGTGTTTGAAAATGACTCTGAAATCTAAAAATCTGTTGCCGTAGACTAGTTGGTTGAATACATCTTCGTCGTGACATATTTGATATTTAACTTTAACTGTGTTTCTGTCGGGTCTGTAAATTTCGTAACTTCCAGCGTTGTGAGTACCAGGAAGCATGAGTTCTTTCAGTGTTCGATTTCCAATAATGTCTTTCATTTCGTACATCCAGCGTGGTCTGGCTCTTAGGCATGATTTGGCAACTATTCGATTTAGGTTAATATAACCTGAAATTAATTAAATGTTTAGTTTTCTAGCATGGGAAACATAATACAAATTATTTTTTTTAATATATAACACTTAATTAAATAACATTTAATTTTTCAGTGGTCGGAAAAACTGTATTACTTTTTTTAGTTAACTACAACTACTTAATTCTAATATAGTTACCTACTGCTACGACAGTTTTTTCTTTTTTTTAGTTGCAGTGACTATTAACTGCTTTCGAATAGTAGTAATTACTTCGCTACTTCAAGGCGGTGAACTTTGCTGGAGTACTTAATTTTCACCTATGCTCAAAATAAAAAAAAATTGGCTAATGTTGAGCAGGATAAATTATTAAGAAATATTTATTCATGTTTACATGAGTTAATTTGTTATTTTCGAATTTGGTCATTTAACCTTCCATTTTTAATGCATTTCTCAACAGTTAATAAGTAGTTGAGGAAATGCTAAAATTTATCAAATATTTGCAGTTTTGTTAAGTGTTTAGTGATCTTTTGCTTCCTTAAAGAAACTAAGTACATCGAAAATGTGTTCCCTTCTTTTGAAGTAAAATCAATGATTCACGAATGAACATACGCATATGAAAGTGTGGCCAAAGTGATAAATTATCGATTCTTCGTAAAAACTAGTTTAAATGTCAGTTATACTTAATTTTAAAGACTTAATTCTTTTTAACACTCCGCAACAGCCACTGGGGCATTTTCACAGCATCCACTGAGAAACTTTAGATTTGTACCTTTCACATTCGAAAAATTTGCTGCTTTAGAACCTTGTTTATGGTTGGTGTTTTCTACACTAGGGAACGCTGCAAGCTGGGTACCGCCTAAATTTCCGGGTTACTGTTTCCGTTGTATTTTAAAGTCATTTGGCATCATTGTGTTTTGAGATTCTTGAAAACGTGGTATTTGATTATTTATTACTTGTGTTTACAATGCTAACAATACTTGTGTTTACAATGCTAAAAATATTAACACTAACGTAAGATGGTACACGGCTTGTAACAAGAATAAACAGTAATAAACAAATGGAAAGAGGCCAAATCAGGACTGCCAAAAAGCGAGTTATTCAAAATCTAGCAACCATGTCACCTTTTTTAACAATATATTTATAAATAACTAAAACAAATTTTCACTTTAAACTCACCAGAATTACTTAATAACACTTATCTTATGATATCTTATGAAATACGGCAGGTTTGAGCTCAGAAACTAACTAATTTACTTTTTTTGATGAAAACAAAATTATCCGCTTGAAAACATCGCCTATCAGAATAGCATGTAGTAAGCAGCTGCAAACTTTTTAACCGGAACTAGAGCAGGTGCCGAGCTCGAGATTGTTATTGTTTACATTCATATTGAAAACACCATCCATAAAATTAATGCTAAAAGCAGTAGCCATAAACTACCATTTCTTTTTTTTAATTTCTTTTTTTTCGTATCGCACTACTCACTACACTATTTTTCAACAAAGTAGCCCACTAAACTACGAACTACAAAAAAAGTATCGACTACAGTAGTTTCATTCCTTTTTTTTTTTTCATTTTATAACCATCGTTGAACAGCCGACCCAATTTTTGGTTTTACGACTATTAATGTTCAATTTCATAGCCTTGTAATTTTGAACCCAATTCAGAAGATAAGGGAACTCCTGGATCAAGCATTGGGAGAAATCCTGGGAACTCCTGGAGAAGCATTGGGGGGCTCTAGTTTCATTACTTGTATTGCGCTTCCTGCCACAGGTATTACTCATTCAGCATAGCGAAAGAAAAAAAAAATGTTGAAACAGAAGAAAAGTTAGTGCTACTTTAAGTTTCGTTCGCATACTCATCTCATTATTCCAGTAGCGTAGCTAGTAGGAGTGTTGACAATTATTGAAAGTCTCAATAATAATAATTAATGTAATAACTAAATTCTTGATAATAATAGCTAATATAGATCCCACGTTACCGCATTACTGATTTAGCTTTAATAAAATACTATATAGTTAAAACAAACAACAACAAAAAATCTACACTTGTTTATTTTTTATTTGGACACTTACTTCATGTGATAGACGTAGCTGGAAAAAAGGTTGAATCATTTGTACCTTATTTTTTATTCTTGTTTAAATATATATTTAAAATAATAGAAACAAAAAAAGAACTTTACTTATAGTAATTTTAATTATTATGAAAACATTAACTATTTTAGTAAATAAATTATTATGCAAGATTATGTTGGCAAAAACTGGTACAAAGCTTCATGAAAAACAACTGAATTTAACTAGTAGATGAATATTTTCATATATTCATGTTCGTACAACTTTCTATTTTTCACTTTGCGTTCATACGTGTAAAAAATTCTAGAAGAATGTTAAAGTTCACTTAGGAAAACTTTTTCTCATCCGAGTAACTATGAGACATTTCTTTAAAAAATTATTCAACGGTATAATTAAATGAATTTTTTTTTTCCTTCTGAATATGTAAAACAAAGCAGAAGAACCTACGCAGATGAGTATGTGGAATAGTAAGCAAAATCTCCGAACTAAATTAACTGAACATGACGCAGTCTTAGCCCTTTCAACAAAAGTGATTACCTAACATATGAAAATTAAAGGGTTTTATTACAGTAACAGAATTTATTTAACAGTAGAGTAACAATTACAATTTTCAGTACAGTAACAGAACAATTTAACATTACAATACAGATAAATTTACCAGTACAGTACAATTAACAGTACAGTACAATTAAGTTAAATAGAACAGTTAACAGTACAATTTAACAGCACTGTGCAGATAAATTTAACAGTAAAGTTAACAGTGCAGTTAACAGTACAGTACAATTAATTTTAATAGCAAAGTTAACATTACAGTTAAATTTAACAGTTACAGTAACAAATTATTACATTTAAAAAAATCATCCTTACCTATCCAATACCCTAAGCAACCATCGTTGAGCTTTTTATCAAAAAATTCTATCCTAGGAAATGAAACTCTTGTTCTATAGTATCCTTCAGGGTTGTTTCTTGTAGGAACCACTTCCAAAGGATCGTGGCTGCCCTCTGCAGGATCATGATTGAAGAGGCCTACCCATGAGGTAGGGTCCTCATTCATGCCAGGGGGTGCATCGAACCAGTTCAGTTCCAACAAGCGTTCTGTGATCACGCCTTCAGGTGTGTGAGAAGCCATTGAGCTCACTGTCAACGTCACTCTGGGTGCTTGGGTTTTTTCTTCGACATCTGAAAAAGAAATTAGTTGAAAAAGTTTTTATTGAATGAGTTCGTTAAGATGATTGAATTGTTGCATCAAATAATAATATATCGATGTTGCGAATCTGGTGAGATTGCTGAGGAATATGAGCAGCAAATTATTGTTGAGCACACCATTTCGTTTATCGAAATTAAGGCATTTTTTTCATATCTTGTTGCTTCATTCTTTTTGGTAGTGTTGCCAATCTAGCAACACTTATTCGTATAATATTACAAACAACTAAAAATTTACAACTATTCGCTTCTAAACGCCCACAGTTTTTAGTGACCACTATTTTTTGAACAGTATGAAGCTCAATATATATCTTTAATTGAATTCCCCTTCTACGATCACACTTTCTAATGTGCTATCTCTCTAAAATTTTTAATGAAACTTTTCTGCGCTAAAAGGGTTAATGCATTAGGCTTACTCATTTAAGAAGCATGTTCTCTTATTGGTAACTTGGTAATTTAATTCTTAGAATTTTTTTTGCGGGAACAAGAAATATAGAACCATTGTAGAACATAAATGACATTATTTATATCTGATAAATGTTAATATGAGATTTTTTTCGAACTAAAATGTTAGCTAACAGTGGAAAATGTCTCGTTTCGACTCACTTTTTGTATAAAGTTAGTACAAAGATGCCCAAAGATTTTATTTTAAACATTTCCAATGGAAATAATTGGAAATAAGTTAACAGGTAATGCAAAATCTAAGGACGCTAATCCATTTGCGAATAGATGTACAAAGTTGTTCCCATCTACATGAAAAAGTTGCGCACGTATTTGTTTTTGCCAATGAACTATTTTTTTTTAGTGACCGGCCTCTTAATTTTGCTTTAATGTTTATATTGCAGTAGACAGAGCTATCTTGCTCCAGTTACATTCACACGGCATGCGAAAAAAAAATGGCACATGCGAATTTAGAAATGCGGAAGAGAACTTGACTGACGAATTTTTCGCGGGTAAATGTTTTTCACCAATCAGGTTCTCGTTCGCATTTCCGAATTTGCATACGCAAATTTAATAAAATACTCGTGCTACCTCTTTTTTTTTTTTTTTTTTTTTTTTTTTTTTAAAGAATTTTAAAAAAAATAGAAAGAGAGAGAAACGCCCAAAACAAACTTGTTAAGCAGACCTCAATTTTAAGGAGACAATTTCTTCTCAACAAAATAAATGGCTAAAAAAAGAGCATTCATTATTCTTGTAGAAATCGCAACAACCGTTCCATGAGCCTTTTTTAAAGAATAAAATTCTAATTTCTACACAAAAATCTGTAAAATGTTGAGAAACAATTATAGAAAATACATAACTAATGAATATTTTTTTTATGATAGGTATTATATTTTATTCGGCTTCGAAACGCCTACGAACTTTTACAATAACCAATGTATAATTGCCAACTTCTGCGCATAGTTCTTATTTTTAAATTTCACGCTTTAGTATGCTTTCTATTTATTCTTTACAGTTATAAATTTAATTTAAAATTATTTATACTACCACTACATTTAAACAATTTAAACACACATATAAATGTAACATCTCAAAAATTATTTCTTTAAGCTTTCACAAAATACAAATTATATTTTATATTTTGTGAAAGTATAAGATTACATTTACAAGCAAATGTAATATTATATTCTTTTTACTACCGAATTACCCTAGAAAATTTGAAAAATTAACCTAGTCAGCTTTATTTCTATTATTTCTCTCTAATTTCTTTTTCATGTAATTTCTTTTTCATACTGAACTTTAAAGTTTATAAATTTTAGATTTAATTTAAACTTAATTAACTAAACAATCGCCGAACTTTTGCCAGTTTTGTAAAACTATTGATTTATATTTTAACATTTTCAAAGATTGCAAATGTTAGATTTTATCACATATCTATATTTTAACAAAATATTAGTGAGTAATTCCACCGAGTTCTAATTTGTTTGAAATGAAATGAAAGGAATGTAAATGAAATGAAAATACGAAAAAAGAACGATTTTTAAATCGTAGTTTATGAATCGAAATATTTAAACAAAATCAGTAGAATATGTTTTGAAAAATAAAATTTAATTTTACAGTCTTTGAACTTTCTTTTCAAATTTTATATTTCGTCATGTAAAATTTCATAGTTTATAATTTTGTGAAAATTTGTATGCAAGGATTCAAAATACACTTAGAAAGTGAAAAAACAGTAAAAAAAAAAAAAAAAATTCATTTGGAAAAATGGTCTATGTTACGTTGACATTGCATTCGTTGTTATGGCGACCGCTGCAGTTCAATATTTTTTTAGTATTTTTTAATTTTTTTTATTAAGTTTATTATGCATTGATATTAGAGAGAGTTTACTCTTAAAATGTGAAACCTTTGAGATCCTATAAATATTACTTAAGTTGTCGATAAAGATATTTTCACCGTTTGAACGACGTTTTATTTTTATTTATTTTGTTTATTTAAAATTCAGAAATCTAGTCAACAGTTCAGTCGAAAAGAAATTGAATAGTAAGATGCATACATTTTTAAATCTTTTTAAACTATGCACCTTTAAATAATAAAATACTAAATTTGCTTCAGAAACTATTTGACCAATTTTGTTCAAATTTTTCAATTCGCCATTTTAAATCATATAGTTTACATAGCTTACAGTTCAGAAATTGTTTTAAAAAAAGTAACCAACCACAAGCCTTACCTATTCTTTGTGAAGTGACCCAGCATTTGGCTCCCGTGAAGGTTAAGTGGATGACCACTGTCCATGTGATCACTTTAAACGTCAACTTGTGCAGCTGCAGCATTCCGCCACGTCCCTAGCTTCTGAGAAGAAGAAAAATATTGCATAAAAATTACGAAACTTTAATCATATTATTCATAAAAAATATTTCAAATGTAATATAGTGTGTTCTGTGAAATTACAGCCTTTAATTCGTGGAATAAGAGATGAAATATATTATTTATAGCGTCCTTAATGAAGCGGAAAAGTTATACAATCCATTGAGATTGGGAAATAGACATTTAAATGAGGGGGTGAAAAATGTTATCAAATTCTGACTCATCATTATCGAGTTCAATAACTGTGCTTTATTTAAGCACTATAACCAGTTTATTTGTGATACGAAAAGAAAAGGTGTAGGAAGTTAAGAAACGGTAATTAAGGACTATATTCAGTTTAATCCTACAAATAAACTGGTTTTGTTTATTGTTTCATTCATTATTTAAAAAAAGTCATAAATTTTTTGGTACTTAACACAAAATTGTAAATTTTTTTGGAGAATATCTTACTAAAATTTTCATTAGAAACATTAAACTATTTTTGTTTAAAGTGAAGAAACTATTACATTGTAATAGAACAATTTCAGTCCAAAGGGCACTTAATAGAATTTTAAACGTTTTCTTGATCGTTTCGAGTTATCTAGAGCTCGTAAATAATGAAATTAATTATTATCCGGAGAAGAGTCAGATTTAAAGAAATATGCTAGTTCGATTTTTTTTACTTCTCTTTTATTTAGCTTTAAAAAATCTACAGTTTAGACTGGACTACTGTTTTGACAGTTGAACTAGTTTTATTTCAGAGTTTCTGCGTTCAATGGCAGATCTAAAATTGCGTGAAACAAAAAAAAAAAAAAAAACAGAACACCTAGAATTCGAACCACTATTCCCCTTTATGATAATAGAAAAGAAGCCAAGATTAATCATTTTATGCAATAAATTTTCTTTATAATTTCGTTAAATAGGGTCAGAAGCCTGATACAAAAATTATCTAAAATCTCTTAGCATTTATAAGTTAACACTTAAACCATGGTATAAAAACGTTATTAAAATATGACGCATCACTATCGAGTTCAATAACAGTGCTTATGGAAAGAGTCAGTAATTAATATTTTAGAATTGAAATTACGCCCATATATTTTAATAATGCTATGTATTTTAATAATGCAATAGCTATGTTTAATAGCGGATCAGGGTATGGAATTCATAATTTCTGAAAAATATTAAAATTTATAAATATATATGTAAATTTTAAATGATTACTTGTATTTATTTAACTTTAGTAAGGTATAAGTATGTAAAATTTAGCTTAGAAAAATAACATTTAATTGTCTGCTTTCAAAATTTCTAAAAATATTTCTCTAACTGAAAATAATTTGCGAAAAACCATAAAATAATAATAAGAAAAAAAACGCCAAGAGAAAACTTTTATTTTATTTTATAACCAGCGTTGAACAACCGACCTGATTCTGAGTTTACGACTTTCAATGTTCATTTCAGTATCCTTGTAATTTTGAACACAACAAGGAAACTTCTGAATCCAGCATTGAGACAAACTAACTAGCCTTGTTGGAGGGCTAATTGATGGAAACCCACATTTGCGTTACATGAAGAGGAATACTACGGACACCTCCCACGGTTAGCCAGACGGCAAGAGGATTCTAACCAATTAGCCGTTCACCACTTAGGATTTTTACGATAGCCCTATGGTCGGTGTGAACCAGAAATAGAATTCGTATTAAAAAGCCACTATTGGGATCCGAACCTGGGTTGGTTCATTAAGAGGCAAACGCTCTATCCCCAGAGCCATCGTGACTCAAGAGAAAGCATGCAGATAAACAGGCTTTCACCCTCTTCTATTTTTAGACTATACTCATCTGTAGGTTAATTTAATTTAAAAATAATTCATTTTGGGGCCCGGTGAATTTGGTGGGCTTAGGGCCCATATTTTCTTTGATTGTTCTCTGGGAATTTGTTTCTTGGGAAGCGGACTCCATTTTTAGCCGTTCAGGATTATATCTTAGACCAGAAACATCTATGCCAATGAGTCAATGGAGATCTGGTATACCGTGTGGTACCACGTCGAAACCACTAATCTGCAAATTACGTAAGTGATTAATGCATATCTATAGAAATGTAAAGCGGTGCTAAATAAGTTAATTATTACGTTGGAAAAAATTATAAAAAAGGGCGATGCCGATGATTTTTTCGATGTGACATTGATATGGTGGAATTTGAAAAGAATAATTCTATATAGCTCAATAAAAAACAAAAATTCAGGAGTTTCAACTGACATTTATCCGAGAAAATTCGATATAGTTTGCTGAAAATATAAAACTAATCAGTTTTTTGCCTATAAAAATTAACAATTCAGGTCAAAATCTATATTATATTGTAATTCAGATCCTTATGTTTAATAAAAAAATATAAAATATAAGGACTTTATTAACCGTTTTCACTCCAAATATTATTCAAACACTAAACTAGGAAAAAAAAAATTTGATCTACTAGTTTTTAAGTTTGAGATGTTAAATGTCCGTATTTGCATCCATGGATGCAAATACGGACATTCATTCATCAAGAATTTTGACGAACCCAAGTCAAAATTCTTGATGGTTTCATCAAAACATTTTGATGGTTTATTTTGGTTTCAGTGCGATTCGTGATGGTCGAACATCATTTGATGGCCACCATTATCCAAAATTTTCAATTATGCGTTCATAGATTTTGATATGCCAACAAATTTTCATCATTCTATGACGGAAAATGCTACTTTAATATATGATGTTTAACCATCAAGAGAAATTTGATTCTCACGGACCAACAATCTGTGATGGTCAATGATGGTTCCAACTATACATTTCGATGATGGTTTAATGAAAATTGTTGTTCGTTCTCAGGAATATATCATCAAAACAATTCTTTCTTTTTTTTAAGTTGAACCATCATAAATCAGTCCGAATTCCTACATTGGGGGGATGGCTGTTCATGATCGTTCCAGCATTTGATTTCTAAGAAACTATGATGGAAATTTCTGATGGTTCTACATGAATAAACCATCAAAACAAGTTGATATTCTTATGTTGAACCATCATAAATTAGTCCGAATTCCTGCATTGGGGTGATGGTTACTTATATTGGTTACCATCAAAAACATAATGGTTCCTGATGGAATTATTGATAGCTACCATCAAGATTATGTTGGTCCATCAAGCAAAGCATTCTTTCAAAGGCTGTTTTTCGTTGCAATTCATGAAAAAATAGCACGCAAAATCTGCTAATTTTCTCCCAGAAAATAGTCTCAAAAAAATTACATGCATTAAAATGGCTGCTTAATATATCCTGCTTATTAAATTATATACATTTCTTTGATTATTCAGAATACTGGTAGTCAATTTTATCAACATGAATGTTATCTATTTTTCGAAATTAAGAGACACGGGGTTGTTAAGAAACACATTCTGGAAAAAAAAAACTTTAAAAAAATGGTTGAAAATGCCTTATCTGTTGGAAAATTTATAAGTTTTAACTTCATTTTAATTTAAGGAATTCAAATGATCAATTTCAATATTCAAATATATTTCCTTCGAATTATTAATATTCTTTAGTTAATAGAAATCAAATAAAATACTTTGTTTTCTTGAAATTCGTTTATTACTTATTAAATTTTTCCAGGCCGTAGTCATCCTGGGACTATTTTGAAGATGCAACCTTTTTTTTATCGATGTTTACGTTTTTATATCTTCACCAGAATCTAAACTTTAAGATTTTGTTTATGGCCCCTTTAAGAAATACTATTAATAATAAATAAAATATTTGGAAAAATGATTCATTGGATCATTAATGTTCTTAAATATATACCATTAATTTTCAATGTTAAATAATGGGAGCACCTTAACTTTTTTGTATTCAAGCGACATAAATTTTCTCAATTTTAGATTTCTTAAAAATTATTCTTTTATTTTTTCGTAATCAGACACATGATAATTTACATGCATAACATAATAGTGATTAATTGTGGTCTAGAAAGAAATCTATTTATATCATGAAAACAAAATTTTAAAAAATGAAAAAAATTTTTAGTATATCGTAATTGCATATTTGTTCTTCTTAGAATGTGATAAAGAGTTTCAGAATAGTTTTTGTCTGTAAACAAACAAAACAAAATCAAAAATTGCGTGGACCTAAATATAAAAGTTAGTTTATTACTTTATCATTTTGATAATAATATTTTTTGAACCTAATATGTGTTTCACAAAAACTTTCTGACGAATTATTAAAATACCAATAAATGGAATTAATTACAAATCAAATTCATCGAATTATAATAATTCAAATTTTTCAATAATTAAAAAATTCTTTTTATTTATTTATTTATATATTTATTTTAAAATGCAAATTCTCATAAACATAGAATTAGCTCCGCTTTTTGGAATACCTTAAATTTAAGTTCTAAATTTCTTAATATCGATCTCTATTTTAAGGTGTTCAGTCATAGTTTTTTATGTTTATTATAAATTCCTCAAATAATGAAGATAACAGCTTTTAAGTAACAAAACTGTTTACTACGAAAGGAATTTTTAAAATATATATATTGTGCAATATTTCATTTCCTTTTACAGTTTTAATGTGATAGAATAAATTAATTAATGCAGTAAACAACTCAATTTTCTATTAAGAAAGAAAGAACATCGAATGAAACGAAACTAAACATAGACAGAAAAAAAGCTTTTAAAAATCGACACTCTGAACTAATATGCTTTTTATTAAATAAAATTATTTCTTGCATTTATAATAGTTTAACTGAAGCCAAATTTCCATTCAGTTCGAAGAACACAACAAACAAAGAATGCAATCAAAACAAATGCATTCTCAAAACCGCGAACACAACATACATCTGGAAAGGTCAAATTAAAAACGGAAAAAATAAAACAAAAAGAGACAAAATTAAAATTCTTTTTTTACTACCTGCTGCATTAGGAGGGCAATTATCAAAGTCCAACAAGCAACCTTTTCTCGACGACACCACCACCCATGTTGCAACAACATCAACACTATCACGTACAGTCAACGTTTCGAACATCAGGTCTTTTTCTAAACATGACCCGCTCTCAGCTGACAAGACTATAGGTAATGATAATATACTAAAGCGATATACTTTTTAAAACAGTTTTTTGTTATTAGAGGTCAGCTTCTTTGGGGTTGACAAGCGAGTCTTCAGCTAGCAGCAGAGGTGCCACCGATTGCGAGAGACGAAGAGTCATAATCCCCCGAAATAGAAAGATGGCTTCTCGTTAAATTGTCTGCCGAAATGACAGGTACACATTTTTTTTTTCTAATTTTTTTCTTCTTCTTCTTTCTTTCTTTTATTTTTGTATCCTATTTATTTCGCACGGACGATGGCCTGCCTGTTCATTTGCCATCAAAGACTTGCTCCTTCAGTGAAATAAACTTCCTGTTTCTACGATCAGTGGGAAACTAGGTAATTCGTTCGCTCCTTTTGTTTACCTGTGATTAGAATTGGAGATCGTTTGCTCGTGTACTACATGCATCTTAACCCCAACAATCCAAACAGTTATGAACCCAAAAAATTTTCAAAGGTGTGTTTTACATAACAAACGTTTTTCTCTTAATGATACCAAAAATTTTGGCTTGTTTAATATGAAGCAAAATTCTAATGTACAAATAATTCCTACACTTTTAGTAAAACCGATACAAGGATTCCGGGACCGTGAACCATATTACCGTACAAATTTGCTTATTAAGGTGTTAAATTTAACCGTGTTTCCAAGATGAACTATTTTATTGTGTGTGTGGCCAAGTTTAAGGAGGACTAATTTGCACTTTCATGTAGACATGCTTGACAACGAATATGGGTTGCAGTAAATTTTTCTTGAGGAAGTTTCGACGTTCGAAATTTTTTCTCTTAATTAAACAAAAAATATTGAGTTGTTCAATATGAAATTAGGTTTTCATTTAGATATTCTGCCTTTATAGCTTCCTACACTCTTAGAGAAAAAAGTAGTTCAAGGCTGAACCATAATAATGGTATCGTAAATCATTTCTACCATGCAAATTTGCTTAATAAAGTGTTAAATTTAACTGTGTTTCCATGTTGAACCATAGTATTCTGTTTGATGTCAAGTTTAAGAAGAACTAATTTGCACTTTTATGTAGACATCCTTGATAGTGAATTTGGTTTGCAGTAAATTTTTCTTGGGGAAGTATCGAGGACCGAAATCTTTTCTCTTAATTAAACAAAAACTACTTTATTTCATTTCATAACCGTCGTTGAACAGCCGACCCAACTTTTGGGTTTAAGACTACTAATGTTCAACTACGCAGTCTTGTAATTGTGAACCCAATCCAGAAGACAAGGGAACTCCTGGATCAAGTATTGGAAGAAATTTGTCTTCGTGGAAGACTTTTTTATGGAACTCACCTGCATTTGCGTTACATGGAGAGAAAGACCGCGAGAACCTCCCACGGTTAGCCTGACGGCAAGGGGACTCTAACTCAGAGGATATTTCAAATCAGCACTGTGGTCGATAAAACAGAAACAAAATCAAACTTATCAGACAAACACTATTGAGTTGTTTAATATGAAATTAAGTTGTCATTTAGATATTTTGCTTTACAGCTTAGAAAAAAATTGGTTTACGGATAAACCATAATAATGGTATCATGAACCATTTTAACCGTGCAAATTTGGTTTGTTACATTTAACTGTATTTCCATATTGGACCATAGTATTGACGACATTATAGTGACGAAGTTTAAGAAGGACTAATTTGCACTTTTATGTAGACACAGCAAATTTGGGATGCAGCAAAAAAATGTTTTTCTTGAAGAATTTTTTCCAACCAAAAGCGAGGTGAAATTTCCAACAGCTAATATATGAACCTGTTTCTACGTTGAAGGGGAAATTAGGCAATTCGTTCACTTCTTTTGTTTGCCTCTGATTAGATTTGGAGATCATTGCTCGTGTCCATAATTATTTTACAATCCCAGTAGTGATGTACGTTAATATTCCTCAAATGGTGTTTTACCAACCATAACTCTTTTTTCCTAATTAAACAAAAACTTTTGTGTTGTTTAATTATCACATGGGCAGAAGGGGCACTTGCCCAATACCCCCAAACTTTAGGGGCCCCCACACATTATATATTTAAAAAATAATAGTAATTTTATACTTCATAATTGGTTACGCCTTTCTGATTCCTTAAACTTGTGCAGTTGTCTATTTTATACCCCCCAAAAAAAAATCAAGTCAATGATGCATTACTTATGAGTCAATTCTTACTTTTGCTACAGTGGAAAAGTAGTTCGACAAAATATTTATTTTTAATAAAAATCTAATACTCATTCTGGTCCGTTCTGTATGCATCATAAGCAGGGACCCTAAGCTGAAAAGTTTTCAAAGTTTTAACTCCGATCCCAGATAAGCTAAAGTTCTGACTCTGCTATGGCTCCGGTCATTTTACTATATATTTATATGCGTTTTTGAGTTTCAAATTTTTAATTCTTATTATGAAAAGGAACGTTAAAAAAATAACAACATAAACATCAGATCACACAGGAAATACAAACTTAATTCAAAGTAATGTTATTTATTTATTCTTATGAAAATAATTGACTGTAATAAATCCTCCTTCAAATTATTAAAAATGTATTTTAATGTCAAGTATAGTCTTTCTACAGCAACTTGACTAAATAAAAATTCCGTAACAATGCGTCAGGCATCTTGAATGTCTGTAGGATACAATGAAATTGCTTGAGCACGGGAAAAGTTAGAGTTCTAGCTCAAGAGAAAAACACAGCTCCATCTTTGCGGCTCTGATCATAAATAACGCAATGCGCCAATTTGATTCTCAGTTGTTGAGAGCTTAGCTAACTAATTAAGAAACTGGTTAGAGCAGATGAGCATGATGCATATAGTACAAACAGCTCATTGGATTCTGGTATAATCTAGATTTTATGACATTTAAAGAACAAAAAATTTTATATATAAACATGATATATGAACATATGATATACGATATGCAAATAGCAAATAGCAATAACATAGCAAATTTTATAGTATGAAAATGTTAGGACCCCTTAATGCTGTTTTTCGAAGCTTTCTCGCCAAGGTAAATAAAAAAAATCATAGTTTAAGTCCCTTACACTTAAAGCAATGCAATGGTTTTAAGCTATAGATATAATCTTGCCGTGAAAAATTATCTGGACTTAAGAACAGTCCTGTTTCACAACTACTCAAAAAGTATGTAATTTATTCAAACATTTAATTTACTTATGGTTAAAACTGGAGATTACTCGGGTCCATAGCTCTTAATAGGACGCTATAACAAGAGAGAAATCCTTCATGGCAAATTCTCTTTCACCTACATAAGTAAATTAAAATATGGAAAAAAATGAATTCAGGTAAACCTTAAGCAAACCACGAAATTTAAAATGCTGATATATTTCAAATCGTAAAATTTACTTTCACTTTATAACATTAAAAAAAATTTCTTGTTTAAATCTTGGAAATTGATATGTATGTATCAATGTTTAAAATATGTTATTTTTTAATTATAAAAATGAACCGTAAGTAAAAAGTTTCTTATTAATTTAATAATCGATTTTATTCTAATAGATATATAATATAATATTCTTCTAGATCACAAAAGAAATTTTATTAAATAGTCACCAGTAAGAGGACCCAGATAGAAAAATCATTTTATTTAATCAAAAAATAAAAATTATATATACTTTACCTCTTCAATAGTAATTTGAGGTTGCACAGCTGAAACCTCGAAAGGTGTGGTGTAATTTTAGGCAGCATGCATTGTTTTTATCTAACATTGTTTCATCCGTGAGAAACAACATCTGGTTGTCACTAATACATAATCTTTACATCGAAAACGTCAAGCATTGTTGATAACTCAATAGTAAAAAAAATGAAGAAATAAAATTTTTTTTTTTTATAAATTTAAAAGAAAATAAAAATGTGAAAGAAAAAAAATGGATGACTTTTTAAGACTAGCTGAAAGATATTTTATAAAAGCAATATTTTTACTTACGAAAATTTTATTACAAAAAAAAATTATTAACGGCTAAAGAAGAAACATTTTCGGAGACATAAATGAAAAAGGTTATAGGAAAGTAATTTTAGATGTGCCTAGGTGTATAAATAAGTAATTAAAGAAATCTCTAGGTGAGACAAGGTTTTTCCTTTTTAATAACGAAAATAATTTCTTCTAATGATGTTAAACTAGCGTTTTTTGAAAAAAGTAGTACAGTGAAATCTTTCAAGTTACCACCGGTTTATTACGAACCTCTTTTATCCTCTATACCAAAAAAAGAGCAAAACCTTGTTAACCTGACCACCTGTCTCTCTAGGAATGTTATTCTAAACTCTTAAAATGTGTAATCTTTACATCATGTATATATATATATATATGATGTAAAGATTACACATTTTTTCTAGTAGTTCATCTCGTAAGTGTCAATGTTTGAAAAATATAACTTATATTTTTTTACCCCGATTTTATGTTATACCGCCTCGTGCGTTTTTTAACGCTAGTCCGACGGAAAGCATAAAATTAAAATTGCTACTCCAGGAAGGCGACCAGCCACGAACGTGAAATTTGCAGGACGTGTAAAGCATGTTGTGGTATTCAAATGATTAGCTTATCATTCATGCAAAGCAGGCGATGGTAGCGACGCCTACAATGTGTATAAAAGAAGAGATTTGACAGTAAGTTCCTCATACAGAAATTGAATTTGAGCGTTGTTCTTGGGTAAAAAAGTTTTTGTAATGCCTCGGGTAGGAAGGTGAAATGCCTACCAGCACGTGTCTGAGTTTGATTGAGGTCGAATTGTGGTCAACCGAGATTGCGGTTTATCATACCGAAGTATAACTGCTCTCATTGGTCGAGTTCCCACGACTGTTAGCAGAATATGGAATCGATGGGTTCATGGCGGTCATATGGAACGCTGTGCAGGATCTCAGCGCTCCCCCCCCCATCACTAACAGCCGAGAAGGCAGACATGTTATCCACGTGGCCTTAAGGGATCGTACAGCTACGTCACGAACCCTAAATCAACGAATGGTCTGCACGAACAGTTCGGCGACGTTTGAAGCAGCATGGACTGTCAACACGGCGATCATGGCTTCGGCTATCATGGCGATCATGGCCTTGACGCTGCATCACAGACAGGAGCGCCTCCAATAGTGTGAGCAACGACGAACCTAGACGCAGGAATGGCATGACGTCGTCTTTTCAGACGAATGCAGGTTCTGTATATAGCATCATGCTGGCCGCATCCATGTTTAGCGACATCGTGGAGAACGCTTATTGGCAGCTTGCATTTGATATTGTCATACTGGCTTATCACCTGGAGTAATGGTATGGGAGGGGGGCATTGGATACACGTCTCGATCACCTCTTGTTCGCATTTCCAGCATTTTGAACAGCAGCCGTTACATTTCTGATGTGTTGGGGCCAGATGCCCTGCCTTATATTCGATAACGCTACGTATCAGCTGGACCATGCACGATCGCATGTTGCCCGCACTGTCTTGACCTTCCTTGACAAAAAACATGTTCACCCGTTGCCTTGGCCAGCACGTTCTCCTGATCTCTCATCAATTGAAACAGTTGCCGAACGACTGGCACACCGAGTGACTGACGAGTGGTGACTCGTCAGTCACTACAGTCGATGAATTGTGGCATAATGTTGAAGCTGCATGGAATACTGTACCCGTCCTTGCTATCCAATATCTGTTGACTCGATGCCCAGGAGAATAACTGCTGCTATTGCTGCCAGGGAAGGCTGCTCTGAGTACTGATTCCTCAGGATCTATATATACATCCAAATATCCTGAAAATTTAATCACTTGTTCTTCCAACTATTATGCATGTGCCCAATAAATATCATTATGTTATTTGCATTCCTTCCTGGTGTAGCAATTTTAATGGCCAGTAGTGTATATAACTATTTTGGTAAAATAATGTATCACCTTTTCCTTTTGAGTTGATATGGAAAAATTCTTAACGTACAAAATAAGGTGTATTATTATACGTTATCTATTATCCGTAAAAAAAATTATTTAATCCCCTCTATAAGTTAATCACCTCTCTGAGTTATCCACTGAGGCGATGTGGTCAACATACACATGTTTCACTGTAATAGATTTAATTGTTTAAAAAGAAGTTACATTTTAGATCACATTAAATTTATAAAAAGCATGAAATTTCGCATCCAAATAAAAATATTTAAGGTTCTACTGAGGTCTTTCGTCTAAGAAATTTAAAATTGCATAAGAAATTTAATCGCAAGACAGGGAGAATGGTATCTTAAGATAATACTGCTACAAATTTTGTGTTATAGCATAAACATTATGGATGGTGTTTTCAATATAAATGTAAACAATAACAATCTCGAGCTCAGTACCTGCTCTAGTTCCGGTTAGAAAGTTTGAAATTGCTTACTACAGCTTATTCTGCGAGGTGATATTTTCAAACGGAAAATTTTGCCTTCAATTAAAGAAGTAAATTAGATAATTTATGAGCTAAAATCTGCCGTATTTCATAAGATATTAATGTTATTAAATAATTCTGGTGAGTTTGAGGTGAAAATTTGTTTTAGTTATTCATAGATATATTGTTAAAAAAGGTGACATGGTTGCTAGATTTTGAATAACTCGCTTTTTTGGCGGTCCTGCTTTGGCCTCTTTCCATTTGTTTATTACTGTTTCTTCTTGTTGCAAGCTGTGCACCATCTTACGTTAGTGTTAGCACTTTTAGCATTGTAAACACAAGTATTGTTAGCACTGGAAATACAAGTAATAAATAATCAAATACCACGTTTGCAAAAATCTCAAAACACAATGATCACGCTGTGAGCCAAATGGCTTTGAAATAAAACGGAAACAGTAACCCGGAAGTATAGGCGGTATGGAGCTTGCAGTGTTCCCTAGTGTAGAAAACTGAAACATCATCCATTGTGTTATAATATTTTTGTTACCTTTAGTTTATTTTATTTGATTTACTTACAAAGGATTCCCTGTTGCGGTTGCCTATTCGCGATCGTTATGTTTTAACGCGCCATCTGGGGAGAAGACCGGTTCCATGTCTTGACCTTGCCTCCATTCCTCTGCTTTTCTTCTCAGTTGTATAGGAATCGATCGCTAATATATTTCTATATTAATAATACATGGCATGTATAAGTGGCAAAATAAAGCTTTACAAAACATGTTAAACTCGTTGCATAATTTTACCAATTTAAACTTTTTCCCTGGTTACGTAAATTGAGATAGATGATTGACATTGAAGACGAAACAGTTCAGAAGCTCCGCTCATCGCACGTTGTCTGTCTGATACATTTGCGATTCTTCATTCAATGGTAAAAAGAATTTGTTTAATTTTGTTCGATTACATTTTAAAGCTGATTAATCTAGTGATGAAACACTACAATTTTAGGGTATCTTCAAGTATTTTAATAGCTGCAGTATGACGTATTTTAATAGTAAATCAAGGATACTAGTGGAAATTAACTATTTTAAATTACCGTTTTAACTTTAAGTGGTATTGTACGGTAGAATTATAATATAGATAAAATTTCCTTGAAAGATAAAGTAGATATAAATTAAATTAGGGAAAAAATCTGGCCGAATAAAGACTTACCACTTTCTCGACTTCTCAATCACTACAGAATATTAATTATTCGGAAAGAGTTTGTAATACTAAAACTGTAAAATCACAGAAGTCGAGAGCGAATAGGTTGCTATAATACTAAAATTAAAGAAATATTGAAATAGATTATACTATTAAAATTGAGGGGAAATATTGAAATGGGTAATAATAATAAAATAGTAGAATTATGAAAATCGTGAGCGAATAAATTGTTGAAATATTAAAGGCGAAGAATTGTTGAAATTTGTAAAACTAAGATGGAAGATTTGTTGAAATAGCTCGTTATATTAAAATCGTAGAATTACATAAGTCGAGAACGAATAGGTTGCTGCAATACTAAAATTGAAGAATTGTTAAAATAGATTGCATTACTAAAAATTTTAGAACTGTTGAAATTGATCGTAACACTAAAATTGCAGAATTTCTAAAATCGAGAGCGAATAGGCTGCTCAATGTAGAGTTAGAATCTCATATGGCAATATGCTGCAGGGTTTGTTTTCTATTTATCACAAGACTGGTCGTCTTTCTCGAAAGCCCCAAGAACAGAAACCATTAGAACTTTTTTTTTTTAATACATAAATACTTATATAGGTTAATGAAATTCAAGTGAAAGTGCTGATAGAGCAAAAACCTTTTGCAAAGGAGGAAAGTTTCAATCCCATTTTGGGCTTTCTCATCTCTATATAACAGTAAACAGTGTTTACAATTTCGTAACTTCTTTGTTTTGATGATAAATGACATTAGGTTGGCAATTAAGGAAAAATCATATCTTAAAATAGATTATACTTTGTTAGTTGTACTGAAGATTAAAGGAAAGCAATTTGTTAGCGCTAAACATTTAATATGTATCTTTAAAAATGATTTTTCATTTAAATAATTTACAAACTATAGTTAGATTTCCTCGTCAATCAAATGAAATAGTTAATTCATTGTATTAATAGCTTTACAGTTAGTTAAAAAGTGCATTTGAAAACGTATCGTTAATCTTAATTTCTCTTTTTATTTTAATACGTTAATAAAAGAAAATGTGGAAATAAAAACGTTAGTTTCATTATAATCACGTACTTTTAAAAATAATCGAATTTCTTCTAAAATGTAATATTCTTCGAAGTACAATTTAAAAAATTTCTTACTAAAACGGTTTGCATTTTTTTTTTTTCTAAATCGATCAGTACTCTGTGATTATTTAAAAAAACTTTGTGTTTTCTAAACAAATTTATTAATTGCTTCATATAAATTATTATTTTTTCATTACATTGCACGTTTTAGAATAATTTACAAATAGATTTTAAAGAAATATTTTTAACGGAATGCAAGTAAAAACTATGGTTGAAATAAATTGTAGAGCATAATTACTTCAACATTACTTTAACAAAACAAAACATGTGTGGTCACTACGACATATAAATAATATCTAACTTGTAATTAGTCATTTAATTATAAGTTTTTAAGGCTTAAGAGGTTGCTAACATAAATATTATACCATCATTTATTTTTTTATATAGCGCTTACCATATGATTGCTATATAAAAAATATTTAAAAAAAACGGACTTAAACCCTTTGGCACAGATGAAACACCGCTGTCCCTTCTAAGAATATATTTTTCTGACTTTCTAATTACAAGTAAGAAATATTTTTGTATTTATTTATTTTGGTATATTTTAATTATAAAAAAAAATAAATTAAAAAACGGTTTAATAGGTACTAAAAAATATGTTAGATTCTCGGAATTATATTTGTTCTAAAATATAAAGTGCTAACAAAATAATTCGATTTTTTTTTTCATTCATATTCATTTTTTCATTCATTTTTCATCAATGTATCAATAATTGATTTTGTAAATGAAAGAAATTTCAGTGATAAATAACTACTTCTCTTATATCTGTAAATTTGAAACAATAATATTAGAAAGTGAACCATGTTAGGAAGATTTTACCTTTTACGCAAAAAGGGACACCGGTGTCCGAAGCTGTACTTCATAACAAAAATTTATTAAAATGCTAAATCTAATATTTTAATTCATTTCGACCTTAATTAATACAAATTAATGAAAAAAAATATGAAAAATATATTTAATGAAAATTATGTGTCAAAGTGAAAATTATGACAACGATTTACAAGATCTGTTATTTTCGTATTTCTTTTCACTCGTTATTTGCAGAGAAAAAGAGAAAAAAAAAAAAAAAAAAAAACAACGTTATTTATTTTTTTTTTTTAAATTATGCCGATTTATCACAATCCTTCCCCCCATTTTATTCTAATTTTGATTTTATATTTTAACTTAATCTTGTTAAAGTAAAAGTAGGCGGACGATTTTCTTAATTCGCTTTTTCTTCTCCTTTATGCAAAAAAGAGAGAAATTATGTTTCCATCTATATACTGAACATTAATGTTGAACTTTTTTTAAAATAAAGAATTTAAAGAATTAATGATTGATAGAAGCAGTTTCCATTTTGAACTGTTACAGTTATATAATTCTCATTAACAAATAAAATTACTTTTCATTTGTTTTTTCTTAATGAGTTACAAAATCTGTATTCCTTAAATTAATTTCTTTTTTATCTTAGTTGATTATTTTTCAAATTCAGGTAATCATTTATTTTGTTCAAATCATCAATATTAACAATAAGTTTTTTTTTTTTGTTTGTTTTAGAGAAATATAAACTTTTAAGGCAAAAAAAAAAAAAAAGAAACTATGATGAATAAGGCAATCACAGGGGTTAGAGCGCAAAAAAAAAAAAATAAATAAAAAAAAATTTTTTAAAAAATTTAATCGTTTTGAAGATTAATAAAGCACATTTGAACATAAATTGAACGCATATTGTCAGAGTTCGGGCAAAAGTCGCTGAAGAAAGGAAATTAAAATAATTCTTGTAATCATCTTCAATTTTTTTTCCTTCTTTTTTATAAATAATTCGCTGTTATAATTCGGTCAAAAAACTGTTTTTCGGAAAAATTTTCTCTTCCGCTTTTCTTATCACGCGCTTTTTTTTAGCAAAATATGATAAGTAAAAGAAAAAAATTTCTGTAAATAATATTAATTTGAAGTTTCGAAGCTAATTTATGTTTAAGGAGAAGCATCTATTTTTTTTTTTTTTTAAAGCTTTGAAGTTTTAAATTCAATATTTATAATTTTTTTTTTAATAAAAAATTTATTATGGAGAGAGAACACTAATATATTCAAAAAATTACTTTTATTCATTAATTTTCATAATTTGTAGGCAGTATGCCCATTTTCATTTGATAACATTCAGTAAAAGTGAAAATGAAAATTCAAAAACAAATCGCACTATGCATAGCATAAAAATGAACGAAATTTTCAATATTGCTTATTAATGTAAAAAAAATTTCATTTATAGTTTTTGAATGAATAAATGATAAATTGTAACCTTAATGCAATTTTTCGGTAAATATACACAACCGTTTTGTTTGAAGTTTTTGAAGTTGAAGTTTGAAAAAAAACCCTACGAATAACAGATTTTCAACCTAGAGGTGATATTCGTATTTTGTGTTATTAATGCTCTAAATATAAAATTGGCGCAATTGAGACGATTATGGAATGCTTCAACTTCTGTAGATTCTAACAATATTAAAATAAATATATAAAATGAAGATAGATATAAAAGTAAAGACACACATAAAAAACAAACCTCAAGCACAAGTTTAAGAAATAACGAAATTAGGACAGATCTATATATTTTTCTTCAAAAATGAATAACATTATTCGAAGCAAAACTGAGAAATAGAATCACGAAGGTAAAAAAGAAAACACTTAAAATTGTAATTTGAAACTTTTAAACTAACTGGAATTTCTTAAAAAAAAAAAAAAAAAAAAAGACTCTGGTCAAGTTTATCAATAAAAATAAAATAAATTTAACACGCTTAAAGCACGTTAAATTTGACTCTGTAATTATATTTCAGCAGGCTGCAGATCAGCCCGCTCGGATTTTTTTTTTTTTACAAGTTCAACAGTTAATAATTCTAGAACTAAATATCGAATATATATATATATATTCTATTGTACTCCCTATACAATTTTCTACACACCCTCGTAATTACAAGCTTCTAAGTCTTATACTTTTTGCACAGCAAACAAAATGTAACTTTAAGTCAATTTTTTAATATAAAGAAATAATTTTGGACTTACGTTGTTTGACGATAATAGCCATATAAAATAAAAAGATTACTGGCAGCACATGTTGTATGTATAATACATCTCTAATGCACGATTTCCGATTTAGAAAATTAGACACATGGGAGAAAAATTAGATTAATGTTCTTGTCTTTAGAATTTTATTTAAGTTTTTCACTTGTTGGGTTAATCCCAAATAAAGCATGGAGATAACAAGCAATTTCTTTCTCTTAAAATCAAAATATTTTTGTTCTCTGAAGTTCAATGAGAAAAATAGTTATTTGAACTAAAGTTCCTGAAATCATTCGTTTTTTAAACATTAATTTTTAAAAAAAATTATGAATTGTTTTGTTACTATGGTTAAGACACGAAGTTTATTTCACACTTATAATTTTAATGTGCAAATTTCATAGTTTAAAATTGTTATAAAATCTTATTAAAAAAAATCTAATGTTTTTAATTTTTTGTAAGGCAGGTTTTTTTTCAAACACGGTTTTATCTGATAAATGTACAAAACTCCAAATGGCGCAAGCATCATTTGAAGTGCTTGCACCATTTAAAGTAAATAAACCATTTAATTAGCTCTTTCACTTAAAATTTAATAATTTAAAAGTATTTGCTTAATTTACTCAGTAGGTGCACCTAGCCATAAAAATAGAAAAAGCAACCCAGTGTACAATTTAATATGCTTTGGACTTTAGTTGCAATTCAGATTTATTAATCTACAATATTTTTGTGAAAACTGCATATTTTTCTTAATTAAAAATTTTTAAATTTTACCTTAGGATTCAATTAAAAAACCACTCAGTTTCATTTAATTGTGGTCATAAAAAACACTGTCACTGGTTTTTTTTTTTTTCTCACCTATTAGTTGACTAATCTAGCGTTTCTTGGTTTTATTCAGCCATTGGCCACCCTAAGCAGTTACTCGTTAACTTTTAAGAGCTCTGTAAATAATCATTTGCTAGTTCTAATGTTCATAAGACTGAGCTGTATTAGTTAAGCAATGGGAAAATGACAATTTTTAAAGTGACTGCTGAGCAAGCAATTTGAGTGCTTTAGTTACAACTTTCACGGGTACAGCAAGCAACTTATTCTTATTCTACTACTATACGATATAAACTTGAGCAGTGCAAAACATGCTGACTAATTTCATTCATGACTGAACCAATTCTGATGAAAAAGAACAATAGGAATTGGAAACAGTTAAATTGACGAAAGATCCCTAAACTTACAACAGTATTGGCAGCGAAACTTCACGGGGAAAAAATTTAGCTTCCCTTATTTAATTTTAAATATAAATATTAAAATATATATATATTTTTAAGGATAATGACTTAACCGTTTCTGGGACAGTGCGTCTAGTCTGGAAGCATTTATTCCAAAAATGCTACAAATCACTAGAAATGTAAAACTATTTGCTTCTAAACATTCACCGTTTTTTAGCAACCACTAATCTTTAAACATCAGAGAGTTTAATTATGTCTCTTCATTTTGTGCTGCCTATGGTCACAGTTCCTAATGTGCTGACTGATTAAAATCTTCAACTGAAAATAGCTGTTCAGGAAAGGAGAAGTTTATCTGATAACAAGAGGCATAAGGAAATTGTACAATGTTTACAATTGAAAAAGTGGATGAATCCGAATTCAGCATTTCTCTGATCTCTGTTTTCATAACTCCATCTTTAAGAAAACAAGTTGATTAATTCTTTTAGAAGAAAATTACTCAAGTTTTTTTCAAACTGTATAACCATTATACATACCTAATATATTTTCCTTTTTTTTATTTTTCATTATTTTTGAAAATAACAATCTGCTAAAATAATAAAAATCCAGCAACTCTTCTACACTGGACTACTTTCTACAGGTATATAATATAAACATATTTAAAAAACTAATATAGCTATTTTTTTCAACTTTTTACAAATTTATTTTTGTTTATTTTAACAACTACCTCCTTACCAGGAAGAAAGATAACATTTTGCAGAAATAGGCTCAAGGGGTAGTTTTCAATAGAAAACAGCTGGTGGGCAAAGTTCATGACAGTACCTAAGCAAAAATCATGAACTTTGTAGTAGTACTAAGTCAATGTTGCAAAAAGTAGTTCATGATCTATTAGAATCTAATATATATAATTCTCTTACGTGGCTCCCAAATTTTGGCTGTATTTCTTTTCCGGCGGTGATAACGTTTGCTTTGTTTTGTTTACGTTTTGAAAACACCAAAGCATTCTGCCTTTTAATGATGTGTTTCTGATCTAATATACATAATTCTCTTACGTGGCTCCCAAATTTTGGCTGAAGTACTTTGTACAACTAAATAAGATTCTTTTCACAACACTTAAATATTTACTTTATTTTCTTCATTTATAGAGAAAACAGTCGGCAAAGAATTCTGTTAGGTTAAAAAACATTTCGCTAAAAAAAGAACAAATTCTAAAAGAAATAAAAATAAACAACTTAAAAAAAAAATGCTTTTGCCAGCCATAGAAAATTTTTTGAAAGTTAACTTAGCAACATAAATCAAAACTAGGAGGCTTCGCCCCCTGCTCGCTTGCGCTCGCCAACCCCCGGAACTGGTTTCGCAGTTCATTTCGTATTGCTTCGCAATCCAATGCTCGCTTTGCTCGCTCATTGGATACGTTCTTAACGTCTAGCATTTGTATACTTTTTTCAATACTGAAGTTCCGAAAACTTTTCACTGTAGAAAATTCTAAACCAGTACATTTCAATATTAATTTGAAATTGCAAACAGTTCACATATTTTTCTTAATCACACTATTCTAAATTTCAGTTGTTGAGAAAAGTAACTGTTGTAAGTTTTGTTTTAAAGTCTTTCCCACCAGAGTGTTAAAGCCATGTGTTGTAAAACAATATGAAATAGTAGTCTTCCACTGAACGCCGGATGTAAAGCATCGGCTTCGATGAAGAAAATTTTGTATTTTTAATTCTCTGAAGGGCGCCACCCTAATAATATGGAATTTGTAAAATAAATGTATATATTTTTTATTGTTGATGAAGCTCATCATTTTGTGTTTTCATCAGTGTTCAGAAGCAAAACAACTATAAGTTTTTTATTTTATCACAAAAATATAAAAAACAAAGAAAAGAGTAAGAAAATGAGCATAGTCATAGAAAAAGTTAAAATTATAATATAGCATTTATCAGTTAAAATAAAATTTTTGTTTAAGTCATTGTTAACAATTCAAATTTCTCCGAGGCAATTCTAAACCTTAATTGTGTTCTAAATGTCAGTATTCAGACACACAACAGAAGTTTAAAATGAAGTTGTAAAATGCAAAGATATATATATATATATATATATATATATATATACACACTCAGCGAGAGTAAGAGAGAGAGTGAGAGAGTTTCTCTAAAAACACAATTGTTAATTTGGGCATTTGGTGATACAACACTTATAGAATTGAAGGATTTGTTACGTCAAGCACTCAGGTATCTTAATTTTGATCTAGTTGCGCTTCTATGTCATTTTGATTTATGTTGCTAAGTTATCTTTCAAAAAATTCTATGACTGGCAACAGCATTTTTATTTTTTAAGTTGTTTATTTTTATTTCTTTTAGAATTCGTTCTTTTTTTAGCAAAATGTTTTTTAACCTAAAGGATATTCAAACATTGATGCACTGTTATTTGACTTTTTTTTTATTATAACCGTCGTTGAACAGCTGACCTAATTTTTGGGTTTGCGACTACTAATGTTCAACTCCGTACTGTAGCCTTGTAATTTTGAGCCCAATCCAGAAGACAAGGGAACTCCTGGATCAAGTATAGGGAGAAATGTGCCTTAGTGGGGGACTTTTTTTGATGGAACTAACCCGCATTTGCGTTACATGGAGAAGAAGACCACGAGAACCTCCACGGTATTTCACGTCAGCACTGTGGTAGGTGCAAGCCGGATGCGGAGTTCGTATCTACCAGCCATCGCCGGGATCGAACCGGCCGGTTCACTTCATTGGAAGGCTAATGCTCTATTCCTTGAGCCATCGCGACTCCTGTTATTTGATTTGTAGAATTCGAAATTAATGGCTTGCTTAATAGTTCAGCTCGTGCACTCAATACATAAGCTCTTGCCGCGTATTTTTTACGCCAGCTGTAATTTTATAGTTTTCCGCACAGAAAACGACAGAAATGACTGGATATTAATAATAAATTTGTTAAGAAATAAAAAATAACCTCATTCTTCAAAAATAAAAATGATGTCCCATTCAAACGAAAGTAAATAATCAATTAACGCTTATATTTGTCATCTAGAAAAGTTATATTTTTTATTGATAATTTAAAACTTATTAAGTTAATAAATAAATTTTAAAATTCAAAGTAGTTTTAATATTCCTCATAGTCAAGCATAAACAGGAAAAAAGAAAATTTTGGTAGGAAATATTTAAGTTTAACATTACTTACTTCTGCAAGGAATTTTACTTCTATGAAACAATTTCTATGAAACAAACTATCTAATATTAACTAATTCTAATTTTTTTTATTTATTTCTTAAAATTGAAAATAAGAGAAAATAAAAGACTAGTAATTATGCAAACAGAGTGGAGTAGAGTAATAATAGAGAAATAGGATTCTAAAGTGCTTTTTCAATATTCACATTGCATTCCATTAAAATAATTTCGGTAATCGAATGACGTTTGCATGTGTATCTAAGGCATGCCTTGCATTTCGTAGATGCTGAGAATCTCATATTTTTGTATCTCATAACAGCTCTCGTAAGTTTATATTTTCCTAAAATTACACAAAGGCTAAGCATAAAATAAGTTATGGTAGATATCAAAATAACAAATTTAGCTAGTTCTATTGACTCATAAAAACTTTTAAATAAAAAGAATTTGAGAAACTGGGATTGTGAATTTGTTATGAATAATTATGAGGATTCACAACTTTTAGCTAACTGAGCATGGATTCTGTTAAACCATTTTAGGCCAAGGATAGAAATTTTATAAAATATGGTAATATTTTCATTGAAATATGTTTGAATTACCTTCATTAAGACAAAAAATAAGTTTCCTGCAGGAAAAATAATATTTTATTTAAGGAATAATATAGTGCGCAAACACACCATTGCCCAGATCAATGGACAATTCGATTAGTATAACGCTTATATTTTTAATGGAAACATTCTGAATGCAAATGGACTTTGCATTTCATGCATAAATTAATCGTCTGGTTTTTGCACACTTTATATCGTCAGTGGGCTTTTTTTCTTCCATGCCCATTTATTGTATGTCCGATTCTATCAGTCTATCATAATTTGTAATGCACTGTCACCAGATGGATTGTTCTTGGATTCAGATTTTAATTAGGCAATAGTTATATAAGATCTATAGTCTATAAGTGATATTTTTGAGCTAGTCGAAATTCTGTGTAGCTACCAGAAATTTACTATAACGCAATCAATGATGATTGTAAATAATGGTCACCACCATTTCTTACTTTGAATCTTGATGCGGTATTTAGATATAGCATTTTCATGTAGGTCGACACCTCCCATAAGCTTATTGTAATCCGATTCTTTTCTTGAGCCGCAATGGCTCAAGGGATAGAGCATTCGCCTTCCAATGAGGAGAACCGGGTTCGAATCCCGTTGATACGAATCCTCTTCCGGCTGGCACTGACCACAGTGGTAAATGGATCATGGGTTAGAATCCCTTTGAAGTCAGGCTAACTGAGGGAGGTTCTCGTGGTCTTCCTTTCCATGTAACGCAAATGCGGATGAGTTTTATCAAATAGTCCTCCACGAAGACAAATGTCTCTCAATAGTAGATCCAGGAATTCCCTTTTCTCGAATGGGTTCAGAATTACAAGGCTACGAAGATTGACATTACATGTCGTAAACCCGAAAATTGGGTCGGCTGTTCAACAACGTTTATAATATAAGAAAATTAACAAATATTCTTTACTCTTTGCGACTGTATCGTTTGGCATTTACAAGGGGCCAAATGGTACCGTTATTAGTAACAATTGTTACCACAGCAGTGTCATTCCATTTTATTGCACATGTTTCTGTATCCTTGTTGAATGCAATATCGTAGGAACCACAACGTTTTCTTTTTTCATATTTGTGTAGTCATCCAATATACAATCACCTATGAGATTTTCGCGAGCTGTGCCAGATGCAAAGAAACCCTTTTCTTTCAAATTATCAATAGGAAAAGAAAAAGTTAAAATTTTTCCATCTCATGTATTAAAACAACGCTAAGTAACTTCAGAACAACGCTTGTTTTTTAGGGCATATTTTGTCGAACTCTGTTCGCATCAGCACAATAAAACTCTGATAAAAATAAAAACTTAATAAAACTCTGAAACCTTGCATAAAAAGCGGGTTTTCAAATTTCGCCTATTTCTCATGGATTCAGCCAATGGTGCGTTAACGCATCATTAAATTTTTATGAAAATTTTTTGTGATATTTGTTTTATTTTAATCTTCTTTTCAGAATTCACAACTTTAACCCCTTATAAAAACATATAATAAATCTCAAGTAGAATATTTAAAAAATGGATTTGAAATTATTTAATCTAATTGAATTACTAATATTTTAATGATGTCTTTAGAACCCTTTAAAACAGAAAACTAAAATTAGTGAAAAATATTCGCCACGGTGACAATAAAAAAGTTTTTATTAAATGGTGCGTTTACGCACCATTGGCCGAAAATGGGTTAATAAGCAAAAGGATGAAGACTATTCTATTTCAAAAAATTTCTTAATTGTAAATTTTTGTTAATTATAAAAAAAAAAACTCAGTAATGGATTAATTTAAGATTTCAATTGTTCTCCAGAAGAAAAAAAAAAGTTTTTCACATATTGTTTACTTATTCCTCACTCTTGAATCCTTTCGGTTACCAACAGAAACAAAGACCCTCAATCAACTTGTAGTTGTGAATTCTTACCATAATACCAAAATTAAAATGGTCACATCTGTACTTAATATATGTAGAGTTACTTTCCTTTACCAGTGTAAGCATTAAGTCGACATATGATTAATCAAATTTTTATTTAGAATTATTTTAAAATAGATCAATCTGAAATTGCACAGCGACTATTACTTGGCACTTTTCACGGACACAAGGGGAAAAAATCTTTGCTCATCTCTCAGCTGTTCTAAAAAGTATAATCATTCCACACAGAAAGGATTCAAGCTTGATAGAATCTCTGTTCAATCATTTCTCAAGCTTGAACAGTTTAGCAACAGAAACTAAGTTCATCCATTTGGCTTGTTGTGAATCCTTAAAATGTATAGTTTGTCTAAAATATGAACTCCCTCAGACATTCGACTGGACCTGTGACTATGGTAACGAGGTATGACTATTTAGAGTAGGGGTGCAGGATTTCTGTTTCGAAGTAGTTTCGGGTCGGCGCGAGAAAGAGAATCTCTTTCTTCCGTCTATTGTATTAGTAGCTATCCTCCCTAAAATACACCATTCTTGGTTTCATGGCGCCAGCCGGCCTCAGATTTTGTGGAGGGAGGAGTTCTTTGCTCAAACTATAATAGAATTCCAAATCTATTTGGAGCAAATACCATTCATATCTTATTACCACTTCATTTATCATTTTCTTTTTCAGCAACTATTTTTGTAAAACTTAATTTTGGAAATCAACATTATTTTCATCAAAGAAATAATTAAAATTATAAATAAAATAATAACATTGTGGACAATAGGAAACTCAACACCGAAGTTCAAATTATACAATCGAAATGCACAAAATTTATAATTCTTCACATTTTGAAATTATTACTTCAAAAGATCTAATTAATAACTTCCAAAACAGATGAATGCTAAATTTACGTGAACAATAATTTGCAGTTGATAAATATCCAGTACCTACTTTTTTAAAAAAATATATATATATAAAGCAACTTCATTATTTATGATTGTTATGCAAAAAGGGCAATTAAGCAATAAAAAAGGAATTCCCTAAAATTCCTGTTGTGCAAAAAAGAAATACATAAGTATTTTCAAGGTGACTAACAGCATAAATTCTGAAAAATGATTTCAGAATTTGAAACCTGTAAAGAAAGTGTTCATTTTAATATATGTTTTATTTTAAATATGTTCTAGAAGAAATATAAGGTATGTATAATATAGAGGTGCCCAACTTCTTTTGGAAAAAGAGCCATAGAAAAAAAAAAAGAAAGAATTGTATGAGTAAGAGTTTTAATTTAATGATAATTAAATATTCCTTAGGTTAACTCATTTAAGAACAGTATCAATTAGACTTAAAAATTAAGACACTGTAAAAACTTATATAAATAGGTTGAACTCCAAATTATAACATTTACAAATTAAAAGCTTGACCTATTACTTACATTGTTTTCTTCCGCCTCAGTAGAAGTGCATACTTTTGATGCTAAGTCTTTCATAAAATTACTTTCAAAATATATTTTTCTATTATTATGAGGGGAGGGAATTATTTTTCATAACAAAAGAAAAATTCTGAAAATAAAAATTACTTAATGATTATAAAAACTTAATGATCATTGGAATGAAACTTAATGACTATAATTACTTAATGATCATTGGAAAAAAAATACTGTAAACAACGAAATATTTTTGACACAACTTGGAAATAAATACTTTATTTTAATTTTGCAAACGAATGGTGGTTTATTAAAATATAAATGGTGAAAATAAGTAAACAAATTCTAAATAAGCAATAAACAAATTTTATACAAATTTTATTCAGTAAAACATCTGAAAAAGTGCAGTTACGCATGATCTATACTGATGAACGTTAATCCACATAATTATATTCTTTTCAAATGGAAAAAATCTAATTTCTTTAATTTTGTAGATGGAAAATAAAGCTACAGTCTATAATTACAATTTTTATGCTTCTTCAGCAAGTTTTTCAGCTTTTTGTTTGACTTCCTCAATTGGTCCTACCATGTAGAATGCAACTTCTGGTAAGTGATCATATTCACCTGCAAAAGATTATACCAATCATTAAAAAAAAAAAAAAAATTCCACTTAGAAACAGAAACTTGAAAGTAAATATTTTAAATAGCAAACAGCAAAAGTCAACTGAGAATCCCCGTGGCAGAAACACGGCGACACAGCGACATTGTCGCAGAAAGCGACTGAGTTTTGCAGAAAGATTTTTTTATTTGGGAAATAAAGATTTTTGGTTTGGCAGAAACATTGTAAGTTCTCAAAAAAGATTCTGCAGAAATAGAAGCTGTTTTACAAAAAAAATAATTTCTGCAGAAGCATTAATGGTTCTGCAAAATTTTTTTCTTACAGAATAGTTTTTAAATAATGGTTTTTCTAGCGGAAGGGGAAAGCGCTCATAAACTTCCGTTAATCTCCAACACGAACAGTTACTGGATAAAAAGGGGAGAAATTCCCCCCCCCTTTATTAAGCTATTTTTTGAAATTTGCCAACTACAGCCTCTATTGCTGCTGCAGTAATTTGCTTTGTGTTTTCTTATGAGAACAAAGCGTTTTATATTTTTTGCACTTATGTGAAAAATTTCAGGCGTAAAAAGATTCTTTTTTAAAAAAAAATCATGTCTAGCGAAAATGTTATTTGTTGCTCTTGTAAAGCAACAATAATTTTTAAAAAAATTTGAAAACTCATTTTTCAGGGCGGCATTCCGAAGAAGAAAAAAGATGGAAGTCAACATCTAGCGATGTCAGAGATTTTTTTTCTTCTGGAAAGCGAGCGGAAAAGAGGAATTAATATATGTTTTTTAAAGATAAAATGCCTATATTCTTTGAATTAAGTCGTCGATATAAAAATAAAAAAACTCGCAATCTAACGATAAATGAAATAAAGCCTGAAAGATATCTCACTATCTACGATTTTTTGGTATGCGAATAAAAACCAGATTGGTGGAAAATATTTACTGGCGAAACACTTTTAAACAGGTTTCCACACGCATGCGAAATAAATTGCGTCCAATGAGTATGGCTCTAATACCGATGAAGACTATTTCGTTTCGAGATGTTGAATAGACTTGAGCGTATTGAGTCGGAAACCGCGTCTGCGTACTTCGTGAGGAATCAATGCTATATATGTACACAATACAGTGCGACTTCTGTTACAAATCACAAGGGCTGTGTATTTTTTTCGCTCTGAACTTAATCTGATCAAGAAAAAAGTTTTATTTACTTTCTTTTTTTTTAAAAAAATCTTTCAGTAAGTCAGTACAATATTAATCGAATCTAATTAATCTGTAATTGTTTTCATAAAGAAAAAATTGAAACAAAGATTGCGTTAATTTTGTTGCTTTTAAAATTCGGATAGAGACAATCCTATTTTATAATTTTGATTACTCAACTTCAATATTGATTTTTTTACCTGATTTATTTCTGTATCTGATATAACTACTATAATGAAACATCAAATCATACTGTTTTTAACTGATACTTCAAATTCAGTTATCTTGCTTTATAAATTTAATCTTTTTGTCCATTCTTAGCTATTTTTAAAAGTTCCATCTTATTACAGGTTCTGGGTAATATTTAGTTATGCTCTAGTAAGCATTTTTGTCTGCAGATCTATACATTTATAATTTTTCTTTACTATCAAAGATTATGCAAATTTAAACTTAAATAATTTAAACTTATTAAGAAATTTAAACTTATATTATGAAATTAAGAAAAAAAAATCTACATAGTTTTATTCTAAGCATGTAGGCTTTTTTTATAAACATGAATTGCATCTATTATTATAAATTCATTACACATATATTTATAATGATAAAAATATCTTGCAGAAAGATATTGGTTCTAGTTAGGTTTGTCGCAGAAAGCCAGAAGAAATTCTGCCACAGGGCTGAGAATAAAGTTTACCTTTTTTCAAATGAAATTGAGAAAATAAACTACAGAATTTTTGTAGCATTTTAATTTTTTACTAATCATATCAGATATTAAAATATACTACATTCTCTAATGTACCAAAGGGTCCCCAGAATTGTGAAAAAATAAATTTCTTTATATTGACTATATATCACAAGCACACACATGGAAATAAAAGTATTGCTGAAATAACTCTATATGGGCCGTCAAGGTCATGGAGAATAAGGATATAACCTAAATCATGTTTATAGCAATTTGGTCGCCACAGCGAACAGGTCGCTTCTATCCTCAATAAAGTTGGTATCCATCGGTCTGAAGCTGGATGGGCTTCAAGCTGCCAATGGTGGTATTGAACCCTGGTTCAGTGCATTCATCAAACAGACATTGCAGCTTACTCTTTCTTCATTTATAATGACTCGCTTTACTGTTTTAAAACAATCAAGGCATCTCAAAAAATAACTTTAAACTTCCCCCTGAGTTTAAAAACAAACTTAATGACTGAAAATAAAAATGCATCTTTTATTAATTATCAATGTAATAATTTTTCAAAAACTGAGCCCATAATTAATAAGCTTATTTGTGTTACATATGGGATGTTTCACAGGCAAATTTAAAAAATTATTTGTTTTCACAATATAAGGGTGGATTGAGAAGAAAAAAATATCCAATTAAAATAAAAATACAGAAATTTCATGGAGATTGAAATTTATTATAATTTAAGATATTAATAAATCAATGTGCAAAAAAATATTGAATGCACTTTTCAAAAAATACTAAATACAGTAATGGAAAATCTAAAGCATGAGTTATTTTCTATGCATTATGTACCGTATCAGTAACAATTTAAGAAACAATTTCATCCCCATTAAAACAATAAACAAGTTTTGCAACGAACAAATCAAATACTGTGTTATAATTCTTAACAATTTCATGTGATATATAACAGTTTATATTATTATCACTTAGATATTTTTTAAAGTACTGATGCTTTCTTAAGTGAGTTTGATCAATGAGTTTTTAAAGTTAGCATACATAAAACTCTAGCTACATATTTAAAAAATTAGATGATATAAAAATTTTAACTAAGTCTAATTTTTCAATCACTGATAATTTAAAAAAAATTTATCAACCAAGAACAGTGAAAAACAAGTTTGATAAGTTAAAGTTATCAAAAAGTTGAGTTCAACATTAAACAAAACAATTTAAGGGTTATATTACATAATTTTAAAAAACACTGATATAATCAAGAAGCTGTAAATTTTATTGCAAAACTGATTCAGCTCCTTTAAAAGTAATTATTAAATATTAAAATAATTATTCGATCATAAAACATGTTCAATTTGATAGTACAATAAAAGGCAGTAATAAGAATAACTTTTAGGGAGAAAACAAAAGCTACCTGAGTAAGTAATATTAGTGCAGTTAAGTTAGGCGGAAAGAAACATTAAAATAGTGTCCTATCAATATTAGTAAAATTATTGAATTTAAAAAAATTATTTAATTGTAACAATAAGATACTATAAATTTTTTTTGAAAAATTACTAATCATCAAGTCATAAAAAATGTAATTTTTGTTTTGTTCCTTAGGAATAAAGTGAACTTTTACTTTAAGCAAGTAATTTTATAATTTTAAAATTATACATCGAAAATTTTTATGAATTTGCCTTTCACACAGAATTAAAATATTATACTGCCAATATACTATTTTTAAACACTTAGTATTTGTTCAAAGGAGACTGTCCCACAATATTTCGTTTACATAAGATTTCCTTATCGGGGCAGGGCTAAGGATTTCCATTTATTAGCCAAATATCAAAAGTATTCACCAATTTTCAAGACTTCACCAAATGCAAATCTTAAAAAAAAAATTTCTGATTAATTTTTTCCCCATAGAAAGCTATTTTACGGTAGTTTGTTTCAGGCTTATATTATTTGGACCCAATTCTAATCACATCTAACAAAAATTACAGTAATCGAATAAAAATACTGATTTGTTCAGAAAAAATGACTGACGTAATTTTGAGGATCAACTTATATATATATTTGCGGCCCTGCTTTTTATAAGTAAAAACACTTAAATAGATATGTGTAATATATAGTGTTTGTAATATATAGCATAAACAAGCTTTTTGAAAATTTTTTTAAACTAAATTATCTACGTTTATGATAATTACCTGCTAATATACTCTTGAATCCCTTAATAGTTTCAGCTAAAGGAACAAATTTTCCGGCTTGTCCAGTGAAGACTTCAGCTACTTGGAAAGGTTGAGACAAAAACCTTTGGATTTTACGAGCACGGGAGACAGTAAGCTTATCTTCTTCAGACAACTCATCCATACCCAAAATGGCAATGATATCTTGAAGTGATTTATAGTCCTTTAAAAAAAAACAAATGCTTTCAGTTTTAAATAAAACATTTATAAGCAACGAACAGTGGTAGAATCATTTTTAGTTTATAAGAGAAATAATTGTCTAAACCAATGGTTACCAAAACGTGATCTGCAGAACCCTTAGGTCAAAAAAATTAGGGATGTATTCATTCAGTAATGATTTTTGAGACATGTAATCATATGTAGATTCCAACAATAATCCAATAATTAATATTCTTGTAGTTTTCATGAAATTATTCCAGTAAATAAGGATAAAAAAAGCAATGTATTGAAAAAAATTAAGATATGCATGCATAAAACTTGCTTTAGTATTTCATATCAAGCTTTTCAATCTAAAAAAAAAAAATAAACAAAAAAATAAAGAAATATTTCGCTGATAACTATTCTCATCTTACATAAGAGTTCATTTTCATTTCAACATAAACCATAATTAAGCTTATTTTTATTTGGCAGAAATTGTAAAGAATCCAATCAAAACAGTTGCAATTATTAATTTGTATTATGTGTTTATTGGAAATAAACATGTATAGTTTGAATATTTAACTAATGGCCACACTACTTGGAATACAATCCATCTTTCCCGAAAACAATGCAGGGAAATCACTAACCTTTATTATAATATGATTGAGTTAGAAGATAATTATAAAGGCAAGCAGCAATTTCATTGCAGGTAACTTGAAATTTAAAACAAAATTATAATAAAATTCTGCCGTTAGATTAAGCCATTTTGTTAAGGATTTTGTCGATAGTGATTTCATAACAGACAAACGATAAAAATAATCCTACCACTTTATCTTCGCTTGTTTTGTTCCTCAGATATGTTTTGACCATCTTTAAACAAACTTCTCAAAGCAGAACACATTGTAGTAGGAAATGTGCTCAATATTTCTAATAATCTGCTTATTATTGGATAGAAATTTACAGCATGTGATGGCAACATTTAAATAGGGCTTATTGACAAAAATTTGGCCTACTTTATTCAATTTTGGACACGCTTTTTATTTTCCAATAAAATGGAGAAAAAAATATTTATTTTTAACTGTTATTTTTCTTAAGTAGGGAAGAGAGTCTGAACCCCCTTGGCTAAGCTTATGGTTATTTATAATGTTGGGGTTTGGCCAAATGATGGAATCATTCAGGGTCTCAGGGTCGAAAAAATTATGAACCTCTGATGAAAATTATTGTTTGCAAAAGGTTTGGCACAATTTAAACCACTTGATTTTAAAGAAAAAAATCATTAATAATAATAATTTTTAAAAATTATCCCCGAGACAAAATATGATATTTCTCTATCTTATAGATATCATGTCTTATCTATTTCTTTCTATAAAGCTATGATAGTTTTTTACAATAAAAAAATTAGAGAAATTTAGAAAAAAATGCTTGGCTGTAAGGTTAAAAAAAAGTTTAAAACAGTAGGAATAAGTTTGAAATAATAAAATGAAATACAAAACTCATTTCACATACTTGTAAAATTTTTTGTACACCACGAGCAACATCGTAATGTTCAGAACCCACAACGTTGGGGTCCATAATCCTAGATGTCGAATCAAGAGGATCCACAGCGGGGTAGATACCCAACTCAGCAATACCACGAGATAATACAGTTGTGGCATCCAAGTGAGCAAATGTGGTAGCTGGAGCAGGATCTGTCAAGTCATCAGCAGGTACATAAATAGCCTATAGAAGCAAAAATGAATTTGAATGGAGGAAACAGTATTATCTGCAACTTATAAAATAGTATAATAATATAATTCATACCCAGGGAGGGGTGAAAGTTTCAAAAATTGTCAAGACTGAAAATTTCAGAAGTGGGCATGTCCCGTCCAATAATTTTAAGTAAACAAAAAATTATATATGAATTCTTTTCATAAAAATTGGGAAAAATTTTTTAAATAAAAATTAAAATACACAAAATGCAAATAAGGCTTGTAAAAATTCCATATTTATTTTAGCAAACCTACTATTGTTCAGGAGTATAAACAAAAAATGCAAAGTAATTAGTTATTTCAACCAAAAATTACCTCAGCTTTTAATTTTTTTCAAACATTTAATTTTCTAATAAAATAAAGTGCTAGCCTTTTAAGGAAAAGAATAATACTTAGCTAAGTTAATACTTTGTTAATAAATAACAAAAACAATTTTCAAGCTAAACATAGTTTAATAGTAAAAATAATCAACAAAATGTTGATATTTAATAAATGTTAAGTCTACAATGCTTGTTAAAATTAAGACATATTGATTAAAAACATATTGCATGTACACAACTATCTTTACAGTATATCTATACTTATCAATTTTAAAAAGAAAAATTATGAAATTTTAATTACAAACTAAAAACATTTACCAATTTATATTTCATTAAAAAATTTACAATTCTTAAAATAAAAGTACACAAAAAATAGAGTGATTAATAAAGAGTAATGATTTAACTCTTTCGAAAATAATTAGTCAGAAGATTAATAATATTCTGTTTAGCTCCGTCTTGTGGTTTTTTTAAAAAGACGGAAATCCGTCAAAATACGGAAAACTATCACCCCTGTTCATACCAAAAATTTATAGTAAAACTGTTAATAAAGCTCAGATACTGATTCAAATAACTTTAACTGAAAATGTAGCATAAGGTAATATCATAGAACAATGTTATAATAAAGAAATAACTCAGTCTTAATCTCGTAATTTAGAAAATAAAAATCAACAAAATAATAGCAGCAAAATTAACGCTAATGACAAACAATTATAAATAAAAAATATATATCACCTGTACAGACGTAATGGAACCCTTTTTGGTGGTGGTAATTCTTTCCTGCATGGTACCCATATCAGTTGCCAAAGTTGGTTGATAACCTACAGCAGATGGAATACGACCCAACAAAGCAGATACCTAAAAGTGGCAATTGTTTGAATAAATTTCAGGTAAAAGAAATGATTTTTAGTAGAAAATATAAGAACTCTAAAAAAATATATAGGATATCGAAAGAATACTCAGTAACCATGGTGCAAAAATTTAACTATTGCATACATGCTTTGAAATAAGTATTTATAAATAGACTATAAAGAGGGGTGATTGTGACACAAATCGAAAAATACTGAAAATTTTATGAGCAAAACAATTTATATACTAGAAATGTTTAGTATAATTTTTTGAACTAAGATTTATAATTAAATTACCTACTAATGAAAAATATCACACTTTTACAGTAACTTATTTAAGAAAAAACTTTATTTTTACAAGAATCGTGATATTAGATTTTAGAATCGAGTGAATGAGTTGCAATATTGCATTCTAAGAGCGCAAAAATACAAATTGCGATGTTAGATTTATAAATTGCATAAATACAGAAATCAATGTTTGACATTAATACGTGAATTTTAATAGCAACATTTGAAATTAAATGCGCGTGAATATTAATCGCGATATTAGCAGATTCCGGCATAGTTTCAAATATTAAAACATAAATTAAACAAAAAAAAATCAAATTGGCAGGAAATTATACTTACACAAACATCTCGTTAAAGCAATTGAGCGGAAAGTCTCAACATTTAAATTTTAGATCTCTTAATCTTAGAACTCTTAATTCTTACGTTAAGCCTCGACTCTTACTATAAATTTTAGATTGCAGTGAAAATTTCATCGGATTATAAGCTTTGATTCACGGATGTCTGCAAACCTGGAATTCTGGGGTACACCCAGAAAACAATCACCCCTGTATAAAGTACAGCAATATATTGGAAAAAGCATAAGATGTTCACAAAATAAAATGAATGAATGTGTAATATATACTCAAAACAATAAAATTTAATTGTATTTCAAACTCAGTCTGTACTTCAAGCTCAACTAAAACAGACAAACAAAAAAAAAAAACAATCTCACTGCGTTATCCCTAGCTTGTGGTACTTGTTTAAATAAGAATGAGAAATATGAAATAAGCACTTTTTATAATATTTTTACAAATCCAATGCCAATAAGAACATTTTATCAAGTATACAAAAAGGCTGAATTTATAACATGCAAGGAAGATCTTACATACAAATATTCTGAATTCAGTTTAAATCTGCAATAAATGGCTTTTTTGAAAAAACTTTTACTTCAGCTTAATCATGAAGTTTAGCTTAAAATCACATTACCAGGATTAAAAAGGATTCTTAACTATAAAAATCATTATCTGGTCTTCTGACATACACTTTGTATTTAACTTTTATATTGGCGTTAATTTTAGCAATTTTATTGATCAATTTTTTTCAGGAAATCATAAACTAACTGACTCATTAAATGTAAAAGATGACTTATTAAAACAATCTTTGAAATTTTAATTTAAAAAAAAATTTGACATTTAAAACCTAAATAATATTTTAAATATTTAAAATTATGTGTCCAGTTTTTGGCAGACTTGCATCACTTTAATTTACCGTATAACTATATTATATTTGGATAAAATGTAAAGGGCAAATACTTAATTTTTATACTAAGTACTTGTGAAGTTAAATTTTTAAATAAATAACTACATTCGAACCTGTTTCAGTGTGATTTTTTATTTGTGGTATTTTGTTTTTTGTGATATATGAAGATTTCAATCAAATTGGAACATAATTGAAGAAGTTATCAAAAAAATAAACAAATTAACTAGTTGGTTTTATCGGTCACTCAGTTCTTTCATTTAATATATATTTCATCAATTTACATAATTATTGCATCTGCCAATTACATATATATTGAATTCTAAAATCACATAATTAAATTGTTGAACACAGAAGAATTTCCACGCAAACGTGCAATTAGCATATAGTGACTGAATTCTTGCGTACCAAAGAAAAATTCATTGATCGCAAATATTGAAGGACATCTGCATTGTGTTTACTTGAATTTTCCTAAAACGGACTACTTATCTCGTTAGGTTTCAGAGTTGGTTTTTCATTTCACTCTTTATTTTGTTTGTTTTAACAAGCAGGTAGAAGTTTACTATTTTTATTAGTCTCTGATCTGCACAAGTGACAAGTCTGCTAAATAAAGTAATTACCTGAAAAAGAAAGCTACAAGTGTTTTAATTTTTAAATCTAATATAAATTGACATGCTTCAAAAAGCTTTCACATTTTTGGACCATTATGATAACATTCATTTCAAAGCATTAATTGAATTTAAATTTAATATTTTTACTGTTTAGATATAAATTTTTAGGATTTTTATTTTATTTTTAGACATAATCCCTGAAAATGAATAAGAGCAAAAATAAAGCAAAGCGGTAATTTCCTTAGAAACAAAGATTATGATTTTATAACAAATAGCTCAAGGTGAAGTGTCCACAGCACTTGGTGATTCTACGTGAGACTTTTTTTACGTAGTCTATCTATAGCATAAAAATATACTTTAATTGTATTGTAAAAACTAATTTTTAGAGCTACTCGTGAAAGATTTGAGTGAATTTTTTTATGCGGCCCCTATAGACCACACAATCAACGTTGTAATAAATTGAATGTACAATTATACATTTTTTCATTCAATTAGAAAATAAAAATGTTAGCAAACAAATTTGCAATAAATGTAAAAACAGTAACTGAAAACTATATAATTTTTTAAGAACAAAAATAAAAATTAAAACTTACTTCTGAGCCAGCTTGTGTGAACCTGAAAATGTTGTCAATAAACAATAACACATTTTGACCTTCTTCATCACGGAAATATTCAGCAACAGTAAGACCAGTTAAAGCAACTCTAGCACGAGCACCAGGAGGTTCATTCATTTGTCCATACACAAGTGATACCTTTATAAAAAATAATGCAAAGAATCAATATTAACTTAATCTGATAAAAATACTTCATAAATTTGTTAGTTGATAACAAATTTAACATTAAACACAAATTAAACTATAAAACTAAGCAGTGCTTGTTTTAAACAACAAAAAAAAAACAAGAAACAATTTAAAAGATTAAAATTTAATGAATTTATTCATAAAGAAACTTTCAATAAGCATAAAACATTTATATAAAAAAAAAGGTTTTTACTCCAATATAACTTACTATTTGAGCACTGGTCAAAAACAAATGGTTAATTACAGTTTGGATGATACGCCTTTTTCTAACTTAAATGTAGTTTCAACAAAAACAAATTAAGGTTTTCAACATATATCAAGTAGTCTAAAGCTAAAAACTTGAAACAACTTTTTTAAAGGGTATCACACATACTTTCAAAAAAATAGTATAGTAAATTTAAGAATTAAACATAACAGGGGTCTGTCTAGGCTTTTCTGAGAGGTACCTATTTTGTGAAAATTTAGACATAATTTGTGAAAAATTAAAAATTAAATTTAAAAATAAACTCAAAAATATTATAAGAATATGGATTTATCGTTTCTTAAGGGATACAAAAATAAAATTTTAAGAAAAATTATTGTGAAACTACCGTTTTTCCTAAAATTGAATTTGTGAAACTACAGTTTTTCCTAAAGTTGAATTTGTGAAGGTACCGCTAAACTGTAGTAAATTCGGCCTGGACAGACCAGGGCCGTCTCGAAAGAAGGAGGGGTTACCGTTGAAGAGGGGGCCTCGGTACTGAAAATGATCTTCAGCTCTGACGTCACGCATCACGATCCATGTTTCAGAAGGTTTGTGTTGTATGCTGTGTTGATTTTATAGCGTATCTCATATCGTCGTCAAAAGTCACCTTACTGATTTAATTTAGGTATTGGTAAATAGTTTTTAAGCTTTTGGTACTGTATTTTCACTGTATTTTTTATACAATTAAGGGAGAAAAAAATATTTTTAAATATTGTAGTTACCCATGAAATTGATTACATAATACTAGTACATAATAGTTTTGCTCATTTTATTAATAGTACAATACTTAAAATACGTTTCTAATACGTTTCTTTTGTTATTCTATATATTTGTTTTTAACCATGACTAGTTTAACTTTTGAATTGTTTCTTTTGTTTTGCTAGTTAAACAAAAATTGTTGCAAGATAGTATTTATAAGAACAAGTGATTCACCGCCAGTTATTTTAATTCTTCATATCTTGTTTGTATTTTTATTTATTTATTTTTTTTGTATGATTGCATTAAGAAAATAAGTTTAGCTTTTAGTAACAATGTTAACATTTCCCCTCTACATATCTATAATTTAGATTGATGTGACAATCTCTTGTATTTATATCTTGATACATAATGTAAATGTAAAAATAATTATATTATTGTTATTCATGAAAAAGTATTGTTTGTATGAAGAATGAATAAAAAATTTTTCATTCTTATCAAAACTTAAATTTATTTATTTCTTATCAAAATTAAATCTTTTTTTAAATTTAAGTTTATATAACTCATTTAAATTCACCTACACATTTGACGAAATATGTCTGCTTTTTTTCCTATATTAATTTAAAAAATATTTTTTAAGTTTTAATTTTGTTATATGCATTTTTTTATCCTCTTAAATTTATTCATTAGTATCTTATAAAATATAAATCTTATGCCTTTTAAACATCATTTTAATAGTCTTGTTTTGTTAAATGCTCAACACGAAATATTTTCACAATATAAGAATTAATTCTTATTAATTTTTTTTATGTGACTAGTCTCCTACCTGAAAGTATTCCAATTATTTGGTTCAAAACTTCTTATTAGTAAATATTAATTGATTGAATAAAGATTTAATTGAATCATAAAAAGTGTAGTAGGTTGTTCAACTTATGTGGATTTAAAATATAATTTGCAATAAATAATTGTTAAGCAACATCATAGCTAAATAACATTTTTATTTTTTTGAATTTAAAAAAAGGTAATTTGGAGAAGAAATATTTACCATCTGTAATTAAAATATTTTGACGGAACTCATAACATTTATTAAATAGACTAGTTATCTCTCTATACATTCAGATTCAACTTTTCTTATGGATGATAATTTCATTTGCACTAAATTTTATGAGGTTAAAGGTTTGGTAATTTAAGATGCAAAAGAAACTGGAATACATGTAAAAAATAAATTATGTTTAATTAGAACAATATAACTTATAAATATGCAGATAGATGAAATAGTTATTTCTCTGCACTACTTCACATAAAAATAACTAAATTAATATTCTTTTGAAATTATTACTAAGGAAATACAATGTTTTCGTTAAAACAAAGATTCCCTTTCTAGCAGAGCTTGAAGTTTTATGAATAAAGCTGTCTCTTTTTGACAACATTCAAACTACTTAAAGAGAAAGTGAAGAAACATAGCTGGATCGTAATGTGTGACGTCACAAAACGAGTGCCGAACTGTAACTCCTCCTTCTTTCGAGGCGGCCCTGGACAGACCCCTGCATAAAAACTATTGTTTTGAGGCACCTGCTGTCCCAATCAGAATACAGCTTGAGTTACGTGATTACGGTTAATGTTACTACTTGAACTGAAGTGAACAGTTATACTAAAAATTCGTTGATCGTTTGATCAAGCCCAGCGTCGCAAGGATGTGATGCTGTATGTCCACCTGATGTTACTCCAATGCTTTATATTTCTTTTAAATGTTTTAATTTTTATACAATAAAATGTGACTGTCCTCATTATTTAATATTTTATTCATTTAACGCAACCTATGCATCAGTTTGCTGAATTTAAAAATTTAGTTACTTTTAAACAACAAAGTTGACAATCATATTATAATTTAAAACTATCAACTTTTACCTTAGGTGTGTATATACATATATACAACAATATTAAAAGTAATTAAATTTAGAAAAGTAGACTTAGAAGTACATTTTTAAAAATATAAATTGAATAAATTCTTGTAAAGAAAAGTATTTTACATTCATGAATTTTAAGATACTTTTTAAAATATTATTCATTGTTTTAATCACTTTTATTTCACTTAATACAAAACAAATGATAAAAAGTCAATACTATGGCAAAAACAGAAAATATCTAGTATCTATGAATTTTGATGAAAAATTAAATTTTTAAAAAGACACAAATCTTTATTAAGCCATTTAAATTCAAAATTTAAAAAAAAAAAGCTCCTTATAAAATGAAATTTATTTCAAGTAATGATTTAATCATGCGATCAATTAAAATTAAAATATTTGAATAGCATTATACTAAATTTTTTGTATGAATACGAGTCTTCTCAAACCTTTTCCATTTAGAAAATTAAGGAATTTAGTAAAACTATAAAATCATATGACTGAATGACTATTTATATCACTTACTTTTGAAGTTTTATCTTTTAAACTTATGACACCTCCTTCAATCATTTCATGGTACAAATCGTTACCTTCTCTGGTTCGTTCTCCAACTCCAGCAAATACAGAGTAACCACCATGAGCTTTAGCAATATTGTTGATAAGTTCCATAATAAGTACAGTTTTGCCGACACCGGCTCCCCCAAACAGACCTAAGGAAATAAAGATTTTTAAAATTAATTGAAGTCATTTAAAAAATGTATTGAAATATCAGAAACTTGTGCACAACAATGAAAAAAAAAAACTTTTAATGAAAGCGACCTTATTTTGAAATTATTCTATATTTACAACTGACTATCGTGTGGGACTTTGAAAATTAGGAATTTTTAAATCCAAATAAAACATAAAATATTAGATAAACACTTAATTAAAATGAATTAAAATTTGCCTAAATCTGCACTTTTGAAGAAAAACATTAACCAAATCTGTAATGGGAGTTCTTCAAAGCTCTTTTCCCAAATTCAAAAAACCACCGTTTCAGTACTTAAACCTTTAACTAAAGCTTTGATTTCATTCACAATATACATATTAATTTATCATAATTAAACGTTTAGACAAAAAAAAAATGGATCAATATTTCAAACATTTAAAAAATAATTAATTTTATAAGAAACTACCAATTTGGCCACATTTTTCTACCCAGAACAAAATTATTAAAAGTTCCTTACATCGAATATTTTTATGTAAGTGAAGTAGTGTACTTAATTAGCGAAAAATTAGATCAAAAATCTTTTTATTTTCATAAAACTTAGGCTTTTCTTCACATTAACAATTTACATAGCTAAGAAGGCGCTCGATAAAAATAGACAAAATTTAACCTAACGGCCATGAACTATAAGAAACTCACAAGAATTATACAATTTTCTAATTGTTTACTAAAAGCCTTAATATCAGGCAAAGATTTAAAAAATCAGCCCTATATGACAATACTTAAGTCATTACATACATGAACGAACTGATTAAACATGTACCAAAAGTTTTATATTCAGTTTTAATTTTTTTTTTTTTTTTTTTTTTTTTTTTAAATTAACTATTAGATTCTCTTACTGAAACGAAATTCTCGATTCTCAAATTAAAATTATTACACTAATCAAAAATTACTATTTTAATATGAACTTTAACATAAAAAAAAAAAATATTAATATACAGGGGTGGCATGAATAGTTAAATTGAAATCTCAATTATACTCATTTAGTTTCCAGATCATTTAAATATAAATGCCTTTTTACACTTCATTAAATATCGGACGCACTGCTTCCAGGTCTTTGAAATGTTGGGATGTTAAGCTGGAACAAAAATTAATTTTATTTATTCAGTGATGAGATTGTAAAAATTAAGAACTAATTTTCAACTTTTTAGCTAGATATATTTACTATTTTAGCTCTATTGATTGTAAATTGATGTCAGATTGCTTAGCAATAAAATGTAAAAAAAAAAAAATTTAAAATCTGATTTAAATAGAGAAAATCAAATAAATTTATTCTTTCTTAAAAAAAAATATAAAGATTTTTGAGAACTCAGTTAATTTTAATACAAAATTCTTTGCTTACCAATTTTTCCTCCCTTTGAATATGGAGCTAGCAAATCTACAACTTTAATACCCGTTACTAAAATTTCTTGCTCTACACTCATGTCAACAAATTCTGGGGCTTCTGCATGGATAGATGCATATTTGTCAGTAACTACAGGACCTCTTTCATCAATAGGTTCACCAATAACATTTATAATTCTTCCAAGAGTTTCAGGTCCAACAGGAATTCGGATTGGTGAATTTGTATCTAAAACAACTTGTCCACGTACTAACCCTTCAGTACCATCCATAGCAATTGTACGAACTGTGCTCTCTCCTAAAATGTTAATTCATTCGTTAACAAACTTTCTTTGAAATCTACATTCCTTCATTACATGAAATGAGATTATTGTATATTATAACTCAATAAAAGATACAAGAAATATTATACCGTAAACCGGGGCGAGTCTACCCATTTTAGTTTTATTTAATTTTCACTATTTTAAATTGCAAATAAAAAAAATTTTACCGACGGAGGACTTAGTTCAGACTCTAAGGAAGAAATGCACTGTAGTAGTTTGATCCGTTTTTATTTATTTTGTGTCTTTTTAGCCGACTTGTTCAAACGTCTTTTGAGAGATTTGTATTGAAAATCAGCAAACTTTTAGTTGGTGCTCCGTAAGTATATTATTATTATTACCTAAAATTAATGTAATCTTAGTCTTAGATAAGTTTATCACTTAACCAAAGTGAAAAAAGTAATAATAATAATATACTTACGGAGTACGAACTAAAAGTTTGCTGATTTTCAATACAAATCTCTCAAAAGACATTTGAATAGGTCGGTTAAAAAGACACCAAATAAATAAAAACAGATCAAACTACTACAGTGCCATCTTCCTTAGAGTCTGAACTAAGTCCTCCGTCGGTAAAATTTTTTTTATTTGCAATTTAAAATAGTGAAAATTAAATAAAACTAAAATGGGTAGACTCGCCCCGGTTTACGGTACATCAAAAAAAAAAGATAAATATTGACACATAAGTTGTTCCTAATTATCTTTAACATTACCTAACCACTGACATTTTACATAATACATGACTTAATGGCAAAGTAAAAAAAAAATTGGCTTTTAACTAATGAATAATGCTAGGTGTGAAAAGAGCATGAAGTACAAATTAAGTCTCATAAACATGCATACAATATAATTTAGATTTTATAATGAAGTCCCTTAAAAGCGAGCAAAAACAGAATGTGATCTGTAGTGTTGAAATACTAGATGACACAAAGTTAATCAGTGGTGTAGAAATGCAGATTAACAGAATGTTTCTAAATGAATAAAATCTAAAAAAAACTTCATTTGTAAATAGAAACCATAGGGCAAAATACCACTGTTTGCAAATATTGTAATTGCAAACTTTAAAAGCATATAATGCACTTAAATTCGAATAATTTTAGTAAGAAAAAAAAAGTCTTTATGCCATTTAAACTTACTCCAAATTTTGGAAATTACAATTTTTTAAAAACAATTAACCTGTTATGGACATAACATATGCTATGTCTATAATACCTCGTTTTTAATTTTTAAAATTTTTTATAACCAATGAGTTACAAAAATTGGAATAAGTGTAAATGATACCGATTTGTTTTCCCAAAAATTATTAAAACTACTTTAAATTTTTAACTGAGTTATATACTCTTAAAATGGGCAAACATGATATTCATAAACGGTGAACTTGCACATATGGCATTATTCAAGCACTTTTCATGTTATTTAAACCCACTCACAAAATTTACTGATTTAAAGCTACTTAATCATGGTTAAAATCTAGAATAATAAAACAAATATTAACAATAGGGGAGAGTGGCTCATTTCTCACCTTTGGAAATTCATATTTTTGGCCCTAAATTTAAACTTATTTCTTAGTTCTTTTAGAATCAGAGGGATACCAGCATCATCTAACCTTGGAACATATTTTGATTCTATTGAGCAGATAGAAATTTATTAAGATTTTTATTTTTGGGTGTGAAGTATGTTTATTTACTTTCATATAAAAGTTTAATTAGTTGTAGAAAGAAATTTTAAAGAAATTATTTTTAATAAAGGGTAACATAATGAAGTATAAAGCTTTCCGTTTAGAAGTTATCAAATTTAATTGTTCTACTACTAAGTATTAAAGTATACTTTAAAATTTCCTATTAAAGATATAGTGAACCTTGGGACAGATGGAGGTGGCAAACCTTAGGACATTAGATATGCATTATTAATCATTATTAAAAATAGATTTTTAACAAAAAGATATTGTGCATGCAAAATATTTTTTATTTATATGATATGACATGGCCATGTTTTCACTTCGAAAACCAGAACCAAGTCTTTTTCGAGCCAACAGTTTTAAAAAGACAATGTGAGTAAGTTTTACGATAATTTAGAATTGATTCTCCAACGTAAGAGTTTTTTTAAGATAGGGAAATTTTAATCTTGAAGAGTCAGGACTCACTAACTGTCCATGTACAGACATGTGCTGGTAAAAGACCTGTTGTTGCCTTTGTAGGCTGCGTTGAAAGAGTTGGAGATAAATAAGAGTTATCATTTTTGAAAAGAGTGAATCAATCTTCAACATTTATTTATCCCGAAAAAGACAAATCATACAGATTCAAAATACATTTTGTTAAAATTTAAAGAACCAGAGCAAAGCACTGAACGTTCTTTAGGTTTGGTATTTGACTTTGGAGAATTATTTACTATTGTATTGTATATAAAATTTGTTAATTTGACTTGCAAAAAAGTATTTGAAACTAACAAAATAAAGCTTTAATAACAAGATTAGGAAATGTAAATTTATTTAGTTATACTTTTTAGAAAATTTCTACTTAACTTTTCACATCTGTATAACTATCTCAAGGTGCCCTCTAGGACGTACACCTTGGGACAAATAACAAGGTAACTAAAAAAAAAATTTCTATGACAGATACAAAATTCAAACCTAGTTAACAAGGTTTTCAAATGTTACAATACCAGGTAAAATTTTTATAATAATTGAACAAAATAAAAAAATTTAAAAAAAAAAAAAAAAAATTAAAAACATGTCCTAAGGTGAGCCACTCTCCCCTATACATTAAATTTTAATTACATAATATTGGTATTGCAAGAAAAACTTCAAACAAGCAAAAGTTTTCCACTTAGATTTCCAGATTTTAAAACAAAAACAAAAGATTTAAAATTAAAAGTTTATCAAAAAATATTGTGTGTTTTAAAAACAATACTATTAAAAATTTAAGAAAAAAACTTGTTGAAAAAATATGAAAAATAAAAGGTGACTAAATTTGTAATTTATTTTTAAAAGCCAATGAAATTAATACTTATTAGCAGATTTCCTTTAAAAAAGAATAATTATTTAATAATATACTCATAACAATATTAGAGCTTAGTCTTATGTTTTTATTATTCATAGGATCCTTTAAATTTGAATAGAAATTGAATCTGATGAGAAAATAAATACCTAAATGTTGAGCTACTTCTAAAATCAATTTGGGCTTTCGTCCTTCTACTTCTAAAGCGTTTAAAATAGGTGGCAAGTTTTCATCAAATTGAACATCAACCACAGCACCAATGACTGCAACAATTTTTCCCTTAGATCGTGCAGCAGCTGCCGCTGTTGCATAGTTTTGATTAGCTAAAAATAAGGTACTTCATATTTATTATATTTTTCATAAACTAAGCATTATTTTATAACATTTATTCAATAAGAAATTGGAAACAAATAGTGGAAATCTAATAAGATTTTAAATTTTTTTTTTTAAATAGCAAGTAACTCAATGTTATAAGATCATATTAAAATAGGACTAGCATTTTATCCGGAAGAAATTTTCTTACAGGACACTGGGAGAAATTGGACAGATAAGAATGATTAGATGAAACAGAAAGACCAAAAAATAACTCAATTATGATATAAATATAAAATTAGTTCGATCAAACTAAATTTAATATATATATCAAAAAATTATATAAGTTTCTAATGCCTTCATTTTTTTAAATTACTTATTTTTAAATTTAATATAGAAATTTAAAATATAAATCATTAAAGTCTGACTAGTCATACTTAATAGTTTTTTATAAATTAAAAGTATATGGTTAGTATGTGATTAGAAAATTTAGCAGTATTAATAAAATTTATAATACTATACTGATAATTTTTAAGCACTCGTAAATTTAATTCTTACTGTACTCATTTACAAAAATTATTGAAACTATAGTTATTTTAATTTAAATTCATTGAATTTGTAATTCATTCTAATTATTTTTTAGTTTTCATGTACCTTATGATATATTTAATAACTTAGGAATTAATATTATTAAATTAGACTACAACTACAATCTGTTTAAAAAAATATTTTTTATTACTGAATATTTCTTTTTGAAAAAGCTTTTTCCACTTAGGTGAGAAGAAACCTGTTTATGGAATAATTTTACAAATTGTAGAAGAAACTTGCGAGTTGAAACTTCAGAGAAATTAGATGAAGTATTTTAACTTAATACAAACATCAACAGAAAAATGTTATGTACTTAATTTATAAGTTTTTAAAACAGTGCAAAAACTGCATTTAAAGTATGAATCAGAATTTAACTAGCCTCACTGTTTGCTATGGGAATAAAAAAAATAATTAACAAATGAAAGATTAAAAATGGTTTAAACAGTAAAAAAAGTGAATATTTTATTTTATCATTTATTGTATTTTTATCATAATTTAAAAAATATGTTTCATTAATGTAGGTTTTTACAGCTTCAATAATCTAATTTTAAAGAATAAAATACAAAATTTCATTCAATGTTGGTGGATACATTTGCAGTCATGCTAAAGCAGCTTAATTTACACCATTAAATTAAACCAGTGTTCATTTTTTAATGGAATTAGTTAATAAATTAATAATTAACAAAAAAATATTCATAACAGAAAATGTTGAAAACATTCTGTGTTAACCATATTTAAAACAAAATGAAAGCAGCAACAATGACGCGCAAAAGTAAAATAAAGTACTATAAGTTACTTAAACTGAATACTAAAGTTCAAACCATAAGCCTAATATTTTATATGAATTGAGAATTTAATAATGCTAACTATATTTTAAAAAGTACATGTAGACTAAGGAAGACAAAAGGTTAATTTTTAAAGAGTAAAATATATTTTAATATAATTTAATCACAATTGTTCCTTTTAATTATTATCATGAACAATATTTTTTTTTTTTTAATTCAGTATAATACAAAAATTTTAAGTCATTAAATGACAAAATTAAAAATCGTAAACTGAAATTTTCTAAGGCTGTGCAAAGTTTGTAATTTCTGAGAGTACACAGAGAATTCAACGAGTTTTAACCTTAGTTAAAACATCATCAAGTCATGTGCTTTTTAAAACGATTAGTAACCCAAGATTCTGATCAACACCCCGTAATTGAAATTCTATAGAAGGTTTAGTAACAAATGTAAAAGAACATACATATTAACAAAAAGGAAACTATTTGATTCATGATATCAGCAGAATATCACTTTAATTAAGTATAATCAAAACAATAATCTTATATTTTGACCGGTTTTAAACTTACATGTGGACCACAAACAAGGTAAAAATTTAGATCCTTCTCCAGCTATTTTAGAGATAGATATTGAAGGTTTAGCTACTTTAAGTAGCACAGAAGAAGCTCGACCAAATGCTCGATACATTTTGGACGATGTTTGAAAATTCAGTAATCTGTAAATAAATTTGAAGAGTTATGTTTTCAATTTGACCGATACGACCTCCTAGCCGACGGTAAGTCGTCGTACACGCGTCGAGCCCCGGATGAAAAAATTCGTTGCCAAAGAACATTTAAAAATTTCAAATAAATATCTTTTGGTTGGCTTAATCTAGTCAACTTTAAAAAAGCGCACTGTCTTGAATGCCAGCCGTTTTATAACCCTAAACTTTGGCGATCAGCTGAAATGGGTGATTGCCAAATGAATTCTATCGCCAAGAGCTTGGATGCCCGATTTTTGAGCGTGAGCGAAAATGGCGAAAACGTTTGAGCGGGAGTGATGTTACGTATACGCTGCGAAATACATTTTTTTCATGCAAAAAGATTCAAAGGATACTTGACTTTAGTATTGCACCACTTGATGAATTAATATAAAATAGCTCTTGGTGTCAACATTTTTACTTGCTAGCCATATATTACAGCTACCTCACTACTGAAATCAGTAATTTTACAGGTTTATCATTTTCATCAATTTTCGTAGCAATATTGTCGGATCTGTGTTTTTATTTAAAGCAAAAATTTTTTTGTTGTTAATTATAAAAATTATTTTTAGTGTGTGTCTATTGAATATTGTTTGAAAGGAAATATGAATGACAAATGAGTTATAACTTTAATAATACAAGGTTGGAAGGAAACCATTTTTTTTGTTTCTTATGAGTAAAAGGATAAATTAATAATATTTTGCACCGTAATTTTAAAGTAACCATTAAAGTTATCAACTTTCCTTGTATGAATATGCTTAAATGGTATTAAAATAAAAATATTGATTTACATTTTATTAAATTATTGGTTTTAAAAGTTAGCTTACATGTATGTTTTCTGTTTACATATTTTATGATTTGTTTGATGCTGCTGTGATAACATTACTACTATAAATCATATTTTTAAAATTAGAATTTAGAATAATATTGAAAAGCACAAGTTGTATTGTAACACAAATTGTGCTTCGTGTTTTGTATATATCCAGTTGCAATGTTTTAAGTTTTGTTCTAGGTTGTTATCATCATCAGTTACTTGTGGAAATAAGGCTCCTGCATTGACTGAATTTTTTACAGCTCTGACCTGAGTATTGTATATGCCAGGTCAGTTCTTGTTGAAAATCCAGTTTTGATCCTTCTGTACGGAAATAGAAATTCTATGTGACCCAAATGAATATTATGAAGAATGCTGATTGGATTAGTATACATTTTAACTATGTGAAAGTAATGTTGATTAAATTAATGTTTTTAACATTTTAGTTTGTTTTAATGATGTAGTTAATAGTACTTGGGTAAATTAGAGTTAATATATTATATAGTTTACATTTCTTTTTATTTGTGAGATTCTCCTTATTAAAAATTACTATAAGTGACATTTTGAAAACTGATATTATAGTTTGGAATAATATGAAAGGACTAGAATAAAATTTGAATAGTTGATAGGGAGCACAAATGTGTAACAATTGTAATGATGTGTTGTTTTGTTATCGGTTGACTTTCTTGTCATCAACAAATAAATTGCATCCTTTTAAAGCTCCTTCAACAGCCTCAATGTACCTGTATGTCTTAAGTGGGAGTTATGTGGAATTTGTTGAATGGTTTTTATTAGAAGCAAATTTTTTTTTGTGCTCCTAATTATGATATTGGATATAGTTATAATAGTATGGAAACCTTCGAATTAATTACTTGTGTGTATTGAATTCTCTTGAATATTATTTGAAAGGAAATATGAATGACAAGTAAGTTATAACTTTAATAATACAAGGTTGGAAGGAAGCCACTTTTTTGTCTCTTATGAGTAAAAGGTTAAATTAATAAAATTTTGCACAGTAATTTTAAAGTAACCATTAAAGTTATCAACTTACCTTGTATGAATATGCTTAAATGGTATTAAAATAAAAATATAGATTTACATTTTATTATATTATTGGTTTTAAAAATTAGCTTACCTGTATTAAAGTTTTCTGTTTACATATTTTATGATTTGTTTGATGCTGCTGTGATAGCATTACTATTATAAATGATATTTTTAAAATTAAAATTTATAGAATATTATTGAAAAGCACAAATTGTGTTTTGTATATCCAGTTGCAATGTTTTAAGTTTTGTTCTAGGTTGTTATCATCAGTTACTTGTGGAAATAAGGCTCCTGCATTGACTGAATTTTTTACAGCTCTGACCTGAGTATTGTATCTGCCAGGTCAGTTCTTATTGAAAATCCAGTTTTGATCCTTCAGTACAGAAATAGAAATTCTAGGTGACCCAAATGAATATTATGAAGAATGCTGATTGGATTAGTATACATTTTAACTACTTGAAAGTAATGTTGATTAAAATAATGTCTTGAACATTTGATTTGTTTTAATGTTAATAGTACTTGGTTTAATAGTTAATAGTACTTGTTTTAATAATTAATAGTACTTGGGTAAATTAGAATTAATAAAGTATACAGTAGTTTTTTTTTATATTAACCCTATTTTTACATTGTGAATGAGTGTCTCAAATTTTTATGAGAACACCTTAGTATATTATCTCACTTTTCTAATATTAAATGTTTTTAAAAAGTTAATTAAAAATTTTAAAGTGCAGAATATAGAAGTAATGGAAATATAAATATTATTCTATTATAAAATTAATAACTAGAGTTAATTTGTTATAAAAAGCAATGAAAAAAAAACCAATTGGGTTTTCTTTTTTTTTTTTTTTTCGGGTTTACCCTGATAATTATTGAACAACCCTGATCTCTATGTAAAATCATGGAGATCTTGTCAAATGGCTCTGTTTTCCTCTAACCTTAATGATGGCTCTTTTATTACAATATAAATAGTATTTTAGAATGTTTTGTTTCCTTTTATTACCTAAAGTGTCGTAACATTTAAAAAAAATACAAGCACTTTTGATGGTTTAAAGGTGCAAAATACGGTTAAGATTTCAGTAATACATGCAACAAAGTAGCATGCAAGGACTTTTATGCACAGTTTCATAGCAATGTATTTATTTATAAATATTGTCTGCAGCATTCATTTTTTTTCCTCGCAAATCTGTATTAAAATTTTGTGATAAATTTAATAAGATAAATGCCTTTTTTTTTAATGAGTATTTGAGTTTGAATGAATATTGTTTATTTTATTGTAATTTCAAACATCATTGTTCTAAACTGTTTTTAAAATTTTGTCATTTTGTTTTTAAATTTTTGCAGCATGCCTATCATATTTATATCTTGTAATCTAAAACTTTCAAAAGTCAAATAGGTGTCTAGTAAATATTTAGAATTATGAATGGAATGGATGAATGAATGAAATGTATGACTGTCACACATCAAAAAGTATTACTTTTGGTATTTCATTTATCTTAACTGCTTTTAAAAAGCTCCTATAAAAGGAGTATTTTACAATTTGTTCATAGACTAAAAATTTTAAATTTAATTTGTAAAATGTACTGGATTTTTCTTATAATGTAGGTAGCTGTGGTATTTTTGATCCAAATGTTTGTCTAAATTGTTTTCATTTCATAATAAATAAATGATTTTTCTACTGACTTAGTCTCTTTTTTTTTTTTCTCTTTGTGTTTTCTGAAAAAAAAAAAAAATTCATAAAATGAAAAGGAATACTATTTTTTAACTTAAATTGAATTTTTTTAAAAATACTTAAAAGCTTAACTTCATAATTGATTAAATTAAATTTTATGAAAGTAATCATAATTGAAATACACTATGAAAATTAAATTATAACAGAACATTTCATGCACCGAAACATATAACTGCTTTATAGTAATACATAATCAGGGCTCAAAGTAATCCTTAATTTCCCTTAAAAAAAAAAAAGTATTTCTGATTACTAAACATTTCAATAGATGTCCTGAAATTTTTGTGATTTTACAAAATTAAGTTGAAATTAACTGGAAGAAAAATTATTATTTATCTAGAAAAGAATTGAAGAAATTTCATGAAACAATGTAAATAATAAAATGAACTACAAAGTCTTCATAGTGCTCAAGTACAATATTAATCTACTTCCTGTTTAGAAACAATTACTCTTAATTTGATGGCCTCAAAAAACATTCGATGAGCGAGAGGAATATAGGAAAATCTCTTATTAAAAAAATTTTTGCCCATACCTATTGAAATATTTTACAGTTCTTATTTATTTGTTTTACATATGTGAGCATTATATAAAATAATTTTTGTGTCACCGCATGACATACATATATATATAATTTTTTGTAAATACCACAAGTGTTTGCCAATAATTTTTTAGACTGAAGCAGATGTATCTACACAATGCCCTCACATCTCCATATACATCACATTTTCAAAATTATTAAGCAATAAAAGGAATTTAATTTTTATAAATAGATTTTCATCCTTAACAAGTTCGTTACCAGCCGAGTGCAGGTGATTATACTATATCTATGATTGAAAAGTGGTAATCGATCTATAAAGATAAAATCAAAGTAAAATTGTTTCTCTCTATTTTAGCAACGGTTTGTTTTTAAATTTTATAATAAGTTTATTCTAAAAAACCAAATGTTATTGTCATGAGAAAACATCACCATTCTTTCTACAAAAATAGTTGAATGATAATATGTATTTTGCTATCACCTGACAGATCTGTTTTATTGAAATAAACTGCAGGCGAGAATTTCCTAACATGACATCGCATGATTAGCAACAAAAGTGTTAAGAGTTGTCTGTCAATAATAATTAGTTATAACGTGTGAAAACATAAAAATTTAAAAATATTAAAGAAAATAAAATAAATATTCCAACTACGTTGATTTTTTCATAACAAATTTTTTTTTTATGACCACGTAAAAATTTGCAGATCGAAGCAAACAATTATATTTGCTCGAAATCAAATGGATGTAATAAATTAACATATTTTCTCCCTTAATTCTGTAATAAAATGTTAATGAAAAAATTTATAAATTTGCAGGTAATAGTGAAATAGCAGGACACACAGGCCCAAAAGAGATTTGATTAAAAAATATAACTAAATGAGTTAATTTATATTAATTTAATTTAAAAGTTAAAACCCAATTTTTAAGCTGAAATAGTTTATTTACTTAAATATCTAATTTTAGAAAGAGATTTTCTATCCTTATAACTTTTTTTTAAATATCTAAATTTAATTTGTCTGTCAATTAAATATTAGTTCAAAATAAAATCAATTATATGTTGTTTATATAATCTTTACTACAACGATCTTATTGTCTTAAAAACAATAATTTTATTTTTAAAATTCAGTAATAATTTTGTAGAATAAAAGAGGTTATTATTTAGAGAATATAACCTACAATGGACTTAAATTTATTCCTGTTCTGTTTTCTACCCTAAATGAACTATTGATTATTCCAATCGTATTCAGATTATTAACTTTACTTTATTAAAATAACAAATTTTAATGTTAATTAAATGTATTTAAATTAAAATATTTTTGATGAAGTAAATATAATGGGCAACATAAAAAGTTCACGAGTTTTCAGACATTTTTGCATTCAATAAAATTGCTAATTTGAGTATAATAAGATGCAACTGCTGATATGTTCCATAGCAATTAATTACTAATACTCCACCCCAACTCCCGAAGATTCCGATGCAATCTTATAAGGAACATGCTAATTCGTACTCAATTGCTACTAAGTTACATTCAGCATAAAATCTTAAAAATTAAAATCACTTATTAAATTTTTAGTCTATAAGTTATTGAAGTATAAAATTTTAAAATAAAATCTATAACATGGAATAGAAAAACTTAAAGAAACAAAAAAATAATTTTGCTTTTAAAAAACAATTGCATTTGAAGATTCACAACTTTCTTAAAACCACAATTATCAATTTCAAAAATTTTAACTTATCACTGCAAAAAATTTTTTTAAAAAAATATATAGGTGGCTAATCTTTATTAATGCGATGCATCTCTCTTCCATAGTAATTAATGCATCATGTAGCTCTAAAATATAATTGAACCTGCATAAGAATAAATAAAACATAATATAGAACACTTTTGTTCATTGATATGAACTAAATTTTCCCAACTAATGGCTCAGTTTGTTTCAACTTCTCGTGACCCACACGAGCATGGAATTTTCATTCAGAAATTTGCTGACATGTAAATTTATTCTTTCATGCTTAACTTACACGATAGGAACTTCAATTTGTTGTAACCAATAGGGAAAAAAATGAAAACTTTCTTTGTTGCAGCGTATATATATGTCACGGCCAAAACCCGAAGTCCGGCCACTTCGCGAATTGGTGCAAAATAATTGAAACGATCAATTATTTCGCACTTTGGCCGGCCATTTCGCGAAGTGGCCACGATTTTCCGGTCAAAAACGCAATGTGCTCATTCAAGAATGCCCGAGCAAATGTATACCGGGCAGTGGCACTTAACTAGACCTAGTATGACTAGACCTTTGGTAAATGTCCGAAATATATACTAGGTCTAGTTAAGTGCCACTGCCCGGTATAACCTACACTGATGTTTTTTTAAGGTCAAGTGTCACTGCCCGGTATGCGCTACACTGATGTTTTTTTAAAGTCTAGTGCCCCTTTCCGGTATACATTTGCCCGGTATACCCTACACTGATATTTTTTTAATGTTCAGTGCCACTGCCCGGTATACATTTGCCGGGTATATCCTACACTAATGTTTTTTTAAGGTTCAGTGCCACTGCCCGGTATGCATTTTCCCGGTATTTATCTTCTAATCTATCGTCAGTAAGTATTAAAATATCGAATAAATGTAATCTATCGTCAGTAAGTATTAAAATATCGAATAAATGTAATCTATATCGTCAGTAAGTAATAAAATATCGAATAAATGTAATTATATCATCGAATAAATGTATAATTATATCCGGCCAATTCCCGAAATCAAGAAAAAATCGGACATTGGCCAGCTATCCTATGCCACTTCGCGATCTGGCTGGCCAATTCCCGAAATCAAGAAAAGATCGGACATTGGCCAGCCAATTTACAGCGGTCTTGGCCAATTCGCGATCTGGCCGAATTCGGGTTTTGGCCGTAACATATATATCAGATAACAATATAGAGAAAACATGGGAAATAATATAAAAAAAACTAATGAAAAGAGAAGAAAAAAAAATTAAAATAAAGTTTTTTTTTTAAATATTAAAAAAAAATTAGAGCTAGAAAACAAAATAATGAGAAAATATAATCATCAAGTTTTTATTATTTTGTTTTCCGGCTTTTTAATATTTTTAAAAATATTTTATTTTAATAATTTTTCTTTTTCTCATTTCGTTAATCTTTATTATATTATTTAACACGTTTCCTCTCTTTTCTTCTCATCATTTTTGTTTTTATTGTGCTATATTTATGTTATTATGTAATGTACTTGTGCTATATTTACATTATTATTAAATAAAATATTATTCATTAATGTTTATATGTATAAAAAATTAAGGGAGTCAAAGTTTATTTTTTAGTCATATTTTATTGACTGCATTTACATCATTATCACCCTCCATACCATACCATATTACTTGCCATATACCATTACCATATTACTTGCAGAAAATTTCAATGCAACATTTTTGTACAAATTAATAAATATTATTATTAAATAAAGTATAGAGTATAGAGGATACGACATGTAATAATCTTAATCAAAATGTAAATCTTTGGTTAGATTTATAAAAAAAAGAAATGATCACAAATAAAAATAAACACACGCAGCTTTAAATTTAAAAAATGGTAGCTTAGTTAATTTTTTCAAGGGCAGTTTTCTCGACAATGGTAGAAATTAGCCATTATTTTAACTAAAAATGCTAAAATGTTGAAGGTTTAAAGCTGACATATATTTTTTACACTCTTGAAAATCATTAAGTTCTATTTTTTTATCGATTAGTAATTAAATTGGAAAAACTGAAAATAAACTCATAAGTAGAAAATAAGATAATTTAAATTGTTTTTACACTTGAGTATCATTTTGAAACACAGCATCACATCATAACTAATTATGAAAGATAGAAAGAATTAAGTATTATTTGTGTGCAGGAAAAACAATAGGTTTAGCTTTAATGTGAATAATTTTCAAAAATAAATTTTCAAATTCCAAATAGAAAATTTTTGAACCTTTTTCTCTCTTTATACATAGACACTCTTGATGTTAATAAATTTACTGATATTGTAGACTAACTTTTTAAAAGTAGAATAATAGAATATATTTTTATTTTAGCTATTGGGTGTACTGAATGGATATAGATGGCTATTTAGCATTTAGCAAGAGCTGAACAGAATAGTTTATCTCCATTACTATAGCCAACCAAATTAGCAAATACTTATTTACAACCATTACCTATTTTTTGTTTTTAATATACTTTGAACCTATAGAAAATTGAAAATTATCTTATTTCCTATGTAACATAAACTTGTTCTATATTTTAAAGAGAAAAAGAAATTGTGAAATGCCAGTAAAATATGATATGTAAGAAAATGATACTGAGTTTTATTGTCAAATCTAATTTGTTCCGTCTTATAACAATTTAGTCAGAAAAAATCTGTTAAAATATTAAAATGTTGCAAGTTATATCTCTCACATTTTTATTTTATAATTAACACCAGAATTTAAAACAGTATAATTTGCTTTTCAAGACATACTTGTTAATTGATTTAATAGCCTCTATTTGATTATTTGTGTAGATTAAATTACGCAGATTAAACTTATATTTAACATAGTTAAGAAAAGAAATCTCTACAGTTGGCAAAACTGCTATTGAAATATGTGAAATGTTGCAATAAGTTTTTACTGATACGTTATTGAACTAATAAATGAAAAACAATCAATGTTGTAATAAAAAATAAACTTCTGCAGATATCTTGATAATTTTATTTTATCCTTCTTGATTACTTTATGTATTATTTTGAATAAATTATATATTAATGTTTTGTCTGCAAGTCAGCCAATCTTTTCTTATTTAGTCTCTAAGATGATTTAGGGAGAAATTTAAGAAAAAAACAAATGGGTTGCATATAAAATTATCCTCATTTGTCCTGATATTTAGTTTTCAGTCATCTCTACAGAACATCATTTTCTGTATCAATACAAGCAAAGATTTTGTAATAATCGATTTGAAGAATCGAAAGATTTAGAATTTTGATCTTCACATCTTTTTATTTTACAAAATAGTGCTAGTAAAAATAGCAAAATCTAATAAGTCAAACTTGAGGACTGTCCACTATTTATATACAAAGTTAATTTAAGTACTTTAATTTTAACCAGTTTATACACAGTTCATCACATTCTTAAATTTACCCTCTCTATTAATATTTAATCCGATAAATGTTTCCTATCTTTAAACATTACAAGTAGCACTCAAACTTAGGAGATAACTTTATTTCATCTTCATCATGTATAAAAAAGTACTTTTTATACCATGTAAGGTACATATACAAATTTTACTTAATTAAAAATCTAGTAAAATTTTTGAGATATTTTAGCTTTACAAAAAGACTTTCAAGAACGATTGCAAAATCCACTTTTTGTTTATAGCATATGAGCAGAATACCTGTTTTTCGTATGCAGTGAAAAAAGTAAACAATGAATAAATCAGTGCTTAACTACACTGTGGAATATGCACACAACACAATTGAAAAAGAAAAAATTATTTAAAATGTTTTATTTAGTATTTAATATGGCCCTAAAGTGTGACTTTACATAATTATAATGAGCGAAACACATTTTCAGTTGTTCGTTATGATTAAACTTGGTCATGTTATACCCGAAAAAGATTTGCTAGATTTTTAAGAAACATATTATTTTACATAAAATGGTTTGATTAAAAAATATAACTTAATGTGTTAATTTACATATCAATTTATTTTAGAAGTTAAAACCCAATTTTTAAGCTGAAATAGTATAGCTGAATAGTACTCAAGGAATATTTGGTTAGAAATTTTTTTTTCTCCAGATATTTTAATATAACATACTAGAATAAGTTATTAGTAAAATAACAAATCATAGGAACCCGAGTATTTAAGTTTTTGAATTTTAACACTGTATAAAAAGGTCATGTTTATTCCATCATTTTGATATTTTCGCCATTACAAATACTATACTATTTGCTCTAATTTCATTCAGATGTTGACAAAAGACAACCTGATGACCCGTCAAATTTTTTAACGGTAATGTGGAAGAGTCAAAAGATGTAACAAGTTCTCATTTTTCACTTAAAAAAAATTGTAAGAAGGAAAGCAGAAAATAAACCAGTTTATTGAATCAAAATATACAGGCAAGTTCTTCATAATTCTAAATTCTGGTTTTTGGAGTGGTTAGTAGTGGTATAAATGTTTTTTTTTTTTTTTTTTTTTTTTTTCTTGCTTGAATAAAAGTTTAAGAAAACAATCATATTTTGCATTACACGTAAAGGGGAACCACGAAAATATCTCTCAGATTGCTTAATTCCATTTAAAAGCTCAGTAATCGCAATGGATATTTTTTATAATGAATAATTTTTTTATTATCTTTGAGAGACTTCTTTGTGAATATACGAGATGTTCTTCATATTTGTGTAGTTTTTAACTCAACCCGAAAATCAAAGTAACTCGCTATTTAGGTATCAGAATAAAACCTTATTTATGAAAGTTATAAAAATAATTCATTATAATCAAGATTAAATTGAAATTAAAATTATCAAATTTCGCGTTACACGCTAAGAAAAACAAACGATAATGTCTTTCAGATTGCTTTTATTGGTATATAAAATAAAATAACTTGCAATTTAAGCTTCGGAGTAAAATTATATTTATGAAAATTAAAAGATTAGTTTATTTTAAATAAGATTAAATCAAAATAATCACATTTTGCGTTACACGCAAAGGAAAACCACGAAAATGATTTTTTAAAAATTGCTTGGTGATAATAGGATTCAAGCTAAATGGTCATCATCATCTCAATGAAAATATTTTTTATAAACAGTCTTTTTTTTATTATTATTATCCTTAATAGATAGGGTACCATCTTTCTGAACAGAACAAAAAGCTCTTCTTATTATCTCAACCCAGAAATTAAAGTAAGTCGAATTTTAAGTATCGAAGTACAATTGCTATAAAAATAACCTATTTTATTTAAAATTATCAAATTTTGCGTTACACGCTAAGGAAAACCACGAAAATGCTTTTTTTTAATCGTTTTTATCCGTAATATGATTCTAGCTAAATGTTTATTATCTAAAATAAATTATTTTTTAATAACCAATAATTTTTTTTTTAATCCTTGTGAAGCTTATCATCTTTGTGAATGTAACGAAACGCCCTTATTTTTTTTAATTCAATTCAGAAATCAAAGTAATTAACAATTTAAGTATCTTAATACAATCATATTCATGAAAGTTATAAGAATAGTTTATTTTAATGAACATTAAATTAAAATAATCAAATTTGCGTTACATGCGAAGGAAAACCACGAAAAATTCTTTTAAATTGCTGAATGGTAATAGGTTTCCAGCTAAATGTTGATTATCGCAATGACATTATTTTTTATAATCAATAATTTTTTTATCATCCTTGAAAAACAATCTGTCATCTTAGTGAATATTCTGAAACACTTTTCTCATATTAATATTTTTTTTCCACCAGGAATCAAAGTAACTTGCGATTTAAGTATCGGAATAAAAGCATACTTATAAAAGCTATTTTAGTAACCAAATTCTGCTAGAAAGAAATAAGGAAAACCAAAACCACGAAAACGTTTGTCAGATTTTTTGTAATAGGATTCCATCGAAATGTTCATTATAGCAATGAAATCATTTTTAACAATCAATTATTTTTTTATTACCATCTTTGATTATAGCCTAACTAAGTAAATGTTGTGAAATGCTGTAAAAAATTTTTTTGTACTTTTTTGTATTTTTGTACACAACCAAGATATAAAAAAGTTACTTGTAATTTAAATACAGGAATGAAATTATATTTTGAAAGACTTTTTGAATGAAAATAATTAGACTTTACATTACGCACAAATGAAAACCATGAAAAAGTTTTAATAACAAATTAATTGAACGCTAGCAGACAATTATGAGACTCTATCTCAGCAATTATTAACATTTTCCAATTTATTGTTCTTCATGAAATTAAATGTTTTGGGCAGCTTAGATTGCTTATAAAACTGTTCTTTATTTTATTTTAATGATTTATTTTTTAGTTATTTTTATAATTTTTTATATGTTTTTAATAAGCACTTAAAGTGTTTTTTTTCTTTTTTATTAATTTCAAGTATATGAATTTCAGAACAATATAAAAATCAATTTTCAAGAATATATTAATTTTTTCATTTTAAATTTTAAAATATGCAAATCATAAATCTTTAAAAAATTTGAACAAAAATGTGTTCAGATTTTTCTGGCACAGAGACAGAATGTTATTATTTATCATGACAATTTATAAAAATCAAATAAATAAAAAATAGAATAGAGACCAGTGATGTCAAAGTTCACCTTGACATCCGTTTGGTATAGTGATTGATCTTTCTATCTTTATATCTTTGTCTGAGTATACACAAGCAAAGGAGGGTATACAAGCATTTATATTCATTGTCTACAAAGTACTTCGATTGGTTTGAATAAATTATCATACGAGCATGCGCATTAGTAAAATTGCGCCAAATAAAAATGCTAAAAATGCCATTCTAGTAAACCTGACGAAACGATTAAGTGATAAAGATGAAAACGATAATGCGATCGGCCAATCAAATGCCTCTATTTATTAAAAAGGTGGGCAGCCAAGCAACAGCCTTAAAAAAGTCGGCAACCTTGCTAAATTTTTTTTCTAATTTTACTTGCTGTCATTTTTTTGTAATTATCAGTCTTTAAATCATATCATATTTAATGATCATTTAACTTAGTTTACTTTATGAAACTAATTATAAAGATGAAACTGAGTTGCAAATTCGCGATCGCAACGAACTATAGGGGGCGTTGTTGTATGTGCCGAATCCCTGCGATTTCCATATGAACAGTCATTCAGTTACACTGGAGACGTCTTTAATGTAGCATGTAGCATTGTAACGTTCCATCTTTATTATGGCTGATTAAATTTAAAAAAGAAAAATGCTTGTTTTCTTTCTTATGCAAACGAAAACAAAATGGTATCTCCTTTTTTTTTTCGAGAACACATCGAAAAATATCCAGAACACATCGGAAAAATATTTGTAAATAAAGAGAAAAAAATAGGTATATTCTTATAAAAGTTCAAACCTAATGCCTGAGAAATAGTTTTACTAAATTTAATGGTATAACATGAAAGGCCCATTTAAATTTTAACGTAAAATAAAGAATGCTTACGAAACAAAAAAAGAACTATTCTTTTTTTGTCGCCATTTTTAGTGTTACGAAAATGCGTCTTTGCGACTTGCCAAAAACAAAACAAGATGCAATTTTATTTTTTTAAGAGCGAAATATTTTATAGAGTGAAATATAACGAAAATGTACCAATGTCCATAACATGAAACTTTATCTTAGTAAAAGTCCGTTTTGGAAATGTTATTTCATTTTGAATCTTATTTATTAGAGTTCATAATGGCTATAGAATCAGGTGAGAGAAAAGTTTGTTTTGAATCTATGCTAAACTCTATATCGGCCCATTTTACACCTAAATCCGATTGACTACTTTGATTTTAAACAAAGCGTTTCATTTTAAGATTTTTTCCAAAAATTTTAAGTGTAGATTGGCGGCACTTAAAAATCTGCCAAATCTGTAGCTGTGGTTAATACGTAAGAACCGAATTTTTCTTCCATACTTTTCTGAATCATATTACTTCAAATATTAGAATATGCAAGAAGTATACATAAACACATAATTTAATACCATTTAATTTTTCAAAAAAAGTATTTTGACAACAATTTTATCAAAAAATTATAAACTAAAAAACGTAAAATAAAGAATTCTTAGGATAAAAACGATTTTTAAATTTCCTCATTTTTCAATAAAAACTTTCGTTTTGTTTCTTTTTTTAAATTCTTATAGTATTTAATCAGACGTAAAAAAACATTTTGTAGAGAACGATCATCAAGTAAGAAAAAAAATTATTTACAAGCAAATTTTTTATTATAAAAATCATAACACTTACCTGATTTATAAGTCCGGAGAATTCCAAAATGATATGTTCTTTGTTTGAAAACTTTATTCTCAAATAATATATACATAGTTTATCCCTTCATTACTTTTAGGTAACATACCACACATCAAAATTTTATAATTGTAAGATCTCGATATGAATTTTAATATGTAGCTTAAAAACAGAATAGCTGTATTCTAGTTGAAATTCTTTCAAAACTAAAAAACACTTACCAAGAAAACGATAAAAAATTTATTTATAATCAGCACAAAAGATACTTTTTCAAGTAATTCGGATTATTCTTTATTGTTGTTTTCTGAATTATGTAGATACAGAAATATATACTATTCTATGAAGAAGAAGAATATTCTATAACTATTACAGTTCTGTATGGAATTCATTGGAACACATTTATTCATTGGAATGACGAAAGCAATGTTGATTTCATTTTAACTTGTAATGAATTGAAGACAGAAAAATTATTTTACCGCAATACACACATCTGTAACAGCAAGTGATCATGAAATCGTGTTATGTTGTTGGTAATAGAAAGGTAAAAAATATTGAGAAGTTGTTCTTCAAATGGTTGGCGTGTTCTGCTACAATGTTTGGCATGTTCTGATTAGTTTTTTCAAGAAGTTTTACCTTTTCTTTAGGGAAATTTTGCTTCTTTTTTTATGCTAAGAAAATGGCGTCCGTCATTGCCAATGGTTATGTGGGAACTAATGCACGATATTTACAGTCTCCCGCTAGATGGCGTATCGAGTGTTGCGATCGCGAATAGAGTTGGTATCAGAGCGATGTGGTTTTCTCTTATGAAAGAAATCGTAACGAAAGATTTGGGTTCAAAATGTCGATTATCCAAGAATTCAATCCTAGTTTTATTTTAAAATCGCTGAAAATCATTTAATTTAAAATTAAACTTTTAGAAATGAGGTGTGCGATAATTTATTATTTCACATCGTGCAGAAACCGGACATGAGTTGACAAGTACACTGAACTGGATATTTTGAATTATATAAAGTTGATAAAGTTAAATGTCCTCATACACATTGCTTTCATAAGTTTTTTCTTTGTAGATATTTAATATACTACATTAGTAGATATATTCTAAAGATAATTAATATTTTTGGAGGAAACATAACATGATCTTCTAAACGCAAATCTTATGAAGTAGCTAGAAATTGAATATTTGGACTATTTTTGAGTTCTAGTTGAACTGAAACTCAACAACAATGTTGAATTGATGACACAATGTTAATAAGCCAAATAATAGTTTAGATAGTTTCTTTAATGGTTTCAGTTACTCAGTTTGGTGCAAATGGTCAGAACTATTTTCATTTTCTTGTTTTGCTTTTTGTGAAAAGTAAATTTATTTTTTTTTAAAAAAACCGCATGTTGTGGTTAGGCAGCTGACCTCACATAAGGAAGGTCTTTGGTTCGAATCGAGGACAAAGCATTGATGTTCTTACTATGAGAGCAACAGTGGCCCACCTATTATGGTGCCCCTGAGTGTGTGGTCAACAAATCTACCTTACCGATACCTAAATAAGAGTGTCAACCAGCTGGGCATGGGAAAACAATAACAGAACTTCTTCCATGCATTATTTGTTTTAAAAAAATAATTAACTTATCAAAAGATTTAATAAACGAAAAAAAAAAAAAACATTTGAAAAGCAAACATTTTTTTTTTTATTTTGGTCTTGACTTAATTTTGAAAACTGTAGGGTAGGACCCTTTTCCAACAAAATTATCATAATCTTTTCTAATCATAAAATTTATCATTAGTGTTAAATTTAATAAAATTATTTAGATATTAGCATTATCGAGAAGAAAACTTTATTAAGAACAGAATGCCTAAAAATTAAAATTTTAGAATCTACTTTTCATTATTTATCAAATAATGACTATATTCTATAATCCTAAAACCATTTTTATTTCAAGTATCTATAATCTAGTTTAAATTGAAATAGCTGAAATAAATAATTTTCGTGTATCACTTTTCTATTTAAATACCTCGGCTATTTTTAAACAATATACTTTTCTAAACAATATAGTATTCAAATGAAAGTAGGGTATATTTTGTAGTACATAAAACGTAGTACTCAAAAATGAAAAACACAAAAAATTATTTATGTTAGTTGATTCTTATTAAACAGCCTTTGTTTGAAACATTGATCAATAATATAAGCTTTAATTTTTTTTTTAAACTTTATTTATTCCAAAATTATGAAAGATTTTAATTAGCTATGTTGCTATCAAGATACAAAAGTTTACATAAAGAACTTATTAATAAATTAACTAAAAACCTCATTGAAAATTGTAAACATGTGCCTCAAAAAATTTTTAAACTGGGCTACAAAGTTAAAAAAATATTTATTCAAGAAATATACATACATATAAAATTGGCATCTAGTAGAAATATAAATAAATGCAACAACATTCTAAAATGGACGTATTTTTGATTAGCTCAAAAAAACAAATACTAATATGCTAAGAATCAACATTTTGAATTTCATCAAAATCCTCTTCATTTTTTGATTCAACACTTGATTTTTCAGTTTCTTCAGTGAGTTCATCCTCCATCTTGACTGAATCTTTCGATATAACATTCAATTCTTCAACAGTCATCTGGTCCTTGTCAAGAGGGCAATCCAAACACCTATTTTAAGAAAAGTAGAGAAATTCTAAATTAAGGTCATGAACAACTTCAAAACAACTAAGCTAAATTAATTCAATTGAAAAAAAAAAAAAAAAAAACTTCAATCCGTACTTTACTCTTTAATAAAAATCTTTCCAGTACTCAATCATATTTTTTAATGGGACAATATGGATAAAAATAAGAGGCAATTTTAGCAACAGATAGAAATGAAAGATGAAGAAGCCAAGATGAAATATTTCCTCACATACGTACTATACAAAAGCAGTATATAACTGAGATCATAAATTTAAAATTTAGTACTTAGAATAATAATTAAAAAAAAAAGATTCAAATTTATCAGGATAGTCATATTAAGTAATTTAATTTATGGACAAGGAACTAAAAATGGGTGGCAATTAATGACTTTCTTGACAAACAAAAAATTCTGAAATAGCATGGGGAGGTTAATTTTTAAATAAATTTTGAAATGTTAATAGAAAAATTAGCATCCGAAAAAACACTGAAGATTGGACAAAGTAGAGAGATTGAAAATTATACATCTGTGAAAGCAGACACACATGCCTTGTTCTATCAGTTTTGATTATTTATATTTTTGTCTCGCTTCATGTTTATAAAAATGGAACATGTTTGTATTTAAATTATATAAAATTATCTAAACAAAATACAAACAACAGAGTGCAAAATTATCGCTTAATATGTATAATATTAATATTGTTTATCACTAAGTAAGGTCTCAAATTAAAGAAACCAAAATCTTTTTATAATTTACATAAAATCAAATATTTTATATTAAGCACTTTTTTAAAATTTAAAAGTATCTTTTATTATCAAACAAAAGCAGATCTCAAACTTCTAAGCATAATTTTACACACTGAGAAAATTAACGCTCAAATAATGTAGCAAAATTAAGAAATAAATGTCTTCTTTTTTTTTTTAAATATCCAAATTAATGCAGATTGTTCTAAGAAACTTTCAGATTAGTGAGGAGCCACTAGCTTTCAAATGTCAACATCCACTAACAATGTGAGTCAAACATTGTTTTCTTGCTACTCTAGGTTTATTTGTCATCATTGAAAGATTAACGGATTGATTTGAAGGGAGTGGCTCTTCCATTACGACCATCAAATGTCAAACCTACTAGATCATTAAGGGTATCAATTAAAATCAGGCCTATCCCACATTCTCTTTGGAACATTATTCAAAGAGCAGACTTGGAATATTGTTTATTAACATGACAGATGCTTAAATCTGTCAATCATAACAAATATGTTCAAAAATAATCTTATTACTTAATTTCATCTTTTTTCCTTTATTTTTTATGGTCTTTAAGGTTAGAGAAAAATTACCCTCACAGTCAAGTTCAAAAATGCTTCTATTTCTTAAAAATTGAATGAATATATATTTCATGGACCACCTGACCGGAACACTTGCTCCTGCACTCCTGCCCAAGATCAAGAAAACTGAGATGGGCACAGTAGGCCTTGGCCCTCTCTGGGCTGTCGCGCCACCGAGTATAGTTTATATATTTCATGTAAATGCATGACCATTAAATTTAAAAATAATCCTGCTTGTGCATAACTTTTGGCATAAAAAGAGTTATGTTACTTAATTTTATCTTCTATTTTTATGGTCTTTTGATGGTAAAAAGTTGCCTTATAGTAAAATATAGAAAATGCTAGCATTTCTTAAAAAATAATAATAAATAAAAAAAGGATTTAATGTATATATTACAAACAATGTGGTGAAATACAATTTTCTAACGTTTCTTTTTAGATAAAATTTTTAATTAAAACTGTGTGAATAGTTTTCTTATGACCATTAAAATAATAAATTTCAAAAATTTTCTCAGAACTTCAAATACACCCTAGACAGAAATTTTTCCTTTTTAAAAAATGAATATTTACACTTAAGGAGCTTTTTTTGTTTTTGTTTCCAAGAGTAATATATACCTGTTTTCATTTATTCCATAATTAATACAGGTTGAACCGACACATTCACAGCAACCATCATGAAACCAGCGATAACTTGAAGCACCCATAGATGAACAAGCATTTTTACACTTGTTCCAAGACATGCATTGTGACATAAAGGCTACAGTACAATTTATGGAAGGTTCCACTACATCTACACCATTGCTTGATTCTGTAGATTTAGCTATAGGTAAAAGAATAATATATAAATATTTTATATAAGGAAAAAACAAATATTCCTTTAAGCTACACTCTTAAAAAAATATCATAATACTAAAACTAAACTTTTAATTGCATCATATTAAATTTCCCTATTTAAATTCATCAAATATATTTTCTTTTTATTAAAGTATTTTCAAGGAGGTTTGAATAAAAATATTTAGAATTAAAAAAAAAGAGTTAGACATTAAATAATGTAAACTATTACTTTAAAATTAAAGCTGAAATTTTAGATCAGTATTGATATGACAAAATTGTATCTGTCACAGAATTAGAATTCAAGTGTTCCCCCTAAACGTTTTTAGAAGGGCAGCTTTCCTGCCCGCATTTTATGCGGCCTCTTTTTAAAAATAAACTGCCTTAAAAACACTGCCTTTTTATTCACATTCCATTTTTTTTTTAAATTAATTCACGGCTTAAATAAAAATTATACAGTGGTAAAATTATCTGTGTTTATAGGTTGAATTCTGATTACTATTACAAATATTTATATTGTTAGGGTTATCGTCAACTGGTTTAATATTTATAAGTTTCTTTTTTTTCCGGGGAAGGGTAAATTAATTGATTTTTAAGTTACTTTCAATTCACAATTATTTTTTTAAATAGATACTTTTCTTAATAATACATTTTTATATTATCATTTTCTCACAATTTTCAGTTTAAATTTTATAGAAAAAAGCTTTCAAGTTGTCAATCCATAAATCTTTTTTTTTTCTTTAGTTTACTTTTTTTGAAAAAAATTTGCACACAATGATTGTCTTTTAGCATGTCTTAAAATATTTTTTATAACTGAATTACAAACATAAAATAATATAAAAGGGTAGTATAAAAATTGTTGAGGATCAAATTTAGTTAATACATAATATTACACATTTTGATAATTTTTTTACGGTGAGTGCCTTTTCAAAACTCAAATGTCTTTTTCTGTGAGAAAGCACCATGCCCTTTTATTCCTAGGGAGAACTCTGAAATTCATAATTCTGAATTATTTATTTAACATGACAGAGACATAAAGATCAGATTTTAAGATCAAATGTTACTAAACCAGTTCATTTAGATTTTTCAGTTGTATTTAAAGAATAATATTTACATTATAGTTTCACACAAATGTGAATTGTTACATGAGTTAGTTTTGAATGCTTAAAATACAGAAATAAACAAAAATAACAATTCTTTTTTCATCTTTTTATATTGAAGACTATATATATTTAAGAACTAATACTTATTCTCTGAGAAAATTCTTATTTAAAGAGATATTTCAAGCTTTTTTTTATTAACAGTTTTAGTGATAAGAAATCAGTTCAATACATTTATATTGAAAGAAACATCAAACACTTAAGTAAAGAACACAAACAATTATTAATACATTACTTAACAAATAATCAAACAACATAGAATAAATCAGAGAAACTACTGTATATCCCTGTGTATAAGTCAACTCATTACTTTTGATTACAAGATAGCAAATTTCTGGTATGTGGGGTGTATAAGTTGACCGTTGAAAAAAACCAAGTATAAAAATTTTTAAAATTAAAATACATAAAAAAATATTATTTGGCAAAATTTTTGGAAGTTAAAAATATTTTATTTGTTTGCTCTGGATATTGTACTTTTGCCCTCAAATAAAGATACTAGATTTGGGGCAAAATTTAGATTCAAATGTTATTGTGAAATCTTTTAAAAAAGAGTAGAATTTTGCATTCGTTAGAGGGAACTGAAGACAATTTTTTATTGAACTCAGCAGACAAGGATGAAGTAAAATCCATTGAATAGTGGGATCTGTATATATAACAGTACTACTATTGTAATTGAATAAGTAAACATGTTATGGAATCTTGCAATTTGTAGCCTTATTGTATGTTTTCATTGAGTTTTATTTTTTGAAATACTCATAAATTATCTCAATTTTTCTTATTCTTAATTTTTTTTTCTTTCCCTGAATGAAGTATTGTTTCTAAAGAAAACTTTAAATGAAAAGAAAATATGATGAGAGAAAAGGCAAAATTAATTGTTGTATACAGCATATTACAATTAGTTTTTGAAAGGGACAGATAGAATCATAAATAAAATAAAAGGATACGGTTATTCATATCTATATATGTATCTATATATTATCTCAATTTTTCTTATTCTTAATTTTTTTTTCTTTCCCTGAATGAAGTATTGTTTCTAAAGAAAACTTTAAATGAAAAGAAAATATGATGAGAGAAAATGCAAAATTAATTGTTGTATACAACATATTACAAATAGTTTTTGAAAGGGACAGATTGAATAATAAATAAAATAAAAGGATACGGTTATTCATATCTATATATGTATCATATATCAGACCACCGAATGTTTGACTTCATTACCAATGTATAAAAGACCCATTGATTTTCGTAAAATGATAGCGATTTGAAGAGTCAACTTATACACACCATGAATAAACAGTATTTGTATTATACCACCTTGAAACTTTATTTCTTTGTCAAGAGTTATGAAAGATATCTCAACTGGGTAGGTATAAGATATCCATCTCAATCTGCTATCTTTTTCTTCAGTAAGCACGCTAAATAAATCAGGAAAAGGTTCAGGCAAGTCTTCCACATGAGATTTCATGTTCAAATAGTTATCTGTGTCATTCTTCTTTGGACACAATTCTAAAAAAGAAAAAACGCTTCATGTAATAACTCATTCATAACTGGAAAGGAAGATTCTTTTACAATTTCAAAATACAGTGACTGCCACAAATAAAATAATCTTTGTTATAGTACTTCAAGGACTCTGACTTCCTTAAAAAAAAAAATTTTATTCTTAATAAAATCACTAATTCATAAAACCATCAAATTTTTAAAAAACAGAATTATTAAAATATTTAATCCTTATATAACCATCTTTTAATTAAAATTTTTTTTTATAGTTTTTTGAAATCATTATTTTGGAAATTTTATTGTCTAGAAATCAAATAATTCTACTGTAGCCATTTAAATTTTGTACTGGCCAGCCCTAGCAATTAGCTAGTTAAATCAATGACTGTAATTACAATGCAGAAAAATTCAAATGCATGAAAGCTAAAGATAAATAGATTGAATACTTGTGTTATTTAATGAGTAAAATCATAGAACTGAAGCATTTACTTCTGTTATTAGTTTCTACCATGCAAAAAAAAGAAGAAAAAAAGCATAAGCACAGAAATAAAAAATACTTATAGGTTAAGCAAACAAAAAATGCTGATTTTATTTTAAGACTATTATACAGATTTAAATATGTAAATTTTGTTTCATTAAACCAGTAAATGTAAATTAAAACAAAAGTTAAATATCCTGGTTTCTTATACTTTGATAGGTAAAATTGAACCAACATTTTTTTATTACAAACAAATAAAAATGCAAGACTTATACCCATGTGAACACTACAAACATATAAAAGCAATCCTTACAGCTAGTTACACTTTCAGCATCTGATTTCAAGGATGATGTCAACATTCTTTTACTAATTGTGAAAGCACATATAGCTTAATTGCAATTTCTTACCTCATATAGTAATATATTAAATGAATTTAAGAACTGGTCAATATTAAAATTAAACATGGCTATACATTAGGCTGGTACTCCCGATTCCAGAACACTCGCTATAGCAGACATTTCCAATAAAAAAAAAGTGTAATTTAATTATAAGCTAGACTAGAAATTATTGAGATTTTCTAAATCCCTCTCATTTGCTTTTCGCCTGAAGACCAATGGAGTCTCAACACCCAAATTCCAAGGATGAAAGTGTATTATAGACTCTAGGAGAGAAGGACATATTTTCTCTCCGTTTTAAGATAAAAATCTAAAGATTATGAAATATTATGTTATTCTTTTAAATTTAATATTTAACATAAATCTAAAAATTAATAACAAAACTTTATATAATCCAGTATAACTATATATATTAATATGCATAACTCCAAATGTTATACCAATTATCTTATTAGCACCAGAAACACCAAAAGATGACAAGGATGAAATTAATCACCAAATCATTATTTTTCCTCCATAATAGAGTTATTTTAAAAAATATCAGTCATTTTTAATTGTTTTTCTAATTTTCATTTATTAACTATTCATGTATAGCAGATTTTGAGTTCCATACTGTCTAGTTAAAGTTAAATCATAAATAATTATACAGTAGGCTCCTGAATATTCAGAGTTATGCGGCAGAAAAATAAGCTTGATAATATAGACAAAGTGTCACTCTCCCATGCAGTTAAAAATATGAGTTACATATTTTAAGAAAAATTATTTACGTAAAAATGTTTAAAGTTTATTAATAAACTACACAAATGGAAAAATTTTGACAAAGAATAGTCAAAGTGTACAGACAAACGTTTTAACATCCATCATTTTTGATTACTCCATCTACTATAAGTTCCTATATTACTGTTGGTAATTATATTTTTAGAAGTGCCAGCTCCTCAAACTAGCTATCAAAAGTTTAAAGTACAATAATGCATATACTTTTAAAAAATTTCAAGTTAGTGCAATTTTAAGGTGTTTTTAGAAATTCTATATAGGTATATACCTAATATTATGCATGAATTTACTATTAAAAAAAATAGATGTCCTTATTAAAAATAAAAAAAAAGCCTTATGTATTACTTTTTTCAAATATTTTCTGCAGAAAATAAAATTTCATAATGCTTGGTAGTTAAGGACTTAAAAAAAAACAACAACTTATGTTTAACAAGCTATTATGAAAATTCCTATTTTTTTTATTACATAACCCTAACTCCACAATCATAACTATGAATTTGTAATAAAAGCTAAATTGTAATAGTTGGCATATCTGTATTTCTAATTTTTTACTAGGACTGATAGCATGGAAACCAGATAATCAAGAGTCTACTATATCTTCTCTTTACAAAGGCATCTTTACTTATAATAAGGAAGAAATTAACATTTAAGACTAACCCACACATGAACAGCATTCTGAATAGAGAAAATCTAAACAATAAAAGCAATCCTTGCTGCATGTTATATTTTTAGCATCACATTTACAGGATTGTGTTAGCATGCATTTACTGACTATGGATGCACACACTGCTTCATTACAATTTCCTATCTCATAAGCAGAAGTGATGTAAAGGCAACATCCAAGAGTAGTAATACTCAGTAATAATTTTACCTGAAAGAGAAAAATTGTATTAAAGCAAAATTAATGTAATAAATATTATTCCCTACTTCATTGAAATAAAGAAGAGTATAAAATGCATGTATAATGCTTGATTCAAAGAAGAGAGTCAGAAAGTCTATCTTGAAGGAATGCTTAACCATTATATACAAATAGTCAAACTCGCTTATAATGAGCCCTGATATAACCAGAACTCGGATTTACCGAAAAGATTAAAAAAACTTAGGTGGTGCAAGCCTCTTAGAAAAAATCTCTCTTTTAAAAGGCAAAATCCAGTTTTAACAAGCAATATATTTGGGATTCATAAAATTTCTTTCTATTTCCTCTCTTCCAGCTCATCTACATAATTTAACCTGAAAGAATTCCTTTAACCTTCAATAATATACTGTAATATGTTATAAATCAAGCAAACACATAATATATATATATATATATATATATATATATATATATATATATATATATAGAGAGAGAGAGAGAGAGAGAGAGAGAATTTTGTTCAGCTTTTCTAAATACAGCAAAGTTAACCTCTCTTATAAATTTATTTCTTCAATTTTTTTTAATATTTTATTAAAAATTCAGCAAAAGAAATATTTTGCTGAAATTTATGTTTACATTAATATTTCAAGGTTGGGAAACATATTTTGTAAGCAACCATTTACAACGTTAAAGAAAAAGAAATTTAACAATGATTATTTGCCTCAAAAATATGAGAAGCATCTTACAATGCACAAAGGTACATCACATTCTGCACACATGTAGCAAAATGTAATATTCACATCAAACCCAACCCTATTAAAAATGAATGGGACTGGGTTCAAAATTCAAATGTTTCAATCATTTTCAGTTTATTGAATAATAGAAAGCAGCACAAACTGAAGTGGGAACTTGTGTTCCTATCATTACAATAGTGAGATCATAAGGCCCACAAAAAGGTTAAAATAATTGGTGGTTAAAACTAACCAAAACAAGCAAAATAAAATAGCCACCAGAAGAAAAAAATAATACTAATTTTGATATTTTATATAGATTTTAAGATTTAAATCGGGCAATGAAACTTATAAAACTATTAGGTCTCATAAGATTAGGTGGGAAAACTGTATAATGTATACATAACTACTAATCAATAGATAATAAAAAAATGACAATTTTATACTTATAAAACACAAAATAAGAAAACCAATTAGTATTTTAACAGATTAATTAGTATTTACAGATTCACAATATAGAAAAACTGCATTGTGCTATAATGAACGCAAGAGCTTCTGAAAATAAGCATTTGCAGTTTACTTTTAAATACACAAATAAAAATATTTTATTACTACGTTATTATGTTAGTTTCTGGTGCGCTGTAAAAATCGTATTACGACAATACCAATAGTTGACCAACCACAATTAATTAAGCATCAATAATAGATTGGGAATTTTCTACGGCCCCTGGAAACGAAAGAGTGCTTATGTGATACAATTATTAAATTATGACTATCATTTTTAATAAATGTTGATAAAATTGTGACAGCCTGTTAATATTGGAAAGTATGTATAAATTTATCACTAAACAAATAAAAAAAGACCCAACACCTCAATTTAGTGAGTGAAGTGATTCATAACTCTAAAAAAGGTATTACTTACAAAATTCAAGTGATTACTTGATATCAATAACATTATTAAGCTACTTAGACAGATTTCACAGTGAAAGAATTTATAACTAATTATTTACATCGGGTGTTCTTCAAATAATATAAATAGTGTCTACACGTTTTTGTATAAAAGAAGTTTGATCTTAAATCTATAAAAAAAAAGAAATAAAAGAGTTACGAGGAAGAATAGTTTTTTGTTTAACCACAAATCAACATGACCTTATCTCTCAAGAATGTGAAATGCGTTTCAATTTGAAATGTAGAAGAACAGATATTACGCTTTGTCCTAACTTCTGAATTGAAATCAAACTTCCATTTTTTGCGCCATCTTACGAACATACAGTAAAACATCAAGAAAGGTCTTGCCAGTGATTATTACTATTATTATTATTATTTATTTATTTATTTTTTAATTTTTTTTTCTTTTTGTCTACGCTCTTTAGCACGAATCCGATCATAGAAACTCATCTATGATTACAATTGATGCAAAAGTCTCGCATTGTTATTTATATATCCAATACAACGTCGGCCCTGAACCATGCATTCTAGCATAGCTACTAATAGCTTTAATTATTTTTTCCGAGTGAAAATAAGTGTCAAAACACTATAGAACATTCAAAACAAAATGTTTACAAGACAATAAATAATTTAATTTGACAAGAGTTTTCAAAATTCATTTCAACAATTTTTTTAATGCCACCACATATTTTGTGGAAAATCAATTTCAATTTCTTTCGAATAAAAAATTCAGAAGCAAATATCTGAATTTGATTCATTAAAAAAACTTATTAACAATCACCACAAATAATATTTGTTCCAAACAGTCAGTGATGAACTTATACAGTAGATCGGTTACATACAGTAGAAAAGTCGGAAAAATTCTAGGAAGACTGGTTCTTTATGCAGTTTCACGCACAGGTCGTTAGATTACCAAAGCGGGGTAGCAACACCCTCTGCAGAGGATCAAGGTTGTGATCGAATGTCTTCAACTCATTCTCAGGGATTTTTCTCAGACCATCACCAATAGCTCATTATGAAGCTCTAGTGCAAAGTAAATAAATCACTACTACTACAGGTAATTAAAAAGAAATATTAAACATCATAATTAAAGAACTGAAACAATCACACCATTTTTAGTAATAGATTTTGCACTCGATTTCTTTCACATAAACCTCGTATTTAAAACCATAAAAGAATTCCTATCTTCTTATTTGAATTTTAAATCGCAAAAATGGGGGGACAAAATTAATAAATACACAGGTTTCGCATACACATAGAAAAAATTAATAAGTGGTATCAGTTTTATAAAGCAGAACATATCTAACATTAAGGAAGCAGAACATTTCTTACGTAGTATTAGCTTTCTATTTAGAATTACGAAATCAAATCTCTAAACTTCTGATCTAGGTATATTTACATAGACACACAGTTACTATTAAGTTCTGGTATTACGAAATACAATAAAGTACACTTTTATCCTAATATTACTTCCACTTTGAATACTTTCCAGGTCCTAATAAATTCTACAAATACATGTTTGAAAAGGATTTCATTGATATGTTTTCTGATGTATACACCTTTTTGAAGATACATCCTATGATACTCGTTACGAACAATGAATTAATAAGACCTTTTTCATAACTGAAATCAGTAAAATAGAAACAAAATGGAAAGAAAAAAAAATGAAATGTTATGAGGATGTCTTAATAATTATCCTTGTCAATAACGCGAGTAAGCACTAAATTAATTTTCAAATTCATAGCTTTTCTTTGCAAAAACCATATTTATAATTTAATGAATGAAATATTGGTTAAATAAATTAATGTTTCCTCACCAACTTAACATTGGATATCATTATAATTAAAGGTTTCTTCAATTTTGAAAATACATCACAATTTTTATTATAAATTGCAACCCACTTTTACCGTCAACCCTAGACCCCATGATATATTAATTCGTTTTTGTTTCCAAACTGCGGTTTCCTCCAAATTTTGGCGATCAATAATCCAAACCCATCGAAGAAAAGTAAATTTTTTTAGAGAAATGATGATTTTCTGTTTGATTTCGTAACTTAATTCATAGTTAGATATATGATTCATTAGAATAATTTAAATCAACACTATTAACCCTTTAGGTTGGCACTTAGGTAGAGAAAATTCGCTCATTAAGCATGATTTATTCTTAATTATTTTTTTATGTTTACATCTACATTAAAATTAAATCTTATTAATTCTTTTTCCCTCCTAAAACTAGCATTGTTTAGTCTTATTTTCATCCAAAGGTTTTGATGGCCATTTTTAAGCAAACTTGAAGCTCATCTTCAAAGTGTTTGAAAACATTTACTTTTGCAGAAAATACAGGATCAAATCCTTTAAAGTTAAATAACCAGCTGTTTTTAAAATGAATATTAAAATAAACTTAATGTTTCATTGATAGAATCAAATGAGAGAGCACATAGTAGATGACTTATTTGTGCGAGTGAAAAGAATTATTAGTAAAATTAAATTTGACAATCTTAGTAACGTTTTATTCTTGGCTTAAAAATATTTTATTACACACTTTTCAATGACTTAGTACACGATACACATGAAAGGAAAACATACGTCAAATTATTTCTAACAAACAGTTCAGAGGTATAAAAAAATGTTCACTTTTTGCCATGGAATTTTGGCTTGTGTGAGGCATTGTAGGGAACCTGAGCTGTATCTTCAACAACCTTGAGATATTGTTCCTTTGGTCCATACAGCTTCTTCATTTGGGCTTCGTGAATTCTGTCAGCCATTTCTAAGGGTTGATTTCGTTTAATTTCTTGCGACTGAAATAAAATATAGTATACATAAGATTAAGAGTCATTTGATAGAAACATACATTTTAAAGAGAAACATATTTTGCAGTTTGATAGTTAAAAATGATCATGCTGGGACTCTAAGCAAATCTCATTCTGATGCGTTTTCTTAAAAAAACAAACTATATATATATATATATATATATATATATATATATATATATATATATATATATATATATATATATATATATATATATATATATATATATATATATATATATATATATATATATATATATATATATATATATATATATATATATATATCAACGATCAAATTTTGAAAGTGTTTGTCTATTTGTTTTTTGAATAAATAAACATTACTACATATTCTTTTAATTCTATTCATATAATTGAAAATGGTATTTAAATAGATGTTTTTCGAAACATTAGAACTCCAAGTAATTAGTTTATTTATATTAAAATTAAAATCATTTCTTTTATCCTATAAATCAGCAAAGCAGATATTTTCTTCTTTTTTTAATATAAAAATCTAAAAAACTAAAATTAATATTATCATTTCATTATGATTGCAAGGAAAGTTTAATTCCTCGGGGTAAATACCATTTAATAAAATTGTATAATCTTGAAAATTAACGTTAATTAAATCTGAAAATAAATAAATCTTAAATAAAAATTAATATTAAGTGTATAATTAATTTTTTTTTTCATAATTGCGTGAAAATAAGTTAGCTAAGAGCGATGAGAGTTTGAATAAAAATATATTTTCCATTGCAAAGATAATTATTAAAGAGACAAAAAATTTTTAGTATTTCCCAATAATCAAAATCGTGAATATATATATATATATATATATATATATATATATATATATATATATATGTTACGGCCAAAGCCGGAAGTCCGGCGGCCAGATCGCGAAGTAGCCGAGGATGACTGGCCAAAGTCCGAAATAATTGAAACGATCAGGGAATATTTTACTTTGGCGGCCTTCTATAATTATATAAATAATTCTTATAAATCTTCTAATTTAAAAATATAAGAAATATAAGTTTTTAAATTGTCTATTTAATAATCATTATTCAAATGTCTAGTCATACTAGTCAAACATAAACCAAAGGTTTAGTCATACTAGGTCTAGCTAAGTGCCACTGCCCGGTATATACCGGGTCTACACTGATGTTTTTTTAAGGTTCAGTGCCACTGCCCGGTATACATTTTCCCGGTATATCCTACACTTACGTTTTCTTAACGTCAAGTGTCACTGCCCGGTATATCCTACACTGATGTTTTTTTTAGGTTCAGTGCCACTGCCCGGTATACATTTGCCCGGTATATCCTACACGGATGTTTTTTTTAAGGTCAAGTGTCACTGCCCAGTATACATTTGCCCTGTATATCCTACACTGATGTTTTTTTAAGATCAAGGACTTTGGCCAGCTAATTTACGCTGTAAATATATATGTTACGGCCAATATATGTATATATATATGTTACTAATTTACGCTGTAAATTAGCTGGCTAAAGTCCGAAATTTTTCTTGATTTCGGGAATTGGCCGAGGATGGCTGGCCAAAGTCCGAAATTGTTCTTGATTTCGCGAATTGGCATGAGAAGATCAGCCAAAGTTGGAAGAAAAAATCATTATACCGGGCAGGGGCACTTGACCTTAAAAAAACATCAGTGTAGGATATACCGGGCAGTGGCACTTGACCTTGAAAAAACATCAGTGTAGGATATACCGGGCAAATGTATACCGGGCAGTGGCACTTAACTAGACCTAGTATGACTAAACCTTTGGTGTATGTATGACTAGTATGACTAGACAATTAAATAGACAATTTAATAATGATTATTCAATTAATGATTATTCAATTAATGATTATTAAATTAATGATTATTTAATAGACAATTTAAAAACTTCTATTTTTTATATTTTTAAATTAGAAGATTTATAAGAATTATTTATATAATTATAGAAGGCCGCCAAAGTAAAATATTCACTGATCGTTTCAATTATTTTGGACTTTGGCCAGCCTTCCTCGGCCACTTCGCGATCTGGCCGTAGCATATATATATATATATATATATATATATATATATATATATATATATATATATATATATATATATATATATATATATATATATATAACATATCGTGAACATATATATATATTCTTCACGATTTTAATTATTGGGAAATACTAACAAATTTTTGTCTTTCTTATAATTATCTTTGCAATGGAAAATATATTTTTTTTATTCAAACTCTCATCGCTCTTAGCAAACTTATTTTTACGCAATTATTAAAAAAAAAATATTATACACTTAATATTAAATTTATTTTAAGATTTATTTATTTTCAGATTTAATTATCGTTAATTTTCAAGATTATACAATTTTATTAAATGGTATTTACCCCGAGGAATTCATATTTCCTTGCAATCATGATGAAATGATAATATTAATTTTAGTTTTTTAGATTTTTATATTAAAAAAAGAAGAAAATATCTGATTTGTTGATTTATAGGATAAAAGAAATGATTTTAATTTTAATATAAATGAACTAATTACTTGGAGTTCTAATGTTTCGAAAAACAACTATTTAAATACCATTTTCAATCAAATGAATAGAATTAAAAGAATGTGTAGTAATGTTTATTTATCCAAAAAACAAATAGACAAGCACTTTCAAAATTTGATAAAAAAAACAAGGAATGGTCAACTAAAGTAATTAAATTCTATATAAAATCATAGACTTATTTGTGTGTTATAATTAATAAAGTTACTAAAGACTTGTTTGTTAATTTATATTTTTACCAATTTTTTATACGTATTTTACCTTTTTTTTTGTCATTTTTTTTTTAAAACAAAAATTATGAACTTTTTAAAATTAACCAGTATAATATAATTGACGCCCGGTGGCTGAGTGGTAGCGCTTCGCGCTCCCGTACCACCGGTCCTGGGTTCGATCCTCGGGCCGGGCAGGGTAGACTCAGCCTTTCATCCCTTCAGTTGGTCGATAAAAGAGTACCAAGCATGCTTGGGAACTAAACACTGGGGGTTTCGCATTCGGCTGACCACCTAACCGGAACATCTGCTCCTGCACCCCAGAGCCCAAGATCAAGAAAACTGAGATGGGCACAGTAGGCCTTGACCCTCTATGGGCTGTCGCGCCGCTGAGTTTAGTATAATATAATTACTTTGCTTATATTTTTGGGCCAATCCTTGATAACTAACATATCAAACGCGCTTCAGTACTGCAGTAAGAACTCGCCATAAAACGAAATCCCTCTATTTGCCCTTTTAACTTCATTTGCACTTCTATTTTCATATTTTGTAATCTGGCAATCTTATTACGAAAATATTTTGAATCATTCTTGAAAGTCAGGGTAATTATTATCATTTTCCGATTTCTTGTGATTTATATGAAATTTAATGTTTTGACTAGCTTGGAATGTTTACTAAAATGTTCTTTATTTTATTTATTTATTTATTTTTGTAAGTACATAAATTGTGTTTTATTTTATTTCAAATATTTTAATTTCAGAATGATATAAAGAATTAAATTTTAAGAACATATTAGTTTTTTTTTTAATTTTAAAATTTACAAATTATAAATCCTTAAAAAAATCTGAAGAAAAAAAATGTGTCATAAAATTTGCGAATTTCAGATTTTTCTGGCAAGGAGACTGTATGTTATCAACTATTATTAATCATTACAGTTTATAAAAATCAAATAAAAAAAGAACAAATTATGTACAGCTGCTATAAAGAAACAACTACAATAAAGAAACACTGCAGTTCACTAAAGGGCGTAGATATAGAGTAAAAACTAGTTACTAGACCAGTGATGTCAACTTTCACCGTGACGTCCGTTTGGTCGAGTGATTGATCATTCCAGTACAGTCCTCAAAAAAAAAAAAAAAAAAAAAAAAAAAAGAGTCACCCTGAATAACTTTCGCTCTAATGAACGGATTTTCCCGTACTAGGCGCCAATCTTAATGGTTTCTGGGGGTGACCTCAAATATGTTAATTAATTAGTGATAACTATTAATTAAGTTGCGAAATCAGACACAAAAACATACTTTCTCTGAATAAACATATATTTTTTTTACATATTTGGAATCCTGACCCATGAAATTGGGGGGAGGGGTAGACAAAATTTTGAAAAAATTGGGTCGTAAGTTGGGTCGCAATAAAGGTTTATATATTTGGCGATAGTCCAGAAAACAGAAAAGAAAAGCCGCCTCCTCAAATGAATATTTTAAGATAACCCATAGACCAATTCAAAAGAGGAATACTTTATTTTACTAGGTTGCTAAGCAACCAAGCTCTGATTGTAAAAAAAAAAATTGAAAATGTTCCGTGATTGCTCGGAGATGTTTAATTAATAGTTAATAGAAAATATCTCGAAGTTTCTAGGCAATAGAAAATTTTTAACAATATTCTGTCCCAAGAGCAAAATTTTTTTTTATTTTAATCTCCTTTGAAAAGAAAATTTGAATCGATTTATAAATTATTTATGATTTTCTAAGCTTTTAGAATTTAAATACATGAACTTTTTATCTAACATTATTAGATTATGTTGTTTTTGCCATATTTAATTAAGGATTTCATAATACTAAAATCAAATTAACATAACTTATTATAGCAATATACAAAATTTTAGGGATAATCATTTTTACAGCTTTAACAGAGTCTTCTAGGCAAGAAAGTTTGAAGAAAAAAAAGTGCTTTAAAAATAAAATGTAGATTGTATAGTAATTCTAATGCACAATCACAAGGTTTTCTATAATTTACGATATTTCTTTTTTCTATAACTCAAGGAATTGCTGAATGTTTAGTGGCATTTTAAAAACATTGAAATACGTTATGTTTAAGAATAATATATTGAAATAACATGTTGCATACTGTATGAGTCATTGTTTAAAAAACCGCTTCATTCTGTTAGATATTTAGGTTACACGATTTTTCTTTGGATAAAGCAATAGCATTCTCAAGTTTCAATACATTTTGAAACTTATGTTCGCAAATTCTCCATAAAATGTCGCACAGCATGTTCAATTACGATAACCTACATTTACCCCCAATACTGCTACTATGATTATTTTTGCTTTCTTATATATATCTGATACGATACTCTCTTTTTAAACAGAGCTCGTAAGGTCCTTAAGATACTGAAATGGGGGCACAAAAACTTAAAAGATAAAATATTTAATTTCATTAACTCAAAATATCTGGTCTCAAAATTTAAATTTTTAAGTTAAATATGACTTTTACAATATTAATGCCCTGAATGTTTTTAAACACCGCATGAATCCTGTTAAAATATTAACATGCATATGTTTACTTTAACGAGTGTAAAATCCTTATCAAAATAATGATCAAGACCCAAATGTAAAACAGTATACCTAATGATAACAACTCAACAGGCTTCAAAAAATATGAAGAGGGAAGTAAAAGTCGACATGTTTCGAGAGTTCAAATATAAGCGCCCATTCTCAAGACTTGCCAGGTTTGAATAACTTGTTACTTTAATTATTTGGACGCTCAAAACATATCTATTTTTATTATCATCTATTTTTTTTTTTTTTAATCAATGAAGTTTTTATATTTTTGATTCAGTTTCTTGGGATTATCCATTTAGTAACGCAACTTATTAAATTATTTCACTCGATATTTAAATAAGCTTTGCATAAGTTATAGGAACAGGTTCTAAGATTTAAAAAATAATTCACCACTTTGCAAGTTACTTTTTTTTTCTCGTTTTAATTTTCAATGAATAATATGTTTCGAGTTTCGATCAAACATATTTCAATCTGGAAATGACGAAATTATTAAGTAAGTTCTTTGTAACCATCCTTTCATCAACCTTCATCGGTTACATGTAGTTTTCATCCTCACACCCGTGTTTGACATCCCCCTCCCAATCGCTCTAAAGGAGTAGCTGGTCAGGAGGGCATAGGGGTTTATAGTTTAAGATTATGGTCACTTGGCGTGTCAATGACTACGTATAAATTCCGCCAATGTGGGAATCGCAACTTGGCTGCACATAACGTAAAAATATACTATTTTCCTCTTAAACGAATTGACTGCTTGTGCTCGCGAAATCGAAACTGCGAAATGATGGAGAAAAAATTAAGATCAAGATGAGGTGTGGATACAGTGTGATGTGGTGATTGTCCCTGTAGGAGGTTCATTATACTTTGGCAGAAAATTCGTTCAATTAATCAAGACAAAAAAAACAAAATTCTGTTTCATTACTATTAAATTCTATATAAGATATAAAATAAATAAAAATTCTATAAAAATCTGTTAAAAATTCTAAAGTTTTAAATGCAGTTATTAAAATAACAGATTCTATAGCAGCAAATTTAATTAAATGTTCTAAAAAAAACAACTTTTGATTATAAAATAATTCATTTTTATGATGTTTTAAATATTAAATTCAATTTTTTTTGGGTGGGAAATAACATTTTTAAATGAAAATTTTGATTTAATTAATTAAATGTTCTAAAAAAACAACTTTTGATTAAAAAATCAATTCATTTTTATGATGTTTTAAATATTAAATTCAAATTTTTTTTGGGTGGTAAATAACATTTTTAAATGAAATTTTTGATACTTCAAAAAATATGATGACCATACTTAAATAAAAAATTGGTGTTTCAAAATAATTATAAATGGAAATAGTACTTTCTTTTAAGCAATTGAAAATAAAATAATCCAAAAAATGAAAAAAAATAAGAACTAAAAAAATGAAAAATTAATTTAGAATTCGAGGGTGTACTTTGCTTGTAAGGGAAGCGGTAAGAGAACTCCACTTTTACCATCATATTGAAACAAAACAAAGTTTAAAATAATAAAAAAATGTTGCTTTTGGTGAAAATAAAAATGTTTAATAGATATATTAGATAGTAGCTAAAAAGTGTAAATTACTAGTTTGTTCGATCTGATAGGCTGGTAAAAAGTTTGTTCTTTATCAACCAAACATATGACATTATAAATGGTTGTTTACATTTCTATCCGGAATAGTCTTTATTGGTCAATCCATACATTCATAAAATTCAACTAGGTAGTTTAAAAAATTTAAATAAGTGTAGAGAAACAGAAATCCCAGGTCGCAGTAAATAACTATGCGAAAACTTATATTTTTTATTAAGCTCTCTTATGACATTGTATTAAGAGTATTTTACACAATTATGAAATATGGTCGAAGAGGAATTTTTTGTTTCTGGAAAGTCATTCTTTGATGGTTATGTAGTATTTTTCAGACAGCTGGACCTGGAATCACCTTTCAATTTTTCTTAAATACTGTTTTTTCTGAAATAATATTTTATGATTTTATATTTTTGTACTTAAACATATATTCAAGGAATATGCCTGACTGACATATTATGTAGAAAAACCATTTAAATTTTCTTAAACCTTGAAGAATTAAAAAAAAATATTTTTAAAGCAACCAATAAAATATACAGAATAATGAAAATAACTCATATATAATATAATTTTTTTATTCATCTTTCTTCATTTATTTTATTTATTTTTCAATACTGAAACTTTTAAATATACTTTCATATTTAAACTGCGAAGCATAATATAAAGAATTTCTAAAAGCTTTCCTCTCAAGAGTTATAATCCCAATTATGATATGTGGTGTGGGGATTGTCCCTGATACTGATGCATCAGAGTTCTTTTTATTACTCAAAAATAAATTTCCAATCACAAATTTGCAGATCTATGTGTAACAAAGATGCTAAATATTTATTAAAAGCATCATTTTAGAATATTATTTGCTTGCTTAGACTTAATGCATTTGAATAAAATCGTCTGCGCTTTAAATCGCACATTTGTTATTTTTTTGTCATAATATAATCGCTAAAAAAGAGTCTATAAAATTATTATTTTTTTAATATTCTTTTTGTAATTTTTTCATATTTCTACAAGATTAAAAGAAATTATATTGTCTAACACATCCATTATAGTTAAAAATAATTTTAATAGTATAAATTTAAATTTTAGATTAAAATTTTAAATTTTTATACGGCCCCCGAAGAGAAAAATGTTAATACAATAATGTAATACAATTGCCCCTCGTAAAAAATAATAAAAATGGTAAAAAACACTTCATCTTAATTTAAAAAGTAACCGAGATATCGATATTTAAAGTTTATATCCAATATGAGTGTGATATTTGCTTGCTTACAGTTCTATTTGATTAAGAAAAGAGTCTATGGCACTTACTTAAATATTTAATTATTTTTTATTCGCTAACTTAAATTTTTAATTTTTTTTTATTCGCTAAGTCAGAGCAGTTTAAATAATCACCAAATACTAATTAATAGTTTCAAAATTATACACAGTTTTAATATCGATACTGTGGAAATAAGAGTCTTACTGACTACTGAAAGGGATGTAATAAGTGTACCGGAGATATTTTCTTGATAACAGTAAATTCTGACTATGAGTTGGCCGCGAGAAATAGCCCCACAGCAAGTGATGTTAAATGTAGTTAATCTATACAAATTCCGCACCAGGCTCGCACCGACCACAGTGCTGACGTAAAATAGCCTCAGTGGTAGAGGATCATGGATTAGAGTTCTCTTGTCATCAGACTAACCGTGGGAGATTTTTGTGGTTTTCTACTCCATGTAACGCAAATGCTGGTTAGTTTCATCAAACATTTCTCATGAAAGCTAGTTTGATCCGGGAGCTCCCTTGTTTTGTTTTGGGCTCAAAATTACTTGGTTACGGAGTTGAATATTAGTAGGCGTAAATCCAGAATTGGGTCGGCTGTTCAACGACGGTTGCAAAATAAAATAAATTATGTTTAGATTAAAGTGAAAGGAAAAACAATTCTGCTACATTTAGCTTACTCATATTGGGGCAACCACACTGTTATTTTCACTGATTCATAAGTTACCCCTAAGAATGTCACTTACCTGGTTCTTCCACTAAGCTCTTCAATAATGTCAGTATTCGCGTTTCTGATTTGTGCCTGATTGCATAGTGTTGTTCAGTACTGATTGATCTTTTTATTCACCTCGTACGAAGAATGGGCTCCCACAGTGAGGACAGATAGTACAGAGAAGGAAAGAACATTCATGCCTTGCCCGGGATTCGAACCCAGAACCTTTCAGATGCAAGGACAGTTCCCTGCCTCCTACACAGGCCAGTCGGCTTACTTGGAAAGTGGTACTAATTGGTTTAGGAGAAACATAAGAAATTGGCACCAATAAGACTTAATTACGCCAATCATGATTAATTAATTAAGGTAATATATGCATATTGAAATAAAATAGTAAGCAATATACCAGAAAGCAAAATAAATGGAGTAAAGGTATTTATTTGTCTAGAAGAACCGTAAGAAATCGTTATACTATCATTAACTACAATGATGCTTAAATAATGTTGGTAATATGTATTAATTGAAATAAAAAGAGTAACTTCTGAACTAAATGGCTAAAATAGAAATTGAAAGTAAGTAGAAAAAGTAAATAAGTAGTAACACTTATTCGTGTCTTGGGAAACCGTAAAAATTCTGCATATTATTATGGACACTAATGCTCAATTAATATTGATAATGTGTATTAATTGAAATAAAATAAAATAAGCTATGTGCTAAAAAGACAAGCTCATGGAAGAAAGATTAATTGGAAATTCGCTCAAGAAAACCCTAGAAAATCGCCTTTCTCAGATGACACTTAATTCATATGTATCACTGACGGTAATATGTACTACTGGTATTATGGTAATTGACGAATTGATTTTGATAAGAATTCAACAAAGAGTTTTCCGTAGCTTCAGAAAATATTTTTTCCAATGGTAGCGTAGATAGTGTATTAATATTTTGAAGAATTAGAAATAAAAGAAATTTTTACCACCACTACCTATAAATATTTTAACAGTAAATTAAAGGTCAGATAAAGGAATAGTCATGCTCCAAATCTAATAAGCACTACTGACGTTAATATGTTCGACTGGTATTATTGTAATTGGTGCAGTTTTGATAACAATTCTACAACGGGTTTTTCGTAAATTCAGAAATTATTTTTTTCAGTGATAGCAAAGATAGTGTAATCTCAATGGATTAGAATATAAAGAATTTTGTTTCGTTACTACTTATAAATATTTTATTAGTAAATTAATGGTCAGATAGAGAAATGCCAACGCTCCAAAAATCTTATTAAGTTCTAATAAGAATTCTATTTTTTAAAAAGAAATTTCAGCTTTTGAAGGCTGTCACTAATAAATGTATTTTTCAAAAAAGTTAAATGTTGGTGTTGTAATTGCATTTTACACATTTAAATTGTATAGTACACAATTTTTTTCTAGTCATATTTAACACATTTATTTCTAAGACTAATTTTTAATGTACATTATTATAGATTAGCATCGCAAAAGCAATTGCAATAACTATTGTGAATGATTCTTAATGTAGGGAGTGAGTGATGGGTGAAATTAGCAAGGAAAAAAAGACAGTTTATAATGAATCTGTGAGATAATGAAACCAAGTGGTCGATAGGTCATTTCATTGTCTAGGTCTTTCCGTTAACAGGCCATTTCAGCTGCAAAAATTATCGGTCGATAAGAAGAAAATTATACTTATATTATGTTCCCCAAAATGAGTAATACGCATTAATACAGTTTAAAATCTTGTCAAAAAAAAGTAAAAGAAAAAGAACAAACTTTTACAAAGATAAAAATGGTGGTGATTACAAAGAATTTAAACAGAAAAACACAAATCTTTTAGATAGTCAGCTTGTTTTATCAAAAATTTATATATTCCCTGTGTTGATATATTTATTTTTTCAAGCTCAGTTGATTTTTTTTCATATGCAAGTAATCATTAATTTTGTTACGATTGGCATATTAACAAAATTTTCTTACATAAAATTTCAATATTTATATATTTTCCCTTTAAAAAATAACTTTATGTGGAAAAACAAACTAAATTATATGAGTGGCTATTACGAAGCTTGGTGAGCGAAGTGAGCAAGGGGTGGTATAAAAATCTTGAAAAAAATGCATCTGGGGAAAAGTAAAATGAAAATCCAACTTGAAAAACATATTGGGAAATACTGTTGATAAAAAAATTTGTTCTAACCCTCTTTCTCAGGTCTTTGTCAGCTATGCTGTTGACGAGGGAAGTTTCTGACAATTCTTGTGAAATTAACTTTTGTGAAATTTAAATGAAATATTATTTGAAACTAAAAACTTGTTCTCACATTTCAAGTTTATTTTATTTCTTATTTAATTAATTATTTATAACGTTTTAATGCTTAATACTTTAATATGTATTTTATCCTATGTGTGTTCCCCAAATATATATAAGTTCTTTTACCTAATAAAATAGACATCGTTAATGTTAAAAAAAAAAAAAAAAAAAAAATACTCCACGTCCTCGTTATGCGATACAATCGAAATGATCGCGTAAAAAATGGTTCCAAATCAGAGGAGAAGAGGAAACCTGTGTAATTGGTTTTCTAATTTTAAACATTTAGGAAAAAAAAAAACGCAACTTATTACGATATAACAAATAAATTGACTTTTGAGTTCATCATTCAGGAGAGTTGTCCATATGCATCTGATTTTATTCTCATTAATGTTTAATTAAAAATAAGTTTAGCAAACTTATTTTTTTTATTCAAATATTAACATTTTTTTTTTTTATTTGCCAGAGAATAAAAATTTATTTAAATTAATAAAATTTGCAATGAGAGTATATATTTTAAAGGCGAGCACTGAGAAAAGTCCTTTAAAAAGTGCAATCGGAAATGGAAATGCTTTTAAGCATGATTAGAATGCGAAAAAAGTGGAATTTTAAATGTTTATTGTGAATTTTTGCCCTTGTGGTTTTTGTTATGCGTGTAAATTTTCATACATTTATTTTCTCTTTTTTAGAACTGAATCTCAATACTGAGCATACTTGATATCTTAAATATATATAAATTTTTTATTTTCATTTTTTTTTTTTTTTCTACATTTTAGTTTTGAGTCTTCTGGTTTGTTCAGGCCGAAAATAATCAAAATTTTGATTGGCGATAAATTCTGCTAATTGTGGTCAGAAAGCGTTTGAAAATTGTGTTTTTTCATCCTGTACAGAAAACCAGTTAACATTTGAGCACTTAAACTAGTCAAAAATTAGTCAAATTTTAATTGTAATACTTTTTTTTTTTTTTTTTTTTTTTTTTTTTAGAGTAATAGTTATTTATTCTTGCGTTTAAATTCCAGGTTCGATTTTTTTTTTTTTTCATTTTCTGTTAAACAAAATGTGTCTAATTTAAATCCTGCAAATAAAGTGGAATAAATAAATCATTTATTTACTACTATTATTATTCTTATTAAACTATACTATTACTATTTAGTTAGAATAATAATAGTATAATTTTATAATATTAGATTAGAATTTAATAATTAATACTATTATTAAATTCACTATCCATAGAAAAAAAAATATTTTGTGAAGAGCAAACACTAACACGCTTGCAACGTTACGCTTGTGCTTCTAAACATTTTTGGTCCGGGGAGTAGCACTTTAAATATTGTAGGAGTCTACAACCGCCTCGATAAATACCTAAACATCATGTTTGCGTTCCTATAGTTTTTAGAAAACTCTTTTAGTGGTAACGAAATTCTGTTTTTCAGTGGCGCCATCTATGGCCAGGAATTCGACTATTGCCACACCATTCACTCAACCACAAACCCGTTTATAGGGCGGGTCACATTCACACACACAAAGGATAAAGGACATAGAACACACAGAGATAAAGAAATATCCATGCCTTGCCCAGGATTCGAACCCAGAACCTTTCTGATGCAAGGACAGTTCCCTGCCCCCTACACAGGCCGGTCGGCAATTAAAAGCTTAAAATTGCAATTAAAGTAAACATTAAGAAATTATCTTTCTACCATAAAAAACCTAGATTTTTTTTTTTTTTTTTTTTTTTTTTTTTTTTTTTTTTTTTTACTTATGCAGTTATAATTATTTACGGCCTTTTATTATTGTTATGTCTGTGAGAATTAGAATGAAGTCTATGTTTTCGTTGTCCCGCAGTGGACTGATCGTTAAGACACGGTTTCCAGTAGATCACCGAAGTCAAGCATCACTGACTGCGGTCAGTGTGCGGGTGGGTCACCACTTGGATCAGTCTGCGTAGGGACTGAGGGTATGCGGTATTGTTCCTCGTTAAACTGTGCTACCGTAAAGTGCTCGACTTACGGTAGTACAGGTCATCCGAAGCAATAGATTAAGATGACTTGGCCATATCTGGAGATGTCCAGAAAATAATGCAGTCTGAATCGCCACCTTTAAAAATCCCGCGGGATCTCGGGCTAGAGGAATACCTCCAACTAGATGGCTAGATAACACTGCTAAAGATCTAAAAGTGTTAAAGATTAACAACTGGAAAAAAGTCGCCATGGACCGGAGGCGTTGGAGGCTACGTGTGGTTGAGGCAGCCAAGGCCTGTAAGGGGCTGAAGAAGAAGATTCTAAGAATATCTTATTTTATTAATTTGATTTGATATTAAAAATATTTTGATTGCCAACGTCACACTATGTCAACTGTTGACCACGGTCCGGATATGCTTGGTAATATTCTGAAGATAATCCTTATCTATCCTGAAAACAAGCGTCGAGCTATTAAGATTTAGAAAAGTAGATTTTAATGCATCAACCGTTCTCGATTAAACACTTCTCAAGTACCTATCAATTAATTTAAAAAGTAAACTTCTTTTAGTGCAATTGGAACAATATACAACAATAAAGAATTTCACTTTAGTATAAAAATTAAATAATTCATTTCTAATTAATAATAAAAATATTTAGATTAAATCTCTAAAATAGTTTCATAATTACGAATGACACTATCAACGAAATAACCCTGTCAATGAAATGACAATGTCGACGAAATGACCCTGTCGATGAAATGACAATGTCGACGAAATGACCCTTAATCTTGAAATAAATGTGTTAAATATGACTACAAAAAAAGTGTAATATACAACTTAAATGTGTAAAATGCAATTACGACCCCAAATGTAAAAAATGTTTCATTTTTTTCAACGTGATGTGAATAGAAGAGTAGGAAATTTTCAAACAAAATGCTTCTTTTCTGGCAACTTCAACATACTAATAAGATTTTGTATCAGACCAGGTTTAAAAAATTTCAACACAAATATACTAAAATACAAAGAAGTGCAAGGGGCACAACGTCTAATGTAAAAAATCATAAAACTAGTTTCAAAATTACGCGTGACTTTGCCTACGAAATTACCCTTTCTACAAATTGTCGATGAAATGAACCTGTCGACGAAATGACACTGTCGACGAAATGACCCTGTCGACGAAATGACCCTGTCGACGAAATGACCCTGTCGACGAAATGGCTTGTCGATGAAATGACCTAGTCGATGAAGTGGTGTCGATGAAATGGCCCGTCGATTAAGTTATTGTCGATTAAATGAACCAGACCCCTATCAGAAGCATGCTTTTATAAAACTCGACATTGGTTGAATAAAATGTTTTTTATTCAAAATGTTTTATTCAAATTTCTTTACTAAATTGCAAATAAATTATTAAACGACTAAAAAGGAAACATCGTATTATATAGTCAAGTTCCTCGTAAGTTTACCACATTTTAACATTAATCGCCCCATTTAATTATTTCTTCATTGTCGCCAAATTATTTTTTTAAAAATAATAAATTTTAATTTTTCTCAGCTTCTAATAAATAAAAACAGTTGAAACTTTAGATTTTTCAATTGAAAAATATGTTGATTAATATAGTATAAAAAAATTCCTCCCTTATAATTCAATATTTTTTCATCAATTTAATTAAATAATAAATAATTATTAAAACTATTTTTTTCATGAAATTATTTTTGGGTAAATGAGTTTTATGAGTGATTGAATTTTTTTTTTTTGAATTGCTAAATTAGTTTTTAAAATATGACTAAAAACACAAAAAGTGAAATTAATATTAAGGGGTCCAAACTTTGAATCGCTCTCCTGAACAAACTATGGGGACCACATTTCCCAGATTGCGGCTATCCCCTATATTTTGAAGGTTAATAATCCAAACATGTAAAAAAAATGTATGTTTATTCAGAGAAAGTACGTTTTTGTGCCTGATTTCGTAACTTGATTAATAGTTAGCACTAACCAATTAGCATATTTGAGGTCATCCCCAGGAACCATTAAGATTGGTTCTTAGTACGTGAAAATCCGATCATTAGAACAAAAGTTATTCAGGGTGACTCCTTATTTTTATTTTATTTATTTATTTATTTATTGAGGACTGTGCATGTAAGTTCATTTGAATTCTCTACTCGCCTTATAGATTTCGTTTTGTATTTTATTCTGTTTTTTCTTTACATGTTATCTTCTGTTTTTCACGTGATATATTTTTACCTAATGTGTTCTATTTAGTTTCTTTTTTTTTGAGCGAATTCGGACATGGTTCGGATAATTGGACGTTAGGATAATAGGGGTTCGGATAATCGGCGCTCTACTGTACATAAAATAAAATGCCAATAAAAAATTATATAGCATATTTTTTGGAAAAATAATTTTTCGAATAAAAATATATTAAATAAAATCTGAAAATGACAGGCATTTAAAATTGCATTATATTTCCCATTACGCATCGCGTGTTTAAAATCTAAATAAAATATCATAATTCCTCAATAAAGATTTTTCTCTGATAATAATATTTATAACAGTTCGTTTTCATTTTCATGTTAATGAAAACTATAGTTTGACCTATTTTAATTATTTTTAGCTTATTAATCTAAAAGGTAACTCACCCATTAATGTTGTCACACATTTTTTTCAATTCTTCTGACCAATTCTTATCTTTTGTCACAAAGTGTCACCCCTCACCAACCTCTGCTCTCTTTCGTCACGCAACATTACATAAGCACATACTTTTAGTTCAAGAATAAAGCATTAAAATAAAAATCCTACTTCAAATTTTAATTTAAACTTTGACTTTTTCAAATTAATAACATTTATAAGCATAACAATAATTATTATATGCATACTTATTTTAAAAAAATATCTAATTTTCAAGTTATAAATGCTTTTATTTTAACCAAAATGTGGAATAATGCACTTTCTGTTACCTCTTCCCTCTTTCATATTACAAACTGTACTAATTTCATGAACTCCTCCCTGCATGATTTAAATGAATAATTCCCAGAAACTGAAATACCTGGCGATTTAAAAACTTTTTTTGCTTCAAAATTATGAAGATGGTAATAAGAGTCTAGATATTTCTAACACTCAAAAATAAGAGCCCATTCTCAAAGCACGCTAGACGTGAGTGTGGAAACAAAAGTGATTTGAAACAGAAAACGTTAAGCTGCCACCGAAAAAGGGAAAATAAAGTGAAAAACAAAACTAGAAAACTGCGGCAGCCGAGAGTTAAAGAAATACCCCAAAAAACCGTAGTGGGCGAGAGAGGCAAATCAGGGCAACATGCATTTCCACGCGCTACAGGGTGAAGAAATCAAGCACTTAACAAGGGAATTGGCTTTCATATGAATGAAACACGATTCCAGGGCATTCAGATGAACTAATTTTACATATTTTTGAGTGCTCAAAACATGTCGTCTTTTATTTACATTTTAATATTTTTTGAAGATAATGAAATTATCTCTATAATGAATTATTTCCTATCTTTAGATTCTGGGGATTACTCATTTAATTACACATTGAAATATTTAATGCGATTTTAAAATTAGTTTTACATAAGATAATGGTTATGGCTCTTACATTGAAAAAGATAAATAAAACATAATAATATATAATTAATCAAACTTACTAAAAAATTCACAGCAGTACATTTTTATTTACTCATTTATTTATTTACTTATTTATATATTTTTTTAATTCATTTTGTTTCATTTATTTATTTATTTACTGCTTCTCTGAAAGACATTAAAAAGAAGTTACAAGTCAATTATTTAGGACACGTTTACGTCTCCGCCCTATTCGAAATGTTTTGAAAATGTATTTTTTATTCATCGATCAGAAATCTATTCTAGATATGTTTTAGTGTATACTTAAGGAGATATTCTAATAGAATTTATATTTTACCTTGTATGATTAAATGGAATATGATTAAATGTATGAATAGTAAGTAAGATGGTAAACGGGGCTTTTCACTACTTTTCCTGCCGCTCTTAACAAAATAAAAGAATAAGTTTGATTTCTAATAATTTTAATAAGTTTAATTGTTTTTAACTGTTGCAAGCAATTAAACGCTACGTCCAAACAGATTTCAATTCTGGGATTAATTAAATCATTGTTACGTTTCGATTGAGCATAAAAGAAGCATTAAAATTCTTGTCTTTTTTCGGCGAAATAAAAGAACAATTTCTATTTATAATTTCTAAAAAATGTATATTAAAGCTATTTGCTAAACATATTAAATTGCATCGATAAAATAATTTGTTATCCGAAAATCACTTAATATATCTTATTTTAGCATTAAGGAAATTGTAAAGTTAGAAAACGAACAATTCTTTGAGATGATGATTCTAAAAATAGCACGGTTTTGGAATCTTTTCGCAATTTTCTATTTTTAATATTTTCGGTTTTACAAAATAAGACATATCGACCATTTTCCTGATATAACAATATTTTTTTGAATTGTGTTTAGGTTGAGAAATATTATTTACAACTTTCTAAGCAAATTTTTTCAACATTATCCTTTTTAAAATGGCAACTTTCTTAAAGTTAGCAAACGAGAATAAGTTTGAAAATCAAAATAAAATTGTATGTCCGTAATTTTTCGTTTATTAAAAAAAAGAAAAAAAAAGAAAGAAAGCAAACTGTTTTATTTTTTGATGTGCACATATACGCATTTGCTTTTCATTACATAAACAAAAACGAAATAATAAAAAAAGACAATCAATAATTTATCTTCATGTTTCGAAAAAATAGTATGTTTTGTAAATAGTTAGCTGCTTAGCTTCGAATAATTTTGATCAGCAGAATATTCTATATTTCTCAACAAGACTTAATTCTCAGCTAGCTGGCAATAATTCAAAGTTTCCTTTCAATAAAAACTTGGCAATAATTTAAAAAGGAATTTCACTTTAAAGGAAAACCTAAATTAAAGTATTAAATCAATTGGACGCTATTACGTATATTATTAATGGAAAAATTATATACGTAGTAGAGTAAAGAATAAGGTTTTGAGTAATGTTAAAATTTAAACAAATAGAACTTTCTGAATACAATAATAATTCTGCGATACACGCGGGTGTAGGTAATTAAAAAAATTATTTTAAGATTAAAACGATATATAAGATGTATAGAATTTTAAGATGCTTGAAAATGTTAACTACGTATACGTATTAATAATTATAAAATATACATTGAAGAAATTGATAAATATTTTATTCCAAATCTATGCATACGTTTATATATTTTTGAAATACTATTAATTATTGAAAGAACAAAGTAAAAAATAAAATAAAAAAAGTTGTTGTAACCACATTCCATGAGAAACATGCTATTATAAAACTTATTATTTGCTGATTAAAATGTTTTTTATTCAATAAAATGTTTTATTCAAATCTATTTATTAAATCAAGAATAAATTTTTAAACGACTAAAAAAGAAACATCGTACTTTATAATTTATAAAAGGGGTTAACATTCGGTAATAGGCGAAAAAAAAAAAAAATATGAATGAAAGTTTGCACCACGCGCGTACAAGTCAAGTTTCTCACGTAAGTTTTCTACATTTAAATATTCATCGCCTCATTTAAATATTTTATCTTTGTCGCCAAACTATTTTTTTTTAAAAATTATAAATTTTAATTTTTCTCGGTGTATACTTAATAAAAACTGTTGAAACTTTAGATTTTTGCAATAGAAAAATACGTAGATTAATATAGTATAAAAAAAGTTGTAATTCATAATTAAATTTTCTTTCATCCACAATTAAATTAAATAATAAAAAAATATTAAAAATTATTTTTTGCATGGAATAACCTTTGGGTAAACAGGTTTTTTGAGTGGGTGCAATTTTTTATTTTTAAATTGCGTAATTAGTTTTATAAATATTACTAAAAACGCAAAACGTGAAATTAGCATCAAGGGGTCCAAACTTTGGATCGCTCTCCTGACCAAACTATGTGGTCCATATTTCCCAGATTGCGACTACCCCTTACATTTTGAACGTTGAGAATCCTAACATGTAAAAAAATTAAATAGATGTTTATTAAAAAAAAATACGTTTTTGTGTCCGATTTCGTAATTTAATTAATAGTTAACACTACATAATTAGCATATTTAAAGCCACCCCCAGAAACTACTAAGATTGACACTCTTTACGTGAAAATCCGATCATTAGAACGAAAGTTATGCATAAAAAGATTTTTAAAAAAATCTTACCATGATTCTTAAGAGTACAGTTGTAAAAAGGCAATATTTGCCGAGTAGGTGCTACCAGTCACAATTTTTTAAGGCTGTACTGGAATGAAAACCAGTATAACTGCTAACTGCGGTAGGTATTGCGCACGCTCATACTTGCATTGTTGAAGTTTCTTGGAAAGTAAGTCCATCATTCATTGTACTTTTGACAACAAGAATATTCAAAATGAACAAGGACATGAATACCATCTTTCTCATTTCTTTACCATAAAATAATGAAAGAAAAAAGAAAAAGAATCTTTGGAGGAAGATAACATGTAGGAAAAATTTCCTTATGCTGTTGGACTGTTCTCATTCCTGTGAGAGCTATTAAACAGGACTGAAAATAGATCTGAAATCAATAGATTAAACTAACTCCACCATGATCTGAATCAATTTACAGATTCAGACGACAGGGGTACAAAGCATTTAAAAGGCACTCTAAATGTAAACAAAAAGTGCATAGGCTTATGGAATGATAGCTGTTGAAATGAATAATGATTACGTCCGCATGATCCTTCATAGAGGATTTTTTGATAGAACTAATACGCATTTGCATTCCATGGAGAGGAAAACCACGAAAATCTCCCACAGTTCTAACCCATAATCCATCTACCAATAAGGATATTTAACGCCAGTACTGTGGTCGGTGCAAGCCGGGTGCGGAATTCGAATTAACCAGCCATCAGTGGGATTCGAACCTGGTTCATCTCATTGGGAGGCAAGCTCTCTATTTACCGAGCCACTACGGCTCTAATCTAAACATTTTGCGAGTTTTAGGATATTTAATTTTTTTCTAGTAGTTTTGCCTTCATATTTTAAATATTTTGTAAAAATGCTGTTTCCCCGACAGCGCACGTTTTAATTTTATGTTTAAATTTTAATTTATTTTCATCAATGAATTTTTCACTTTTAAATTTTTTTCTTCTATGATATTTCGTATTTTCGATGCTGTGCTAGAACCACATAACGCTGGATAAAGGTGATTGTCCACAAACCACCACGCCTTAAAATTTTCAAACTATTACTAGTAAAGGAAAAAAAAAAAACATGATTTAAATTGATGTTTTTGTTCCTTAGTTATTAGAGAACATTCATCCAGATAGACTTTCGTTTTTATATATGTAGAGAAGACTTTATTTTATAACTGTCTTTGAACAGCCGACCCAATTTTTGGGTTTACGACTGCTAATGTTCAACTAGATAGCCTTGCAATTTTGAACCCAATCCAGAAGACAAGGGAACTCCTGGATCAAGTATTAAGAGAAATTTGCCTTCGTGGAGGACTTTTTGATGGAACTAACCCGCATTTGCGTTGCAGGGAGAGGAAGACCACGAAAACTTCCCATGGTTAGCCTGACGGCAAGGGGACTCTAACCCATGATCCGTCTACCACTGAGGATATTTCACGTCAGCCCTGTGGTCGGTTCATTTATCGACTGGGATTCGAACCCGGTTCGCCTCATTGGAAAGTGAACGCTCTATTCCCTGAGCCATCGCGGCTCATGTAGAGCAGATGTATCAATTAACAATAGTAACTCGGGAGGGAGTTAAAAATACTAACAAAAATGATAAATTATATTTCAATTTAAAAATACAATACACACTTGAATTATTTGTATAATATTATACCAATAACACAAATAAGAGTAATTATAGAAATTTAGGATAATTTTAGAACTGCTTCAGTTTCCCAAACGTTTTGTTAAATAGTATGAAATGAGGAATCCTTTCTGAAAACTTTAAATTAACCCTTATACAGTTAATTTAAAAGGAAAAAAAAAAATCTTTAATATCATGCGTATAAATAATATTAATTACTATAATATTTCACTGAAAATTATAAATTTTTAATTATTGTTTTTAAAATCATATTAATTATTATTATGAATATTGCAATATATACTATTATTATATTAAATGATGGTTCAATGACCCGAATCAAATTGGGCGTCAAATTCATGTGATTTCTATAAAGGTGCTTTTTATCCCCGTTGTTTTTGATTCAGAGGTTTTTCCAAAAAAGGCATTTAATTAAAAAGCTCATCTATAGTAATTATATGGATTTGATAATCGATTCAATTGTTTATATCTTTTGTATGCAATTCAGTAGTGTTTTGCCTGTAATTGCAACGTTGTACCAGGCTAATAGAGTTCGATTATTATTTTATTTATTTATTTATTAGCAAGATTTTAAAAGGTAGTTTTCATTTCTTTAATTTTTAAATAAATTAATAATAAAAAAACACCAGGTAGAAAGCGTAATGTTTCTCTTGGTTTGATTTGATAGCTTTATTATTTATTTTTTTTTTGGTAGTTTTTCCTCCTAGAAATTTCCTTTACGGCTTCCTCTGTTACATTGAAACCTTTTTCATAGGTAATTTCTACCGGCTGTGAAATATTTTTAAGTACGTTGACAGATTTTGTTAGTGAGTAATTTGAGTGAGTAGTAGTGAGATTTCGTTAGTGAGTAATCAATAAGTTCATTACTAACAGTCCATTGAAACCGTTTTATAATAAATGGGAACAAATGTTTTGCTTAATTCAATGTTCATATATATATTTTTTTATATTTTTTCTAATGAACTCATTAATTTCAATTCTAAACGTTTTCAAATGAGTAGTTTTTATTAAAAACCTGTGTGTTAGGGAGTGTCCGTCGAGTAAGAGCAATCTGACTATTTAAGTTTCATTAAAATATTTATTATGTCTTCTTGATTATATATATATTATATAAATAATATTTTTACACAGTAATTTACTCCTTTCTTAAAGAGCTACTAACCTCTTTTCTAGTCCAGAGTCTCCTCAAAACTGCGAGAGCGTCTTTATCCCCCTTAACCTTCAAGATCGGGGAACGACACCCCTCTGCGGCACTCGCTGACCTTCCGTTGGCCAGTGTCAAATAGCTGGTCTACAACCACTGCGGGGGAGTTCCAGACACTGAGGATAACAACTACTTGATTGAGGTAAATTTGGACTATGGGTTTGTAAAGAGCAATAGCATCATGCCAAAAGATATCGAAATCGAATATAATTTATCTTTATTTTGATGTTATGACCTTCTAAATACTTTATTTACTAAATCCCATAACGTAAAGCCTAAGGAAAGGGAATAATAATAATATAAAATTGAAATTATTATTTCATTGTGCCAGTATACGTTTTTCAGTTTTGTTTATTGTTTATTAAAAAGTTAAAGTTTAATAAAATAGGAAGAACTAAATTAAGACTGATTATTATACTTAGTGATATTTTTGGTACGTAGCATCGATAAAAAAAGCAATTCGCGATCGCAACACTCGATACGCCATCTAGCGGGAGACTGTAACTATCGGGCATTAGTTCCCACATAACCATTGGCAATGACGGACGCCATTTTCTTAGCATCAAAAAAGAAGCAAAATTTCCCTAAAGAAAAGGTAAAACTTCTTGAAAAAACTAATCAGAACATGCCAAACATTGAAGCAGAACACACCAAGCATTTGAAGAACAACTTCTCAATAATTTTTACCTTTCTATTACCAACAACATAACATGATCACTTGCTGTTACAGATGTGTGTATTGCGGTAAAATAATTTTTCTGTCTTCAATTCATTACAAGTTAAAACAAAGTCAACACTGCTTTCGTCATTCCAATGAATTCCATACAGAACTGTAATAGTTATAGAATAATCTTCTTCTACATAGAATAGTATATATTTCTGTATCTACATAATTCAGAAAACAACAATAAAGTATAATCCGAATTACTTGAAAAAGTATCTTTTGTGCTGATTATAAATAAATTTTTTATCGTTTTCTTGGTAACTGTTTTTTAGTTTTGAAAGAATTTCAACTAGATTTCAGCTATTCTGTTTTTAAGCTACATATTAAAATTCATATCGAGATCTTACAATTATAAAATTTTGATGTGTGGTATGCTACCTAAAAGTAATGAAGGGATAAACTATGTGTATATTATTTGAGAATAAAGTTTTCAAACAAAGAACATATCATTTTGGAATTCTCCGGACTTATAAATCAGGTAAGTGTTATGATTTTTATTATAAAAAATTTGCTTGTAAATAATTTTTTTTCTTACTTGATGATAGTTCTCTACAGAATGGTTTTTTTACGTCTGATTAAATACTATAAGAATTAAAAAAAAGAAACAATACGAAATTTTTTATTGAAAAATGAGGAATTTTTAAAATCGTTTTTATCTTAAGAATTCTTTATTTTACGTTTTTTAGTTTATAATTTTTTGATAAAATTGTTGTCAAAATAACTTTTTTGAAAAATTAAATGGTATTAAATTATGTGTTTATGTATACTCCTTGCATATTCTAATATTTGAAGTAATATGATTCAGAAAAGTATGGAAGAAAAATTCGGTACTTACGTATTAACCACAGCTACAGATTTGGCTGATTTTTAAGTGCCGCCAATCTACACTTAAACTTTTTGGAAAAAATCTTAAAATGAAACACTTTGTTTAAAATCAAAGTAGTCAATCGGATTTCTGAGGAAAATGGGCCGATATAGAGTTTAGCAGAGATTCAAAACAAACTTTTCAATCACCTGATTCTATAGCCATTATGAACTCTAATAAATAAGATTCAAAATTAAATAACATTTCCAAAACGGACGTTTACTAAGATAAAGTTTCATGTTATGGACATTGGTACATTTCGTTATATTTCACTCCATAAAATATTTCGCTTCTAAAAAAATAAAATTGCATCTTGTTTTGTTTTTGGCAAGTCCCAAAGACGCATTTTCGTAACACTAAAAGATGGCGACAAAAAAAGAATGGTTCTTTTTTTTTTTTTTTTTTTGTTTTGTTTTTTTTTGTTTCGTAAGCATTCTTTATTTTACGTTAAAATTTAAATGGGCCTTTCATGTTATACCATTAAATTTAGTAAAACTATTTCTCAGGCATTAGGTTTGAACTCTTATAAGAATATACCTATTTTTTTCTCTTTATTTACAAATATTTTTCCGATGTGTTCTGGATGTTCCTTTTCTAAAAAAAAAAGAGATACCATTTTGTTTTCGTTTGCATAAGAAAGAAAACAAAAATTTTTCTTTTTTAAATTTAATCAGCCACAATAAAGATGGAACGTTACAATGCTACATTAAAGACGTCTCCAGTGTAACTGAATGACTGTTCATATGGAAATCGCAGGGATTCGGCACATACAACAACGCCCCCTATAGTTCGTTGCGATCGCGAATATTTTAAGAAACATGTTTATGTTTCTTATCAAAACAGTAGTTTTTTAGAAAAGAGAGGCTATTAATTATATGTAGTTGGAATAAAATTTATTTAAAGGTAGATATTATTAGGTAGAACTAAATTACCACAAACTAGTGTATCTAGAAAAAGTAATATTTTACGAAACATTTTTAGATTTCTGATTAAAACAGCAAATTTTTATGAAATCTACCAATTATTTATAGTCTGAGGAAAACTAACTTAAAATTCAATGAAACAAGTTCAATTAATAATCGCTATTTATTATACCTATTGATATTTTTGGCATGGGCGACTTTAAATACATAATAACGCTTTAAGAAACTTATTTATAATTCTAATCAATAGCGTAATTTTTTTTTATGAAAAAGAGACTACCAGATTATTGTTGGAAAAAAGTTTAACTTAAATTTCAATGAATCAAGGAGAATTAAAGTGTATAAAAAAGGTTTTATCTGTTTGTTTTTTTTAAATACATTATATTTAAGTTGTATTATGGAACCATTACTCTTTTGAAGTGAAACTTCTTATGCGACTTCCAACAAGGTTGCGTTAAACTTTTAACGCTACCGTTGTCATGGAAACTAGATTTCTCTTTTAAGTTCGTTGAGCGCACGAGGTAAGAGAAAAACATAGTAGGTAATATTGGCGTTAAAGAAAACAAAGCGATATTTTATTTAAATTCGCCAAGAAAACCTTGCTGAAATTTAGAACATTTAGAAATAAGCTGATTTCTTATTAAAATTTTTTTTAAAAATATATTTTATTATTAATATTTTTTAACTAAGCGAAATTTTTTTTAAATGAAACAAAGTATTGTATTTAAAAAGTTAATAAGTATATTTTTTTTATTAAATACAATTAAAAAAATATTTTGACGCACATAGATACTCTGCTTTAAATACTTATTTTTCTATGCTTTTTTTTTTTTTTTTTTTTTTTTTTTTTGCCGGTTATTATTTTATAAGTGAAACTTCTAATGCGACTTCCAACAAGGTTCCATTAAACGTTTAACGCTACCATGAGGGGGGATGAAAGCACTGTTGCGTTAAACGTTCAACGCTCCTGGGGAGGGGGAATAGAAAGAGACAGAGCGAGAGTGAATACGTGGCACTCGAACGCATGCGCGTAGAAAATGATAATTAAAAGATGCGATCAATAGTGAATTGTAAGCAATGTTAATAAAGTTTGTCTTAAAGAAACAATATGATTTCACTAAAAATCAATTTCTACTCCTTCTTAGTTTCATTTCCATATTACGAAGTTTCACTTCTTCCGCGCGGAGGGACTCCACGCAGTATTTTTTTATATTTTTTATTGTTCCACTTTAAACGTAGAAATAATTTAACAGTGACCTGATGCCTTTTTTTGTGTGTGTGTGTGTGTGTGCAAAAGTTAGGCTTCTTAATCCATGGGAATGACTTTGAATTATTATACTATAGCACTTGTAAGTAGATTATCGTGGAGGAGTTTTCTGTTTTAATTCTTTCTCCTTCTAACTACTGCCATTTAGAGAATAAGAGAGAGAAGCAATAAAGGTTAATTTTACCGTCGGATTTGATACTTTTCCCATAAAATTCTCCAAAATATTTAAGTCTTTTCAGATAATTACTCTATTTAAGTGTTGTGTGTAAAATTGTTCAGACAATAGAGGATATTGAAAAACATGAACTGAAACGTCTTTTTAACTTTGTAAACATCTCTTATTGCTGAATTTTGGATAATATGAGGTCGTTGCACTTAACGCACATCACAACAATGAAAATTTTTTTGGTGGAAAATTTATTAAATTTAATTTTTCGTCTGCTAGAGCACAAAATGAAACTTAAACGTCTTTTTTACTTAGTAAACATCTCTTGTTGCTGCAATTTGGAAAATCGAAGTTCGTTGCATTTTTAAAGTTCAGTACTTTCTTGATTAATAAAAGATTCTTGAAGTGTATTAAAATTTACTTTCAATATTTAAGGACTAATTTCCACTAGTTTTTAAATTTAAACAAATTTAGAATAAGTTTATGATGTTTATCTTACGTGTAACTTCTAAAACTTAATATTTTACCAGAAAATACCCTAAACACAATCAGGCTGTTTCGTAATAATCAACCTGAATATACATTTTTATACTTCATCTAAAAAATGAAGGATAAAAATTATGCACTATAGGGGTCATAAAATGATATGTATTCATTTTTTATTATCATCTTTTTCTTTCAATTTTCAAACTTTGACGAATTATTATCAAGGTCAATGGAAAAAAAGAAATACTCTCAAACCAGTTTATTTGACGATGAGCTTAAGGTGGCCTTAACGAAAGGCGTATGCATTCTAGTCTCAGAAGACAAATATTAATACAAAATAAAATTTTGTTTCAGAAACGAATATTTGTTTCAAAAACGAACGAAAATGTGCCTAGCTCATTTCTGAAACATCGTATGTTCTCAAACTGATACCGTTTCACTTCCTCATTACTAGTTTTAAATATGGTGAACTGAAAGAAGTTTTTTAATTCGTAGTATTTCTACTTACTTAAATAAAAAAAATTAAAAAACACATTTTATCTCCAGAATTAAAAAGTTCAATAGTGGACTGTTAGTAAGACAAGGTCCCAGTTGAAGTTAAGCGTCACTGGCTGTGGTCAGTGTACGGGAGGGTGACCGCTTTGATCAGGCTACGAAGGGATTCCTTGTGTTAATACCGAATTAGTGATTATTAATTTTTCTCTCTCGTAGGAAGAATGTGAATTCAGGTAGTTTTCTTTCTGTTAATATTCTATTCTATAAGGAGAAGTGTAATGTTTCATGGAAATGATAATACGAGACACTCTTTTTAAAATTATAATTAAAATTAAGACATAATAATTATTATGATGTTCATTATCGTCATATTTAGTGTACCATGCGATTTTTTTATTTTTAAGGGAAACAAAACGATTTTTTTTAAAAAATAAATCTTTATTAAATGATCGAATTTTCGCGAGGACTCAAACAGGTTCCAGGGGATGATCTTAAGTATGCTAATTTAATATGTGCAGACGATATTTTAAGTTACGAAATCAGACTCAAAAAGGCACTTTCTCTGAATAAACAGACTTTTTTTCTCGGAGGGATTTGAATTTCTAACCCATGAAATGTAGGAGTAGCTGCAATTCGGGAAATGTTATGGTCCCAAATGTTCGTTCTGGAAAACGGGCAAAAGTTAGGCCCTGTAATGTAAATTATACTTTTCGCATATTTCACCATAAATCGAGATTTTATTAAGCGAATCGAAAAATTTGAGCAAAAAATTTTAGAATCCGTTTATCCAAAGATGATTCTATGCAAAAAATAATTTTTAATAAGTTAGTATTTTTTATATTTTATTAAATAGTTGAATAAATATTTGAATTGTAAGATGCACCAATTTAATTTGAAAGAAATTGGTAGAATAGTTCCTAAAAACTTAAACTTTAAAGAATTCGTATGTTTAACATTCAGTTTTTCAGGATTAACACCAATTTAGTCCAAATTTCGCCTTTAAAATTTTATCCTTTAAAATAATGTAAAAATTTGTATACCTTACAATAAATTTTTCCCCCAATTATTGTTAAATAAAATAATAAAAATACTAAATTGTTTGTTTAGATTATCTTTAGATAAACGGATTTTACAATTTTGTGCAAAAATGTTTCGATTTGTGTAAAAAAATCTCCGTATGGTGAAATATGCAAAAAGTAAAATTACATTAAGGGGTCCAAATTTTGGACCATATTTCCTAGATAGCGTTGGCGGTCAGAAATCCAAATCTGTTGAAAAAAATAAATGTTTATCCAGAGAAAGAACGTTTTTGTCTGATATCGTAATTTAAAATATCGTCAGCTCAAATTTATTAGTCCTAGACTGGACTATGAAGATCCGATCAAAAAATAATTAATTATTATTATTTTGGCACACTGCATATAGTGGCCAGTGTAAATATTTAGGGATCAGTGGTGCACCCAGAATAGGGTTTCCAGGGTTAACCTCCCCTAGAAACTGCAAGCAAGGTATTTTTCTTTATTTTTAATTCTTCGATTATCTGAAATTCATATATATATATATATATGATATATATATATATATATATATATATATATATATATATATATATATATATATATATATATAAATAAAGAGATATTAAAAAAATTTTGATTTGAGAACAAATAAATAAGTTATTGAGTAACCGGACTTTCTTTCTCTTTTAAATCTTTTTCATTTTTCTTTAAGGAAGGGAAACAAACTATTTTGAAAATGCCAATCTAGTGAAAAAAGGATGGCTTCTTTGGTGTAATTATACAGGCACAGGATCAACTATTATTAAATAAAATGATTTAAAAAAAAAAATATTTTTTGAATGGAATTATCTGAATTTTATATTTATATGAAAAAAAATTTCCGAAACATACACAGGATCAACTATTATTTAATAAAATAATAATTTTTTTTTTTTGAATGGAATTATCTTTGGATAAGCGAATTTTATAATAGCAAGCAAATTTTTTTTCAATTTGCTTAATTTTTTGAAATTAAGCATTTCTTAATTTCTTGCCAGAAATTAAGAAAGACTTAATTGCTTGCATAATTTGCAAACTACGCATAAAGTGAAATTACCTTTAAGGGGTCCAATCGATGGACCGTCCTCTTGACCAAACTATTAATACCATATTTCTTAGATTGCGGCTATCCGAATATGTTTTATGGGTAAGGAATTCGTCCAAAGAAAAAGGTATTCAGTCAGAGAAAGCACGCTTTTGTACTTAAAATATTGTAACATAAATAGCACATATTAATTTGCATATTTGAAATTACCTCTTTGAATCCTAGTGAAATCTGATCATTAGATCAAAAATTATTCAGAGTATTTTTATTTTTTTTTTCTGCACTCTTCTTTCATAAAGAGATAACATTTTCTGAAGAGTATGTTCTGTATCACCGGGTCGGAAGATCTAGATAAATGGACATAAGACTAAGGTGAAATTCTTTATTCATTTTTACCAAATCTATATGTTTTGTATTTTTACTATGTAAATTAATAATCAAATTTTTAATTGCGCAACAATTTTTTTAGTGATAAGAAATAATTATCAGTTTAAAGACATTATTTTTATTTATTACAATATTTTTTTTTATGACCGTTGAACAGTTGATTCAATTTAGGGTTTACAACTTCCAATGTTCAACTCCATAACATTGCAATTTTGAGCCCAATCCAGAAGACCAGGGAACTCCGGGATCAAGTATTAGGAGAAATTTTCCTTCGCGGAGAACTTTTTGATGAAACTAACCAGCATTTGCGTTACATGGAGAGGAAAACCACGATAACATCCCACGGTTAGCCTGACGGCAGGGGGATTCTAACCCATGATCCGTTTACGACCGAGGATACGGATATTTTACGTTACCACTGTGGTCGGTGCAAGCCGGAAGCGAAATTCGTATCGACCAGCCATCGCTGGTATTCGAACCCGGTTCACCTCGCTAGAATGCGAACGATCTATCTCCGGAGCCATTACGGCTCTTAAAATATTATTTAAAGTGTTGAACATTCCTGAAAATTAAAGCAAAGATTATCAATTTTAAAAACCACATGAATGATTTTCTGAGTGCGCCACTGTAAGGGATCTGCCAAATTTGTAAAACTCAAAAGCACTGAAATGATATTTTAAGAAATAAAAGACCAAATCTGTAAAATTATGCGATTAAAGGTATCGTCACATGAATAGTGTTATAATATCAAGACTTATAAATACGGAAGTTCAATGCGCCCATTTTATTTTGTAATGTTTCCTTTATTTGTATAAATTTGGGCACACAAAGTTGTCTTTCTCAACCCCACAATTTCCATCGGGCCTTCTTCATGATGCCACTGCTTTCCCTAGTTTGAGAAATATATTAAGCTCTAAAACCACACTGTAAGTCATCTTTACAGAACTGCCGTACTGTTTTTTTAGACAACTCTAATTTTACAGATATTCTAAACATGGATGATAGAAGCCAAAATTGGTACTAATTATATAAATAAATGTGGCACTATTATTGTGTGTTCCAAAATTTAATTACAATTTCAAAAATCAAACAAAGAAAACTGAATAAAACAAAAATATTTAGTTGCGTTTTGCTAAGGAAACAAATTCTTCTTCACTCAGCATAAAAAAAAAAAGTGTTTTAAATACAAAGCTTTTTAACAGAGGGAGCTGTTGACTGAAAAAACTTAAAACAATGTTGTCTGAGACACACCAGACCTTCTAAAATAGTTCCAAAGGAATCAGTTAATTGTGTTTCCAGGCTGTACCACATTGTTGTTTTTGGTTGCAAATCGTAGCCATTTTAAGAATTTGTTTTTATAGTTTTTTCTCAGTTAACAGCACCACCTGTTAAAGAGCTTTGTACTTGCTTTTTCACATCGTTCGTTCTTTTTGAGCATCTTCTTAAGAGATTTGTTAACGAGATAAAAAAACACAACGCAGTTTAATTTTTAGAAATACTCACAACAAACGAAATATTTTAATATAATAATTATTGTGTTTTACAATAAATAATTTTAAACCATTTCTTTTAAAATTCTTTTATATACAAAATATACAAATTTTATTTTTTGACATTTCATACAGAGAAGTTTTCGTTATTAAAAAACAATGTGCTTCTTTTGTTAGAGAACATAACCGAATAATTTAATCATTAATTATGAACAGATCTAACAGCAAACGTGACTAAAAGTCATCACAAAAAGTAAATTAAACTGTAAGCATGGAAAGTAAAAAAGGTAATAAGAAAACAAAACCAATAATAAGAAACCAAAAATATGCTATAGTTATACCAATATATTTATTTATATTACAATATTTATATGCAATTTAAAAACTTAATGTTTTATTTTTAACTAAAAAGCTTATAGTAAACATTTAGTGCAAGAGGCTATACATAAACAGTGTGATTCAAAACCCAACCAACAAAAGTTTTAGAAGTCAAGAAAAGAAAAACAGTGTCCAAAAAAAAAAAAAAAAGAAAACAATTTGGAAAGTTAACTAAAGAAAAACGGAAGATAAATTTGTTAGGAAACTAGTTTATTTATTCTTACCAAAGTTCAAAATTAGTTATAAATGCTTGTCAATATATAGCACTGCTAAGCAGGAGAAAAAAAAAAAATTTAATATGTATAAAATATATTTGTAATGGTCTAACATTCAGGGAAAAAAACATCGCATTATAGTTTTTCAAACCAGCAGCACCATTTATGAAAAACTTTGTAGCTAATTTTGTACTTAGTAAGAAAGAAAAAAATCCCTTTATGCAACACTGCAAACAATACATATCCAGATCGTTTTCTTTTTTATTCAATTGATAACACAAATAATTAAGAATAATTTGGATACACCATAATTTTTATTATAGATTATTTGAGACTGCAACAGGAGAGGGGATTGTCAGTATATGAATTATAAAAAAATAAAAATAAAAAAAATAAAAATAGATTAAGATTTTGTATCACAAATTTACTAGATACTTTACATTCTGTTTCTTTAAAAAATTTTTTTAAAATTTTGAAACATAAGAACGGTGAAGAAAAAAGAAAAAATTGCGATAAAAACAATTATAAACTTATTTTATAAAGAATTTCTTTCAGATTTTAACAAAATAAATACAGAAAAATGTACCTCAACACTATGTGAAAATCTTTCTAAAAATTTTCTATAATAAGTTTCAAATCCCCTTGTTTAGATGCTTTCAGTTTTTTAAACTAGTATCTGCTTCTAGAATAACATTCACAACAATTTCCACTTTCCTCTAACTGATACCTACTTGACATTATTAATTTATAGAACTGATCTAATAACCCTCTAAAATATTTTATGAGTTATAATACATGTATCCAATTTATATGTTCTAAGTAACTTGCTGTAATGCACTTCTCTACTTGGCTGTAAACATTTTAGAAACAACTTTTAAAGTTCCTCTGTGGAAATTGTAGTCATATATGCTCTTAATCACTATTCTGTACTCCATATCTTCTGATGAAGTTTTCTTGCTTTCTGCAACATCTTAAAATCTTGTTCTTTTACGGAATATTTCAACTCGTGAAACAAGAAAAAGTCTTCAGCATGTAAAGAAGTATGGTAATTCATTAAGAATCACAACCTTCAAAAAGGAAATTTTTTTTAACGAAACAAAATTTGAAGAAATAGAAGACATATTGAAAATTTGGATGCCAGTATTGAAAACAAATAAGAAGTAGACATAAGAAAATCATGACGCTTTTATTGAAAATAAATTAGAAATAGATAACCACCACAAAAATAAATAAATCTGGGTGCTAGTTTTGAAGATAAATTTGATGAAGTTAGAGACATAAAGAAAATTTTGAATTTAGTTTGAAGATTGCTGGAATTTACACATCGGAAGATTACTGAAATTTTTACAGCCGAGTAAAGAAATGCATTATGGCAGGTAGTGGCTAGTTCAAAACTCATTAAATGGGTATGTAATTCACATAATATTTTCAGGAGTCAACTGTCATCATCAACTAATAAAAACCTTTACAAAAAATTTTTTTCTTTTGTTTTTGCTCATCAACTTATCCACAACTTTGTCTATAAAATGTTCTTAAATATATTTCAATATTTCCACATTATATATTTATTAAACTTTTCATTTCAATATTTAATTGCATTTGCTTACTTAATTTATCCATTATGGGACCTCTAGGCACAGTCAGTTTTTCGTTTAACCTCTGAATATGGAATGGCTCCATTAGGTGTGTTAGCAGACACTGTGTCCCCTGATGAAGTGCTGTTTTGATAACATACATATTTTTAGAATTTCGTTTTTGCTTGTTTTTTTGTTTCTAACTTTTTATTTAAATTGATTACTCACAACACTCTTTCTCTCGCTCTTATTATTGGCTCAATTACATTTCATAGGTATTTTTACTAAAATTTGATGTTTTTAAATTAAAAAAAACATCAATAGTAAAACTCCTTCAATCTTATCAGCATAACCCCTTTCTATCATAGAGTAATAATTTATTTATCGATAGGAAGTAATATGCAATAATTATAAAATATGTATCTCAAAGATAATACCTCAAAAAAATACATAAAAATTTTATTTGGCTTGTTTCATTAAAAATATTTGTTGCTAATACTTGAAAACTCAGACATATGATTATATATATTGAAAAAAAAAAAAAAAAAAAGAAACAAAATGTATAAAATTACACAGATTACAACTAATAAACAGAAGGTAAAAGTGTTTAAAATTTAATATGATATTTTTTGTAACGCAAAATAAATAATTTGTAAAGCAAAGAGAAAACTTGTACATCAAATGACTTACATGGATAATAGTCCTAAAAACGGAGTCACGAATTGAGATTGGCTAGAAAAGGGTTAAAAAGTGTTTCAAAATAATTTTACAAAGGAAACTAAACTGTTTAGGATTACATAAAAACATTTGTCCAACAGAACACTTTGATTAAATTTTGCAATGCATATTTAAAATGCAAAATAGCAATCTTTTTTAAGTAATATCTTTTCACTTGCCTAGTTTCTACTATAAATTGTATTTACCATCTATTTAAATCGTTTTAAAACTTTTGTAATCTAATCCTCACTGTACCAGAGTAAGACTGACTTACTTTTTCATAACAATGTCTCTTGAAAAAGAAAACGATCTATAAGAAAAGGTTCAAAAATTTATGCTGAAAAATTGTGTAAACAATGGCTTAAACTAAGAAAATTAGGACAAGGGTCATACATTAAACATCCAGTACTAAGTAATTTTGGAATAATACTGACTAAAATACTATCAATAGGCTTTTCAGTTTATTTTTAAAAACTAAATGAAATCAAAATATAAAACCCAGTATACGTTTTAATACAATGTTCATTTACTTCATATTTTTAAAAAACTCTTCATTAAAAATTCTTTTAGAACATTTAGATATAATTAATAAATGATATGTTTAATTCAAAGCATGCATATATATATATATACTTAAAAGTTTAATAAATTAGTTGTAATCATACATATAAAACTGGAAATTAAAAAAATATCTTCCCTTCAGATGTGCTATTATGATAATAAAAATATTTCTCAGAAATTTATCACATGGATATTAAACATGTATAAAAACTTTCAAAACGCGTTAATATATGATATTTAACATCATAATTAATGTAAAATTAAATAATATATATGGGGAGAAACACACTGATAACAAAAATTATGAATTATTTTATAATGCCCGAAGAATTGTAGAGAATTAAAAGTTAGAAATTTTATATAAATATTATCTTAATTTAGAATATAATACTAAACATTTAAAGAATTTTTAAGAAAAAGCAAAAAGGAAAAGTACAATATAAATTATATAGAAATTAGTAAAGAAATTTTTAATACAATATATTATTTTATAAAGCCAGTACAATTGAAGAGAAATGGATGTTAAAAATTTTTTTTTTTAAATGAAATTTCAAATTAAACTGCAATTGAGTGTACTATATGTTAAATTATACATACGTAAAAAAAGAAAAGTAACAAATGATTATTAAGTATAGAGATGAGAAGAAACTAAAAAAGGTTATTGATAGAATTAAACTAATATCCATCTTAATTAAAATAATAAAGCATTCTATATTATTATATATATCTACAAATATCTAACTATTTAAAGAAACTCGACTAAAAATTTATAAGCACAAAAAACTGCATGAAAAATATGTATGGTTACTGCTTTAGTAAGCTAAGAATTCAAAGGATAATAAAATTGTTACTGAATTAAACCTTAAAATCAAAGCATAGAAAAAAAATTACATTTTAATAGATTTTTAAGAAATACTGCAAAATAAGCCCTATTAATAAATGAGTATATTTAATTTTTTAAGTTTTATTAATGTGTATGAATATTTATTATATTCGAGTATTTTTTTCCATTATTTTTGAACAAGAATTTTACTATTATTTATAGATTGTGTTATACTATCCATGAGTTTTTCTTTATGAGCACTATTAATTATGAGTACATTCTAAAACATGCGTTTAATATAATAGATGAATTTGTAAATATACAAAAACAATGCAAAAGTAATAAATGAAAGACACAGAAATCACAAATAGAAAGCAATCAGACAACCCTTAACACCAGTATATTTGAAGATCTAAAACAAACATTAGAAATAAACAAAATTTTGAACAAGTAAAAGCTAGCTACCAATATACAAATATAAATGTTTATTAATTAAAAAAGTGTTACAATACATAATTTTGTGTACTTTCTTACATTTTAGTATAGATTTTCTTTTAAAAAAAGCAAAGAAACTTACTTAAAGTTTAAAAAATGAGTTTCATGCTAATATGTTTATTTTTTAAAATTAAATTTAATTTTATGGAGTCAAAATGAGTATTTTAAAAACCTAGGATAAAAATAATAAACCATGAGTATTTTTCAAGCTTTATGAAAACTAGAAATTATATTAAAAAACAAATTTTATTCTAAATTAACATAAATTTAATAAATAAATGTATAAAATAAATGAGTATTCAGAAATATATTACTTATAAAATCAAATAAAACAAGCATATCACTTACAGTCTATCTATGGAAATAACTCCCCTTGTCATTTGTCTGGAGTAAGAATTAGGAACAGAATCAGAGGAGTGAGAGCTCTCTTCTTAGAAGCGTGTTACTTCTTGTTTCCATAGCAGCAGATAGCTTTCGACTCAGTGACGAGGGGAGTTTTTTCCACTGGCAAAATAGTTATAATCTAATATACACTGATGCTTGTAAAAATATTAACACTAATGTTTCTGTTGCAACACTTTGAAAAACTTGTCAGAAATCAGTGAAATTCATTCCAAATATTACTAAGAATGGTACAAATAAATATGCACAATCACTTTGCAATTTTAATCACTTGCATGTCTTTTCCCACTTAACATTTCATGTAAGTTTGGTTCAATTAGCATAATTTCTTCATAGTGCTGCAATTTTCACAAACATGAGTGTAATTAAAAACATCATTTACGTATTATACTTGACATGCTAAAATAATTAGCACTTCTTAAAATGAGTATAGAACATGCATATATAGAAGCAAACACAAATTTAAAAAGTGGTTAGCACTTAGACAAAAACATTCCAAGTATTAGAGATTATTTCATAATAAATTATGGTTGTTCTTTAACTCACTGACGGTTTAGTAAAAGGGTAAAATTAGGAGAATGTTTCTCCCCTATACACTATTTCCCTATCTAATAACATGGAAAAACCGGTTTTGCAATGTGGAGAAGACTGCAGGTTAAATTACGACTTTTTACGTGTAGAACCGTCAGTGGGTTAAATGGGTCTTTAATCAAAGGAAAAGTGGCTAGCACTTAAAATGCCACACATGCAATGTCAAACAGAATAATTTATAATAAATTAAGGCTACTATTTTTAAAGTCTTTCGTTATAAGAATACTGGTTAGTACTTCATTCAATGTATCAATAATTCATAATAAATTAAGATTGTTTTTTGAAGGGTCTTTTACCATGTGAAGTAAAAATTTTCAGAGAATAATATGCTATTTAAATAAGGTTTGAGAGTTTTGTAACTATATTGATAGGTTTAGTCCTCTAGTCCGCATTCTCTATGATGGTTTTGAAAATGGTGTCAAATCTCAATATGAAGAAAAGCTATTTTTTTATTTGTAAATTAAAATAAGAAATTTAATTTTTATATATGTAAAAAATACAACCTACTACATTGCTTAGCTGCATAAAAATTTACAAAAATTGACAGTTGTTTATTGATTCTAATTCAAGAGAAAAACCTTGCAAGATAGGAGACTTTTTAAAAAGAATTTAATAATTTTTTCAACATTTAAAATATTATATTATGCATTTTAAAAATCAGTCAATTCTTTTGAACAGGATAGTATATATAGTTTAAGACTAAGGTTTATTTTACATTTGAAGTACTCAAATTGTGGCTTTTTTTAATCTTACTTTTTATTCACGAAAAACATTGAGCAACCCCCTCAGTGTTACGACATTCATAAAATTAAATGAACTGAAAATTGGAAATAATGTAATGACAATATTGCCAACAATCAAAGTCACAGTTTTTTTTTTCTATATTTTATTTAAAATGTGTTTTTGTTTGCATGTTGATAGCTCAAAATATAAACTTAACATTTACTATTTTTAAAAAATGCAAAAATTGTATAGGAAGCATGTTACTATTTCTCAATAAAAATATTTTAATTCTTTTATAATAGATGCATGAAATCTATCAGAAAAAAAGCAAAAGGCAATTGTTAAACACATTTTTAAAGATAAATTATTTAGACTAATAATTTTTAATATACTATTCAACTGTAGGTATTTTAAATAACTTATTTTATCAAATTCAAGAGTCAGGAAAAATTTGTAAAAAAGAAAGTTTATTTGGAAAAAGAGAAATTCTTTTCTTGCTGTATATATTTCTTCTTAAAAACTATTCTAAAATAAAAGTAAGGCTGATTATAAAAAACAATACTGCTTTTAACTAATTGTTGAATAATTATTTAAAGCATTTGAAAAATGCATTTAACTTGAATACTAATAATACAATACAGAATTACTTAGTGAAACCATTGCATCGATCATAAGATATTTCACGTAAAAGCACAATTCTTATACAACAGCAAAATATCATACACGTACTTCAGAGCAACATCAAACATATCAATAAATAATTTACAAGTAAAAAACACAAACATCAAAAATTTTAAAATATCTTTACAAGGAACAAAATCACAAGACCAGTGAAATAATTAGCACATATACACAACTTTAACAACAAAAAAGTGTAGAAAATTTTAAAGCAAACAATAACACTATCACTTACTCCTTAGAGCCACTTAAAAATTCTATAAAATATTAACCATTTTAAAATTACAAAACTATGTATTTTTTCATTATTTACAACTCTATAAAATATTGTTTTTCAATAATCACAACGTGGAATGTTAAATGGACATATTGCACCAGGATTAACTACAGTGCTATTTTTTACGTAGTTGGAATAAATTGGGAATATTTGGTCTGGTAACCACTGGTCGGCCAGAAAACATTTTAGTTACTCGGTTCTTCATTTCTTCCATGCTTCCAGGGGATGTAACAGATATAGAACGAGGACGGCTGCAAATTAAAAAATTATTAAAGAAACACGAACTTTAATATTTTTTTTGCTGATATAAGTAAAAGAGAAAATAAATAAGTATTCAGAATATTTCACAAAAAAACTTTAAATTATGTACCTTTCAACAGATCTTCCTATGTCTAGTTTGGCTTCAAATTCTTGTATCATACTATTGATAGTATCTTCATATTCATGAGCAATTTGTTGAACATCAGATTTCAAGCATCTCAAACCAGGTAGAAAAGCTTCAGCAATTAACTGTTCACTCATGACTAATTATATTAAGTGCATTTTAATACATTTCGTGGAATGTATAAACACAAACAAACATTTACTAAATCACAAACAGATATAGACAATATATAGTTATAATGTTTACTTTTTAAGCATAAATTAGATTATTGTATTGAATAACATAATGTAATTTGTTTGTTTATATTTTCTTTGACTCAATTATAATGGATAATTTCTCTTTAATCTTTTCTGCTATAAATCTAATAGGAGATAAAAAAAAATCTTTTTTTATTTCAATATAAATTTTTAGTTAGATATTACACAGATTATTTAAATTATGAGAAAAACGATAAATATAATAAGATGAGAAAAATTTTTTTTCCTACTATTACAAAAAATATACATTTACTACAAAACAAAAGTTTTTTCTTGTTTTGTAGTAATTGTTGCAACTAAACTCTCAGAAGTTGTAACTAAAAAAAAAGTACAGTATTCTACCCAAATATGGAAAAATCCACATGTTAAAAGCTGCTTTCCATTTTAAACAATGCAATATTTTAATTTATTTATTTTAAAATATTCAGGGAAAAAAAGTTCATTCAAATATGTGAGAAAGCAAGTTAGTGACTAGGTAAAAAAAAATGACAATAGACAAATATTACTACTTTTAAGGCAAAACTATTGAACATGAAAGTAAATTTAGCAAACTAGTTGGATGAGTCTTGGGATTCAAGATGATTAAGTCAAACAAAGTCATTGAATAAAAAAGAAAAAAAATGGATCAATATTCATTAACAATATCAATATAAATCAACAATTAGATATATATTATGAATAAAAGAAAGGATACAGCAACAAGACATGGCAGTATATGCTTCTAGTAGAGCAAGAGCGATATCCATTTTCTTTGTTTCATTGCTGGTGCTATTATTTTCAGCTGCCAAAGCAGCTAATCTAGGTAATACAACTGTAAAAAGTACAACTCATCACTTTAAAATAATAGATTATTTGATAACATATTTTAGAAATTTACCACTGAAGACTGCTGTTAGGCTTTCTTTGTCTAGCAGGTACAATTAAGACTAAAATTCATTTTATCAATTTGTACTCAAACTATTACCCTATTATATACACTCCTCTGATTCCATAAATTTAGGTTCAAAATTTTATGTTATAATTTTTGTTTTTGAACTGTGTAATTATTATTTCAACAATTTATTTTCAATGAACTGAAAACTTTTCTATAATTTGTTATTACTTAGAAATGTTAGAAACATTATAGATAATTTGAAGAACAATTTCAGGCTTAAACTTGCAACCTGAAATTACTCTAAAAAAACATGTTATGAGATAATATAGTAATTGAAAGCACTTGTGTTAAAGAAAAATGTTCAAATTATGGAAAAATTAAGTAAAATTTTAAAATGTTTACAGTTGCCAATTTCTGAGTTTAAAATTTTTCTCATCTTTTTCAGCATGAGTCCCTTGTTATGTTACATTATTTTGCATTTTGTTTTTCTCAATATTTAATTAAACTTATTGCGTTTTGCAAAAATCAAAATTTTGTGTCATTGTTTAAGATGACATATTTAGTTCTTTTTTGGGGGGATAATACAAGAATATTACAATAGACTATTTTTTAAAAAAAGGCACATTTATAATTTCTATTTTAAAGAATAAAACACTAAATAACTATGCAGATTTAAATATTTTGGTAATTATAAATAAATGATTCCTATAAATGCTACAATAATATTTAATTTCCAAAAGGTAGTTTTTACATAACTTAAATAATAATCAAGTAATATAATTCACACCTTTTTAAAAAAACACAGGCAAAAAAACAACATAAAACTAAATTTATGATTTTGGAATTGAGACGGTAAGCTAAATTTTTTATATTCATTAATTTTTTTAATATTTTGAAAACATTTATAAGAAAAAAATACTAAATACTAAAGAGAAAACCACCATAACAAATTAAAAGAAAATAATAATCATAAGTTTCTTACATTCGTCCCTGAATTTAGGTTCTGTATTAGGACCAATCTTAGCAAAGGTTTTAATGACTTCAACATATAACAGATGCTGGTCTCGATACAACTGATCATCAAGAAACGTCTGAAGCTGAAGATGAGCTTTTTCAAGAAGCTTAAAATATAAGAATAAAAGCGTTTATTCATAAATACTCAAGAGTTTTTAAAAGATAAAAATCATATGCGAATGATGTAATGTTAAAAACATGCAAAACAAAATAAAAATTAAAAAAAAAAAAAAAAAAAAAAAAAACAAGAAAACAATGGATACATCAACACATTTCTATACCAATGAAAAATAAAAAAAAGATAACATATAGATCAACACAGTCATGAAGCAATAAAAATAAGCAAGACAATGAATACATCAACATTCAATACATTTATGAAAAATAGACAAAATCTTTTATTTTTATGAAGAAAAATATTTCTAAGATATAAAATTATAAACTGTTGTTTATTTGAACACTATTAATGCAAATAAGTGAACTGTACACATAAACATAAAGTTTTTTTAGTATTAAATTAACAATAAAATTATAGAAATAAGCTACATTTGTAAAAAATAAAATCACAGGCACCTTATCTCTAAATATCATACTTTAATGTTGTACAATAAAATATTTTATAACTTTATATCATAACCTTTACCAATCATGCAGAAGAATATGAAAATATCATTCAATACAAAGCAACAGGAAATTCTACACTACAGCTTTTACACAATGCATACCATACCTGACGAAGAAAGCTTGAGATATTCTAAATTGCAGCACAAAGCAAAAACAGATACACAAAATTTATCATGTATTTAAAAATGAAATAAATTAAATTATTCATATTTTTATACTTAACAATTGTTTCAAAATAATCAATGAAATTATTTCACAAAATAGTTAATTTTAAGCAATTTAATTCATGAAAAATATTACTTTTTAAATGGATATTTAATACAAGTTTTTAATTTCTACACAGCATTGAATCGCACATTATCAGTTAATAAAGTCATTTTATAAATTTGTTCATGCTACGGCGAATATAAAAATTATTAATGACATAGAAGGGTTTTTTAAAAATAAAAACACTTCAAAGAAGATTATTACGGTAAATATATTATATAGTTGATAAGCATAAAAAATAGAAATGTGAGCAATTTTCATAAAAAGAAAAAAAACGTGAAAACAAATAAATAAAATGATTAATTTTAACTTACATCTCTTTGAGAACTAAGTTCCATAACTGCTCCAAATGCAGGTACTGTTGCTATTCTTACAACACTATAATGGAAAACAGAATGATAATATTTAAAACCAATGGTATTTTAGCAATTATCTAAGAAATACCATCATATTTATCAAGAAACAATTAAACACAAGTTTAAATATACTGTTGTTCCTATTAAAATAAATAAATATTAGTCATCCTATTACTTATTTGATTATGAAGGCCATTTAAAGGTGTGGGGAAACTTCATTTACCTTTCCACATAAAATATAAATGTGTTAAAACTTAATTAATTAATCATTTTGATAAGTAGTATTTAAAATGAGAATTCAGTGAAATTTTAATTGCTTCAATTCAGTGCTTAAAAAATGGACGACCATTTTTCAAGACTTGTCAGACCTGAATCTGAAGAAACAAAAGTGATTTGAAAAAAAAACGTAAAGTTGTCAATGAAAAAATAAAGGTGAGAAACTAAACTAGAAAAACAACAGTAGCTGAAAGAGAAAAAGATGAAATAGGTAGGTACTTTATTTACGTCAAACTAACTGCACAATGGTGATAGTCGGGGAAACATTCACTAGGATGATTTGAAGACATGCTATCACAATTTTGATTCTCTGCAGAGGGGATTTCATTTGTGAGGCCACTTCTTCAATTTAGATACAGATTTGAAGGGGAAGGAAATTTTTCCCAGATCCCTGTACCCATGGTACAGCTCAGCGACCAACCAAAGAATTTTTTTATTCACAGATTTTGCACGCACATATATTACATGTGCTCGGTAGGTCTATGCAGAGTCGAGGATTGAATCCCGGACCCTCTGGATTAAAGTCCGATTATCTAAACATTGGGCTACTACATTTTGAAAAAAAAAAGAACAATTAAAAAGAAAGAACAATGCCAAGTGGGGCAAATTAGGAAAAAATGCATTTCCACACGTCTTGGAGAGGTGATGAAAAACTAATGTTGTTAACAAAGGAATCAGCTTTCCGATCAGGGATTAAGCCTTTTCATCTTTAAATTTATTTTATACATAAATTTAAAAATTCTTTTTTTTTAAATTTAAAATTATCCTTTTTAAATTTATTTTACACATAAATTTAAAAATGAAAATAATAAATATATTTTTCTTCTGGAAATGATAACTGAAAATTTAGTGAATACTCTATTAATTTGTATTAAGAAAACTTTTTCTTAACTGGTAAATAAAATTTATACATACATTTGATGAAAAAAGGAATATGATACTTATGCTTGCATATTTTTAACACTAATTAAAGTAATTATTGAATACTAAAAATGCAAGGGTACATTCATTAAATGTAATTAGAATATTTGGGAGGTGAGCATAATTATCATATTTTACATAAAAATATTTAGATAAAAAACTTGTGTAAAACCATAAACGTAAATTAGTAAAGACTTTACTTACATTTCAGGATCACTGGCTAGAGTAACGAGGGCTGGGGTCACACGAGTGCGCAATAGACTTTCAGATACAACTCCTACCAAGATTTCAAATAGTCTCCCAGCAGTAACTCTTACTAAAGATGAATTATGTACAACACCATCCCAGAGAACAGAAAGCAGTAGTTCATGATATGCTTTATTAGAACTGAAAGTAAATGCAAGTAATTATATAACGGGACATTAAAAATCAACCCAAAAGACATTAAAAATCAACCCAAAAGACATTAAAAATCAAACAAAGTTACACAGTTTAGGTTTATAAAACTTTTACATTTTAAACAAAATAAAATCATATAATAATGAAATAAATCAAAGAGAAAGGTTTGTTTGTTATTAAGTACTACAATATCTCAATAAGGCATATAAATACTCTATCAACTACATTTTTTAAGTATTAATATTTCATCATTTATAGGTATTTCTTTCATGTATGTAATATTATTACATTTTGATAATCTATGTATGAAACTGCTTTGAATTTTAGCCATTTTTGATAAATGCACATTTTATATAACAATTAAACTACGGTTTTCAAGTTTCTTTTCTTCAGAAAGTCTAACATTCCTTATGCACATTTCTTTTAAACACATTTTATATCTATACTAATTTTCTTAATTGTGTAAAGCAATCGTGCCTTTTATGGTCAATAGTAAAACTAGTCAAGTGAAAACTGAATAATTAAAAAAATATTTCTAAAAAACAGCGTAAGTCTAAATACAGACATAAAACAACTTTTCCTAGGTTTAGCATAATTTATAAATATAGTTATTTATATTTTTGCTTTATTTTTTTTCTCAGTATTTGTATAGTATTTGCAGAGTATTTGTAAATATTCATTACATTATTACAAATACAAAATTGATATCCTTATATTTCAACTTTAAAAATAGGTGGGTCAAAAAAAAATTATTTTTTAATAAATTGAACATTTTTCAAAATTTCTAACCAAATATTAAAAAATTAAAATTTGAACTGGTAATTTAGGCAAAAAAATATGGTTACACTCTCATTTTTAATAACATTTAACATATGATAAAACATGTTTAGTGGAAAAAAAATTATTCTGAGGAAAATGAATTTGATTTAAAAGTAAAAAATTTTGATAATCAGTAAAATTAATTCACTATACCTAAAAAATAATTTCAAAAATCCCACACTACAATGATTTGGTGTTTAAATTACAGGCTACAAAAAATTTTACCTCCATGCCAAACCTTAAACTCTTTTCTAAAATATAGATATTATCATTAAATCAATATTAAACAAAAATGATTCAGAAAATAAAAAGTAAGATAAAGGAATTTTTTAAATACAGTTGAACCTGTTTATCTCGAACCTCTTTATCTCGAAAACCTCTTTATCTCGAAATTTCTAAAATTCCCTACATTTACTGTCTAAAATCAATGTATTTTCCATGTTTATGCCGAATTTTTTTTTCTTCAAAACCTCTGTTTCTAGAATTTCTAATAATAGAGCACAAATGTCAAAACTTTCTTTATCAGTAGAACTCGTAGACAGAGATGAATTCCGTGAATCCATAGGAAGTAAGGATGAAAAGGTAGGGGGCGTTTCTTGGAATTTCAATTACTATCCCTGTACTTCCTTAACTAGAAAGGAATACAATGATTCTGGCAGTAAGTGAGGGGTTAATGAATAGTGACCATCAGGGGTTAGCTTTTCAACATAGATAAGAAAGCTATAGAAAATAGTTGGTATGCAAACTTGTAGATGCCATCGATGAAACAAGTTAGACACTATCAGAATTGCTGTTTTGCCTGGAGAAATGTGTCTCTAAAAACTATCCAAACGGGTTTTAAAAAGCTGGTTTTAAGAATACCTGTGAAGATGATGAATAAGAGAATGAAGGCATCAGTAAAGAAGAAGAAACTGTTAACGCTGAAAATGCAGTGCCAGATTTGCCAGAATGGAATGCAATAAAATCTGGATTAATTGTTGACATTAATTTTGATGATTTTTACAAGTGGACGACTGCCTGGCAACATGCGGAACATTGGCAGTTGCGGAAATCATAGATAATGTCAAGGGAATATCAGATGAAAAGGAAGAAACTGAAAATCATATTGATGAATCAAAAGTGAATGCAAAAGAAGTAGAAAAAGCTGTAGAATTCTTATAAACTACTCTTGAATTCCAGGGAAATGTTGACTATGAGGAATTTGTGATCTTTCTAACCTCAAAAGAATAATCGGAACAAGGTTATACGTCAAAAATCTTCCAAAAATTATTTTCAGTGTTTAATGAATGCTAAAAAACTGTTATGTAAATAGATGTATGTGGTATAATTAATTTAAAGAAATGTCTATATTTTTCTACTAAAAACAATTAAAGCACTTTTAATAGAATTTCTTAATTAAAATTAATTTTTTAAAGTACCTGTATAACTCGAAACCTCTTTATCTCGAATTTTTCGCTTTTCCCACGAGATTCGAGATAAACAGGTTCGACTGTATTTAAAAAAAATATGCATGGTTTAAATTGTTAAAAAATTTTTTCAGGGAATTTGAAAAATATAAGTAAGGTTTTCATCATTTTTTAGTACAGCTAACTGAATAAATGTGATTTGACAGTTGGTTAAAAATAATTAATGATAAAAAAGGATTTATGATATGTAAATAATTATTTATATATAAATATCTAAAATATATAAACAGTTAACTACTAGTAGCCCTTTTTCATTTTATAATAAGAGTTCAATTTTTTATAGAAAATAAATTGTGAAAGCAAGAATAATTTTTTTAAAAACTTGTATAGTTACACAAAAACAGTTTCCTATACAAAATTGCATACACATTACTTGTTAAAATATTTTTCAGTATAACTATTTACAGAAAAATAAATAAACAAGATGCATCAATTTTACCTCAATTCCGTAATTGCGGCCTTTATACTGTTGTCAGGAATATGATGGGTTGATATGTCAACTAGTAAATTTTGAAGGAACTCCAAAAGTTCTTGTCGATCTTCTGCCTATAAAAATAAAATAACAATAATACTTGATCTGAATTTTTAGTAAATTATTCAAAACAAATTTATTTTTTAATAAAAGAGAGATTTCTAAAATTATGAAGATATTTTAGTAGCATTGAATATAATGTTAAATACAAATTTAATATTAATATAAAAGGTTAAGAAAAATCAAAATTATCGTACTTGATGTAAGACACTCAATACACCTGCAATATAGATGGGCACTGTAGCATCTTGATAACTTGATCTGCTTGATGTATCTATAAATAATATATATATATAGATAAATAAATATTGAAAAAATGTTAGAAGCATTACAACTAGACGAATCAACATAGTGTTATACAATTTTTTTAGAAAAAATATCACACAATAGTGCTACATGTATAATAGTAAATAAATTTTTTGGTAATAGCTACTACATCATATAAAATAATATTTTTTCCACTTTTACATTTGTATGTTAAAGTATCAAAAACTTTAAAATAAAATAAAAACATAAACATAATTTCAAAATAAGAAAAATACCTTCATCTTCCTTTAATTTCAATTTTGATAGAAAAGATGGCTTCACATATTTTTGAGTAAATGATCGCCCAAAAAGGTGGCAGAAATTACGCATAAGCTCCACTAATGTATGAACAAGTGCATGTCGCTGTGAGCTTACTAAACTCAGAATAGAATGAAGAAAGGATAACCTGAAAATATAAAAATTTATCAGGCTATTAATCAAAATTTAAAAATTAAAGGGTCTGATAAAATTTTTTAGTTACATAATGCCTTAAAAAAAAAAAAAAAAAAAAAAAAACCAGGCAATGCAAATTAGTAGATTGAAGAAAGATTTTTAAATTCTATAAAGTAAAAAGAAAAATTGAGGGAAAAAGCATATTCAAATATTTTCACTTACATTTTTCAATCTGAATTATTTTTCTACAAGAAATAAAATAAATCTAGCAAAATTAAATAATGTTAAGTTAATAGAAAAATAAGTTTAACTTTTTTGTCTAATTTTCAACAAAGGATTTTTCACAACAATTTAGATAAAGTGTTCTTAATTCTGGATGACTCAAAAATGACCATCAAAATTTTTAAGATCAGTCAATAGATGCATGGTCTACGGCTTTTTGCATTGTTTTTTTTTTTCTCAGCAAAATTTAAAAATAGCAAAACCGTTTGATAACAGATTGCATTGCAATCTGTAAAGTAATTTCTTTTGCTGCTTGTCAGAAAATTTTAGTTAAAATATTCGTACTGGTGCCTATTAATTTCGTTTCTAGATTGCACAACATTGTTTGCAATCTATTTCCAGTCAGCTGTACCCTCATTTGAAAACTTCGTAACTAATTTTGTAACTTTGTGAGAATAAAGTACCTACTTCCCTAAGCAGCATACAAACCATAAATTTTTATCTCCTTCTGTTCTGTTAAAAAGGTCTTTTTTGGGATACTTCTATTTTCACTTACTTTTTTAGCATTTTTTCAATCCAGAAGAAAATTTTCTACAGACCTGATATGTATCACATATCTAGTTAATTTTATTACACAAGCATTGTAATAAAAAAAAAAAAAATACAAACACAAAATGCAATAATTTAAACGCAAAATAACATTACATAAATAAAAATGGAACTTAAATTGAAATATTCATCCAGTACTTTGATGGCCTGTGATTTAACCTATCAATTTATTTATTTTTAAAATGGCAACAATAATCTGTTTGGGTGTCTACATTTCCCTTTTAGATTAAGGAATTGATAAATGCACTCTCTGCTTATGTAAGTCACCATCGGGTTAGGTAGAAAATAGTTTTCTTCCGGAAAAAGGGTTTATTTGCTTTGCAAATGTTAGTCCATTTAATTATTCTTTTTAATATCCTTTTAAATAAGTCTAACTTCATTTTTTTTGTAGAACTTTTATTAAAATCATTTAGGTATTCTGATGTAAAGAGCACTGTGTTCTATAATGAATAATTTTGATTTTAGATATAGATGGATTAATTCTTAATATTTTTGATGAGCCAGGAAAAGATATTTTTCACTATTTGTCATTTATTCGTCAGTTTTTAATGTAATCATTGAATGTGTTTTCTGTGAAAACTGACATTTGTCCTATTAAGGAGGGTTATAAATTTTGATTTGGGTGATTTGGTTCTGGATGACTGGGGTAATACTAAATCCTATTTGTGATCAGAGAAAAATGTTAGGTAATTTACATAAAGAGAAATGCCTGGTAACTAAACCAAATTATTTAAATTATGATTCTTTTGATTTAAATAAATATGATGTGATTTGTAAAATATGTGTTATGCCAGAAAATAATTGAGCAAAAGAATAAATAATTGCATTTAGTGAAGTTCAGTAAAAAATAGATTTAACCATAATAATGAGCTAATTATAAAAATAAATAATAATTTTTTACTATAATTATTTCTTTAATATTGAACTTTGCCTTTTAAATTATGGGAACACAAAGTTTTATAGTTGAATTTACTTAAAACTTATTAATTGATGTAATTATTAGAATGTATAAATCAATTATCGTAATTTTTTTTTTTTTTTTTTTTTTTTTGCTGCTTATCCCAGACTCTATAAAATTTATTTTTAATTTGGATTACACCTAAATTTAAGTGGTTAAATAATTTTTATAATTAAAAAAAACAACATCTCTACTTGATTCCTTGTTATTTAAATATAATTGTACATGATTTAAAATAGTAATTTTTGTGAATTTATATTCTATATTTTGAACACTTGCCTGATTTGTCTAATTACTTTTAATTACTATTAATTTGTTGATTTAATGACTCTTCCAACAATTATAAACCTAATCATTAATCATCATTACAAATAGTAAAACCAAATAGAAAACAATTTAGTTCCTGTGACAAATAATGTACCATTATAACAGTACTGTATTTTAAAATGAAACTAATTTTAATTAACAAAAAAATTAATATTTAAAAAAAATTATAAAAACATTATTTGAAAAAAGAAATAATATAAAATTACAACTTACAGTTCATTAATAACAAAATCATGCTCAGGCCAAGGTTTATACCATTCACTGTTTATATATTTATCAAATGTTTTAACAGCACTCATCAGTTCATCTCCATCACCAAGAATAATGGATGGATTCAATATACTACTATGATAAACTGGCAAGCGATCCACTAAAAAGATTTCATAATATTTTAATAATAATTAATACTTTTAATAATTAATACTTTTTAACAATTTCTAGTTTTATTGTCCAAAAAGCATACAAAAAAAAAAATTTATTTAATATTTTGCATACATAAAATTAAAAGTACGAATAATTTCTAAACATAAATTATGTTTCTATATGAAACCAAAATAAAAACATACATTGAACCAATAGTGAATATTGCATATTGGAATAGTAGAACATTTAGACATTGTTTTTATGTATATAAATGCATGTTTTGAGGAATTTAAAGGTTAACAAAAGCATATAAGTGTGTGTTCTAAGGAATTTTAAGGTTAACAAAATCTGGGTTCTAATTGTAAGTAACTGAGCAGTAACTACTTTACTTACCATCAATAATAATTTAATTAATATTTTGCATACATAAAATTAAAAGTACGAATAATTTCTAAACATAAATTATGTTTTTATATGAAACCAAAATAAAGACATACATTAAACCAATAGTGAACATTGCATATTGGAATAGTAGAACAATTAGACATTGTTTTTATGTATATAAATGCATGTTTCGAGGAATTTAAAGGTTTAAAAAAATATTAGCTGTAATTGTAAGTAACTGAGTAGTAACTACTTTACTTACCATCAAATTCAGTGGGAGAGCTGCAGGTAATATCAGTGTTTTCAATGTAAGGTCTGGATTTTATCACATGTACAAATAGGAAAGGAAGCAATGAAGAAAGAGCTCTAACTATCATTATGCAAACTTGTTCTTCATTTTGTAAACTACCAATCACAGGAGGGGATGGAATGTTGCATAAAACCTAAATACATGAGGCATATTTTTAAAACTATAGTTTTCACTCTTTTTTCCATTTTAAAAAACAAAAAAACTGATTTTAAAATATGAAATCTAAATTAAGCAAATTGATATAAAGAAAAACAATTCTACAGTAATAAAAAATAACATTTTCCAGAGAACAAAATTAGTGGTTACGTAATTTGACTTTTAAGGCTGTTAAAGACCAAAAGTAATCATACATCCTTATTAACTCTTTCAATACAAGACTTAGTTAAGAACAGAAACTAACACATTTCCCCCCATATTTTTTAAGAAATAATTAGTGAATAATTTTACAACTTCAGAAGTGTTTATATAATACATTTCTTATACTTCTCAATGAAATTTAAAGCTCCTAGAGGCTTCAGGGACCAACATTAAATTACAAACGGAAAATAGTGTTTTTAAACACCCTCTGCTAAAGACTGTAAGAATAAATTTGTAACAATGGTTTTGATTATTATAGGCGATAATTGAACAAATTTTCGTAAACCTAGTTTAGATACTTATGGAGATACAGATATTTTTATAAAAATTAATTATTTTGGCTAAGGTTTTATTGTTAGAACTCATAAACTATTCAATAAAATTAAACAAAACTTTTAAAGCAATTTAATCTTAATTACAAAATTATTGTTTTAAAATTTTAAAAAAACTTATTTAAAACTGCGAAAGAAATTATTAATTAAAATAGTTCTTATTTACTGCAATTTTTTTGCTTTATTGTTTTATTTTGCATTTTTCGCTTATTTCTATTTGTGTTTCAAATTTTTTTGGTGCCCCTCATACTATTGTATTAATATAATATGCTTTGGCTATATTAATACAATATTAGAAATCACTTTTTTTGTGGATATAAGCTTCACTTTTTTTAAGAATCACTTTTTTTTTTGTGGAGTGTGAGTTGAGTTGATTATGTTTCCCTATTTTGCTTTCCAGCTTATATATATATATATATTGGGTTGTTCGATAATTAATGTCGTTTTTTTTCATAGATGACTGGAATTGCATATTTAATGTAGTAGTGATTGCGTGGCTTATATTATTGTATACTATTTTAGAGAGTAGACTTTAGACTTTCTTTAGTCAAAACCAGAGCGTCATTAGTAAACAACAAGTTGGTTAAAAATTTAGTTGAAAATGGACACTCAAAGAGAGCATTATTTTATTTTATTTTATAACCGTCGTTGAACAGCCGACCCAATTTCAAGGGTTTACGACTACTAATGTTCAACTCCGTAGCCTTGTAATTTTGAACCAATCCAGAAGACAAGGAAACTCCTGGATCAGTACCCCCAGAGGTATTAATTTGTTATGGGAACCTGGAGGACTTTGAGACTCGACAGATTTAACGTGCATCAGTCACCATTTACTACAGGGGGAGTCTTCGGCCGGCGAGGATCGAACCCACGACCTCTTGGACATGGGCCCAGCGCCCTACCGACCAGGCTGTCCCGGCCCAAGAGAGCATTATTGTCATATTTTATTGATTTACTTCTGAAAGGGCAAAAATGCGGTGCAAGCTTGGGAGAAATTGTGTGCAGTTTATGGCGAGGACTGCCTTACTGAATGCCAGTGTCAGCATTGGTTTGCTCGCTTTTGTGCTGGAAATTTTAATGTGTAAGATGCACCACATACTGGTCGTCCAACCACTACTGATGACAACAAAATAAAGACGTTAATCGAAGACGTTAACCGGCGTAGGACAACTCGAGAGATAGCAGAGAAACTCGTGTAAGATGCACCACATACTGGTCGTCCAACCACTACTGATGACAACAAAATAAAGACGTTAATCGAAGACGTTAACCGGCGTAGGACAACTCGAGAGATAGCAGAGAAACTCGACATATCGAATTCTACCCTTTACTTGCATTTAAAACAGCTTGGTTACGTAAACAAACTGGATGTTTGGGTTCCTCACGAATTAAAGGAAATCCACCTCACCAAAAGCATTAACAAATGCGAATCTTTGCTGAATCGTAACAAAAACGACCCATTTCTGAAAATAATCATAACGGGTGATGAAAAATGGATTGTTTACGATAACGTAGTCCGAAAACGATCATGGGCCAAGCAATATGAACGCCCACAATCAACATCCAAAGCCACTATACACCAAAAGAAGATTATGCTTTTTGTGTGGTGGGATTGCAAGGGTATAGTATACTTTGAGCTGCTTCCAAGGAATCAAACTATTCATTCAAATGTCTACTGTCGTCAACTATCGAAATTGAACGAAGAAATCAAGAAAAAACGCCCTGAACTGGCCAATTTGCAAAAGAGTTATGCTTCATCATGATAACGCTAGACCCCACACATCTTTGATAACCCGTCAAAAATTAATGGAGCTGAATTGGGAACTGATGCCACATCCACCCTAGACATTTGAGATTTGACTTAGCACCATCGGATTACCATTTGTTTCGATCCCTTCAAAACCATTTGAATGGTAAAACTTTTGATTCCAATCAGGCTATTAAAAATGAGTTGGACTAGTTTTTCGCTTCCAAAAAACAAAGCTTCTTCGAACATGGAATTTTTCAACTTACCGAAAGGTGGCAAAAGGTCATCCAACAGAATGGTCAATATATCATTGATTAATGTTTGTTGTTAATATAAAAAAATTCACTTTGAAAAACATGAAGAAAAAAAAACGAAATGAATTATCGAACAACCCGATATATATATATATTAAAATTTTGGTTACTTAAAAGGAAAAAAAAATTTCCCCCCCATTTTCTTTAAAAAATCTTTATATCTTTTTCCATGTTAGAACTTTATTTTTAACTTATTTTATGAGTTCTATGTACTTGCAGCTTATGCACAGTAAATGAAAGTTATTATTATTTTTCTTAATTTTCCTTGATAATCTCTCTTTTCTTTTACCGTTTTTGTCTTTGTTATATATATATATACAAACATATATATTCTTGTCAATGTTAAAAATAATTTATTATTGATTTTCAATTATTTAAAATTTTAAACAATATTCTACCATTATTAGAAACATTAGCTATAAAAATATTGCAGTATTTATAATAATTTCATTAATAATAAAGTACTTAAAAAATTAGATTTTACTTTAACTGGGAAAATTAAAAATTTACTTGGAAAATTAAAAAAGCTACAAAATACATTGCTACAAAAAATACACCAATATTTAGATTAATATTATTAACCCAGAAACAGCTAAAATCTTAAAAACATTTCACATTGTTAGCTTTAATATCTTTTTAACTTAGATTTTAAAATTTTTTAAAATATTTTATTGCTTAAAATAGATTTTAATATTTAAAATAATTTTATTTATATTATGTTTGGGGTGGGGGAAAAAATTAAACAGTTTTATAAAAAATATATTTAAGCTTTTAAAGCTACATAAAATCAGAATTAAAATTATAAATTGGAAGAATTTGATATCAATATATGTAAGTTAAAATTAATATTCAAATTTCCTTAATAATGTCAAAATATAATCTGCTAAAATAAAATCAGAAAATATATTATTTATATGATAAAAAAAAAAGGTTTTCTAAAAATATACTAAAAATACAAACTTTGAAATGATTCTGTAAAACTGACATCACAGATGGAAAAAGTTGAGATTCTAAAAAATTAATCTCCAAAGCCCACATAGCAACTGAAGGTAATAGAACACTAAGACTAGTTTCAACAACATTTAAGCTCCTGTCTTCCAAAGATAAAAATAGTAATTCAGATGCCTGAAAAAAAAAAGTTAAATTTGATTTAATTTAGTTGCAAGTACAAACATGTGCCACATTAAATAAAACGTAAACTATAAACATAAATGAAGCATACTTTTGAGAATTTATCAATGTCTTCAACGTATAATAATAGTAAAGATAAATTTCTTATTACAGTTTCCCGAACAGCATCATCTTTGTCTTCCTGTAACATTTGTTTTAACATAGAGAGTAAGAGAGAACTTCTGATGCCACTCTGCGTAGAAAAATAAAAGAATTATCATTTCTTTTAATAAATGCAAATACAGGGTAACAAGAACAAGAAATAATTAGGATAAAGTTTAAAACCAAATATTTTCATCATAACATGTAAATTCACTGTTAAAAATGTCATAATTTCTTAATCATAATAGCTATTAATAAACTGGACATTCTAGTAGGATTCTAATACAATACACATAATTTATATCTTATCTCTATATTTTCTGACTGTCTCATATAATTTTCCTAGGCAATCATCTTTGGCCTCAATCTAGAGCTTTAAAAACTTTTTTGCTATAGGCTGCATTTTCTAACATTGTATATATTTATTACAAAGGAGTATATTTAGAAATACCGAGGACATATAAGATTTAGCACATAATTTATATCTTACTATCTAATCTCTATATCTTCTGACTGTCTTATAGCACAAGAATAGCAATTGTATTCACATGACTTGACTACAATGAATTTTCCAGTTTTCTCCATTTTGGAGACAGGGGTTTATGCTAAAACTCATAAGTCCTCAGTATTTCTAAATATACTCCTTTATAATAAATTTATGTTAGTAAAAAGATGTTAGTAAATGCAGACTATAACAAAAAATTCTTTTACAGCTCTGGATTAGGGCCAAAGATGGTCACCTTGGAAAATTTGTAAATATGTTAAAAGTAGAGTTGTTTTCATGTTTATTTGAAAGCTTAGTTATAATATTTTGATAAGCATTAAAATTGTATATTCTACAGGTTCAAATTATTTCTTGTATGTCAATATTACAGACACGTAAGAATTCTGAATAAAAAGTAAACCATTATTAAAAAATTAATTATTCCCCCCTCATTTATATTTAAGACTACTAAAAGATAATTAAACAAAAACAAAAAAAAAAAAAAAAAAAAAAAAAGACTAAATTCTAATTTTAAAGTAAGAAATTAAAAAAAAAAATTTCATTTTTATAAGATTTGATTAATTTAAAATAGTTAAAACAAGTCCAGTTTCATTTCAGGCACTATGAAATATACCTATCCCTGTGATGAAATATTACACCACAAAATAATGCTTCTTATCAGGTTAATGTGTAAAGACTTGGAAAATGTAAATGAATTGTTTATGTTGGTATAGGCTATCAAAACAATTATACTAACTAATTAAAATTAAAATAATCTGCAGTAGTTAATGAAAAACATCAAAAAAGACATCTTCCTTCATTGGCAAATGTACAGCTGAAATTAATAGTAAAGTATAAATATTACTTTCAATTTAATTATTATTACTTTTAAAACAGTTTTACATTTTTATTAAAACACTTAATTAAATTAATTATTTCAACCATAATAGAAATTTATTAAACTTCGTAGAATACTGTATGAATTTTTTTATCTAAACATTAATTAAATGAAATATTATTATCAATTTTTTTAACAACAAATCTTAACGCCAAAAATGTCTGCTCAAACTTTCTTTCTTTTTTCTTCTTCAAATTTTGACATTATGCCTTATGAATATGATGAAATATTTTGAATTAAATAGAATATTATTAGAAAATTTTCTGGCATATTTACATACAACCTTATAATTATTAAAAAAGCTAATTAATTTTAGATCTTACTTTAAAATTTTTCTAATAATTAGCAATTGCAGCTAATAATCAAAGAACTACAGTTCCTTGGTGCAATATTACACACTTTAGTTGCTACAATAAAGCCAAATTGAGCTGGTGCGAAATATAGATATCAGTTAGAATTTTAAAATGCTTATAATATTGTTTTTAGTGTTATGTAACTCTGGAAGTACATGTAGCATGTGCAATGTGTGGTGGTTCTTCCTTGAGAGCGCTATTAGACTTGTTTCCTCACATCCATTTTTAGCCAAAATTAAAAATATGTCTATATAATTTTGTTACTTGGTATGTTTAGAAGAGAAAAAGTAAAAGCTGAAACATTGTAAATAGAAAATTGCAGGTAAAAAAAAAAACATTAAAAAAATTATGAATTCCAATTGAATTTTTTTTACAATTTAAAGGATCAAATATCCGTTAATCTTTTTCTGTGTTATAATATTAATTTTTTATAACTGATCACATCTACAGCCATCAGATGAAATTTAACAGTTAAATTAATCCTTTTATTCTATCGAAATCAAATTCCATTAATTATTGAAAAGTGATAAACGTGGAGGAGGTAACATAAAACTGTGAGTGAAAAGAGGAAATGAGGGTTGTATTTAGATTTAGGAGATAATTTCATATAAGAATGAACAAGAATAGTGTTATGGCTGATTTTTATGCAGAAAAGAGTAGTTAAAATGTTAAGATAAACTCTAAATATATATGTGGCACTTTATCCTGGAATCTGCAGAGCTCTCACTAGGAATTGAAAGGGCAGGCTGCTTCCTCACAGAAAAAGGCACTTTTGAGTTCTTAAAAGGCATTCATTGTAAAAAATTATTTAAATGTGTAATATTATGAAATAACTGAATTCACCAATTTTAATTTTTCCTCTTATACAATTTATGTGTGTATTTCAAAAAAGTAATCCTCATTTCATATCAAAAGAAGATTAATAATTTGTAGTTAATAAAAAATTAGTAAAGGCATGCTAAAAGACAATTACTGGGTCCAAATTTTTTTTCAAAAAAAGTTAACTAAAAAAAAATTTTAGTTGATAAACAACTTAAAAGCTTTTTTCTATAATTTATACTGAAAACTATGAAAAATGAACAGTTATAGGGCAATATTTAAAAAAATAAGGGTATTTATTTAAAAAAATAATTATAAACTAAAAATCACTTAAAAAATTCATTAATATACCCCCTCAAAAAAAGAGAAAATTATAAAAATGTAACCAGTTGAGAATCCTAACAAAATAAATATTTGTAATAGTAATCAGAATTAAACCTATAAACACAGATAATTTTACCACAGTGTAATTATTATTTAAACAGTCAATTATTTTTTCTAAAAGGAATATGAATAAAAAGTGTTTTTATGGAATGGTGGCTAATTTTTACAAAAATGGCAAAGAGGGTGCATCAAAAGGCAGGCAGGCAGGGTGGGTCGCTCATCTAAAAATGTTTAAGAAGAATGCTGAATCTGGAAACTTTATGTCACATACCAGCTAAAAAACTGTATTAAACAAAATTAAAAACAATCAGATAGCCTGTTAAAGTCAAAAAGAGGACATGCTCTTAAATTATTGTAACAACAACAAATGTTTTCATTTAAGTTGCAGGGCGTGGCAACTTAATAAAGAATTTAATACTTACCAGTACATAAGGTGCTAAAACACCACATGATTCAGCCACCAGTAGCCTTCGTTCCACATAACGGTGAGTAATCTAAATTAAAAATTATTCAAAATTTTGAATTTCATTAAAGACAAAATCAACAACTACTATACAAGTGATAAAAAGCAATTTAATAAGTAAATGTGTAATTGTTAATTTAGCTTTCATTAAGAAAAATTTTAAAACTAATCATCACTTTAAGTCAAGCAACAAGAATTAGTGTCACTAAAATTTTAAGATAAAGAAGACATTTATACCTCAGAGCTAATGGAGCAGACTTTGAATCGTTAAAATTATTATTGCATGTAAACAGCTGAAAATTTTTAATTGGTTTAAACGCTAAATAGTGGAAATATTTTTTCTTTTTATGAAATAAATAAAATGCTATAAAAAAAAACTTCTGTTGTAATAAAAAATATTATGTAACATTAAGCTAACTATATTTTATTACAGATTTTTTTTTTACATGAAATAGCAGTTGGAAATTGAAAATATGATTTCAGCAATTTAGGCATGCCAGTGAAACCATACGCAGTGTGATGTATTGTCAAGTTTACAAATATATTTATTTGATAAGCATTTAACTTGTTACATTATAGTATATTTTAGAGAATTATCTACAATAATAAGATAGTTTGTCTTAGTGTCGCTCTTATAATTTTAGAATGGTTAGTACTAGGGTACTGAAATTCAGACAGCTGGTTCAAGGGACAATTTCAGTCCTCAATTCTAAAAAGCGTTCCCAATTTTTTAATAGACCAATTAGGAGTAGTGTGTGAAAAATTTTATTTCATAGTTTCCCCATTATGCATAGTTAAAAGATAAAAATTTTATTTTAATTATTTAAATATTAACACAAGTGATGTTTGCAAGCTTACAGCTACATTTCATCAAAAATGAATTTTGCTTTTGCTGCACGTACTTTAATAATTATTTACCTTTTATCCATGTCAGTTAAGCATACTTAAAACAATGTGTCGTTACATTGTAAATGTTTTAAAACTGTTTATTTTAATTCACAATTAGACTTTTGAAACGTATTTATATAAGTTTTATATCAGTCCAAGTGGTAAGAGAAATTGAAAGAAAAATATTTATTTATACCATAACGTTTAAATTTAACAGGAAAATTACATGATTAATCTTGACTGGGGGTTCTGCATTCGTCTGGCCACCTGACAGGAACATCTGCTCCTGCATCCCAGAGCGCAAGGTCAAGAAAACTGAAATGGGCTTGTCGCACCACTGAGTTTAGTTTAGTAGGCTAATCTTGACTATCATGTTGAGTTCGATCAATAACATCATTTTTGGTGCCGATTGATATTGAATATATAATTTAACTTTTTATTTATTGAAGAGTTGAACTTTTTCCCTTAATCATAATCTGATGAACGTTTCATAATGAGTTGAACTTTTTCCCTTAATCCACAGGGAGAATAAAACAAATCAAAGTAAAAAAGTTTTGAATGATTCTATTTTTTAAAATTTTTATGGTTTATGTTTTTCAGTTAAGTACATGATTGAAAAATGAACTAATACAGTTTTTAATATTGAAAAATGAATTATTAATACCTAATAAAGAATTATATCATTTGACAAATGTAAACAGTAGTAGTTGAGCCAATGTTAACAACTTAAGGGCTGAAGCAGATTGAAGAGCGTATTAAGGCGTACTGTACTCATTAATATTAAGGATCATTTTTAGATTTTTTAAAAAAAATTGAGAATCAAAACTAGTATTACCTGTTCCCAACACTGTGGTAAAAGTTCGGCTTCAACTCTTGATGGGCCTAAGTGTTGTGCAATAGTAACCAAGCCACTTAATATCATATGTCTAAAAAAGAATAAAAGTGCAATACATTAAAACACAATTATTCTAAATAGTATTTCAACTACTAACTGACTATGTCACTTTAATATGATAAATCTAAATTAATAAAAGTGAAATATATTTTTAAAAAAATTATTTGAAATTGGTATTTCAAAATTTTATTCTGATGTTGAATTGAAAGAGCAAAAATTGAAATATTTAAGCCAGATAAAACAAGTATTTTAATTTATAAAATAATGAACTATTTCGAGCTAGTATTACTTTTTTCTCCATTACAGTAGTATGTTTAGCAGAACAATATCTAAATAAATATCTTTTAATCCACATAAAAAAAAGTTGGCATGGAAAATGATTAACATAAGTTTAAAAGTTTAAGTGTCGTAAAAATAATAATTTTAGGAGAAATGTGAGCTTTCAAAAAAGAAAAAAAAGGCATTAAATTCTTTTTTAGGGTATCCATAAAAAGTTTGTTTCTATATTCCTAAATTAAAAAAAATTGAAAAATCTTCTTTATATTTAAAAAAAATTAAAAAATAAAACAATTGAAGTAAATTACTTTTTTTTAAAAATTAACATTGGTTTATTTCTACAAATAATATATTGGTATAAGCACAAAAATATGAACTATTTTGAACATTTTTACTTAATATTACCTCAGATAAATGAAATGTATACGTATAATATACAGAAATGGATTTGAAATTAAAAATATTTAGAAACACTATCATTTTTTATTTAATTACTAGCTGACCCGGCGAACTTTGTTCCGCCTTAATGTCAATAAATAAGCAGATTTTTTTTTTATTGGAAAAAATACAAAAAAAATTAAATTTCTACATCAATCATTCATAATTATTTCTGTATTTTAGTACATAGGTTGCTCTTCATTTAAGTACCTTGTGATACACGACATTTTTTGTTTTATTATCAGGCGCAAAAACAAACAACGCAGATGGTCTTCCGACCCGTGAACATGCCACGTATAATTGACCATGGGAAAAACATGAATGTTCTAGATTTAAACCACAAACTTTTAAGGATTGGCCTTGTGATTTGTTGATGGTCATGGCAAATGCAAGACGTATCGGAAATTGAAGTCTTTTAAATTCAAACGGCATATCGGTTGGGATCATCGGTATCCTCGGAATGAGAACTTCCTCACCTTTGAATTTTCCTATCATTATCGTAGCGTAAATTACATTGTTCATCAATTTTCTAACCACCAAACGCGTACCGTTGCACAGTTTTGGTTGGTTTATGTTTCGAAGCATGATTACTACGGAGCCAACCTTTAGGCGTAAATTGTGCGGTGGTAAGCCAGGCACGTCCAAAGAGTTTAAAAATTCAATTGGATAGTTGGTGGCTTCATCTTCATTTGTGACGCAGTCAATAGATTTGAATGAATGCATTGTTCCAATGATCTTATTTTGAATTATGTAGTTTAGGTCATCTACATCTTTATTCTTAGCCGCTAAAATTGCTCGCTCACTTATCCATTCATAATTTTTGTAGTTAGAAATAATTTCTGGAAATACATTGTTGATAAGTTCGTCTTTTGATGAGACAAAATTACAGAAATTATTTGGAAATGATATTAATCCGCTCGATTCATCGACAGGTACTTGACCATTACCGATAGTCAGCAATTGCTCCGAGAAATCTTCAGCAGATGTATCATTAAGCAATGTAACTCTCATGTTTGTTGTCAGTTGCAGTTTCTTCACATGGCGCCATAGATTTGACGATTTGAGGCAAGCGTTTATTTCGTCGGCAGCCGTAGATCTTGGAATTACTGGCAGTATTTGGCGGAAATCGCCAGAAAGTAAAATCATTGCTCCTATAAAACATCTTGAGTCATTGCGTAAATCTTTTAATGTTCGGTTAAGTGCTTCTAATGCACGTTTATGCGCCATTGTGCATTCGTCCCAGATGATGATTTTCGATACCGCTAAAACTTTGGCCATTGCTGAGTGTTTTGCAATATTACACGTTGGTTCTTCAATAGTTTGAAGATTTAACGGTAATTTGAATGCTGAATGAGCCGTACGGCATCCTTCTAACAATGTGGCTGCTATTCCAGAAGAAGCAACTGCAACCGCTATGTTAGATCTCGCCCGAACAGTTGCTAAAACTAATGACATGAGGAATGTCTTGCCAGTTCCACCAGGGGCATCTAGGAAATATAAACCACCATATTCATTATCGATTGCCTTCATTAAAGTATCATAAACTTCCTTTTGTTGGTAATTCAACAGGGGTACATTCGTTTGAACTACTAAATCTAATTCCTGGTGATCATATTCACGTTCCTGTTCCAATTCTCGATTAAATGCGTCATTCATTTCACGATATGGTGCTGGCATTCCTAACCTGATTAATAAATTACCGCACATGAGGTAACACATATCTTCGATCAATAGTAAAGCACGATTATGTATCTCCTCATTCATCTCAATATCGTGATTTCTGGAACTGACACGAATTTGATGTAAAATATCTTCTGACATATTATCCTTGTATTTGTGCCACAGGTTACATGGGTTTGATGGAAAACATGTCGAAATTATGATAGCGAATAATGTGCGTATCTGACTTGGAGATGCAGAGATAATGGCTTCAGCGATTGTCGTATCCCAATGACTATCGTTTTCTAATAACTTCAATTCTTCACATGCAGCACGATATGTTGGGAATATTACACCATTAACAGTTCGTAGTGACTCAAATGATGTTGGCCCACGCACATTTACCAGCAACAACCGCAAATAGAAACATTCATTATTCTTTGGATGAACTGTATACATACGACCAAGAGCATCAGTAGAACGCACATCTGGATACCCAGGAACCGCATCGCCTTGCTTCCGTCTTTGAAAATTCTTCGATGAAGCATTCCAAGTATAATAACGTGGCATCTCCGAGTAAAGCAAAGTTCGTGCAAACTGATCGCTTTGGCAGATTGCAAAAAAACTGGTCAATGTAGTTGCTGGAGGTGTTTCAGCACGTTGCGTAGCATTCGAAGCCGTGAAATATACTCGTTGACCATTCTCCAGATGCACCGCCAAATGCGTAACAGTAGGATGACGTTCGTGAATGGGAAATGCGAATATACGCCAAATCGCTTCATTACAGGTTAACTTAAGCAGAGAATATTTATTTTAGAAATTATTTATCATAGCGCGAGAATTTTATTTTTGTTTACTACTTCAATGTAATCACCTAAAAAATCTAATAAATCGTACTAAATAAACATGTAAACATTTGTTTCATAATAATGACCTTATATAGTCGAAAATATATTTACTTATAATTAGCTTTTGTTTTCTCAAGTCAGAAACTTAAACTTCTGAGTTATATATTAATAATAGATATTTAATGGTAGATATTTAATAGTAATAATAGATATTTAATACCACGTTTTATAGTGACTGACGTTACATGTCAAGTCACACGGGAATGATGTCGAACGGGATAAAAAGTATCCTATGTCCTTCTCCTGGCTCTAAACTACCTCCCTGCCAATTTTCAGCTAAATCGGTTCAGCCGTTCTTGAGTTATAAGTGAAGTAACTAACACGACTTTCTTTTATATATATAGATTCAAACTGTTTTCTTATTAAAATATTTTATTTAATTTTTTTAGAAGAAATGCAAATAATTCTAAGCCCTTCCCATTTTTTTTTTAGTTTTTAATAACTTTTTCCTCTGGCTAACTATATAAAAATACAAATTATTTTTTAATTTTAAACTATTGATTTATTATGGGCAAAACAAGTATGCAGATGTTTTGTTGGCAGAAGATAAGTAGAACAAAATGAAATTAATCAATAAATGAAGAGAAAATATTCATGAAAAAAACATAACCTAAACACGATTATAATGTAAGAATATAGTACTACAGTTCAAAGAATAAAAAAAAAAAGAGTCGAAAAGGTATTTCATAAACATTTTAATTCAACATAATAAATAATGCGTTTAATGAAACTTATCAAAAGTAAAACAATCTTATAAAAGTAAAATTGTAAAGAATTTGCGATTTTTATTTTTCGTTATGTTTGATTTGTATCAATCATGTCTTTTTTTTTCTTCTTTTGTTGCATGAAAAAATATTTAATTTGGTGTGTTAAATGTTGAGCTTTTGCAATGTGGTATAATACAATATTTGTTATCAGTGCTTGAAGTCAGATTTTAGACTTTTTATCAAAGTTCTACTTGGTGCAACACTTGCTTACCCTGCATGGGAAGGTGATAGAAGTACTGGTCCTGAATTCTGATATCATCAGCGGAGATAGGAAAAATTTCTGCGTTTTAGGAGGTAGTGCTAATTGAGATTTTAAATATTAATTACAAAATAACTATTAACTCCCCTAAACTGAAATTGGTACTTATCAAAAATGACACTTAAAAAAATTAATAAAAACAGGTTTTTATTAAGTTAATTATTAAATTTTGCTAAAGAATTTTTAAAAATTAAAGCAGTAATATTGGAATTTCAGTTTAGACAGATAATTAACCAATGTTTTAAACATATCTTTACAAAATATTGGCAAAGCAAAATGATAAATGAAATATTTGAATATATTTACCTCTGTTCTTCATCAGGTCTCTTAATGAGATTAAACAAAATATTTAAGAGTTTATCACGCTCCTTTGTATCTGGATGGAGAGCAATGGCACAGAGTATTAACGGTATCAGTTCCTAAAAGAATATAAATAAATCATGAGAAGAAACAGTGATTCAGTAAGTGGGGAATTATTAATAACATAAGAGTTTGTTATAATTTTTAGAAACAAATAATATAAACTCCATTGAACAAGCATATAAAAAAGTTTATTTGCTTTTCTTTTTAGATGAGTATTATTACTTAAATTACAATTTTTTATAGGAGAATTTCTTAAATTATAAATACACTTAAGAGAAAGGGAAAAAAAGTTGAAGATTAAAAGAACAAATTCATAAAAAATGGTGTAGAATAAAAAACTAATTCAAGTAAACATGAATAAATACTTCGTAATAATTCTTCATGTTTAAGTAAGCTGATTTTTTATTCAAAACCATTTTGAACATAAGTGTAAATTAAGTTCTCCAGCAATGTTTCCCTCTTAAAAGTAGTGACCACATTTGAAAGTAGTTTGCAATGACTATATTAAAAAAAAGTAGTATAGTAGGTAAATACATTTGCAGGAAAGAAGTTGTAGTTCTGGTTAATTAAAAAAAATATATAGTTTTTCCAACGACTGATTGAAATATTTGTTTTAAAAATAGTGAAACTCATTTTTTTTTCCAAATGAAGAAAATTAGTAACTTAAACGAAAAACCAATTTATTAATAAAATCCTTTAATATAAATGCTTCATTAATTTAGATATTTCTGAGTATGCACATTTATAATTAAATTGGCTTAATAAAAATATTTGAAAACTCAACATAAAGCAATTATGTTTCTCCTAATTGTAAAATCTTTTGAACAACATACTTTTTGAACCATCCAGAGCTCACATTAAAATTCTCTATTTTCATAAAAACTGAAAAATCCTTTGTTGTATCTCCTAGCGAACTCCCCTTATGAGAACTGCTCTATTCGAAATCCATATGCTATGGAAACCATTTATGAATAACCGATTTCACCTCATGAAACACACACTTTTTCATTCTTTTTGAATGAAAGTTTGCTCACTCATGTTGTTTTAGGATGATTTCTTTATTTTATAAAATTGTTGAAAGAATATTAGGAGGAATTTCACATTTTCCAGTTCAAATTTCTTTCTAAATCATTAATAAACATCTAAACTCAGAGTTTTCAATTTTCACTTCAACATTTTTGATTCACGGTGAACGATTTTAGGCTACAGACAATAAATGTAAGGGAATGAACAGCTGAAGAGAAAAGGGGGAGAGTACTATTTCAGATTTTATTTAGAAAAATCGATTCATTTGATTCGACCAAGGTATTGAACCAATGTAAAGAATGCTTACAAAAGAACACAAAATATCCCCTTCTCGTTTAAAGACTCAGTAGATGTTATTCAAGTAAAGTGTGAAGGAATTTCGTTCCACTTTGTTGGTGGTCGCCAAAGGAACTGGCATATTTTTAGCTTTGAAAAATAAGACATCTTGCTTGAAAAACAAATCAAGTTAAAGGGAGAAACGTCGAGTAATTGAGAAAAACTAACATGGAATTAAAAATAAAGCGGTTGGGAGCGAAAAATTGAGTTGAATATTTTAGTTTGAGTAATCAAAAATTGACTATATTTATTTCGCATGATTAATATTACAACTCCAGAAAAATGAAAATAATCATTGCAAGTGACATCAGAGTTGCAAATAAAATAGAAACTACTACAGTAAGAAAAAATACTCACCTCCCTTTTAGCCAATAATATATTTGGAACAACATGCGGCAAACAACGAGATAATACTGTAACAACACTTTCTTCAGTACTTCCAATACCTGTAACCTCACTTATGAGTCGATTGTCTTGAGCAATTTTTTGAGATAAACAAAATCCTAAAAGTGTTTTCTGAAATTCCTCAGGAACAGTTCTAAAATTTAGAAATAAAAATAAATGTTCAAAAATAGAAGACCTTCATTACTGCTTAATTTTCAAGGACATAAAAAAAGAGAATAGGCTGTTTTGCAAAAATAAATAATCAAATAGTGTCACTTTTTTCACAATAAGTTTTACTATTTTTAATAATTATACAAAAAGTTTTTTGCCTGAATGAATAGGAAAATTTTAATACTCAATATGCAAATGCCTTAATTAATATTCTTGTTTTATGTAATGTCTAGAATTCATATAAATGTGATTAATTACAACTAAATTATATAGAACTAAACATAACAAAATACAGGTAAAAGCAATTTGGTTATGAATTAGTGACTTTATAATTGTGAAACGAAAATAAGCAATTGAAATTTACAATAAATAGATAAAAATTTAGACAAATGGGTAGAATGATGGGATTTATCGAACAATAAGCTTGTTAAATTTGGTTAATTATTATTAACTGGATTCACAAGAAATATTCTCTGACATAGCAGAAATCTTTCACCTCTGATTTTTTTTAAAAAGTTAAAAAAATTTGAGGCTGAAAATAATCTTTAACAAATGGAGAAAAAATTGATAGAAAAAGAATTTAGAACTAGTAAAAATTAAAGATAAAACAAACAATAAGAGATTTTTCTATCTTCATTTATGAAAAATTTGGATAAAACCTTCTTTTAACCAATATAATAGTTGTAACCAATATTGATACCACAATTAGTTCATTCACAAAACAAGTTCCAAGATAATTTTTCTTGTTTATTGTTTTATTTGTCTACAAAGTACTTATAAAGGTAAGAAAATGAATTTTATTTGAATAAGCTTTAAACAGGTGTGAATCAGGGAACAAAAAGTTACAATTATGGTAAGTTCTTATTCAAGTTCATCTGATTCTGATTCTTTATGTATAACGTTTTTCACTCTTCCTTTTGACTTTGAAAGCTTAAGTATAATTGTAAAAAATTTAAATTAAATTTAAAAAATAAAGTTTTTACATACAATTTTATTGCATATAATATATGCTAGATATGTGCTAAATATATGTTAGATTAAGTATATGTTAAGTATATTTTTACAATAATAATATCTGCACGCTGTGTTGAAATCGTAGACAAGTTCGAATGTTTGTAGAAAGTGCTGCAGATTGACTCTGTAGATTTTAGCTACTGGTACATATATATTAAAAATAATCATTATAAAATTTAAGAATTGATAAAAATATGATAACATGACTAATAATGACTAAATAATTTAAGTACCATATATTATTGAACTATTATACTCTTTGTTTGCAATATAGATTGTCAATTTTAATGTTAAAAACTCCAATCCAGCTCATTCTCTGCTGAAGGACAATCAATCAGGTCTAAATCTCAATTCAAACTGATCAGAAAACATATAATTTTAATACCTATTTTTGCTGGAGATATTTAGAGCAGTAGTTAATAATGTAAGATTTTTGTTGTAGTAGATTCATAATTAAATGTCATATTTCTAGCCACAATGCAAAATTTACCATTATGAGTTTGAAACATACAATTACCTTTCAGATTTTAGCTCATGTTCACTAGAAATAGAGCTTGTGGCAGATAATTTATGATTTTTTGTGTCATTAAAATTATCAGACGAGGACTTAAAAGGAGGAGAGTCATTCACTATCACAGGAGTATCATCTTGTGGATTTATAAAAACATATTCTTGAGCATCAGTGGAATCTAATGATTTCTTATCATCTGATGAATTACTGTTTTTTCCAGAGAAATCACTGATTGGATTCAGTTTTAGTACTTGCATTTCTCTGTAAAAAAAATTAATTTATTACGTAAAATCAACTCATTAAACAAATTTATTTTAAACTATCTATTTTTCAATAAGAAATCAGTCTTAAGATTTTTTGAAGCTGGAAAATTTAAAAAAAAAACATTAAGATTAAAAAAAGACCAATTTTTCATTCTTATAGTTCTAGTCTCGATAGTTTCCCATAAATACGAGCTAGGGTAAAAAATTAGTATTGTTCCCAAATGATGACTAATGCACACACAACACGTGTAACGATTATTGCAGCAACTTTTTATTGTTGTTTCTCTAGTAATATGTCAATGTCGCAACCCCGAAGCTAACTCAAGAAAACCCTCTCCTAAAGAAACCTGGTACATATTCTTCTTGCTGGGGCTTGCTAAAGGTCAAGGTGAAAAGGGGTGTTAAATAAACATCCACCCCATTCACTCCTTCTGCTTTCCCCCATTCATTCCTTTCCCCTTTATTAGCTTGGCCACTAAACATTTATCCGTCTCCACCATATTCATGAAATAAGTCAGTGCAGAATGTAGTATTTAGCTTTTATTTGTGCAAGCGATTGGAATTTTTAGTCTTGTTTGAAAGAATTGCTGAATTTTTTAGTTCGTAGGTAAAACTGCAATTTATGAGGAAAAGTAAAAGGAATTTTGATCCATTGAAAGTGAAATTGAAAGTATTAAAAAGACTGAAGAAAGGGGAATACAGAACTTAAAAATTGCAGCTGAATACTGTGTGGTTAAAGTCACTTTTGCAGATTGACGGAACAGAAGTAGCTAAAAGATATATTCTGCTGACAATTGTTCTGATTTTTCTTTGGACAGTAAATCATTAAAAAAATCTGATTATGAAAAACCTGGTGAGCCATTTTTCATGTGATTTACATAGTAGTGGTATAAAATATGCCCTCTTTCGAGTCAGATTCTTAAAAGAAAAGCTTTGCAGTTTCAAAAAGAATTTAAAGAGGGTGATGAAATTTTCACTGCCAGTGTAGGCTGATTTGACAGGTGGAAAAAACGATATCGTATAGTAAGCTTGAGATCTGTGAAGAAAAACTATTTGTCGAAATTCTTGGAAGAAAAAAAATCTGCCTTGCAAACCTATCTTAATGATAGATAATGCAGGTTCTCATTCATTTGAGGATGAACTAAATTGCGATGGCATATGTGTAATATTTTCGCCATAAAACGTCACAAGTTATAAACAGCCTACTGATCAAGGAGTGCTGCAAAAAACGTTTTTTTTTTTTGTTGTTTTTTTTAAAGCCACAATGCAGTTTTGTAAGTTCAAAATATAATAACAATTATTTAAATATAATATAAAAATAAAAAATATAACAACTGAAGTCAACAATAAAGAAAAATGTTTTCCTGATAATAATTCTCAATGTTTTTAATTTTTATTTCAACGAAACTATTCTTCTTCTTCCTAATCCCCAAAATTAGCAGGGCTAAACAATGTCCATGAAATTCATGACCCGGAGGAAGTCGGCCACCAAAAGTGGGTTTTCTAGAATGACCCTCTTCTCCAGTCCAGGATATGTTGGGAAAAAGCCTGCATGTTGTGGCACCTGGGGCAGTTTGCGAAGATTTTAACACTACCCTCGAAAGAAAGAGACTTAAGGTGGCCACTGGTAAGAACGAAACTATAATTTAACTAAGTATTTATTTCATATTGTTCACAGATTATGGATACATCAAAAAGAAACTCGGAACAAGCCTGTAAGCCTGAGAATTTGATTGTCCAATATAAAACTTAAATTTAAGACTATTATTGATAAGACGATAAAAAATTTACATTCTTCACATTAAATATTTTCAAATTTATTAGTTGTCTTAATTGTGAGCATGTTCACAACGCTAATAAACTTTATTTATATAGTAAGGGTTCCACCAAGAAAAAATGGATCATTTAGGGTTCTGTTGCTAAAAAAAATTAAGAATATTTTAAAACAGTTTTTGTAGTGTTAGTTGAGTGAAAGATAGTTTCAATCAATAGGTCAATTCTATACAGAAATGCTTCAAAATTTCCACAAATTCAACTCTGAAATTTATCTTTAACTGTCAAAATGGTTGAGGACAAAATTAATGCTTCAAGATCTCTAAAGAATTTTAGTACTTACAACCAAATAGTAAACAAAAGAAATTTTTGGGTAAAAAAAGAAAAGAAAAAACTAAAGATGTTAAAAAACATAGACAAGTAGCTTTACAGATCTAATCACATCAAAGGCTTTTTACCTTGAATGATGGTAGATAATCCTGTAATTTCTAAGGTAAGATGAAACAAAACAAAAGAAAAAGCAGCCATTAAAATCAATTTCAATTAGTAAATGTTTGTATTACACACCATTAAAAGCATAGGAAATGTTGGCGAGAGGGGGTATATGTTCCATTCAATTATAAGAAATCAGTAAAAGTTCCCCCCATTTCAGACAAAAATAGAAAACTTTTGTGAATTATCATCAAATTAAATTCTTTAAAGTTAAAAATAAGAAAGAGATAAAATAATTTATCTTTTTGCAGATGTAAAGTAGATTAAAATTTTCTTTTCTTTTTATGTGTGAAATTTAGAGAACTATTGTAATTGTGTAATTTAATTTTTCTCCTTTTAAAAAATGGACCCCTGAAATGCCCATGATTAAAAAAATAACTTAAATGCTGGTATTAAGCATTAGAAGTGTTGTGATAAGTTTACCTTTTCAAATTTTTTAGTTGTATTTCAAGATTTCTTTTTTCCTCGTTTATCTTTTCTAATTCATTATTTTCACGCATCAACTTAGTTATGTCTTCCAGCAGTTGTTTCTTTTCTTCAGACTAAAATATGGAATAAACAATTAAATATAGGGAGTCCAGCTAAAATACATCCGATTTCAAAATAAAATAATACTAAAACAACAACCGTTAAAAAGATAAAAGAATATATATTGATAGCAAAAGCTCTAAATATTTTATAATTTTTAAAATTTGTTATAAAAATTTCCAACAGAGGGAAGTTAAAATAAATATTAAATTGAACTTGAAAACTGTAATTTGTTGCCTCATAATCATTATCTAATCTGTGATATTCTAGAACCAAAAACATGTTGTTTTACTGAATACAAGGCCTTCTTTCAAGGTCTCTTTTCACATTTTAAAGGTAGATTTGAAGCATTTTTTTAGACATATTCAGTAATTTAAATTCTGTATTTATTCTGTATTAGCAACTTTGGAACTAATTAGAAAAGCTAGCAACTTTTGAAACTGATTTCAAACAATCATATATATGAATTTTTTTTTTATTTGTAGAGGAAATCGGATAAAAATTGAACAAAAATCGGAAGTCAAATAAAAATAAAAAATAAGCAGAAATCAGCGGAAAATGGAAGATTCTTATCCCTGCATAAATTTTTTCAACAAATTAAATGCAAAAAAAAAACTTTTTTCGATAAGGGAAAGAGTTTTGTTTATTTTGATTGTTAAAAAGTATCCCCAAAAAGACCCTTCCGGTAAACAGACATCCGGATATGGGACTATGCTTTACATATATGAGTGTATATATACATTGAAACTGAGTTATGTTAATTTCTAAGGAAATACATATACACTACACTATTATTGAAAAGAAACATCTAATGTACCAATTTCCAGCAAATTAATAACAAAATTATATAAATTGAGACATCAACATAAAAGAAACTTTTAGACAATAGCAGGGAAATTCAAAATGAAATGAATTAGGAAATTACTACTTAAAATCTCACTTAACTGCTGCAATTTAACAATCACTATAACTTTGCTGAAATTGAGCAATAAATAATTTGATCACAAAAAAATTGCAAATTTAACCAAATTAGAATAGTAATTAATTCACTTAAGTTTATGAATAAGTAAATAAGTCAAAGATTCATCATTTACAATATAAAAAATATAAATAATAATTCTTACACATGTTTCTTTGAAGCATTCATTTGAGTCTTCTGGAGGATCTTTGGAAGTATCAATTGTTTGTACTTCCTTATGGGCAACTTCATTATTTAAATAGTAAAATTTATTGTAGTTTCGATATATCTGAAGCAGATTTGGGGGTTTAGGAATGTTTAATCCAACATCATCCCAGTCTTCAAAATCCTAAAATACACAATATAAGGAATAATTAAACATTTTAAAATTGAAGTAAAATAATAACACTTAGATACAAAGAAAGTTTTAGTTTTCCAATTATAACTTGAAATAAATTAAATTAATAAATATATTTTGACACACAGCTAAAACTACAACTGAAGCGGTTAGACTGAGGTGTATATATATTCTCTATACAAGCCAACAATTATTAACTGATTCATCAGATATATTAAAGATATATATAAATATATATTAAAGACTTAGAGCAATATAACAAAAAATCACATTTTAAAATTATTCACAAGAGCATTAAAAGATGTGTTGTTGAAACTCTCCTATAATTTCCATGCTATCATTCTAGGATTTTCAGAGTATTAAATTTGTGAGGCATCTATCAAGAAACAATACTAAACAGTTTAATGTAAAATGTTCTCTTTGGAAAATGTGAAGCTCATTAGTATATTGTTCCCAATTCTTTGCAAGTTTGAAGAGATGAATAGCTATTTTAAAGCTTCCACCCACTAACTACAACTCGAAGAAAAAGATTTTTCACACGATTCATATGGAGGGTATTGTTGAATTTTTTTAAAAAAATGAAGTAATATACTGGGATTAATTCAAAAGCAAAAATTTATAGCAGAGCTTAAAAATAGAGAGCAAAAATCAGGCATCATTTTTTTTCTCCAAAAATAATAAAAGTATAATGCTCTTAAATATTTATTTTTTGTATTGAATGTAGTATTTTTAGTATCTATTTTAGTATTGTTGATGGGAAAGTAGATTACTCAATATTCTACTTTCCCATCAACAAATCCAAAAGCAAGTATAATAATAAAAACACAAACAGAATGATTATCTTTTCAAAAATGGACACAGCATATATTGTGATACACATACAAAGCATGTTAATAGTAATTGTATAGATGTAGACTAAGCACCGATCTCTGATCTTCAATCTACAAACTAAGTTTGAGTATGAGCTGGTTATTTTTCCTGGAAACTAATTCTGTGCAATTTTAAGAAAAAGCAGTTTTTCTCTATGCAGCTCAATGGCGAAGCACAAACCGAGGTAGAAGTGCACAACTTTTTTTGAGTGAAAGACCACTTGCACAGCAGATTGACTAACGAAGGGCCGCACACATATTTAGTCATTTGGCAGCAAATATAATAATTTTATGTAAACATTAGTGTTCCAAGCACTAAATTTCTTTATAAGTAAACAAAGTTAGATATTTGCAGAAAAAATTTAAATATTTTTAACAATTAGAATTAATTCAAAAATGAAAAAAAAAGTTGTTTTTTTCTAAATTTTTTTTCTTTTTTATCAATAATTGATTTTTCAAAAATATATATAAATATTGGGGGGGAGGGATATAAATTAAAGAAAAAAAACTGAAATGCTCATAGAATGAAAGTGTAACAAAAAAAACAACAACAATTTTTTACATATTTTAATGAATAATATAAATTTTAATTAAAGAAAATTTATAGGGTTTATACGAAAACCAAAATTTACAACAATTATAGTACAGAATAAATTCAATATTCACTCAGTATTATACTTCATATATTACTTCCATTTTTTAAAAATCATTAGAGGTTTCATGAATTTTAAATAATAAACATTTTCTTTTTAATTGTTCCTAAAAACTCACATAAGCTTCAAAAATTTAACAAAATTGCAAACAGTAAGCAGTTTAAAAATTCATGTTTCCCCCACTTTTTGAATATCTCATGTTGCTATAACATTGTATTAAATATTGGAGATTTTAAATACCATGTGAAAATGCATGGCGCTGACTGCCAAAAAAATGACAGAAGAATAACCTATATCTACAATGAAATATGCACAAATTGTATAAAAAGTGATTAATTAAATGAGCAATTAGAAAAATGCGCACTGTAATAACATCTTAGTAAAATTAACGGAATCATCAAAATCACGTGGGAAAACAACACAAATAAAATTGGTCAATATGTAATTATATGAATGCATAATTTAAAATTCGTACGTTGAAATAAAATTGGAATTTTTAAAACAATGTGGGAATGCATTGCAAGAACGGCCGAAAAAATTATTGAAAAATAACTTATTTACGATGAAATTGGCAAAAACAAAGCTTGTCAAAAAGTGATTACTTGAATGCGCAGCTTGAAATTCTTGCGCCGTAATAATATAGTAAAAATACAGGATCTTCAAAAGCTTGGCAATAATTGCCTTTAGAAAAAAAGAAATCAAAAAATAATTTAAATTTAAGATTAAATCAATGTGAGTAAAGCACATCAAATAGTGATAAATTAAATACACAATTTATAATTCACAAGTGGTAATAAATGTAGCGGGTACATGGTGATGATGAAATCTACAAAATAAAATGAGTTAGAAAGTGATTACTCAAATTCGAAATTCGCGCATTGTAATATCGCATTAAAATATAGGTTTTTTAAAGCTATGCAGAATTTCGTAGCAATGACTGTTAAAACCAACGAGAAACGACATAGAATTACAATAGAATCTGCAAAATGAGCACATCAGAAAGCGATGACTTAAATGGGCGATTCAAAATTTTTAACCTTTTTATTTTTCAAATATATATATATATAATATTTTTTTCATTATGTTCAGAAACTCTTGTCGTCCACAACAACCGGCAGGTCACAGGTTGTGCACCGCTATAAAAAGGAATTTCGTATACAAAGAGGTTTTTGATACAAAGCTTTACATAGATAGTTTGATATTCTTTTATACTAATGGTACTAAGGCATTTAAGTACTTTTTTATAACAGTGCTTTTTGTATATTCAAAATATGCCTTACTTGATCATCATTTTCATCTGAAAATGTGATAGAAGTTAGCTTGTAAAAGTGGTACAACAAGTATTCATTGATAAGAAAATTTAAGGCTCGTTTTTCATGAGGCTTGACTACATCTTGAGCAATACTCTTGGAGGTACAAGATGTAGGAGTGTTTGGATCAGATTCTGCAAAAGGAAAATAAGAAGAACAAGATTTAAACTACAAATTGTTCGTTAAAGTTATTTAAAAAATTTCTTTTTGTGGAAATTTAAAAACAATTGTAAAGAGTAATAAATAAAAGTACTAAAGAACTTTTTGATAAAACTTGAGAATAATAAGAATAAAATGTTTGTAAAACTTTCCATAATGCAAAGGTTTCAAAGAGTTACATTTTTCCTAGTTTGGAGATCATCCTGTGAACAAATTTTTACAGTATACATTTTCCTTTGTTATTCTGTCTTATTAGTAAAAGATGCCTTTAAAATTAAAAACATAACTTTAAAATTCAAATAAATAAAAACACATAAATAATGTTGCTCAAATTCTAAAAATGCACATTAAAAGACATTAATTAGCTCAATTACAAAATTAAATAAAACCACATTAACTCCTCTTTATCTTTCACGCTTTTCTCGCCATATTTTAGCAAATTATAAAACTGTGGTTTTTTAATAAAATTTCACAGAAATGTTACAAATTTTAATTTTATAATATTCTTTTTTTCTAAATCATGACATATAGCAAGAAGGACCTCATTTGTTATGAATTTGACGACTTAGGTTTGGAATTAAAACAGAAAACAAGCACTTGCTTTCTTTCATTTTAAAATGTTTCTTCCAATTTAAAAGAATGGTAGAAACTTTATTCATAAAAGTGCAGCTAAAAAAAAAAAAATCTTTCAAACTATTTTACTACTTTTCCTTTTTTTTGAAGAGTAAAAAATGTTTTAACATTGTAAATCTTACTTATGTTGTTGTTTATAAAAATATATATAATACGCATTAATAAAAAAAACTAGATTAAAACAGTTATAGTTACCAGTAGCAACTGTCAAATTTGTCCTAAGTGCTTTGATAGTTTCTTTTGCTTTCCTTAATTCAAATTCTAAAACTGAGAAATAAAAGAACATAAGACAATTGAATTGAATCTTGTAAAGAAAATTAATTTGAACCAACCAAAAGGTATTTTTCATTATCCATACTTTTATTTATTATTATTTTTTACACATTTAGTCATAAACTATTAAATAATACTTTATATTATCTCAATATTAATTGTTTATAAAAATCAGCAATGGAAACCAACATTTCTTGAGTAATAAATATTTAATAAATTTATGAAACTAGCAAAAAAAAGTAAATCACTTCAATAAATAAACTATATTAAAGTAAATATTATTAAATTTTGTGGATGTTAGTTGCACATATAATAGTAGACACATGTGATGAAATTTTAAGTAAGAACTTGTGAAAAAACATTTCTTAATATTATATTCTATCTCAAAAATAGACCCATAACTTTAAAAGAACTAATATTTCTTTTCTCCCCTGTAAAAAAAATATTTAAAGGAATCTTTTCTTTATATCAATCTGATATAATTTCTAGTACCCATGCTATGTATAAAGTTCGACAGGCGAAAATCTTAGAAAATTTTAAACTTTTTTTATAATACAAGTGTAAAACATTAAAAATATTTATATATATAAAACATAATGTAACAGAATTTTAAAATAAGTAACAAAATAGTTTGATCAGGGTAGATTAAAATTGATTTTCTCTCTTGATTTTTAAAAGATGCAAAGAGCTTTTTGACTAAAATATTAAAAACATTTTATACTTTCTTTTCCTTTTCTGGAATTAAAATCATGTAAGTTGACTAATTACTAAAAATAAACAAAAATAAATAGACATAATTAAACAAACATAAATTTTTTATTTTATAATTACTATTTAAAGTTTTAAAAAAAAGTGTTAAAATATTATCCATAAAATAAGCTTGCACAGAAAAAAAAAAGAAAAAAAAAAGGAAGAGCACAAGAAAGTAAGAATGTTACAAAAATATAAGATAACGAGCTCTTCAAAGCAAAACTGTTAACTGTTAAGCATGACTGAGCAGTTTGCATTCCAAAAACCACAAAAATAAAAACTGGTTGTAAAACAATTTTATATCTAACTTGGTTTTCAAAAAGAGAAAAATATCCCTGACTTAAGTTTGTTTTGAGTTTTATGCTATTTAATGGACATATCTAATAAACAATTCCTATTATATAACCAATTCAAACATAAAAATTTATAAAATAAATGTAACAAAATAATAAACAATTTAACTTTTTAAATATATAACTTTTATAATATATAACTTTTTTTTAAATATATAACTAATCAAATAACTTTTTAATATTCCTTGTTATTAAAATAGTTCATACAAAGTAAGAAACACATATACAAAATAAAATTAGACATTAAGAAGTAAAAATACATAAAAATAATTTATAAATGATGAAAGAAATGACAAAGTTAAATACAACACAGGATGACAAACCTGCAATACGCTCATCAACTTGTCTTTCTCCGTCATCAGAATATCTAGTAAAATCTAAAGAGTCAAATGTTTGCACACTAGATGTTCTAGCTGTAAAAATATATTCACAGTTAAAACAATTAATATGAAAGAAATAAAAATGATTTTTAAATGCTAAATTACACAAATATGTTAACTCAAGTGTAACTTAGATTTAATAAGAAAATGCTCATTGGCTTTTTCATAATTACATTATTGAAGCTGTCAAAAGAAAAAAAATAAATAACAGTTCTTAGACACTTAATTCTCATCAAAAGTGTTTCAAATCCCACTTAATTTGAAATAATTCGGAATGCTTCATTTAAAATTTTACTTCAAGTCCATAAGTAATTAGAAATAGAATTAACAATTTATACTCTCATCTGTGTTATCAATCACAAGACCAGTTGTGCTATAACATTATATCAGATAGATAAAAATTCCATCCCGTAGTTACCTGAACAATGGTTTAACCCGAGTCAGGGTTCTTACAGAGATCAAAAGAAGAAATCCAAGGAGTCCAAAATTTTAAGGACTTATCAAAAATTTAAAAACTTTTTGTAAAAAATAACTAGACACTTTTTTTTAAAATTAAAAAGCAGTTATTATAAGGAACTTGCAAAAATGTGAATTTTGCATATTTTTTTCTACCCCTCTTGAAATAAATTTTGACTTTGTCAAACTTCATCAAGAAAAATAAATAAAGTTATCACTTTTACACATAAATATATTTTCCAGTTTCAAATATTTTAATAAATCTTGTTAAAGTACAGATGTCAACAGGGGTAATTGTGGGCCCAATTCAAAAATCCTGAAAATTTCTGGAGAAAAATCATTTAAAAAATTAATATCTTTATAAGTTTAAATCATTGAAATTTTCAAAACATGATATTCTAAATGAATTATATGCAGCATAATTTAAACAAATAATTATGTGTAAGTTTACTTTTATCTCTAATCACATTTATTATTCTACCAAAAAAAAATATTTACAAATGAAAGAGAAGCCAGTATAAATTCTAGTTCTAATATTTTTAAATAAAATATACAAGAATTTTTATATATAAATGTGATCGATGATTTCTTGAAACTTTTGGACTTTGGATTTCCGGAAACTTTCGGATCATGGTTAGCGAAAAATCTGGTTATTTTCCGAAGCACAATCACCCTTGTGTTAAATATTAACATAAAAACCTACTAATCATATATTTTTAAATTTGAATAGATAAGAAAATCTAAGCCATTTTATACAAAAAAATTTACAGTAAATTATTAATTAAGTTTGCTTGTAACATATAAAATTAAAATTATTTGCTGTTATTTTTTTCTTCTAACACTTGCAATTCAATTTTTTTTTCTTTTAAAGTTTTCCTTTAACTATTAGATTTTGACAGCTAAGTCATATCATTTAGTTTCCCTGCTTGGACAGCAGCAAATTCATTAGCGGACTTAGTAAGTTCATCTATGCAACACAATAATGTAAGGAGTTTCTAAGGACTAATTTGGAATTCTTAGTAGTTCCAACTACTCCTTGGAGACTTTTTTACTTCCAAGGTATTGATATGTTATGGGAACATGGAGGACTTTGCGACTCAACAGATTTAACGTGCATCTGTCACCATTTACTACACGGCGAGTCATTGTCCAGCGGAGATCAAACCCACAAACTCTTGGACATGGGCCCAGTGCCCTACCAACTAGGCTATCCGGACCAGTATATTATACTGCCAATTAAGGATATTTCTGTATCCTGAACTGTCCCACCAACTACAGGGAGAGATTTCTGTATCATGATCTCTGGCAGAATAATCGCCAAGTCTTGGAAACTACCGGGCAGTGGTCTGTGAGAAACTAAGAAAAACATCACAGAAAGGGACCAACTCGAAAGTTATAACTCGTAGCCACCCCCGCGGAAGCATCTACTTTTTAAAAAAAATACAAATTTGCCAGTTTATAACCTATTTGACACCTTGGCGAATGTAGTTGGCTCCATAAATCACAATGCGAAAATATTCCCAACTACAGTCACTAAGACCCCAGATGGATTTCAAACATGAAAAGTTAAAAAAAGAAGAAAAAAGTAGAAGCCAGGGGGTGGCTACCTGTTATACCCTTCGAGTTGGTCCTCTTTGATTTTTGGGGATATTTCCATATGGCGATCTGTTGCGCCATCTACAACCACCAAGGCGCCAAATGGATTTTAAATTTGCAATTTTTTTTAAAGAAGCATATAGATATTAGACCATGAATGGCTACCGGTTACATCCTTTAATTCAAAGATGTTTTTTTAAGTTTCTTGCGGGCCGCTGACCAGAAGTTGCCAAGACTTAAGGATTATTCTTCCGCAGATCACGATACGGAAATCTTCCTTGCAAGTTTAAAATCCCTTAAGCGCCTTGGCGATTGCAATCATTACGGACAAGTGCCGATACGAAAATATCCCGAACAAATTATCTAACAGTTTAGAATTAAAAAATTTATTGGCCAATTAATGTATAACAATTCAAAGATCTATCGTTTCAATAATTCCGAAACCCACAATTCAATGTAAATATTTATGGAACAAAGTAATAAGTAAAAAAAATAATAAACTCTTGAAAAAAAAAACGTACGAAGAACAGGAGAAATTTCTGTTTCGTGTATATGCTTTTCGAAATTGCCTGGATTGGAAAAATAGTCTCTTAATCTTGGTAACTCCCTACCACTTTCTACTAATTCTGTGTGAAATTCAAGTGCGGTAAGAACAAACTTATGTTTTAACAATTTAACAGCTACTTTATCAAGTGTACTCTCTTTAATGTCTTCTGCATCATCAACAGGCTCATCATCATTTTTACTTTTCGTCAAATTTTGTGTTGCATCGTCAAACATTTCACCAGCTGATTTTTCATAAACAATTTCAGCCATAATTTTAGTTTCGCACTCGCATCATGTTTACAATCTAACGATAACGATTAAAGTAGAAATTTGAAATAATGAAATATAAGAATTAAAGAACGTTTTTAATATTTAAACTTCTGATTTGTCTCTAAAATTATATTTTAGAATGAAAAATAGTTTAAATATTTTTAAGTAACGCTAAAACGTTTTGTTAAACAATGAAGACTGAGTTCAAGAGGTAAAAATCAAGAATGTAAAATGTCAATGTTTGACTATACAGAATATTTACTTTTAAATTTTAATAAATGAAACATATTATTTCAGCGCTGTTTAGCCATTTTATGGCACATATAATTTTTTTCACTATTTCAAAATCAAATTTTTTTTGGAAGCTTAACCAGCCAATGGGAGATCGCCAAGTTTGACAGTTCTGACGTCATTTTCCCGATGTAAACAGAAACAGAAAGCTTGGAGTTTTGGTTTGGATTCTGTCTCGCTCAGCTGAGAGGGTTCTTGATAGGTATATTGGGAAGAAACGCTCGCCTCAGAACTATTATAATTGAAATAATTTGATTCTTTCTTTAAATTAAAAAATCAAGAACAACCCTGATCATTTATAAAGTAAGTTTTGGTCTGATTTCACAATTTAATATTAATTTCTATTATAATTATTTCATTTAACCTTATGCCCTTGTGAAAATATCAACAATTCAAGAATCAATAAACAAAACCTTTAATCGTTATTAATTGTAAGAATTTAAATTTGATATTTTTTGAAATGCTATATTTTTTAATTTACATGCTTTAAATAGTGTTCCATTTTTAACATATATATAATTATTTCCAAATAAATTTATCTTATGTATTTAATTAATATTTCAACCACAAAATTTTAATTTTTTGTTAAAATTTTTTTTTTAGTCAAAATTAATATTTATAAAAATTAACTTTAAGATTTCTGCATAAAATTGTATGTTTCTGAAAACTAACTTGCATTTCTTTATCTTAAATTACGAAATTGCACAATTATGAAAATTATTTTACAACAATGCTAATTGTGCATTAGAAAATAGTAATAAAAATTTCAAAAAAAAAAATAAAAAAAATAATAATAATAATAAGTTTTTAAAACGCTAGAATTCAACAAGAAAAATATGGATTTGTTTCTTAATTCTTGTTTGATTTTCAATGTAAAATAATTCAATTTAAAGTAACTTTTGAAATGAATATCGTAGTAAGCAATAAAAATAGATAAATAAAAACTCGAAAATAAATCACCGCAAATTTTATATCGCTTATTTATGTTTCCTCGATGAGTTTAAAATAGTTGTTTATTTTTTCCGAATTCGTTAAACATAATTTTTTTTCTATAAAAATGTTATTATTTTCCACAAAATAATTTAAATTAAATTTTACAAGTGAAAGGACACTTCTCTACTCTACGAAATTTCATTAGAGAGAGTTGAGCATAAATAGAAGGAGGAAAAAAAAAAAAAAAAAAACTTATAATGATTTTTTCCAGTGCCCACAGACCATCATCTAGCCTTAGTAACACAAACAACCATTACTTTAAGGGATCGTTAAAAAATTGAAAAAGTTTTTGTTAATCATGCAGTATCAGGAGTTTCTTTTCTCAACGTTTTTGGACTTAATACTAAAACAGCAGTCTTTTCAAATTAAGAGCTAATTTTACTCGCTAATTGTGATTTAAGTTGTCAATGAAATTTGTTTCAATTTTTTTCAGCATTTATTCTATATAAATTAGAAATAATTTCGAATTCATAAATAAAATTTTTTCATCCATATTTTTCATTACTTGCTTTTTTGCTTACAAATAAAAACTCATTGATGGAATTTAGAAATTTATTCAAAATCTAATTCAGAATTTTAAAAATCGATGGAAAATTTTCTGTAACAATTTAGTTCTACACAAAATATATCTATAACGCAGAGTAGTTAACTTTCTTTAATATAAATAAATTAGAATAAATAAAATCCCTGATTTTTATAGGATGTATAGAAAGTATAACTTAATTAAAAGCTCTGTTAGATATTATGCATCGTAAAATGAGAGATTAATTCCTCAATTTAGTAAAAAAAAAAAAAATGATATATTCACTACTGTTTATAAAGAATTTTTAATTGTTCTGAAAAATGCAAATTAAAAACTAGCCTAAAGATACAACTTTTTCTTTTGTAGATAGCCCCTTTCTATTAACTCAATGGCATTAATTTTTTTTATGAGTTTTTATATTTTTTTTTTCTCGCAGTAAGCTTTCACGCGTGCAGAAAGGGATTGTGGAAGTACAGGGAATAAAACCGTTCCAGTCCGTTGAATGGATTGGGGTTACTAAACTTGCAACGTTCTTCTTAACCCTTTTCCAATGGGGTTGTATAAATTATTTTAAATTATTGTTTATCTCCATTGTTTTGTTTGTATGATTCAAAACTTTATTAACTTGCGGGTATTCATTTTTACTGTAAAAATGAATGAAATCTTAATAAACGGTTTTAATTCCAAGAATAAAATTATTTATAAATGCATTTATTAATACTTTCTGTCGAGTGGAAGAGATGGGGAGGCATAGTGCGCCATGCAGTTCAAAAAGCGGTTCTCTGAGCTTACCGCTATTTCCTATAGATGGTCTAGATAACAACACACAGAAAGAAGCAATTCTTAAAATTGAAATTATGATGTTTTTCATTAAAAAAACGCTGATATATGGGTGATTCTCACGAAATATGACAATTCGGACCAAACAATTTCTTCAAATTTAAAGTCGTCAAAATAATCTAATATTTTTTTTTGTATACTTCTTTAGTTACACTTATTAATATCTTACAGACAGTAGTGTAGTTTATTGACATTTGCTCGAGAAAAAAAAAGAAAAAAAATTGAAATTCACCAAATCTTGAATGCCAGGAAAATGATATATTAGCTTGGAAGTTTAAAATACAGTCATTTTAAGTTAAAAATAAGTAATTCAACTTAAGCCTTTATGTTAGATGGACCATAAATTGCTTTAATTAATTGTTTTTATCCACTGTAGAAAGAATCAAAAAAAATTTTGCTGCTGGTAAGTACAGAAAAAAAATTGTGGATAAAAATCAATCATTAAATAAATAAATAACTTTGATTACATCCAAGCATATTACAATCATACATAAACTTAGAATTAGGTTCATATTTGTTTTCCTTCCTTACAGTATTAGCAGTTTGACACTCATAAGACAGGAAAATGACAGCCAGGATAATGACAAATTCGCCATTTTATAGCTTATAACTTAGCTTTAATTAAATATTTTGGCCTAAGACGCTTATATTCTGTAGAAAACAACAGGATTTCTTAAAATAACTCAGATAAATCTATGTAGTTTATGTTATTAATGGTTTCAAGAAGCCAGGAAAATGACAACACAAAAACCTTCTCACCATGAAAAATTTTTTGAAATAGATTTTGAACCAGAAAATTGGTTCTTTATTCATGCAACAAGACATGTTCATATAGGAAGGTATCTGATCAATCTATTAACATAAGATATTGATTGCTGGCTCTATCTATTTTGGTTATAAACCACTAAATAAAAGTAGCCAGGAAAATGACAGATTTTCTTAGGACAAACAAATTATTGACAGAAAAAATTAATTTAAACGAAGTTTTTGTAAATAATACCCTCTGCGTATATTCTGGGAATGCTTACACCGGTTGAGATAAAAAAAATAAGATATTGAAAAATTTATAGGAAGTTTTGAAGCTAGTTATTATTGGAAACATTGTTTGGGACATGCCAGGAAAATGACATTTTGAAGTTCAAATAAATTTTTTAACTATACAAAACAGTCAATGCTAGTGCAAAGTTATTTTAAAATGCTAAGAGCAATGCTATTTATAAATTTTTTTTTTTAAAAAAAGTTCTTTTAGTATTATTGTATTAGATCTTGGAGCAAGGGACAGTGAATTGTATTATTTCGTGAGAATCACCCATATATATATTTTATAAATTTTAAACTTTAAAAGAAATTAATGCTTTTAATTGTTTATTATTTTTTTACAGTGTTCAAAGCAGCTTGTGATTCATTTAAATAAAATTTCAAAAAATATACAGTGATTATTATTTTTAAAGAAAAATTCATTGTTCTAATACTACGTAAAATAAATTATAAACAATTATATTTTTACTTGATAACAGTCGAAACAAATTTTTATTATTAATTAAAGTTTTATAAAATATGTTTTTTCTTCGTAATTTCAGAATAAATATTTTTTCTATCCAAAATATCATATATACAACTTATCATCAGAAGCTAAGAAGCATTCAATTCATAATATAAATGATTTTGTAATCATAGCTTAAAGTAAAAAATTGTTTTGGGGTACCCAATAATAAAAAATACGACGAAGCAGTTGCATTCCAGCACAGTAATATAGTACTTTTGTTCGGAAAACCGCTTTTCATTGAGTTAAAAAAGGTAAAGAAAATAAGAGAGAGGCAAAAAGCGTTTTTTTCTTCTCTTTTTGTAAACGCAATTTAGTGTTAATTTGGATCCTCTTAATAATTTCATAGAATAATCTCTTCAAGAGTACAAAGAGAACAATACATATTCACGTAATTTGAATTAGGTCACAAAAGCTTACTGTTCTATGTATTAGTATGTATAGTGCATAACGCTATGCTATGTTTGGAATGGATTGTTACCACGGAAACTGGGTAATCCAGGAACAACTGTTTAAGATGAATGATGAAATTGATTTTTTTTTTTATGTACTTTTATACTGTTCATTTCTCCCTCACCAAAAAAAAATTTTTTTTATTTCCTAACTTGTATCTTTTATAAAAGGCATTTAGATTTTCTTCTATTTTTTTAAAACAGTATTTTTTATAAATTCTCAAAATAAAATTGTAAAGCTAGGTAGTTTATTATCAGTCGTAACTTTTTTTTAACTTGTTATTTTTATTATTGCGTATTTATATACTTTCCTATTTATTTCTGTGTAAAAATTAACATTTTTTATAAACTTTGCCAAGTACAACTTTCTTTGGCAACATTTCAGTAAAACAATAAGAGAGAGCTAAGTGGAGAAACGTTTTAGGCCTTGACAATATTCATAAGCTGAAATGGCAAGTTTTAGGTCTCGAACAATATTCAGAAACTGAAACGTAGACAAAAAGAACAGATTTAAGTAAATAGTTCAAGTAACAAACAAATAATCAGGAATATTCATGCTAGATTATAAATAAAGTGAAGCCTATTAGCATAAATGAAATACCATTAGAAGAATATTGTTTTTGTTCATTGTTTTCAAGAAATAAAAATCGCTATTTCAAATTATATCTATCATTTTCATTCTTCGAGAATGTTGCTTCTATTTCAATTTGTCCAATTTGTTTTCATTAACGCGCTGTGAAGGAAATAAAAAAAGAAGGCTGACGTCAAATCAATAACATCTGGATTGATTTAATCTTCCGTGGTTTGGTTTGTATCCACAACAGAAAATGAACAGACGCCAAAATGTCCTTCAATGTCAGCCACTTATTTGTTTAGAAAATTGTGCATTCACTTTTTCTTTTCCTGCCTTCTTTACCTTTTGAATCCCTTCTATTAGGTAAGGGCCAAGTGTTGCGCAAAGACCAGATTAAGATAGGCAATTGTATTCTTAGGAAACGTGGAAGGAATGTGAGTAATTGACATCCTTCCATGTTTTATTTTCATTTCTCACCCATTTTTACCCTCTCAACAATTGACGCAAGATGGTTTTTAACCATCTCACTTACTGCTTTTTCTTTTTTCATCCCCGAATTTTTTCTTCTTTTTTTATTGTTTTTTTTAAACCATTTATGCACCGCCAAGAAAGTCAGTGTGACTCATTACTATTATATAGTCACGTTCGGTCATCCAGGTTCTACTAAATGGTGTTATTTTATTTATTTTTATGGTTGAAAATAAAAAATCATTTAAGTAGATATCGTTTAACATCTGTAGTAGCCATATTAAAATAGTAAATTTTTAGCATCGTTTTTATGAAGATCTAATGAATGGAGATTTAAAAGCTTTTCTTTCTTTCTATCCCTTTTTATTTGAACCCTTTACTTTCTAGAATATATTTTATCGCCAAAAAAGTGGTTTTTTTCCCTATTGAAAGTAAATTTAATTTAAACGCAAATAAAAAATTAACTACTAAAAATATTTTTGTAAAAAAATAGCATGTTTAAATGTGCACAATAATAGGAGGGGTAAAAGAGAAAGGAATATTTATTAACTTTCAAAAGAAGTAAAAAAAAAAACAACAATTAAAAATAACAAAAATTACCTTGCTTAACTATGCACCATACGAAGAAAGACAAATGGAAAAAAAATTTTTTTTTCAAAATCATTTCGGTAAAATTTTAAAATAACAGCATCAAAGTTGACTATTTTAAATTAGCACAAATTTTAACAAAATAAAATCTTGGTATAAGAAACATTGCCAATAGTGTTTAAGTATTATAACGATAAATAAAATAATTTTTAATTTTAAGCAGAGGCAAATTTTGTTTTACTATTAAATAATAACTGGATTTCAAACATTTTCCCAACCCGTTTTAAGTTATTTTTAAAAATTATATCATTTACAAATAATAAGCATACCAGCATATTTTTATTTGAGGTAAATTAAGTGTAAAATCTTTAATTATTTTCTTATTCTTTATATGCTTATTAAAAAAGAAAAATGTTTTGGATTGTTTTGTTTTTTTGGAAACTAAACGTACATCAAAAATTTGCACGTTTAAATCTGCATTAAAATCGTCTGAAAATTATTTTATAGAATTTATTTTCGTTTTTTTCCCTCCCCATTTAGAATAAGAATGAGAATTCCCCATTTAGAATTTTTCCATTAGCTAGAAGAAAGAACAAGTATACATTTGCATTTCTTAACTTAAATTTACTGTCAGATTTTTGATTCTTAAAATGCCTATAAAAAATCTATGATGGTCAAGAAATAAAACTATTTTTTCAGTCACTTTTCGAAAAACTGAAACTCGATATGAGTTTACGAGTGCCTACATATAATATATTTCTCAACAGTTACATAGACATGTTTTACAAACTAGTAAAATTTACAAAGAATAATTTATTACATTTCTCTCGTGCTGTTTATAATTTAAAATTCTATTTACTAAAAAAAAGTTTCAATTTTCTTTGTTGAAATTTTTTTTTCAAGACGATCCCAATTTTTTGCTCCACTTTCTTATCTTTTTCCAAATACTGTGTAAAACTGTTTTCTTTGCAAAAGTAGTGATAAGGCAGTGGAAACACATTTAAGGGTGAAATGATTATTGCAGATAAGAGGTGTACTTGCAAAAAGCTAAGAGAGTCGAAGGAAAAAAAATTTCGTATTCGCTTTAATTTGTATTTTTATTCTATCACTATTCGATCTACCACCTTTCTTTTATTCGATTTATTAAGTGGATTGGAAAGAAATGTCGTTTCGGTGCATTTGATATTTGTTATCAATATATTATTTTTAATCAATAATGTATTCACCCTCGTTAGCAACAACCTTTCAATGCCAGATTGAAAATGAATCGAAATGGATCGGAGAAAATGAATTGGTTTTTAAGACTAACGAATAGTTAATGCGCCGAAACGACATTACTTTCCGACCCACCTAATATTAAATATGAAATGTATTAATGGTTTGTTGGATCCATTAATACACGAAATGAGTATTTCAAACGTTATTTCTTATTTCTACTTCTTATTAGAAGAAAGTTTGATTCGCCGTTTTGTTTTATTAATTAGTTAAATAATTAAATTATAAATAAATAATAAAAATTTGAATTTTAAAATTTTAAAAGAAATTCACTTTAAATACGAAAGCTCCAACTCGGAATTTTAAAACTTTTTCTCCTTAGAGCTTATTAACCATTTTATTAGATGGAAAGTATGCTAGGATATTTTTAAAAAACGTTTAGTGCTTACATTTGTTTTAATGTTTGATGTCCTCCAAGTACTAAAAGCACTGGATCTTAAAAATGCCAGCAGTTTAAAATTATTTAATTGCAAACCAATGAACAATTAGTAAAATCAAAAATTTTTCTTATAGCTATTATATGCTTATTTGCTTTCGTAAAAGGCCGTAACTTCTAAGCAATTATTTAAAATTAATAACTAAATTAAAATAATTTATAATTAATTATCACATTTAACTTTCAAGCTCTTAATACATATTAAGAAATATATACATATTAAAGTTTAAATACTCGAAATGAACGTTCGAATGCTATGAACGAATCATTAATTTTAACTCCCAAACTATTTATTTAAATAATTAATGTTCTATAAGGATGTGTTTGAGCAATTATTAAAACGTAGTTCAATTTTTTTTCCAATTCAACAATCAATCTTTTTGATTTGCTTATACTTGTCAGATCTTCAATATCTCAACTTGTTTCTTAGCATTTCCATTTCATGTGAGCTTTTTTTTACTACCATTTTATATTATACTCAATTGCTAATCGAAAATATCTCAATTTCAACAACAAATAATTCAAACAAGGTGTTTTTTGTTGTTGTTTACTTTTTAACAAGAACTACATAGGTTAAATTAATTACATGGGTGTAATATTTAAAACCATTATTGACTTGGCATAGATATGACAAGAAAAATAATTATATGGCATTGTCAGAAATTCAATTAACCTTATAGCAGAGAGCTGGGTAATGAGCCATGGGTGCAATGTTAAGGATTTTCAACACTTGTCTTGTTTCCAGAGAAATAAATTCATGGTGTTTCAAAACTGTTTCGCCAAGAAAAATATAAAAAAAAGCCTCAGTTTAAGTTCTTTATACTTAAAGCAAAGCTATAATTTTTAACTATATATACACCATCTTGCCGTAAAGAGTTATCTGGGCTTTAGAGCGGACAAATAACTAAAATATTTTATAAGCTATTAAGCTTCTTAAAAATCACCAATTTGGAGAGATTCTTTCACCTAGGTGAAAATTATTAAATATATATATATATATATATATATATATATATATATATATATATATATATATATATACGTACTTTGATGTCAATAAAAATAAAGTGTAAATTATCCCTAAAAAAATTTCGTTGTTGATTTCTTTTTCCCGTTTCATTATAATCGTTTGATAAATGCGAGATTCCGCAACTTTGGGTGCCCTCAAAACCTTTCTTTGTTTTCTTTTTTCTATCCACTTGCCATTCTCATTACTCAAAAGCTGCTTAAAAAATGAAAATAAATAGATTAATTAATTAATAACAATAATTAATAAATGAAATTTTATAGTCTTTTGAAAAAATTCTTTTGGCAACATTTTGATGTGACAATTTTATTGATGTAAACATTAGTTTTTGAGTTTATGTTTAAAAAAATTTTTTTTTTGGTCTCATATTTGGGTGAAAACCCATCTAATTTGTGGTACAGCAATTTTTACTACGATAAGATATTACTTGATTAACACCTTCATTCAAAAATATACAAATTAGAAATAACCTGTTTCAAGCGCTCAAAATTAGACGCTCATTTTCAAGACTTGCCAGATATGAATGGTATTATATATTTTTTTAAGCGAATGAAGTTTTTTAGTCAAGCACATTTATGTTTGATTTTATGTTTTGCTTTTCGGTCAAAATTCAATCACATTTAGAGCGCGTGTTCTAGTGATGAGAAAAAATTTTTTTTTTTCAAAAACATTCTTGAGAGATTAAAAACTCGATATTATGCAGCTGTTTTTGTTTTACTTTTATCGGGGAGTGACGTTTTTTAGATGCCACAAAAAAAGCCCCGATCTCAACGAGGAAGTGCCACTTTTGTCCTCAAAATAAACTCTGCTCATCTTATTTGCTCTATTCAGCCAGATAATGGATGAAATATGACGAAAATAGAACGTGCGCAAAACGTGATTATTGGGCAATTGATGCGTAGGATTACATCGTGATATTTTTTATTATTATCTATATTTAGTCTTTGCATGAATTGTAAAAGCTGAGTTCGGACAAATCGAAACCAATTTATATCAGTTATATCTTTTGTTTGTAAATCTGTATTGTTGATTTTATGATTCGAAAACAAACAAATTTGTTTTTGAAATTCGTAGATAAATATGGGTGCATGTGTAACGCGTGATATCATATTTTTGTACCTTGATTATTTATTTTTAATCTTCCAAATGAATATTTCTTATGGCAATAAGTGGTTAATTTTGAACTATTCGAATATACTATACCGCCCTCATGTAGTCACGATTGTAAGGTACTTGGTTGTAGTAATTTATTTTATTTTATAACCGGCTTAAGCAGCTGACACGACTCTGAGTTTACGACTGTCAATGTTCAACTCCATAGCCTTGTAATTTTGAACCCAATTCAGAAGACAAGGGAACTCCTGGATCAAGTTTTGGGAGAAATTTTTCTTCGTAGAGAACTTTTTGATGGAACTAACCCCCGCATTTGCGTTACATGAAAAAAACAAAAACAAAAAAAGAAAACAAGGAAACCTCTCGCAGTTAGCCTGACGGCAAGGAGACTCTAGCCCATGGTCAGTCTACCACTGAAGATATTTTACGCCAGCACTTAGGTTGGTGCGAGCCGGGTACGGAATTCGTATCTACCAGCCATCGCTGGGATTCGAACCCAGTTCATCTCATTTGGAGGCGAGCACTCTATCCCCTAAGACACCACGGCTCTGGTTGTTGTATATGGCAAAAATAACAGTCACCATTGGCCACAGGACGACTAAATACGACAAATGGCGGTTAAAATATTGTTTGCCAATCATCGCCCAATCGCCCCTTCTTTTTTTTCTCGTCAAAAGTGCACCCCATCTGCATGTTATTCTTATTATTTTAATAAATAAGGAATTATTATGAGTGATATTTATAATATTTAAAAAATTACTTTATTTATTTATTTTTTAATTTTTCTTCGTTTTAGAAATATACCGTGTAATGTTTACCATCTTTTGAAAAATGCTTCAAACGAAATGCTTTACATTAATTATATCAACAGTTTTTTTATAATTATTTTAAACTTTCAATTTTTGAAAAAATAACCACTGTTAAATATGATACAACTGGCCACTGGCCAGTAACAAAATTTTCTAACTATCCCATATAGTTGCTGGTAACTAAAATCGCGGTAATTTTTTTTGGAACAAGCGAATGAGTAAGGAATTTTTTTTAAAGAATTGTTGTGTCTATACTTCGCCATGAATGTTAATGAAAAAGAATGGGTACGATTGAAAAGTAATAAAAATCGTTATTTATTTATTATTATTTCTAAGTTTTAATTTTTTTTTTATACTCCCGGAATTTTTTTTACTTATTAACAAGATAAAATAAATTTATTCATAAAGTCGTAAAAAAAAAAAAAAAAACTTTTTCCATTTTTTGATATTGACTGAATGAACAATAGGCCAAGTTTTGAAAAGCTGAGTAAATACGTTACTTCCGGTGGCAATAGTAATAACGCTTTGATCAAATTGATGATATATAAACTGAAAAAAAAAAATCATTATAATATTTCCTACCTATCATGTAACAATTATACACACCTCAACTATTGAAATGGTTTTAAAATCATCTAATTAAAAAGAATCCATTGATTTTTTAATTGGCTTATAATTCTTCTTTTTTATATCCTTTTATTTCCACCCTCTTTCTTCGAAATTTTTCTTGTTTTGAAAAATAAACCATTTTTATTTCTTAGTGACAGATAATGGGAACAATAAAATAAAATACAAACACCGATATCAATATTATTCTCTTAAGGGTGACAGTTTGAATCCTGGTGAAAGCTGGGCAATTCGTCTATTGTTAACAGCTGTTCGCAATGATCACACCACAGTCGAAAAATATCCTTTGTGGGAGACAAATCATGTGCTAGAGCCCTCTCAATGTCAGGCTGACCGTGGGAGATTTTTCTCTCCGTCAAGGTTTCCCTTAGTCGCGGTGGCTCAAGGGATAATGCGCTCGCCTTCCGATGAGGTGACCCAGGTTCAATCCCAGAGTTGGCTGTTCGATATGAATTCTGCTTTCGGCTCGCATCGACCACAGTACTGACATAAAATGTCATCAGTGGCAGACGGATCATGGGTCAGAATCCCCTTTCCAGCTGGCTAATGATGGGATTCTCAATGCTTCCCTTTCCTTTTATATTAGATTCAAAATTACAAGGCTACGGGCGTTAAACATTGATAGTCGTAAACTCAGAATTGGGTCGACTGTTTAATGGCGGTTATAAAATAAGAAAATGTTTGTTTCAAGTGTTACATTGTCTTCTAAGTTGAGTTCAGAATTACATCGCAACGAAGTCGAACGCTGATAACAGTAAATCAGATTAGGATCGGCTGTTCAGTACCAACGATAAAACAAAATAACTTGCAATTTATAATAACTTGCATATAAATATAAACAGCTACTTTTTTTTTTAGTTTTAAAGTTTTTATTTCCTACTGCAAAACGATATATAGTATCGCAGATTTCAAGATTTAACTATTCAATTTTTTTTTTAACATGTTGAAGTAATAAACCCAGAGCGATTTTATAACTATCATTATTATATCGATTTTTTTTAAATTCTTGTTTATGTTTCACTAATCCTTACTATAACCAAACCTTACACACTTGATTCCAGATGTGACGTAAGCATTTACTATTCACAGATCATTAGGAAATGTAGACATGAAACCAGGTTTTTTTTTTTTTTTTTCCTTCCTTCTAACGAGTTAGAATAAATGATAATGATGGTGATTGTTGAAAAGAGAATGAAGGTGATTGTTAAAAGGAGACTGGTGTTGAAATGAAAATACTGCTTCAAGGAATGAAAGATTATAATGTTTACGAAGTTATTACTCAAGCTTTATTTTTTTTAAAAGTCAAATAAAAGTATTAAAGAAAAATTAATAATGAAAACACCAGTTAAATTGAAAATATGTGTTTCACATTTAAAAATTAACAGTATTTGATTCAACTTATAACTAATTGGGCATAAACTGATAAAAATGTCCTTTGGTTTTTCGGAAGGATTTATTAATAATTTTTATTATATATATTTTAAAAAATTATACTTAGAAATTATAATTATGGATATCTTACCAACAATATTTTTATTTTTATAATTCAACCTTTTTCATACTTTCTGAGTGCTATCTATTTTCAGCCTTAAATCTGAAATTTTAATTTACAAAATCTATGCAGAAAAAATGTTCCATTTGTAATTGTTTCACAACATAAATATAAAATTAGTTAACTTATGAAATGACTTATGTATAAATTATCTTTTTAAAAAATTATTTAATTTTTCAATACTTTACTTTTTTTTCTCGAAAATGTTTCATTTTCATCAAATTAAAAAAAATATTAAAGTAAATAATGTTGTTGAAATATAAATCTGATTTTAGTTTTACAGCAAAATGTTTATTATGTATACATAGTTGGATTGCACTATATATTTTAAGGAGGTTATTATGTTTCATTTTTCAAAGCCTAAATGAATTTAAATGTGAATACTGAAAGACAAAACTATCAATAAATAAATAAATAAACTTTCCGAGGAGAAAAAAAGCATTATTTCTTATGCTGTTGCCTAAACCAATGCGAAATAAAGCTTTAAATAAGTCCTTTTTTTACTGCTGATGATTAACGATAATAAAAAAGCACTCCGCTATTACAAATGATATATTTAAAAAAGTGGTTTTAAAATGCTTTATACATTGAAAACACTGTATGCTTTAAAACTTCAGAAACAAACGCTAACTTCCAAAAAACAAGTCTCTCAGTGAAAAAAAGCATTCTTTTTTAATTGTATTTTGCTGTTGCCAAACAAATTGCGAAATACTGCTTTAAATGTGTCAAGTACTCTTTCTTACAGCTGATGTTTATTTTTAGATACGAGCCTGAGCAACTGTAGCAAATAGATATTAGCTCGTATAAATGTCCTTCCATAAGTTCACCTTGCTCTTCCGCTGGATAAGGTGCTCCAAAGAACACCTAGCATCTAAAATTAACCTACCTAAAACACGACCTTGGCCACGAAAAAATCCGAATCTCTGTTCTAAGCAGCATTCTATCAATAAATGAATTAAAAAAACTACTGCCAGAATTCTGTGTTAGACAGCGCGGAGTCAATTTAATTGAGAATTTCTACATGTTGGAAGGAAGTCAAAGATTTCCCAAGTGAAATTTTGCATAACAGTTGAAATGAGTACCAAGTAAAGCCCTACTAGATTACTGGGGCGATTTGAGAACTATCTTTAGAATTCTACGAAAATCGGCGGGTCTTGAACTAACACAGGTGGTGTTGCTTAAATATTTTTTGTTCATTTATAAATGTCAAAGATTTCTGTTTTTGCTTCGGCGTTAAATTATACTTACGTCATTATATCAATTTTTAGCAACAGAAAAAAAGCAAATAGAGAGAAGGAAAGAATTGCTGCTATATTTTCAAAGTTGAAGCAATTTTATTATTGTTCTAAAGTTGCCATTAATGCAAAAAATCAAATATAAGATAAGTAATATTTTCTTTACACGCAACCTAGTTAATCTTTAATATTTTTATTAAAGGCAATCAAAATAATCAACTTCTATTGCAAAAAAATTTTGTTGTTTTTTAAATTGTTTTGAGATTGGATTTTCAAAAATTAAATTATTTATTTTTCTAACATTTTTTAAAAGATTTAATTTTTGAAACCTTAAAAACTTCAACTTTTTAAACTATTTATTGAAATGTAAAATTCAAATAGTATTTACGATTTTTTATCTTTTGAAATTATTTTAATCTTTTTTGCAAAAAGGAGAAAAATGTAGTGACAAACTTATACCACACAATCATAATTTCAATTGCTCCAATCATTATTTATTATTAAAATCATTATTTAATATCCTTATTTTTAAAGACAATTATAAGTTGTTTTTGTTTTTTTAACTAACCGAATTTCAAAAACATAACAATTTATATGTTTCTGCTGGTGATAATAAATAAATAAAGACCTATTTCCTATTACCCTGTTATCATTAATTTGTGTATTTATTTTAGTTCATTTTTGAATGAAGACTGTTCTATGATAAATATTATATTAATAGATACTGAACATATTGCGTATGAGCTGTTATTTTTTGAAAGTGGAATAGGTCTATTTGGAACAAGGAAGAAGTTAACTTATTTTTTTTTTAACATTTTAATTATTATTGTTGCATTTTGATGTTTCATCAAATTATAGTGTTAAAAACATTCCCCAAATTAATTAACCTTTTTATATTTAATAACCGTCGTTGAACAGCCGACCCAATTTTCGGGTTTACGACTACTAACGTTTAATTCCGTAGCCTTGTAATTTAGAACCCAATCCAGAAGACAAGAGAACTCCCAGCATTTGCGTTACATGGAGCGGAAAACTACGAAAACCTCCCACGGTTGGCTTGACGGCAAGGCGACTCTAACCCATGATCCGCCTACCACTGAGAATATTTAACGTCAGCACTGTGGCCGGTGCAAGCCGGATGCGAAATTCGTGTCTACCAGAACCCGGTTCACCTTATTGAAGGCGAATAATTTATCCCGTGAGCCATCGTTTGCCTGTATCAAAATTTTTAAATTCATTTAAACCCTTACGTAAACCTACCCCCCCCCCCTTCATGGACTTTTTCCAAATGGACAAAAATAACGACACATATAATTGTATGGCAATAAGATTATTTTTCGAATTTATATTCGTACAATATATTTTTATTTAATGCAAATTATGATTTATTTAAGAATGCATGCTTTACTAAATGGCGAAAAATACTACATCATCACATTTTCATGTTTATTAAATTAAATAGTAAATAAACTAAGCGTGTTTTTCCCTAATTATGATATTTCTGAAATAGTTATAACTTAGTCAAATGAGTTAGCTCCTTCCAAAACTTGTCTTCATGATAAGCGTAAGAATGCTTGACTAAGTAAAACGAATATCGATCTCTGGCTTCATGCCAAGGATTTGTTGTTCGCACGAAAGGCGCGGTTTTCTTTTCTTCTTCAATCATAAATAGAATAATAAAAAATACTTTTAACTTTTATTAATATTTTAATTTATAAACCTAGTACATCCTGCTGTGCAGCTATTAATTAACAAAAATGCAACAGTTTTTCCAAATTTCAATGTTTTTCTGAAAATTTAAAAATTATAATAATGTGTGTGTTAAGATTATTTAAAAAATTTTTTTTTTATTGGAATATTTTATTGTTACACAATTATCTACGCCTATCATCAAAGCCCACACTTACGGATGTGGCTTGTGTGGTGGTTTCTATTTTAATAAATTACGTTTCAATAATTGTAAGTGAGAGTTCTAAATATCAAGAACTTAGTGTTGATTTTTTCTCGTGTTTTAATTAGCTTACTTCTGAATCAAAAATTAATAATTTTTTTTTTTGCTAATTGAAATAGACTAAGACATTTAAATGGTATTTTTAAAAATATGATTTAAACTCAAAATTAAACAAACGTACCTATGAGAATTAGATGCTTTGGGCATGTTGCCACATGCATGGAGATTTCATATTTAAAATTATACAGCTAAATTCAAAATTAGTATTTATTTTATATTTATTTCTGTTGTGTTTTTATTATTACTTGTTCTTATTATTTGATATTTTTTATTATTATTTATTATATTCTTATTATTTCGCATTTTTATAATTACTTATTGCATTCACCTTATTACTTATTATTTCGTATTTTTATTATTACTGATTTCTATTCTTATTATTTCTTATTTATATTATTACTTATTAATATTCTTATTATTACTCATACTTCGTATTTAATTATTACTAATTCCTATTTTCATTATTTCTTAATATTTCGTATTATAATGTTGAGTCATGGGCGTCGTAAAGTTTTAAATTTTGTGATGGACGAAATTAAAATACAAAGCAACACAAGTTTTCAGAATTTCAAACATAAGAAAAAAATTTCATATATCTGTAATTAATCATTATCTGTGCAAATATTATTTATTTTTATCGCTTTCTTGTTTTTAAATTTTATGAATTTAAATTAATGTTTACTCTTGAAAATTTTCTTTATTTGTATAAAATATTGAGGGGGACTTATTGAGATTTCTATTCATTGGGGGGGGGGGAGATATAAGTTCATGATATAAGTTTATCTATAGATTATAATATAGTTTATCTATAGATTATATGTACTACGAAATTTCAACCATAAACTTATAAAAAAAATTTCATTTAAGAAGAACCAAAACTTTTACACGTGAAATTTAGGGTATTATTTTAAAATTTATTTAACAAAAAAATATTTTATAAAATTTTTGTAAATCATAAAGAATTACCCAAAAATAATAACGAAATACGTTCCCAATTGTCCTCTACAAAGATTTAACTAACAGGAAAACCAACGTCGGGCCATAATTGGACTTCACATGTACATCATTTTGTTCAAAGGAAATTTACCAATTTATTTTCTTCGAAGAATTCTATTAATTTTTACCGATGACAGGACACGCTGCTATGATGACCCAGTTTTTTTTTTTTTTTTTCGTCAGTAGATAATACTGACATAAGCGACAATGACAAAATATAACTATAACATATAAACAACCACAATTAATACATATGCTCTCATAAATTTGAAAATTGCAAGAGCTAAAATAAAAGTAGACAGAATAATTTTAATGATTCAATTTTTACAAAGCAAATAATAAAGCAACTAAAATATTGAAAGAAACATCTAAAATAATTTTCTTACTTAGAGCTGTTCAAACTGTAAGCGGATTAAAAATTACTCAGGTGTGTTAAATTTGATATTGCGTGTCTTGCCTAACTGAATGACTCGTCAAATCTGGTTAAATGATTGATCGTCAAAAAAATACTTATTTATGGTGATCACGCAACCAATAAATATGTCAGTTAATATTGTACTATTTACTTATTTATTTTTGCATTGAAGTCATTGAAAAAAATATAGTTTTAAAATTTTTTCTAAGTTTTTTTGTTACTTCGCTTTCATGTCTAAGAGGCTGGTATATTACAATTGAAATTTCGATCATTATCAAGTTAGCTAAATCACTCTAATTTCTAATTCAAAAATTTTTCGCCTGTTGACAATCTATTGTCTTCTGACTGCTGCAACCAAATTTTAGCATCAATTTATCGCCAAACCGAATTTATCTTCGATCAAAATTCAAAACAGTTTCCGATTAAGTGGATTGCTCGAATCGCCGCCATAGGAAATTCATACTCAATTTAAGTACCGACTAACTAAAGTGCTCAAAACTCTATTGGAGTTCTATACTGGATGAAAATATATGTTGCAATCGTCTCCTAAATCTTACCAAGCACAATTTATGTCACCAAATTGAATTTATTGTCAATCGAAATTTTGATGACTTTATGACTAGCTGGAGTGTTCCAATTTCTGCAAAACAATTAATTCTAAAATTAAAATTAATTCTCAAATGGTTAAAGCAAAATTTTCCCCCATCTTATGTTCATTCGAAATTTCTACCCTTTTTCGACATAAGCATACAGCTAACAGCGTTGGTAATAATAAATAGATCTCGTGCAATTTAAGAATTTAGTGACGCTCCTTCGTTTTTTGAATGATATTGATGTTTAGTGTAGTATGTAACTGCGTTATAATGTTTAATATAATTTTTTTTTAATTGTAGGATCAGCTTTAAAATAGCCTTCAAAACTTCTTCTATTTAAATTAGTAAGAGAGTGTTAAAGTTGCTTTGTTAAGTATGCTGCGAGCCATTGCTGGATATATTTTGGGTGGGATCCTTAGCGATCCCCCTCAAGAAACCCTGGAATGTGAAACTCAAGAAGTAAATGATTGGCTAGTCGTCAATATGCCCAGTGAGTATAAAATAAATTCTTTCATTTCTCATTAAATTAGTGATTTTTGTTTCATAAATGTAAAATTTTTGATGAATAGTGATACATTTTTTAAGAAATTATTTTTAGAATTTAAAAAGCGCTTAATTCACATCAACAAAAAAAAAAAAAAAAAACAAAAAAAAAAAATAATAATAATAATAATTTTTTTTTTACTCCTTTTTTACATTATAAATTCATAACTTTTTTTAAAAATATTTTTTAAAACCTTTGGTTATTAACAAATTATATAATGATAAAAGTTACTAGCTCAAATGTTAATAAACACGATCACGTAATTCTTTCTTCACGGCCCACAGTATCATACTGTTTGTCTAAGATTGGTACTCTGACCGCCACTAAGTCTGCGGCAGTCTGGTGGTATGGAAACAGGAAGAGGGCATTTTAGGAAGGGTAGCTTTGATGAAGAGGTCTCCTTTTCTCTCGCCGAAACCAGTCCTGAAAAGGGACCCCGCACCCCCACTTGAAATAATCATACCTCGTTACCATAGTCACAGCCACAGCTCCAGACGAATGTCTGGCAGAGTACCTATCTTAGACAAACAGTATATAAAACCAATCGTTTTGATTCTAGCAGCCCAAGATTACACGCACGTGATGTCAACTCTGTCGCATTACATCTCGTATTAGTTCATGAATGTAGGAAACTTCAGTTTTTTTTTTTTTTTGTGATGTTAAGGATTTAACGAGATTATCTCCAAAGGTGGCCCAGCCACAGCTAGCTTAATCTATTATGGATATGTTTGTTTTGTATATAAACTCAAAATACAAAAATTCTAAGTTAGAATAATGCTTTCATAAAATTCTAAATTAGAATAATTAATTTTACCTTTTTTAAAGTTAATTAATGGCTGAATTTAAATATAATTAAATATGTTGGTTTTATATCATATAATCGAAAAATTTTGTTCCTGATCTGAATTGCATTTAAAAAAAAAAGTGCTGTGGGTCCAATGAGAGAACATAGGAAGTGACTGACAGCAAATGCAAAGAAATACTGCAAGCAACTTATTTAAACTAATGTTGAAATACAAACGAAACGTTTACATTTGAATCATTGATCGAAAAGGTAACCACTTTCTCCATTGAACAGACACTGCAAAAATGTAGGTCATTAAGAGGAGATATCTACTATATTCATATATATATATTTATTTTATTTTAAAACAACCGCTTAATAGTCGATCCATATATGCTTTGCGACAATCAACGTTCTCAACTCCTTATAATTCTGAATTTAACTCAGACAAGGAAACTTTTGAATCAAGCATTGGCAGAAACCGTCTAGTGTGGAAGCCGTGTGTTACATTCGCGTTACACTAAAATTAAAATTATGAAAACTTACCACGGTTAGACCGACGGAAAGGAAGTTTTAACCTATGATGAGTACATAGCTGGTAATATGTCAGCACTGTGGACGATGCGATCCGGGAGCAATACAAAAATAATGGAAAATAGCATTTATTTATCAAATGCATCATAAATTATGATACATTATTAAAAAATAGATGCTATATTTTATGGAAAGGTGTTATATTTTATTTGGTTTCAAGCCGTTCCCGACTTATAAAATCCCATGACACAATTTATAACAAAACATAATTCCTGATACATCTAGCTTTATCATTTTAGAGTAAAATTAACCTGCATAACGCAAAGTAAAGCAAATAAAAAAAAAAATTTTAAATCAAAAGCATCGTTCTAATTTACACATTTCTTTTACAGATAAACTTGACGAAAGTGATTTAGATTTCGAAAGTGATACTGAATCTGAAATCGATGAGGACGACATCTTAGCATGCTTGCCAATATTGATGACTGTTGACGAACTGGAGTATAATGAATCTCTGGACGCACAAGTATCACTAGACAATATTCCTCGTTCGTCTCTAATCCCCGAAGACATTATGAGGGACAGTATGATATTGCGATACAACTCTGCCCAATGTGTGAGTGATTTGCTCGCCAATGAAAACACTTACGTTTATCCCTATCTTCCGCAAAATAAATGTTGTCAGTTGATGATAACATACCCTGGTTATGAATGCTCTTGGAAGGATTCTTTGGACAAAACAGCGGCTGTTAAGATATTGAAAAAATTGAGAGCTTATCGTCAAGAGAATTCAAAGAAATCTAATACTAATCCTGAACTTACCTGCAATCCTGTTCAAACACCAATCTACATCAATCATCGTCCACCAGTAGCTTCTTCTAAAACAGGTAATTTTCTTTTCTTTTTTTAAATTTTAACAAAAAAAAAAAAAAAAACAAAAAAAAAAAAAAATCTGTCTCCGTCAGGGATAGAGCCTATACCCTTACTGGCTATAAAGCGAACGTTTTAACCATAGCGCTACTCATCCGTATTTTTTGTATATATATATATTTCATTTTTACACTAAAAGAACTAATACTTGTGGGGGAGTTATATCTTGACCCAGGTGTCGCAGTTGTGCAAAATTTTTGCTCCATTCTATATGTTTCTGACCAGTTCTGTCCCATTCTTTTTTGTTTTGTTCCATTCTATGTTTTTGACCAGAGACTCATTAATTTTCCGCTTGATTTTGTTTCAATAGGAGGTTTGCAGATTCCTACATACCTCATTAAGTTATGTTGGTACTTGGGAGTCAATATAATGATTTAAAAAACATGTTCATAATTTACAACGATGTCAATGCAGTTGGGTAAATAAATAGTTTTTTTAAAAGGATACTTCAAAACTGTTACTTCAAAAAGTGCATGAAAAACTGGAAAAGAGCATTTTTTCTCTAAACAACATATTACATTTTTGCAACTTTCGTTAAAATTACGTAAAATGAAATTAGATAACTTTATATGAAGTTTTTTACACGCGTCTTATCACATGTTTGCTTGATTTCTTATTATCATTGTTTGCTGAATAAAACAAGTTTCACATTGTGCCGTTTGGTATTCTTTTCTGCGTGCAATTCAAAACTTAACAATTAAAAATGTTATAAAATTATAGCAGGATTATTAAGAGATCATCAAATTCGAACATTTTCAAGAATTCCATTCATACAGACTTGGACGATTTATATTTGTAACATCACAACTTAAAATTGATGAAGTGTTCGGATAGTTTTGATATTTAAATATTTAACACAATTTTGAAATTATTGCTTGATTTGGGTTTAATTTTCCACGAGCTGGATAGGGTTATACCCTGCCAAACTCAAGGTAAAAATCTAACTATATCTCTAACTCAAAAAATGGTGTTATATCGATGTCAGCTCATGCAAACAAAAAAAAAAAAAAAAACAAAAAAAAAAAAAAAAAAGAACAAAATAGAAAGAAAGATCAGATCATTTCGGGTAAAATTATAAACCAAATGAAAATTAGATTTTTTTTATATTTTCATACATATATGTTTTATTTTCGGTATGGTTTGGGTAAAATGCTTAATATGGGCAGAATACATGTATAGAAATCACTAGCTTTTGCTTCGATACGAAAACAAAAATAATTTTTTAAGACCATGCTATTACAAATTACAATTCATTTAAAATCAGAACTTAATGAAATTTAAATTTGAGTTTTTTTAAGGTAAATTTGAGAGAATCATTTTTCTCTAATTTGAAACTGTAGTGGATCGTAATTTTACTTATCATTAGTTAGTGATTTGAACAGCTGTGAGTAATATGATTAACCAAACACACAATAATTTCTAGAAAAAATCAAATGATGACAAAATATTTAACGTCATTTTATTGAACACAAATTCAAGGCTATCTTTAGTGACCATTCTTAACGTACATTTTTAGAATACTTGTCAAAAATGAAGAAAAACAAAGCCTACACACGAGGGGCCGAAATTAATAATCAAACTAAATAGTATAAAACAAAAACGCTATCGAAATCTGACAAATAACGACTGCACAATCCAGAACTGAAAATTTCAAGACATGTTTGATTGCAGGAGAAAATCACACCGAGAAGTGGAAAGGTGATTATTGTAGTTTCATCCAGACAACCAGTTTTATTATTTCTTTCCTATATCCTGCCTTCCGTACTTAGTGACTCTAAAAGTATCCATGATGTTTTTGCTTCTGTTATCGTTTTTAATATCACTTGGACAAACCAAGCTCGCCTGCATTGGTTTTTTGCGAATTAAGCCAGAAAGATGCGCATTTCGTTTACGAGAGAGCATCCCAAGGGTGAAAGTACGTCTTGATTCAGAACCCAACGGATAGATGGCAGCATCACTTCTATATATTTGTGTAGCCTCTTCCTCAATTTAGACATAGATCTGAAGGGGAAGAAGATTTTCTCCCAAATCCCTGTACGCATGGTACTGATCAGCAACCGACCACAGGACTTTCGATTCCCCAGATTTTACAAGCACGCATATTGCATGTACTCGGTGGGTCTTGCGAAGTCGAGGATCGAACTCCGGTCCCTTCGAACCGGAGTCCGATTCTTTAACCACTGGGCTACCGCGACCCGTTTTTGTTTCTTCCTCGCTTAATGATTAATTTGTGACTTCTAATGTGCATATTTTATTTGAATTCATTTTTAGACGAATTCAAATAATATATGTTGAAAACTGCCAAAAAAGAATATCTTTATATTGAATTTTTGATTAAATTTTGACAAAGCTAAGAAATCGCAGTATTTTATTATTTATAGACGTATCCTGTTAATATATATACAGTGAAACCTGCCAAGTTGACCACCCTTGTAAGTTGGGCACCTGCATAAGTTGACCTCAATTATCAAGAACGGAATTTTTCCTATATAATATGAAGATGCAAAACCTTTGTAACTTGACCACCTGTCTATCTTGTATGTTGACCACTGAAATAAGTCAATTTTGTCTAGGAGTATTATGAAATTCTATTCTAAAACCCTCATAAGTTGACCGAAAAAAAAATTCAGAAAATGTTCTGTCATTTTGCAATGTATGTTAAAACTTCACTTCTTTGCAAAGAGCTAATCTAAACCCTTTTGTGAGTTGACCACCTGGGGAAACTGTAGGGGGGGGGGCAGCTTTTGACCATTTCTTTCATTCATTCATTGAAAACAGGTGTGCTAGTTGAAAAGTTGTTCTTCCAGTTGCAATAGTGAGCAGATAGTAAGTGTAGTAATACCAGAATAAATTTTAAAGTGTTCAAATAATTTTGTTTTGCTAAAGTTTTCAAATTACATGTCTTCGTGTTTTGATATTTTAAGAAATTATTTTTATTAAACACTTCACATGCATAACTAACGAAATATTTAAAAAAAAAAAAGTTAGTTAAATATTAGAATTATGTATATGTAACAAATTGAAGTTTATTCAGGTTTAAACACATTTCTTAAGATATTCATTTAAAATTTTTAAGTCAAGTAAAAAAAAAAATTAAAAATATGGCAACATGATATAGGAAATGAAAAAATAAACAATGACCCGCCCCCTCTGTTAGTTGACCACTAAAACAATGCACCACAAGTGGTCAACTTACACAAGTTTTACTGTATATATATATATATATGTTTTTTAATTCTATTTACAGATCTACTGCAACAAATCAAAGAGATCCAGCCATCCCAAAAAGCCAAAGAGATCGCCTTGAAAAAACACGTCACTAGATCACAGCTCAACAGACAAAATAAAAACTATATTTATTGCACAAGCGCTAAAACGAACAGGCGAAAAGATTTGCAACGAAATCATTCCGGAGCAAATAACAATCGCAAATGTTATTAAATGAGTATTAATTCTCTCTAATTTTGAAATAACCCCTTTTTTTCTGGCTTATATGTCCACCTTTTTCTCGCCTTACAAAGTATAATTGAGTAAGGAAAAAATTTACTCTTATAATACTTTGATTTGCGTTACACATTACTGTTTTAAATTGTCTTATAGCAAATATATTTATTTGCAATGTTTGAATACAATTTTAAAACGAAATATTTTGTTTTTAATTCGAATATTTATATATTTTAAAGTTTTAGCTTTTCAATTGCTAAACTTAAAATTTATCTTTACTCTTTCAATCCAAATAGAGAGCTACGTATTTTAGTTTATATTACTATAAAAAGTACTAAAAGGAAGTACATTTTGTAAACTTGTCACTCAACTTGACATATCTAAAATTCTGTAGTTCTAAAATTATTCAGACAAACTCTATTTGTTATGGAAACTCTATCATAATTCCTTAATAGATTATATCGTTGATTATGAAATGATTAATGAAAAATTAATATTTGTTAAAAATTTATTTCTGAGATTGTTAAGTTGTTTAACCAATTAAATTTGGAAATGGAAGCAAAGCTTAAGTACTCTTACCCAGATAGCAGATAAACTTATGGTAAACGTTTTATTTTCATTTGTTTGGCATAGAAAGGCTAATTAATCATTTTTTAAAATTAGTAGAAATATTATTATGCCAAGCTTGTTTCCTTAAATATTGAATAAGAGTATGCAAAAAACTTTACAAAAAAAAATCTTGTTTTTTAGCTTTTACTATAAATCTTGATGGGCCCTTTTTTTTAAATCTATCATTGTCTAGGTTCTCAAATGCAACATTTTGTTTGTGTTGTAAACTTAATGATCAGACCAACCTTCACTTTTAAAAAAGTTATAGAAAGTATATAAAGCCTTGTCTCAGTGATGGTCTAAAATAAACCATAAGAAGGTGAATTAATCTTCGGTTTGAGAACGCTTTCTATTCTTCATTCGCGAATGACGATTCATCATCGATTTCAGAAACTTTTTCTAAGCCTTGTTTTGTAAAGGTAGATGTAATCTCGATATAAAAGGGTTGTAAGTACAAGCTTCATGTGAACCTCAGAGCGTACACTAGCATAGTTTAACATTGTTTCAAGCTTGCGTGGTTCATTTGCTAATCATTTATAAACCTTGTTGAGTTTTGTGGTAAAGGTTGTTGCTGACATTAAAATCAACCTTACATTGCTGTCTGGGTATTACTCTTACTGATTTGAAAAATGCAAATATTATAGTGATCGCTAATTATAGAAAATATGATAATAAGCAAAGTGACATAGTTTTAAATAAAAATCGTAAATAAAATTTTATGCAAGTTCGGAACTGTTAAATTTACTTCAATATGTCATCTTGAAACGGATGATCGCCATTTTCATAAATCACTGCATAAAAGAATTGTTGAATTATGCCCTACAGAGAGTAAAATTTTATAGGGAAAAAAATCTTACAAGGGAAAGATCAACGGGGAAAAATCACTACATAAAAATAACCATTGAGTTATAGAATATAAATAGTAAAAATCGTTTCTTTTAGGGCTATTTTAAGGGCATTAAACTATAATATAGTCAAATATTTAACGTTCACTTCGTTTATAATAAATGCAAATCATTCTATCCACTAGTCATAATCTTTAATGACACAAAAGTTCAATAATTTCAATTGAATTACATTACTTTATTTTGTAATAACTTATCTATTTCGACAGACAGAGTTTCAAATAATTCCTTGTGCTTTTTTAAAATCATGAGTTATTATAAATTACTTAAAATAACGTGTTGTATTCTTGTAGCTTGAATATCCCTAACACGATAAATATTAAACGTTCTCTAGTTACTTAAGGGAAAAACTAAAAATTTATTCAGAATTTGAGCTTTTGTTGACTAATAAATGACGATCTCACTTGCGTTGCCTTTTATTATACCCATATTATGAAATAGTGATACATAAAAGAGCATCGTTTGATTCAATAGAAATCTGTAATTAAAAGAATGCTCTGTTAAGTATTTATCATATTTGCAGAAAGTTTACCAAAACTTTTATAAGTTCAGTTTAAAAATGAATGAACAATTTCTAAAATATTATGGAAATAATTGAACGCCTGCAAAATCTATCAATTATGCAACAAATGTTAGAAGATGGTGAACCATCACGCAGAAAGCACTAGCAATGTATATAAAAATAATAATTTGATTGTTTAGCAAATAGTTGTTTAGTTAGCAACAATAACTTGTTTGTACCATAAGCTTTGTACTGCCACAAATATTTAACAAAATACTGATCTATGTTTTTCTTTTGTTGTTGTGATGTCTTTTATGAGATGATATTTAATGTAAAATGCTATAATTCTTTTTCTATGGCTAATTTGGTTTCTCAACTTCAGTCAATTTAATTCAATCTAATGTCTAATTCAATTGAGGATTGAATGCAAAAGAGAAAAAAAATCATCAGTGAACTGCTGATCTGTGTAATAGATTTGCAGTGGTAAATTTTAAAATTTCCTGTTCAAATGCATTATTATAATGAAAGGATAATTTCACAATCTAATCTTTACATTACCAGGTCGCTGAATTTTAGTTCAGAAATTAAGTTTTAAGTATGGAAAACTGAAGAAAAGTTTTATGTTTATACTATAATTATTGACCTACGTTAGTAAATTACAGTGAATAAACAAAACAAATTAAAAGGAATAAAAAAACAAGCAGTAAATTTATAGCAGTTATTTGTAAATTCTTATGTAGTCTGCTTTTGTAAAGCTGGATCAATTTAAATAGGGTAAATTTTAATTTGAAATTTTTTTTTTCATAACAGTTTCTCCACCCTAAAGCTCATTTTCTGAATTTAGTTAAATATTTCTTTCAATATGTTTTTCCATTAAATCATATGAGAGCTAAAACTGAAAATAAGGGAAACACTGAATAAAATAATTCACTAAAGAAGTAATTGAATTAGACATTTACCTTAGTTTTGTTGATTTTAAACATGGCTTAAAGCCTCCCCTATGTAATGCTAATCAAATGCTGTGTACTTCAGTATTAATTTTATATTAAGACAAAGCTAAAAATAAAAGCAGCCTAGTGAAGGCATTAAATAAATAATGAGCTGCTTGAATTGTCTACGAGTTGACATAATTTTAAAAATATAAAGCCTACATGGATGGCAAAATGTTGAGAAACCAAATAATAATTTATTAACTGATTGAAAAAATGAAGTAGCATTATGTTGTTTGTTTTTTAATTCTGCATATATTTCAATTATATCACATAATTTATTTTCTTGGAATCTTGAAAAATTGTTGCAATTCTATCTTAAAAATTGTTAAAAAAGAAACTTTTGTTTATGTTATTACTTATTATAATTTGTAATGTGAATTTCTATTTATTGAACTTTTATGTAGTTTATTTGCGTTGCGTATTGGCTGAATTTTAAATAATAAATGATTTGTAAATAGAATAATATATTTTTAAGTCATGAAATATTTATAAGTGACAACATATTATTTTATATTTCATAAGAGTGTACTGCATCCAGCACAGTTTTTAATTTTTTGTCATTGTTATCATGTTTAATCAGCATTTTGCTAAATATTTAATTTTCTCACCCATCACAACCAATAAAATATTTCATGGTTGCGAACATGCATTTTGCATCTTTTCTTTTCACAGACAAATTTACGGTTCTTTCTTTTAAGACAGAGTTTTACATGTATTACTGACAGAGCTCTAAAAATGGGGCTAAATGCTTCGCCATGGTTGGGTGATTGCATAAGACAACTAAAAATAAAAAAATACGCTTTCATAAAACGGTATAAAATGAAATTTGATCCAGAAAAACCTTTGCCATGCAAGTGCAAAATGTTCAGTGGCTTTCAAATTGTTTATAATGGGAATTTGGAAATTCGGAGACATATTTTTGCATAAAAGTTTGAATTTATCTTTTGTATTATTTTGCATTATCATACCTTGCTTTTCATGCACAAATTGAAACTTCTTTCAAATCAGACGTTTACATGAAAGACAATTAAAAAAAAAACATTGTCACAAAATAATATAGAATGAAATGTATTTTTTTAAAAAAAATAATTGCTAAACAATTGTGATTAAAATATTATTTGGGCTCCACATTTTTATTATGAGGACATGCAAATTTGGGGATTATTTTAATATCTAATACCTTTTTTTTTTTCCAAGTCAAAAGTTTACATGCACAGCAATGGAAAAAATTTCTTGTCAGAAAATGAAAAGGTATTAAAGAAAATATATATGCATTGCAATTGCGACAAAACAAAATTATGTCAACAAGATCAATTTTGATGGTCAAACTTTAAAAAAAATTTCCAAAATAGTAAAATATAAAAAAAAAAAAAAAAAAAAAAAAAAGTAAGTAGAATAAATGTTTTATTTATCACATTAGAAATGCAATTTGAATAAGAACAAAACTTAACAAAGATATGACTTAAACTGCATAGAACGTAGCAGTTGTTTCCATGATGAAGTTATAATAATCAACTATCAGAAAGTTTTGGCACACCATACTTATATGCATTCAAATAATATTTACAAAATCAAAATATTATCACAGTGGAATTGCACAAAAAAGAATTTAAAAAAATTGGCAGAACATATTTATATAGCATGATGGTCACAAATAAAAAAATTCCCTGATTTATCCAGATGGTTTTATCGAATTTCCCTTATTTTTATAACCAGAGGCATACATTTCCTCATTTACTTTTCAGCTATGCTATATTCATATAAATGGAATATATATAACTTCTCCAACTTCTTCCTATATCCTATTCCTATATCCCAACTTCTTCCCTTGTATTTGAGTTAAATTTCAAGATTGATAAAATTGCCTTATTCCCCTGTAGTGGCCATCCTGTATATTGTTATAAAAAACACCACTTCGAATTTTTTATTTTTTTAGATAAAAAAAAAGTTCAAATAAATATAATAACCAACAGCAACTACCAACAATTATATTGAGTAGGTGTGCTTAAAAAATAGATACCATAAAATAACGAAACAAGTTTAATCATAATACATGATCAATTCCTTCACTAGACCCAAACTAGATTAAGTATAAATTTTTCTTTATATAATAACGCTGTCATCATCCAAGCATTATAAATTAAATATAGTAAAACCTCAACAATTCAAACCACTTCAATCTTAATAACTCTGTTATCCAAAGGGTTTTTCTTTTGGATGCACACTTTTTTTTTCTCTAACCGATTTATGCAAGGTCAGAAAAAGTTTATAAATAAAAACATCACAGTGAAAAAAAGGAAAAAAGTTGTAGTACAAAAACATATTTATACAACAATATATTTGTCCAAAGCAAGTAGATATTTCTTTTCATCAGCTACCATTTAAGTTTTAAAAAAGCATTGTACTATCACTTCAGATAAAAATATAGAAATAATTATATTATTAATATATAATGGAAGAAAAATCTATATTAATCTGCAACAATATAAAAGAATACTAAAACAAATTTGCAGAGCATCTTTAAAATGTTAATATTTGAATGCTGCACTTAAAAGTTTTAAAAGACAAAAATGTCAACTAGTACATTAAATGATAAATTAGCTACTTCGCTAAAATAGAATAATTAAAATTTAAATGACTAATTTAAACTAAATTAGTGAAGATAAAAACAGTTTTAAGTTTAACTTCATTTTATCAAATTTATTTTTTAATATTTGGTTGATATGCAATGCCAAAATAAATTTGCGACATCCATCGCATTTGTTCTGTTAACAAATGAAAAACAATCTTGTTTCTACAAAATGAATTCGAATAATAAAATACTTGTGCTACCACTTTTTTTCTACCTTTTTGTAAAAAGGAACTGTTCTATAAAAAAGGATAGGCACAAATAGGTTAATTTTAAAAACATACTGCCATAATAAAGCTATAAATCAGGGGTTTCCAACTTACATGAGGCCGGGGGCCACAATTAAAAACACAAATCAAATGGCGGGCCACAACTTTATTAAAATTTTTTGTAGGACTCTTATGTTTGAAGGAACATTAAATATTACTATCAGATTTTTACCAAGTTGTACAAAACAAAAGTATTGAATTACAAATTAAAATAGCAAGTAGGTTTTTAAAATTATTTAATTGTTATTAATAATATTTTTAAAAAATGTAAATAAATGATAAAAATTTGGGCTACAATAACTTTAATGGGCGTCTATGTATTAAACAATTAATGTGTAACAGACATCTAATTGCTAAGATATAAAACTTTAAAAAAAGTTGGTATTAAAACTTACATAGTAGCACCCAAAATATTCAATGAGAAAATTGAGGTTTGTCTGCTGCAACCACTAGAGAATTGATATTTACATTTTAAATTTACAAATGTGTGTGTAAGTATTTTTGCCCAAAATGAGTGGTTTCAAAAAGTTAAATCAGATAATTTCTTTGAGAAAATTTCTGATACGTACAAGCTAAATTATATTCACAAAAAAAAATGAAAATGAAATAAAAAAGAGCAACATACACGATTATTTTTGCAATTGAATAAATATTTTCTTGGATGCAAAACCTGAGAAATAAATTTCTTTGCACCGTTAAATTTCACTGAAACGAAGAATTTAGGATTTTATTAACGAGAAAAGTATTTTAAACCCATATAGATTTTTTTACGAAAATTGTCCGCAAAAAAATGACAACTAATATATTTTAGTTTGCGGGCTGCCAGTTGGAAACCCCTGCTATAAATCATACACCATAGAGAAGATTATTTTGTATGAGTAACAAATAAATATGTATATGTAATAATAATAAATAAATAATAATAACTTTTATGGTAGGTTGGCATAAAGACGCCTGAAAGTTGTAACTTTCTTTTTTCATCATTCGTGTATTTCATTTTGACTAACATGCTTTCTCCTTCTGTTAAAAAGAAGCACTCAGTACTAGAAAAACATATATTGTAATAAAAATGGAATCAGAAGAAATCTTATACAGAAATAAAAATCAATGAAATCGATATGATTTGGAAATAGATGCTGCTTTGTACAAATGATTTAATTAAAAAAAAAAAAGGGGGAGGAAATAGTACAAGCTAATTTTATTTTAAAAAATATATTTATACATATTTGTCAAAAAGACATTTAATAAATGGGCATTAAATTAAATACTGTATAGCATTAAATATTAATGGAGAAAACTCTCAATACCTACCCTATTAACAGAAAAAAACTCAATTTTCAGAGTTAATTGATAAAATTAGATTAAAAAAAAAATTAAAAAACTGTGTTACCTCAATAATCTGAATTAGGCCCAGTTACAAGCATGTTTGATAATCCTGCTCTTACTCTGGAGAAACATAATTTGCACAAAGAGAGTAGGTATATGTCCCTCTCAATAATTTCAGACAAATAAAAAAAAATAATAGTAATAAATTACCTTTGATTTATTTAGAGCTAAGTCAAAAACAAGCTTTAAAAAAATTAATTATTAATCCTTAGCCAATGAAAAAAGCTTGTTTCAATTTTTTTTTTAAAGCATGAAATTTTGAGCAGCATTGTAACTATGTATTTTAATTTCAGCCCATTCTATAACAGGATCCCAACGAGCGCATAATACGTATTTATATTTTACAAAGAAAGCTAAGGGTAATTTTTTCATAATATACTCATGAAAATATTACGCTTTCAAGTGGCAAGTTTTCTTGGTCATCGAACTTGTCATTCATGGGAAATTCATCCAAAAAGGAATCAATAAGTGATTGATCATTTTCCAAGACAACACTGACTTCAGGTAAATACCACCTTTTATGTAGTGAAGAAGTATAAAGTTTTTCTAACTCATTTTCAACATCAGAATTGGAGGATTCTAAAATAAAAAAACATATTTAAAAATTAATTTATTGAAATTTAATATCTTAAAAATATATTGCACAGTTGGAAAGTAGTTTTATAAATAAGAAAACAATAATAAAAAAACCTAAGATATATATTTATTTAACACTGAGGGGTAAAAGACTAGATAGTTATTTGTCATTCAAAAAAAGACTGTGAGAATTAGTATAATCATGCTACTGAAACATTTTTGTGGTAAGAAATCAAGAATAAAGAGTTATAAATAGATTTTTTTTCCGATTTAGTCGCGACAGTAAATTAATGGGTCTTACATTAGTATTAAAATAAAAAGTTAGTAATAAAAGTTATATTCGCTTCTTATATATTGTAAAAAAAATTAATTAATCGGTTTAATTTAATTAAAATTCGGTTAAGAATGATTAAAAAAATAAGTTTAACAAATTAAAGAAATTTAAAAAGCTAGGAAATATGTAATGCATATTGTGGTAACACAGTCATTTATTTATTTTTTGTTATCTAAAGAATCAAGCCAATGCAATAAAAAAAAAAAGATGTGATAGAATGAGAGAAGCAAACTTTTGAATTTTAAAGATACAGAAACTGTTAATCAGCACATTATTTGCATGAATTGCAGAAAAAATTGGATTCTACACTTAAACAGATCACTCGAGTTAATCTGAAAGCTAGCTAATTAATGTGTATATTAATGGCTTTCGAACTTTAACGATAACATATATGCGCCTTTAATTGGCCTTATAAAGTATTCATTACAGTCTGAGAACAGAGTGAGTCATAAAAGAAGTTAAAAAGTCTTGTATTTGATTGAAGTCACTGTACATCATTATCAGGGTTAGGACTGATGCCCTTAGTACTAAATGTCTGAGATAATGTACCCTGTCTATCTTAGTCTTAGTTAAATTCATTATTTGTACTTTTATATGATATATAATTTTTTTATAATAACTTAGTTATGACCTTCAGTGAGATTTTCAATAATTCTGTGCAGCACTGCAAGGCAAGCATGACATCTTTTTTGTATCTCTAGAAATTTACACAAGAGTTACACAGGTTTTTGAATTTGAAAGCATCTTATTCAAACTTTAAGGTTCGAAATAATATGCGATAGGCAATAATAGGAGGAACGGGCCTACCCTCATCAAACATATAATCTCAGAAATATTAACAGTAAAAAAATAAATGAGAAAAAAATCAGATAGGAACAGGGTAGGAGAAATATCATGAAGAAAATAAATTAAAAGAAAAAAAGAATTAAAAATGGATTTAAAAAAATAAATAATAAAAAAAAAAAAAAAACATGGAAAAAAGGGAGAATGGGGAGAAGAGAATGGAAAATCACACATAAGTGTTTCTAGCAGTACATGGAAATTTTATAGTTCCTATCCTATAGGTTATCCATCTCTCTATTGCTGACTTTATCCTCTCCCAACCATTATCTTATTGTCTATTTTTCATTCATTTGATTCAAATCTGAATGGCTTATAAGGGGAGGACTGTATTAGAATTTTGATGTGTAGGTGATGTTTTCATAAACATTATAGTTAATTGTTATTTTTCAGATAAAATTGAAATTTTTTTTAAGGTAACATGCTCACTGACATTGCACATTCCTCTCACACTATTAAAAATGTTAGAACTTAATAATAATATCCTAATAAAATAGTTACTTTTCTTCGAAAAGACATTAGAAAACGTATCATTTTAATCAAAAGTTGTAATTTAAAGTTTTCATTGCTCTGAAAATAATCAACCAATTTTCTTCATACATAGTTTAAAATAAATATTTAAAAAGATTTCAGCACTTACAATGAATTTTTGTTAATTTTTTTAAATTTCTCAAAAAAATAAATAACTAAGATTTGAAAAGAATTAAATTAGACTGGTACAAACAGATAAATTCATAATTTTAACTTAAATAAATAAGACAAAAAGTTGAAGATATCATAAAGTTTTTCACTTTTTTTTTATAATTTGGTGCACAAACTATTGAATAAAAACATGCTATGATTAGGTAATTTGTTTTGTACTCAGTTTTTTTAACAATCAGAATTTGAATACTGTTAAAATAGTTGAGAGTAATATCAGTAAAATTTTAAAGAAATATTTTGCATGCATTACCTTGCAATACACTGCAAACATTGTTGAGAGAAGAATCATCAGTCGTCAAGTCATCTGATTTAAAGTTATTCACAGGATATTCAACAAGAGATGTTTGACTATTGTTCTTGTTAACATGTTCCTTTAAATGAGCTTTTAAAGTTGACGTACAAATAAAAATGCTGGAGCATACACAACAAACATAAGCTGGAGCTTTCCGGCATTTTTCAAAAAGCTTGATCTCTTCCGATTTTTGCTCAGAATCTACTTGAAGAACTGTTTTAGAAAGTCCACTTGAATTTTCAGATAACGATTGCAACATAAGTTGGTTATCAGAGAAATTTAGTGACATTTCTGACATCTTAAAAGTTGTAGAGCGTTGCTTTGTCATGTTAGGATCTGCTATATTTGATTGCCTTAAACATTCGTCAAGAATATCAAGTTTATTGTGACAATTTTCTAATATAGAAGCATTACCAAGATGGAATTGATCAACATTGTTAATGGGTAGTAACTTTTCTGGATTGGTGGAGGGTGAAAGAGCTTCATTCAAAACTGAGTTAGAATTCAGAATGTTTCGCGATTCGGATTGCTGAAATACACTATCAAACATTTTAACATTCTGATCATTATTTTTTTGTTGCAATAAATTGCTTAACAATAATTCTACTAAATGATCATTTAGTGGTTCTATCCTGACACTGCAGTTCAAAAGCGATGATAAAGCTGGTGTTTCTGTGAAACTCATGTTTTCAAATGTATTTTCAGGTGCTTTCAGATTTTCTCGGGTTTTCAATTGCTCCGATGAAACACTAGAAGAATGATTTTCTAGAATTGGTTCTGAAGATATTGACTCGTTGGTCTGTATTAACTTTTCTGGAGTGGTAGGTACAGACACAGTTTTACTCAACATTGTATTAGAGTTAAGAATATTTTGAGATTCCGATTGTTGATATACATTATCGAAAAGTTCTACATTTTGTTCATTTTTTTGCTGCAATAGATTGTTCAACATTACTAACTGGTCATCTAATGGTTCTATTATAACACTGCATTTTAAAAGAGAAGATAAAGCTGGAGTGCCTATGTCTTGAAATGTATTCTTAGGCATGTTTTGGTTTACTTCTTGTGTTTCTGTTTGTTTTGATGAACCATTAGAAGAATGATTTTCCAGAATTGCTTTTGAAGAGAATGCATCATTACTGACAGGTGGATACTTTTCTGGAGAGGTAGGTACAGACACAGTTTTACTCAACATTGTATTAGAGTTAAGAATATTTTGAGATTCCGATTGTTGATATACATTATCAAAAAGTTCTACATTTTGTTCATTTTTTTGCTGCAATAGATTGTTCAACATTACTAACTGGTCATCTAATGGTTCTATTATAACACTGCATTTTAAAAGAGAAGATAAAGCTGGAGTGCCTATGTCTTGAAATGTATTTTTAGGCATGTTTTGGTTTACTTGTGTTTCTGTTTGTTTTGATGAACCATTAGAAGAATGATTTTCCAGAATTGCTTTTGAAGAGAATGCATCATTACTGACAGGTGGATACTTTTCTGGAGTGGTAGGTACAGACACAGGTTTACTCAACATTGTATTAGAGTTAAGAATACTTTGAGATTCTGATTGTTGATATACATTATCAAAAATTTCCATATTCTGAGCACTTTTTTGCTGCAAGAGATTATTCAACATTACTAACTGTTCATCTAATGGTTCTATTCTAACACTGCAATTCAAAAAAGATGATAAAGCTTGTGTGTCAGTGAAATCTATGTTTTCAAACGCATTCTTAGACATTTTTTGGTTCACTTCTTGTGTTTGCAATTGTTCTGATGATATTCTGGAAGAATGGTCGAGAATTTCATGATTTTCCAGAACGGATTTAGAGGAGAAGGATTGACTGCAGGCAGAACACTTATAAATATACTGATGGTAATTGACTAGTTGGTCATCTAATGGTTCAAGCATAACACTGCAATCCAACAAAAGAGGTAATTTTTGGAGTGACGTCACATCTGAAACCTCAAAAGAGTTTTCTTGTTGGTTTTGACTACCTATTGATGCAGAGGTTGGAATAACAGATGTATTATCACAAATAAGGTTTTCAAAGCTTGTGCAACTGTTATTAAATGAGTTTTCAGGCTTTAATTCATTAAATTCTTTACTTAGTACGACTTCAGAAGGTTCATCAATAAAAACATTAGATTCAGATAAAATTTGACCATCAGATGAGTTTATATTATTTAATGAGTTTTCAAGTTCCTTTTGGCAAGAACTTTGATTACTTAATTGTTCTAAATTTCTATTATTATTAGAGTGCAAATATTTTGTATGTGTTTCAAATTTTGAATTAGAGGTAAATTTTTTCCCACAGATTTCACATTTGATTATATGTTTTGAAGACAATGATTTAACATACTTTTTACCACTAGCATTAGCATGATATTTTTTAACATGGAAAATCAACGATTTTAAGTTCTTGTACACATTTTTACAAAGTTTGCAAGAGACAGGAACAGTTGAGTGAGTTTGCTGAAATATAAATATACATAAAACATCATGTTCTTATCTATATAATGTAGTATTTTACAGTAAGCATTTGTAAAATCAAATACCTCATGATCTAATAGATGGCTTCTTTTAGTACTCTGAAAAATGCATTGGGAACAAGTAAACAAATTACCAGTATGGGTTCTCATATGGGTATATAAGGCAGCTTTGACATTACATCGGTACGGGCATTTTGGACAAGTGAATGGCTTTAGGTCCGTATGAGTCAAGCAATGCATGCGTATATGACACAAGCTATTAAAAACCTAAAAAAAATATATGAAATGATTAATAAATATACACAACAGTATACTTCTAAGATTACATACAAGTATTTTATACTTATCATTTCATTTCTTTTAAAAGAATAAAAATAGAACCTTCTTTCAAACTCTTATGAATTTTTAGACCTTATAACTGACACTTATGAAAAATAAATTTTGTTACAACTTTAACAAGAAAATAAAAGTTTCATTTATCATAACCATTCATGGCCTGAGATGTCTGTTTTGTATAAAATATACTTGTGTTACAATTTTTTTGAAGAGAACATATAATCATATTGTAAAGAAGGTTTTTTACATTTGCTACAGCATGGTTGTAACTTTATAAAAAATTTTCAATATTTAAGTATTTTCATTTACATGTAAAAATCAAGAATTTATTAATAATAATTTCAAATATACTAACTGCTCATTTGCTGATTGCTTTTCTCTCCCCTCATGCTGAAAAAAGTATTGTTGACAGTTAAATGGTTAGTAAAATTTGTGATAAAAGAAGTTGTGGGTTTTTAGTATTTTAGTGAGAGAGTGCAGATGCCTAGCACATGCAAGGATAGGGTTACCACAGATTATAGACAAATTTATAATGATAAAATAAAACAGAAATTTTTAAAAATAATTTAGAACAATAATTCTTCATAAATCAAACTATTTAAGAAATTATTTACTATCTTATCAGTCAGTATTTCTAGAAGAAACTCTTGTCTATTAACTTGCAACAGAAATTGTTTCTAGAAGAAATACTGACCACTAACAAATAAAGTTCAAAAATTAGAACTATTTTTTTGATAGGTATCGAAACAAAAAAGGTGTATTATTTATTACTCTGTTTTCCTCAGACATGCTCCTTAAAATTGTACAATGCCTTATTGGGTCTGTTTGCGCAAACAGATATTACATTATTTACATTTCTTTTTTTCATATATTCAATGTTTAAATTTAGTTTCCCTTGAGTTCATAACACAGAACCTACCCTAGCAGTTTATACAATGAAGGGGCATGTGTGCAGCTAAGTGCATTGTGTAGCACAGTATTAGATGAGTTGCTGCAAATCATTTCTTTTACAAAAATCAACAGTCTCTTCCAAATTCTTTTGGAAAAAAAAATCTTTTTCAACCCACACAATTTGACGATAATGGGTTTTGTTTCATCTCTAAATGAGACATTTAGTCATGATTTGGCGCATCTTAAATCCACATCAATTTCTTATAGTTTTTTTTAGCATATTTATTGTTTTTACAATATCCACATGATTTTCCAAGTTCCAATATTTTTAAGTATGATATTAAGAGACTTGAATTTCGAATTTGAGTAATTTTCTAACACACTAGATTTACAACAGTTCCCTCGTAAATCTGTATGCTTTTCCAGATCATTTATTAGATATTTAACTTTTTTTGTATTTATCGTTTTTTAAGCCATTTCCACATGGTTTTTCAAATCCTGTAAGAAATTGCAATGTAATTACTACATATGATTTTGAATTTTAGCTATCAGTTTTGACACACTCATTTCGCGACAATTGAATTGCTCTTCCAATAGATGTTTCAGCAGTTATTTGTTGTTTTTTGGCCACTTCCATGTGGTTCTTCAAATTACGATGTATTTAATATCATAATTATTTTTTATCTTAACTGCTTGTTTGGCAACAATATTTTTTTAAATAGTCACCATTTTTCTGAAAATAGTTGTTCCATTAGAAGTGCCATCTAAAAATAAACTTCGTAACTAATTTTAAGACTTGGTGGGAAGAAAAACATGATTTTTCAAGCATAATGTAGCAAATCATACATTTTTATTTGCTTCTGCTTTTCTTTAATTAATTTGTCAAAATATCGGTTATTTTGGGACTAACGGTTTTAAACAAAATATATTAAAATACATAAAATAAGCTAATATTAAAACTTGAAGAGCATAAACAAATTGAAAAAGAAATACCTTTTCACAGGTAATGCAAATGTATTTTATGCCAGAATCTAACTTCCTCTTTTTATTGAATAAAACTTTGGAATTCATTTCAAGCTTATCGAATAAAGCATCAACACAACTGTAGTCAATGGTTTTTAAATGTTTCTCAAAAGCCTCTTTCTCACTTTCTGAACTGAAAAGAGGAACATACAATGGGTCATCTCTCCAATTTGATACTGTTTTAGCCACTTTTTCCAGTGAATCTCTTTCAAGACCTACTGAAAATAAGAAAATTGAAATAAGGGAATAAAAATATAAAACTATTATTTACAATCATATAGGGTAAAACATACAATTTTGTAATAGAAATTTGTTGTAAACATATATGTTGTAACAAACAATGTAATATTACAAAAAATGCATTAAAAAAAATTCCATGTGCATCATATAAAGGGGATATAGTTTCTAATTCTAGCTTTAATATAGACGTTTGAATAATTTTTCACACTTTACAATGATTAGAGTGCTGATATAAAATAATTATAAAAAATGAATGTAGTATTATAATTGGATTTAATTTAAAATTTAATGGGGAATTATTTTACAATGTTAGATTCTTAAGGGTAAATAACTATGTATAATGCAAAAGTAAAAAGGTAAAGAAAAGTGAAGTAGAAAAAAGGGAAGACAAAAGAGGTATCTCAAGTTTATTATGCTCTGAAGATGATAAACTTCATATGGGAAAATAAAGTCTCATTGCATTAGAAAACCATAGAAAGTTTCTTGGTATATGGTAACATATCACAAAATTATGTTATTTCCACTTAAAAGGTCTTCTAGGAAGGGAAGCTGTCTTAATTTTTATAACTCTAAAATTTCAACACAGACTAAACACAAAAGTACTCTGAATCCATTTAGTGGATCACTGATGCAACTCAAGTTTATAAAATTGATTTAAAAGGGCAAAGAGGAGTTCAAGGCTTACATTTAAAATGGAGAGAAGAAAAAAATCTGCTATTTTCTCAACATTTAAAAAAATTTTCATTACGGAAGCGGAGGTTCTTAGAGCTTTATGGTAACATTTCAAGAATACAGTTGTCACTGATCTCATTTTAATGAACAATACACATTATATTGCGCTCATTTGCTCAATGATTTTCTAACAAATTAAGATATCATCTGAAAGACTAATCAGACAAATTTCCAGAAATCAATACTATAGAGCCTGCCTGAGATGTTTAGAGAAGGGCAGTTGGAACTTGCAATCAGTGAAAACCATTCACTGCATGAAAATTTTGTTACTGAATAAGTGAAACCAATTGCCACAGGATCTCCTGAAATGCCTCATTTCCAGAATGAAATTTAACTTGACTGTGAGAAGATACCATAATTTATGATGTGTTATTTTTTTGTTCGATTCTGTGATCACTGCTTTATGCCTTATGATTAAAGTAAGAGTTATATATGATCATGACTTTGAATTATAGGAAGAATTATTATTATTTTTTTGGTACTATAACAACTTATATTTCATTCAAACATGTTTATTATTTTTGAAGATTTTCAAATCTAAAAATTTTCTCGGTTAAGAAGGAAGTTATAAAATGATTTGACTATACATTCTCAGATAGAACATTCAAGCTTAGATAAACATTCTTAGAATCAAATTAAAAAAAGAAATAAATAAGCTTGGTGATCTTTCAAGCTTATCAGAAAACTGGTGCCGGTAAGAAAAATGCAAATCAAGTTTTTAAAGCCACATATTAATTTTTATTTATTAGACTCAAATTACATAATTTACAAAAGTTTTTCTTAACTTTAATTAAAAAAAGAAAGATGCAATGTGTTTTAAAATCAAATTTCATTGCTTTTAAATTCTACAATAAAACCATTATAATCATCAAAGATTTAACGTGAGTGAATTAATATTTATTGCACTTATATATATATATAAATAAATGCCTGTTAAATCAAAAATTAGACATAAGCTAGTATTTTTAGAACAAATAAGTAAATTTTTAAATTTGAAAGTAGAGAAATAAAGCTTTTTCATTAATATAATTTTAAATAGTAAACAACTTTTTAAAATATCTTTTTTTTTTTTACATTCTAATTATATATTGTCCTTTTCAAAAGAATAATAATATTTAATATTTTCTCAAAAAATATTACCTAAAATCTTTTATTTTAATATATGAATCATGAACATCATTACCAATAGTTTCATTATTCATTGGGTCAAGTTTTTTGGCTGTTATTTTTTCTGTTTGAGCCTTTTTTCTCCGAGACCAAGGATATTTATGAACATGCATAGATACTTTAAAATCTGCAGTTGTATCACTATCATCTTCTAAATCCTCCATGACTTCATCCTAAAATATAATAAATTTTTTAATTTGATACTACATACTTGTAAAGTAGAAGTATTGATGATTTTTTTAAGTTTAATTAAAATTGACTTTCTAATTCTAATCAGCATGCCTTTGCAGCTAATTAAGCTTAATTATTTATACACTAATCGAAATTAGTAAATTATTGAAGCAAACGAATTGTACTATACAAACAAATAACAATTTATGATTGTTATAAGAACATAAAATAAATACAAATATTAGTACAAATACATATCTTTAAGAGTAAAATAGAGTTGGAATATTCAATTAAAAAAATTTAAATAGTATTTCATATGGTATAAGAAAAATTGAATTCAAATTTGTATTAAATGATGGAGATTTGTAAAGCTAAAATACTTTCTTCCACTTGTTGTTTTATCAGTATAACTAATCTTAGTTGATATTCAATGAGAAAGTTGTGTAATAAAAATAAAATTTTTCTACTAACTTGTCTAAAACAGTTAATATAGAAAGTATTTTCATTCCAAGACATTTAATATGTAAAAATATATTACTGTGGGTAAAGGGGTCATTAAAATAAATAATAATAAAAAATTAAAAAAAACAGGTATGGTCAAAAATATTATACCAATATTTGAAGGGCAATTTATAAAAAAATTGTATTGCGAATATTCAGAAAATTATGAAAATAAAAATAAAGTGGCAAAATAAAAGTAATATCAAATGTGTTAAAAATTACAGCATTTTAAATTCAAAAAATTTCACATAAAACACCATTTTTATGGTAACTTACAAAAATATAAAGAAAAAGAGGTTACTATAAAAAGCCTAATAAGCTTAAATTGATGATAAATAAAAATTATTTACGCACTGAAGTACAAGATAAAAGATTAGTACATTATGGTAAACATCTTAAATAATTTTACTTTGAAACTGATGCTTTCTGTAACATGAACATTACGACAGAAATAGAAAAGTAGCAAGTTTAAAGTAGTTAAGAATACTGTAGAAATTCTAAGCATAGTTATTAAGTTACACATACTCAACCATGACTTTTTAAACTTTAATTTCACTTTTACAAGAAGCAATTTTTATGGTATGTTATTAGTATAATAAATTATTATTAAAATTAAAGAAAAAAATAATTTCAATAAGGTTTAGTCTCAAAAATGATTAAAGATATAAATAAATACACTAACTGAGATCAAATGACAAGGAAATAATTTTTATGCAAAATATTTCAGGGATAAGCTATAAAACAATTAAAATACTAACACTGAAGAATAGAGAAATCACACTAATTGAAATAATATTAAAAAAAAAAAAAAAAAAAAAAAACACAGAAGTAATTTAAAATTGAATATGATTTCAATATAACATATGTTATCAATAAAGATATTAAACTTAAAAGCTTATCTATATCGGTTATAGGAAAATAAAAAATTTATATTTTAAACGAAATTTTGAATAAAGAAAATTTTAAAAGTATATAATGTTTTGAAGATAATTTATGTTTATGTTCAGTAAGAAGTATTTTTTTTTTTATATTAAAAAAGTGTAAGGAAAAAAAAACTTAAATTTGCAACTTACCTGACTTTCAGTAGAAAGACAAATGTGAACATTAAACTGACGAGGCTTTTGAAAATGTCTGTGGCATTTTTTACACCAATATAATCCATCTGGTGCTTTTAAAGGAATCGGAGGTGTTTTCTTTTCAGCAATGCAGTAACTGAAATTAGACCTAGAATTAGATAAAATGTATCTTATGAAGAAAAAAAAACTACAACTTTGATTAGAAAATAGAAATGCCGTTTTGAGTAGGAACACTAAAAATCAGAAGTAAAAATTTAATTACTTTCAAGACTATTATTTATGTATAGTGTCTATATGCTGCTCTGTTAAAATGTCATATCTGGCATAAAAATTGAGAAGCATTTTTCTTCTCAAAATTTTGTATATTATTGTTTGTATACAGTGTCTTCTATATGTCGCTTTGAAAAGATGTTATGACTGTAATATGTCTGGCTGACAAAATTAGTATATAAGTTATATATAAGTTAGTCAAAATAGTCATTAGTGATTGACAAAAAAAAAAAAAAAAGGTTCAAATCCTGTCTAGACAAGCAATTTTATTGAACACAACAGGTTGTGTTTGGAAGCAAATTATCCGTGCATAAGTTGTTAGATAGTTGTCAGAGAGCAACGAATTTTTGCACATCAATTCCTGTCCAATTAATTCAAAATGCAATTTAAAAAAATATATTTGAACTAAGTAACTTGACTCTCTAGCTTTTAAATCAAGAAGTACATTTTTATAATTTGATAATTTAGCTTCAAAAATAAATGAGTCAAATACATATTATTACCCAGAAACATCTCTCTCAGGAAAAAGCCAAACGCAAAGTTTTAAAGCTGAAGAAAATGTTAAAAAAATATTTTAATAAAATGTTGTTTCGTTTTTTCTTTCTTTGAGAATCACATAAAAAAATTTATATTAGGAGTAATTTTTTATTTTATTTTTACATAACAGTGACCCTTTTCAAAGAAAAAAAAAAAAAAATGGGGTGAGTAGAATACATCACGGGAGAATTTTAAAACAGCTCCTACTCATATTCTATTATGATTTAGGTATAAATAAAGGATGATGGTCTCTTTCAGATTACTTTTGAATTAAATGTTTAAAAACATGTCTAAAAGACAAGATTTGAGTATCAAGGATAGATTCGAAATATATTTGAATTTATATTTAATATTGAAAGTTACAAAAGGATTTATAAACTTTCAAGAGATGTATCGTCAATTTCAAAATCTGTTAGTTAAACCATAATATGTAATTTAAGACTTCTGTAAATTAAAAAATGTAGCTCAAGTTAATCAAAACATCACAAGTAAAAAAACAGTTTAAATAAAACATAAATGTAGTAATTATATAGTTTTTAGTGTACACATGCTAATTAAAAAATTCAGCAACTTTAAAACATCAAATTTTCTTGGAGCAAGTGTGATTTTAATAAACATTAGAATAACACAATAAAAAAATTATTTCTGAAATGAATGTTATGAAAATATGGAGTATTGATTTTGTGAAATTTTTTTTTTTTTTTAATTGCATTGAAACTGCTCATAATTTCTTTAATAATTCTCAAACTTATAATGATACTTTAAACACATCTTTTTTGTCAAATTGCTAAAAAAGGGTGTTATTTTATTTATTAAGAGTTTTTCTTGGGTAACAAGTTGCTGTTTTTAACTGACAAAAAGTTTTGTGTTGGTTTAAAAACTTGTTCCTTATTCAGAAAAAGTATAATTTTTGCAGAAATGTAATAAATTTTAAGTTATCTTTAATCAAATGAAGATTTGATGATTTTTAATAAATATTTTCGAGTTTCTAAATACACAGAAATTTTGAATTACAGTATACATACAGTTACCATAAAATCTTAATATTCTTAATCATGGGGGGAAATGCTTTTTTCCTCTATGTATTTTCATAACTGTATTAAGCATTCTCTATAAAAACTTAGATGTGCTGAAATATTTCACATAAAGCAAGATTTAGATACCTATAACATTCAATTGTAAGAACATAAATTTAATTTGAAAATAATAATCTATAATATAAATATAGAGATAATTTTATTTTATAAGGAGTTTCTAAATGTTTTAATTTGATTAATAATAGAAAAAATTTCTAACTTCTTAACCCAATTTTTAGACAAAAGCAAATTCTAAAAAAGATTATTCAATAATAAAAACATTTCAACATAAAAAAACTACATAATTAAACCTTTTGAAATCAGATTTTCTTGGTCGTCCAACTTTCCTTGCTGTGCTTTTAGTATCTAAATGAATGGAAAAGATTTAAATATTGATGCATTTAATGTTTTCTAAAGACATTTTAGACAACAAGAAAGCAAAGCAAAATGTATCTAAAACATAAAATATTTTTCTAAGAGATAATGTTACTTTGCATAGGAAAATATGAAGATAAAAACTATGCAAAAAGCAGAAATAAATATACCATCTTTTTTAACCTGTTTCTAACATTATTTTAGTTATATATATACAAAGCACATACATTGACTTGATATATTTTAAGTTTATCAAAAATAAGTTTTTGTAAATTATAATTTTTACTATTCTATTCAGAGTTAGTGTGGCTGTTGCCACTGTTTGTTTTTAATGCTTTAAGAACATATTATTATTTAAATTGGTTCAGTGAAAAAAGTCTATTTTATAATTTATGCAATTTAACTTTTTTATTTTATGATTCATGATTAGAAAAGAAATATGTTACTTTTCCTACAGAATGCAAACCCTCTCAAGTTTCAGTAACAACATCGAAGCAATTTTAGTTTTAAATAATATAATTGTAAAAACATGCGATTAGTTAATCAAAATGAAACAAGATAACATGATTAATAGAAATGGATAGAATCAAGCAAATAATTTTAGTTTGTATGCAATTACAATTAAACAAATTAAGTAAATATTATTTTTAGCTGAATGAAAAATTTTAGAATACAAAACAAGAAAAAAAAAAAAAATCATCTAACTTTTAATACTTATAATTTTGATGAAAAAATCTTTTAGATTCATCTCATCTTTTAAAAACTGCAATAAACAATTTGCATCTGAAATCATATTACATATAATTATAATTACATTAAAAATTTACATTTGAAGCAAGCTTAATCAAGCAAAGGTACTGAGATATTTTGAATAAAAAGATGTAAAAAAAGACATGTTCACATTTTTTAAGTTGTATGTTTTTAAAGTGAGGAATTTTCAATCACTTAGCAAGAATTTATAAATCAGAAAAAAATATACGTTTTCTTTTGGGTGAATTAATTAACTCTTTGGCCATTAAACAAATGAGCAAGTTGAACACTGTTTTTTAATGCAATAAAAATGGAAAAAAATCAGTTTTCATTTTCATTGTCGAGTAAATTACCTGGGATAATTACAAGCTGTTGATTAGAATTGCACTCCATCATATCAAATCTTTTTCATCCTAGTAAAAAACAATACAGTTTTGAAATATAAATTTATAAAACTTTATTTTTCAAATCATGAATTTAAAAAAAAAAGAGTTTTTACATAGAGATTAAATAAGATAGGCCTATTAATATCAATGCACATTAATTCTAAATATATAATTTAAACCTTTAACTTTTATTTTATAGTTTATCATCATAATAGTTGTACAAATAATTTTCTAAATAAGAGTTATTATTCATTAAGGTTACTTGTAAAGTAAAAAAAAATTTTTTTTTTTTCAGTTGCTTCAAACTAATTAAAATGGTCTTCTATATACTTAAAAAAATATAGTAAACTTCAGATTATTTCAGATGCATAAATTATTTGCACCAATAAATAAAATTTGTAACTAAAGATGTAATGAATATTCAGCCACAATTCCATATTCTGCCCTTTTGCCTAATATTTGGTAAAGTATATTTTGAAAAAACATTGTTGACACAGTTTATTTATTTTGAATTTGAATAGATTTATTAAAGAATAATCTAAAAGTGTATTTTTTACTATACATTATTAGAAATAGTTTACATATATTTGAGAAGTTCTAAAATAGGGGTGCACAACCTGCGGCCCATGAGAACTTCTGAACACAATGAATTTTCTTTTATATTTTTCAAAAAAAAATTGAAAACTTTCACTTATTTGAATCATCACTTATTAATGTGCTCAATTTGCACAGATTCTGTGTTGCTTCTTGATCTCTTTTTTAACGGTTGTTGCTACAAAATTCGCATGATTTAAAAAAATATATATATATATTTAATACGATACTATGTTGCGTGAATTGTGAATTTGAGTAATTACTTTTTGACTCGCTTTATTTTTGCAAATTTCATGGTAAATCCAATTGACGTTTCATTTTTTTACACATTTATAACTACTAATTCCCATGTGGTTTTTAAAATTTCGATGCATTCATCACAATATTATGAGATTCCATCGTAAATCATGATAAATAAATTTTTTTAAATGTAGTTATTGCTACGCTTTTCCACATGATTTTGAAAGTCCCACATTTTTACTACAATATTATTACTACACTTGATCAAATCCCAAATTCAAATAATCACTTTTCGATACGCTTTGATTTCGCTAAGTTATTTTTCAACCATTTTTTGGTCATTCTCAAAATTTTAAAAAATTCCAATTTTCACTATATGCGAATTATAAATCACAAATTTAAATAATTACGTGCTTCATTCGTGCTGATTTTATTGTATATGTAAGCATTTTTTTTCCTTTTCGGCAAGCACTTTTTTTGGCATTTATTATGATGCTTTTCCACTATAAATACAAATTCATTATGACGTGCGAGTTTTTATATTTTGTTCAAAATTGTTTTGTAACTTGAATGAGTTTTTTCAGCGAAAAAAATAAAAAGTTTCCTATTAAAAATTTACAAAACCTTTAATGGTTCAAGAAATAGAAATAATATCTGAAGTATAATAGTAAATAAATATTAAATCTTACTATAATGGTTTTGGTTTAAATTTTGCTTAAACTCTAATAAATTTTCTTTCCTTAAAATGTTTAGTCCAAATTTATATAACACATTAAAATATGTATTTTTAAATTTTTTTTTTTAAATGTACATATTTTCTCATAAAAAAATTTAGTGCTCAGAACACTAAAATTTATATAAATATTATCATATTTGCCGCAAACATGACTAAATATGCAAGCAGCCCTTCGTTAGTTAACTTGCTATGCAAGTGGTCCTTCACACAAAAAGATTGTGCATCCCCATTCTAAAACTTGCAAATTTATGTTCTGAAAGACAAATGGAAAAGTGAAATTTGAAGAATTGTAACTAGATTACTTTGTACTGAACTACAAATTTTGTACTGCTGATTTTTTAAAATTATATTCAGGCAAGTTAATTTTATCATTTCTTCAAACACTTTTTGTTTTAAGAATTAAGAAGGATTATTTTTCCTTTCTGCTTTGTTTTTGCTATTTTTATCATAGCCCAGCATTTTAATTGTTAGAGTTAATAGAAGGATAAGTTGGAGTTAATTTTGGATAGACTAGAGCAGTAATATAAAGGAAGATTTGAATTACTTGAAGGAACATTTGATGTTTAGTTAGATTTTATCCTTTAAATAAATATGCTTCATTTTAAATAAAACTTTCTTCCTTTAAATTCTATATTTTTTAATCAAAGAATTTTTACTGCCGTGCCAATTTTTTACTGTCCTGATTGTAATGCCTCAGAAAAAAGGGGTCACGGTAGAAAATAAGTTATTTAAATAATTTAATTCTGCTTTATTTTGTTTTATCATTTTATACTACTCAGAAATTTTTTTTATGAAATTCAGGTGGAGGTTTATCATGATCATTGCCTGTCCAGTGCTGGTATAATGGTATCTATTTGGCACTTTGTCTCTATGGTGGTTATACCTGCTTTATTATTATTTTTGGTCATAATTTTTAACTTTTCAAAATTTTGTTAAAAAAAATCACATAGCAAAATATATTCAAGTGACTTTCCATCCTTAATATACAGGCAACATAGTGGAATGTAGAAAAATTGTAAATAATTAGTCTGACAGGGAAAAATTTCTAAAACTGAAAATTTTCAGAATTTGAATTTTATTCTTAAATTGAAAGTGATAGTTAGGAAACAAATATAAGTTTTCTATAATCTTCAACTCATTCAAAAACACTATTTTGCAGAAAAAAAAGTATGCATCGTGCATAAAAATTATTTGTGGGACACAAAATATAAATTTCAGATGGTAAAAAAAAAAAAAAAAAAACCTAATAACAATGAAAAAAATAATTTTGCATTTCTCTTCTAGAAGAGAAACAGCTTCAGGTTTTCGTGAACAAGCTTTATTAAAAACATCTGCTTGGTATACACAACAAAAAGAAAAAATGGATATAACTTCAGGGCCCAACTTAGGGTTATTGTGGTCCCAGGCAAAAACTACTTTGGGGACCCCCTCTACTTCACTAGTGAGGAACCAAACTTTATGACAGTATTCAAATTTTTCACCTCATTATAGATAACAAGAAAATTGAGTGGAACCTAAAATAGCTATAAAATCCCCCTAATGGTCAGACGAAATATCGTTCTGTCCATTTATGATTTTCTGACAATTCAATGTCCATCATGCAGAATGCAGTTTTCTGATTGTTAACTTTGTCATCTTTCTGCGAAAAATTCACACCCTTGCTGACATTGCACAAGTTTGGTTCATTAAAAGCCTAAATTTTTACATTATACAAAATGCAATAGGTTTACAAAAATACAGGCTTCAGATTGGCTTAATTGAGCCATCGTAATTGCGAAAATTTAGCCGAATTCCGCCCCAGAAAGTCATGGATTTATGAAATATAGATTGTGTTCATAAAATAGATTAACGAAGAAGCTAATTAAAATTGATTGATTTTACATTGAACTGATATTTTGTTTAAAAAAAGTTCATTAAAGAAAGAAAGTTAACTTTCTATTCGATTTGGGGGCCCAGGGCAACTGCCCCTTATATCCCTGCCTTAGTCAGGCTCTGTATAATCTGGTTAAGTACGTAGATAGATTATCTACAAGATTTTTTTTCATAATTTTAAACTTCACGTTGTCATCAATAATTCTCTCCAATTTATTTTAATGAATTCCAACACAGGGGATAATTACGTATTCTTGAAATCTTCTCTGCATAAATGTGGTGGTGTGAGGATGAACCAGTGGTTTTGGAAAATACAAATTAAAATTTAATTATCGCCCCTAACAAGATTTCTTGTAGTTTCGAAAATCAATTTCAAACACATCTTTAGTGCTTGCATTAAATCTTTAAATAAAGACAAAAGTGGAAAGCAAAACTTTACCAAAATTCAAAAAACAATAATTTAATTAACTCAGAACAAATATTTTTTATCTTCACTGTGGGACAGATAAAACTTCCGCTTACATGAAATGTCATTATTATGTTTACCCAAATAATAAGGTTAATTTTTATGAGATAATTTTATTAAAAGTAATGCATAAATATAAATTATTATCAGTTAAAATTGTTCTATTAACTACTTAAATAATTAAAATGAATTCATTATAAATATTTTCCAAATTATAAAAGTAAATATGGCAACTATTTAGATATGCTAAACTTAAAATTTTATCGTCTGCTGAACTTATCAATTTTAAAGAACGCAATTTTGAAAACAAATTTACAAATGGATACCGCTTCAAAGGATTCAGTAGATTTGCGAGGCAAGGAAAAGTTGTTGGTTTCAAAACCTTCCTGGGTTTTCATTTTAAAATATTGCCTTGAGATTCGGATAAAAATTATTTATACTTTTCTAAGAATGTAACTTTAAATGATTTACCTATGCCTCCTTTATAAATGTATATTTACTTATCCGTTATTCTATTCTATTCACGATCTGATTTGATTGCTGCGTGAGTAGACCGGGCCATTGCCCTATGGTCAACTAATGGCAGTTCTCTAAATATTATCATTAATTGAGAGAAATTAACATTTAAATCTTCGATTTAGTTTATATTACTTAAGTTTGAATTATATTTACAGAATTGGGGAGATTTCCGTATCATGATCTGTGTCAGAATAATCGCAAAGTCTTGGCAACTTTCAGGCCGAGTAATAGCTGCCCCTTAGCAAACATCTACTGTTTTTTTTTTTTTTAAATTTACAATTTTAAACTCTATTTGGCACCTTGGCGATTGCAGTTGGTGCGACAGATTAGGATACGAAAATACTCAACTTAATCTGCCCTTGATTTTGTTATTATTTCTATTTTTACTAAGTTTGGGAAATTGTATTTTATAGGTTTGAGAGTTCCATATGATAACAAGGAAGCAGAAAAGGATTTTACAATAAAAGATCCCTTAAAGTTATTTGATCTATGGTTTAATGTTGCTCGTAATACAGATAGCATTATAGAGCCTAATGCTATGGCATTAGCGACAGCGACAAAGTAAGTAGCTTTTTATTTTCTAAAAAGTTTAGAATTGGTTTCAAAGATGGGAAAATTTCTGTACTGTGATCTGCAGCAAAATAATAGCCAAATCTTGGCAACTTCTGGTCAATGGCCCGTAAAAAACTAAGAAAAGCATCACGGAGGGAGACCAACTTAAAAGGTATAACTTGTTGCCACTTTCAGGCAAACCTCTACAGGTTCTTTTTTCGTCCTTTCTTTCATTTTTTTTAATTGCCAGTTTAAAATCCATTTGGCAATTGTAAACAGATCACAAGACAGAAATATCCCCCCAAATACTTAAGAATATTTAATCATCAAAGATAATATAGAAATAGGACAATTTCCCGGAAAGTAAGTCATAGTTGATGCATTTCTTGGTACTTATGTATTAACGCAACCAAAAGGCTAAACGCAGGCCAAAATTCGCATAAATCGCCAAGTTTGGCGACCCTACTTACGGCAACCCTAGATGATTTATATTATTTTTCTTTACACATCTTGAATAAATGTATACCGGGCAGTGGCACTTGATCTTAAAAAAAACATCAGTGTAGGATATACCGGGCAAATGTATACCGGGCAGTGGCACTTGACCTTAAAAAAACATTAGTGTAGGGTATACTGGGCAGTGGCACTTGAACTTAAAAAAATATCAGTGTAGGATATACCGGGCAGTGGCACTTGACCTTAAAAAAACATCAGTGTAGGATAAACCGGGCAAATGTATACCGGGCAGTGGCACTTGAACTTAAAAAAACATCAGTGCAAATCGCATACATACAAAAAACATAACATACAAATCGCGCCAACCTGGTTGCGATAATACGTAAGAACCCATTTCTTTCTTTAAGAACCCATTTCTTTCTTAAATTGATTTGTTCTATATAATTCTTTAGTTAGAAGTACAAAGGAAGTGAAACAGGAAGAATTTTTAATATTTTTCATCATTTTTTTTTTCTTTCAAAACTCAGAAATGCTTTTTTTTTTTTTTTTTTTTGAGGAAGTGACCTGCCCTTTTATATTCCTAGGGAGAACTGTGATTATGCATATTTTAGTTAGACAATAATTCAGTAAATGTGAATGTATTTTATTTCAAAAATAGAATTTTGAAAGGCTTTAATAAAGATTTAAATATATTTTCTCTTTCATTTTGAGTAGTAACAATTTTTATTTTTTATTTTTTCAAATTGTCAAATGCTGTTTTATTTTAAGGGATTTATCATTCTTGTAGACTTTAGATGCAATATACAAACTTTATGAACAGGTAATGCTATTGTAACATTGGCATTTTCGATGTTTTACTGAAATTAATACTCCATTTGTACTTTAAAAGAGTCAGGACCAAAATGTTCTAACATTGTCATTTCAAGAATATTAAAATAGAGAAGTTTGAATGAATTGCAAGAAATTTATACAATGAAGCTGTCTTAACTCAATTTATTGTTTAAAAAATATTCAAAATTTTTTTTTAATAGAAAATATGAGATTGAAAATTTTCTGCTTAAAATTCTTTACTAATTTATTTATTTACACTTTTATTTAAGGAGTGGAAAACCTTCAGTGCGCTACCTACTTTTAAAAGGTTATGGCAAAGATGGATTCTCTTTCTTTTCCAATTATGAGAGCAGAAAGGGAAAAGAAATTGTATGTTAATCAAGTTCTTTTTTTGTTTGTGTGTATTAAGAAGTTTTGTTTCTTCAGTTTCAAATGGATTAATAAATTAGGTTAATACCTATTGTAGTGGTCAATTTTATAAATTAAGAAATTTTTTTTTAAAAATATATATAAATTTTGTATTTAGAAAAGAAAAAGAGTTAAGTTAAAGAGAAAAAGCTTATTATTCTAAATATTTTATGGCAAAGATGGATTCTCTTTCTTTTCCATTATGAGAGCAGAAAGGGAAAAGAAATTGTATGTTAATCAAGTTCTTTTTTTGTTTTTTTTTGTTTGTGTGTATTAAGAAGTTTTGTTTCTTCAGTTTCAAATGGATTAATAAATTAGGTTAATACCTATTGTAGTGGTCAATTTTATAAATTAAGAAATTTTTTTTTAAAAATATATATAAATTTTGTATTTAGAAAAGAAAAAGAGTTAAGTTAAAGAGAAAAAGCTTATTATTCTAAATATTTTATGGCAAAGATGGATTCTCTTTCTTTTCCAATTATGAGAGCAGAAAGGGAAAAGAAATTGTATGTTAATCAAGTTCTTTTTTTGTTTTTTTTTGTTTGTGTGTATTAAGAAGTTTTGTTTCTTCAGTTTCAAATGGATTAATAAATTAGGTTAATACCTATTGTAGTGGTCAATTTTATAAATTAAGAAATTTTTTTTTAAAAATATATATAAATTTTGTATTTAGAAAAGAAAAAGAGTTAAGTTAAAGAGAAAAAGCTTATTATTCTAAATATTTTCAATCTTTTTATAACTTTATCTGCTGTCAAGAATTTAGCTAATAATATCATTTTTATATTCAATTAAGATGTAGGTAATAACATTAAATTCAACAATTTATTTATTTTTTAAGGACCAATTTAATTTAATTTGAGTTTTGTACAATCTATATTTCTCCTTCTAAAGCTTTTAAAACTTTTTAATTTTCTTCAAAAAAAAGTTTTACTTGTTATTTTTAATAAAATTTTTTTTTTTATTATTCAGTTAAATTAGTTGTATTATGCTTGTGAAAAATAACTTTATTAAATATTTAAAAAAAATGTCTTGAGTTAAATAATAATTTCAAACAGTCATTCTAATGTGAAATCACTCTTCAATTTCATAACAACATATAAATTGTATTGGTCTGTATTACAATATCCTTTGTTAAGGGCTGTTACATTCAAAAACATTAAAATACTAATTATTATCATTCTGAAGATCATTACTTTTAGTAATTGATCATATAAATAAATTATGAATTTCATTATGGTAATCTTGTCAGTGCAAGTAATGGAAGCAACATCTAAAATTGCAAAAAGTGATGATCAATTTGCAATTTGCAGCTTTGTCAATTAAAGGAAACTAAAACTAGGGAACTTTTTTTTACTTCATTCTCTTAGTTTATTATAAAAAAGGAATACTCAAAATACATTTATTATGTTTCATCCTGGTAATATATATTATTAGTATTAACGAATGAATTGTAAAATTTAATGTTAATGAAATAATATGCTAGGTTTTTAAGTGCATGTTCTATAATTGACATTATAATAAAGATTTTAATTAAATAATAATTATATTGTGATAATATATTTACTATCATTTAATATAATTCACATCGAAATATCAATAAATCAAACAGTTAAAATTTGAAAAAGTTTTTTTTTTTGGTAGCAATAAACATAAGTTAGAATTTTTTATATCTTTGAAAATTTTATGAGTAGTTAGATAAAATACTACAGAATTATTTAACATTATATTTTCAAATTTTAATTAAAACATTGTCAATTGTAAAGTGAGTCATTTTTAGAAAAAAAATATTAATAAACTATTTTAAAATAGTTTAATTGTGTACTTGTTAAAATAAGTATCTATTTTTCAAATTTTTATATAAATTACCTGGTGACCTAAAGTTGAACTCAATTTTAGACACACATATATATAGTGTAAAAGTAGGATCAACTTTTGGACACTCCTGTATAATTGGTTATAAAGTTATGTATTTGGACAAATGAAGTGTAAATAAATTAAATAATAAAAATTACCTGTAAAGGTGTAAAGATTTGTTAGAAATGAATAATATTAAAAAAATAATAATACATCAAAATAAAAATAAAAACTGTAGTTGTAAAATAGCTTCTTAGTGTCAGTAGAACTAACGATAACAAATTAGGGAGATGCAAGGCCTGATTAACTATTAAGCATACTAAGCATGTGCATAGAGCACCAGAGGTAAGGGGGGCACCGCGGAGCACCAATGGAAAAAAAAAATTTCTACTAGACATAATTTTTTACGCATTTTAATTCCATTTTTATGTTCTCACATGGTTTTAACTAATTGATTTTAACTAAATTGATATTGTGTTACAATTATTTCAATCACGTGGGCACGAAAAAGAAAATTGTGTATTCTTAAAATGACCAATGCTTTTTCCTAATAGACCACCTTTGTTGTTCAAAGACTTAGCCTTAAATATAAATCGTTCAAATTATTGCTGATGATGTTTTAAGTTATGATATCAGACTCAAAAAAGTACTTTCTCAGAAAAACATATATTTAAAAAAAAAAAAAAAATTCCGACAGTTTTGGTATTCTCACCCTTGAAATAAGGGGGGGGGGGTGGCCGAAATCTGGAAAATATGGTCCCAATAATTTATACAGGAGAGCGATTAAAAGTTTGAACCTATTCATGTTAATTTCACTTTTTTCGTATTTCGCCATATCTCTGGAAATTGCTAAGCAAATCAAAAAGTTTTGCACACAATTTTAAGATTCTTTTATCCGAATATAATTTAAATGTAAAATAATAATTATTATAATATATTTTATCTACTGATGGAAAATTTAATTGTAAGGTATTATATTGTTAAGTATGTAATTTTAAACAACAAATACAAAAATTTAAATAAAATTGGTGGAATAATTGTAGAGAAATCAAAATTCAAATATACGGCATTTTGAAATTTGCTAACTTAGAAACTCTTCGATATATTTCGTTCAAATTTTGTAATTTAAAATTGCATGCTTTAAAATAGTGTAAAAATTTGTATACGTTACAACAGAAAAATGTTTCAACAACTTATAGATAAAATAATTTATAATTATAAAATTTTTTTTTATATGAAATTATCTTTAGATTAACGAATTTTATAATTGTGTACAAAACTCTTTTGATTCGCTTGAAAATTTCTCGTGATTTAGCGAAATGCGCAAAAGGTAAAATTGACTTTTAAAAGTTCCAAACTTTCGACTGCCTCCTGCCTAAACTATTCCGACCATATTTTCCAGATTGTGGCCAGCTGACATCCATATTTTGAGTATCAGAATTCCAAATCTGTGGAAATGAGATATATTTTTTCAAAGAAAGTACGTTTTTGTGTCAGATTTTGTAATTTATTATATCATTAAAACATCGCCTGCATTAATTAATTGGCCCAATTAAGATTTGACTTTTGAACCTATTATGATTGAGTTCTAGTGTCTGAAAATCCGATAATTTGATGAAAATTTGCTTAATTTATATTGATGTTCTTAATTACATTTAAGGAGCACCCAAAAATGTAAGTGCTTAGGGCCTCTTAGGTTCTTAATCCGGCCCTGGGGAGACGCTTTAGTGGGTATTGGTCATGAGACCCTACCTTATTTCCCTAATGCTTGCAACATTTTCTTAGAAAAATATCAGGAAGGAGACTAATTACAGGAAGTGTACTAAATGACTAAAAAAAAATTTAAGTTATGAAGACTAGGCAACTAAAGAAGCAGAAAAAATTTTTAGTTTTAAAATTTTAAAGGAGAGTTCTTTCTTCACACACACTTCATCAATAAATTCTAAAAGATTCTAGAAATGTTGAATTTCTTTCAGCTTTTTTTTTTCTGATTGTATCTTTGCTTTTTTTTCTTTATTCTCTGATTTTTTGTCACAAAAATGCAAATTAACATAATAAAAATTAGAATTTGTTAAAGTTGAGTATAAAATTTTCGAAAATCCAATAATTTTGCTGAACCCTTGGAAGACCTCTGCAAAACCCTAGTGTTGCATGGAACACAGTTTGGGAACCTGATATAGCTTATTCAAATAAATTGTATAATCTGGAGCTTTAAATGGATGAAATAGTATTTACATAATAAAGAATTGGATTTTTGATGTACATGTAAAGAAATACAGTCACTTTATTAAGCTGAACCATACCAGGTATGGTTTAATTTAATAGAATGGTTGCATTATTGAAAAGTTACAAGAGGGTGAATAATATATCTAGCTATAAATGTAATTAAAGACTATTTTATAGTTTACATTTTTTTGTTTGTTTTCAAACAAAGGTTAAAGGAAGCAAAATTAGCACTATCTATAAAAATAGGTAATGAAATAAGTAAGAGTTAAAAATATGCTTAATGTTTTTTATTCAATTTTTTATTTTTTTTTTTATTAAGTTTTGCATAAAATTTACTAATTTATTTCTTCAATAATTATACATAAAAAAATTTGAAGGGAATATATATCACAAATACATTTGCTTTAACTTTTAGATTCTAAGTTTATTAAATTAATTCTTTTTGTTTAAATTAGGCTGAAAATCCTCAAGTGGCACTTTTATTCTATTGGAATTCGTTGTGTCGTCAAGTAAGAATAACTTTTTTTATCAAAAATTATTATAAAGTTGTTTATCAGGTTATACTTGGTTTAAGTTGGATTATTAGGTTAGTCATCTGATTTTTTTTGTTAACTTATTTGTTTCCTTTTTTGAGTTTAGAACTTTGACTTATATTATATAGAAAATTAATTATTGCATGTATAATATTTATAGATTAGAATTGAAGGAACTGTAGTTAAACTTAGCGAAAAAGAATCTGAGGATTATTTTCACCAACGTCCTCGAAGCAGTCAACTTTCTGCTTTAGCCAGTCACCAGAGTGAAGTTATTGAATCAAAAGATGTAGGTAAAATAGATTACATACTTTGGCTTTTGTCATCAGCAAATTAAAAAATATATATTTATGACTATTTGAATTGTTAAAAATTTTCACTTTAATTTAAATTTTCCCTGTCTTTATCATATCTAGTACTGTGATTCTCAACTGGTGGTTCATATAGAAGTCACCAGTGGTCTGTAAGAAGACCATCATAATTAAAAAAAAATTTTTTTTTATTACTAAAACATAGATTTAAACTGGAATAAATTAAACTAAAATAGAATATATTTTTGCTGCATAGTTACTTTCAAATTGGGAATCATGTACAAGAGCATATTTTTGGTAGAATAAGGTCAGTAAAAAACATGCCAGTAAATTATTTTACATAAACACTGAAAAGTAATGCACAGTATATTTTGTTAAAATATTTTATATTTTTGATACTAAATAAGAAAAGATTAAATTGATAGTGGGTATTTGAACAAAAGTGAAATTTGATATATTTTTTTTTTTTTTTAAAATTTGCATTCCTATTAATTTTTTATATTGGATAACAATTATTTATTTGCAATTTAATTGTGATACATTTTTTGTTTAGGTTCTGGTAAGAAAAAAAGAAGAACTAGAAAATAAATATCCTGAAGGTACTTCTGAACTTCCTAAACCTGATTACTGGTATGTATGAAGGATATATTTATTTCTGACAAAATTTTAGTTTTACCTACTGAGTTTTATTTTTTAAATTTTAAAAAAATGTAGGCTATATTTAAATTTTAAAAAGTGAAGTTTCATTATTCCCTAGAATATTTTAAAGCTAGGATATAGAGCTTATGGGGTAGCTAAAATATTTTTTTCAAAACCTATGCAGAAATTAATTAAACAGAAAATAATAGTAAAACACTCCTAAACCAGCCAAATCAAGGTCAAGGTGGTCATGAATTTTAGGGCTCTGTAATTTCATGACCATTGACAAGATGGTAAAAATATTATCAGCTTTTGCAGACCAGCCACCTTTACTACCCATACAAGCTGGTTCTGATTGATTTGAACTAAGCGGCTTCAAGCTACCGCAAGGAATGGAATCCAAGTTTTTTACGATGACATTACATTTCCTTAATTAGTGTGCCATTAGTGTGCTTACTGAAAAAAAATATAAGCATTAAATTTGAGATATTTAATAATTTCCTATTAAATATTTAAATACATAAAAGTGAAGCTGTTTTTCAAGTTTTTATTTTAGATTTAGGACTTATCTATCTCTATCAAGAAGACTGTGGCTAAACAATAATATTTTTTAAATTTAACTTTTTGAAATAGGATTGTGAAATTAAATTGCAGAATCAACTATCACTATATTGAAATCAAAATTATTTAATGATATTATTAATGATTAGTTAATAATTATTAGACATCAAATAATCATTTGATGCCTAATTGAATGTAATATTAATGAGTTATTAAATGTTGCATTAAATTTTCTTAAATCTTTAACGAGTGTCATAAAATTAATAAAAGTTAACTGATGGAAATGGAAAAGTAAATTAACCATAAAGAGAGGGAAGAAATATTTATAATTATATTTGAAGTAAACTTCATGAGCTGTAAACGAGATAATTAAAATAATATGAATCAAAACGACTTATAATATACATATAAATTTAAATCAATTTTGCAAAACCCCCAGAAATTATCAGTTTTTTTTTTATTCTTAGAAATTCAATATATCGTTTATAAGATCTTCTTAATAATAAACTGTGAGCAAAGTATTTCTCATTATAAGTATAGTCAATGTAATTTTTCACAATTTGGGAAATGATTATTGATCTTCTCCCTCATTGCATTATAAATCTTAACCATCACTGAATATTTGATTTTTAAATCCTTCAAAGTATTTCTCATATTGTACTAGAGGAAAAAATGTAATTTCAACAATGAGTAAGAACTTACAGCTATTGTTATATTTATAGTTCTGAAACAATGTTAATCAAATAGATCCATTTTTGAAAACTCACATAATTTTATATTCAAGTCACTAAGTTTGTCTAAGTCACATAGTTTGAAATAAATGATAAATATTTTTTTGATAACTTAAGTTTTTCAATGATACCAACTTCCCTTGGCAACCAGCTTGGTCACCTTTCAAATTTATCTTGTACAACATATAAACTTTAATGATAACCAAGCCGAATGCTCAGCATTTAATATATTTAAATATTCTAATTCTTCAATCCCTCCTCCAATCCTAACACCTTAATTAGTTTTAAACAATATATTAACCAAATTTTATCACTATCGACCTGTTACCTTGGGCTTTGCCCGCTTGGAAGTACTTTGATTTTAATCTCAACTATCTTTAAAAGATGTCTTAATTGAACTGCAGTAATAGTTTAAGATCTGTACAGCAGCACTTAAATCATTAAAACCACTATAAGTGTAAGTTTAGGATATTTCAGTATAGTAGCAAAAAAAGTATTAAAATTGTTTCCATCTCTGTCATGATAAAAGAAAGCAAATTCATCACAATGCTTCATTACTTGCTTTATTACTTCTTTACCTAACCATAGCTTGAGCATTATTCAAGCTATGGTTCAAAATAATACTGTATGTATGCTTTTATTGATATAATACTGTATGCATGCTAATAATTTGATATTATACTCTATATATGCTCATATAATACTGTATACATGCTATTGCTCGAAAAAGGCAAGCTCCATCCCCAATGATTGGTGTGACAGTATGTGGCACCATAGCATCACTTGAGTTTAAAATTTTTTCTGTCATTTTAGAATGGTTCAAAAATAAATCTAAATTACTTTGTAACTAAGGTTTTTATTTCTTTAAAAATATAAAATTATTATGAATAAATACTTACCAAATAACTAACTATACAATACAACCTAAATTATTACTTTAGACAACCTAACAAAATGAATAATTATTATAGTAATAGATAAATAATGAATAAGACAAATAAATAAAGAATGGATATAGAATAGTCCAATAGATAAAGAAATATCCAAGTTTATGTGCCACAGAAGAGAAATATATGTATAGTTACTAATATTATATTAATATAGAACAATAATATAACTATTTCTATAGGACAATTTAAGAATAATTTTTATTAAATGGTATTTTTTTTTAAAAAAAAAGTTGGATTGAAATTTTAAAATAATTTAAATTAAACATGCCTTTATCGTACTATTACTGTTTAGTAAAAGTAACTTAGTTCATAGCATATACGAAAAGGTATACTAATTTATTTTTATTAAAAAATATTAAGAAAATCATTGCATCTATGGACCAAAAGTCACAAGCTGTTATTACGAAATTAAATTAAACATGCCTTTATCGTACTATTACTGTTTAGTAAAAGTAACTTAGTTCATAGCATATACGAAAAGATATACTAATTTATTTTTATTAAAAAATATTAAGAAAATCATTGCATCTATGGACCAAAAGTCACAAGCTGTTATTACGAATTATGCCTTTATAGATAATTTAATAGTGTAATTTTGTCATTGTATAATTTTGTCATTAATTAACTTAGCATACTTTGCAATATTTAGTTTATAAATCCGTTATGAACTAGTTAATTATAAACATTTTCAGCGCGTCAGAATGTGTTGCCTTTTACTATTTTCAGCTTTGTAAATCAGATCATAATTAATTATGAAACTCTATGATAGTCATTTTTGAAACATTTTAGGTTTTTTACTTTTAATTTAGATGCAGCATTCTAATGCAAACGTAGTTTAAAATAGAGTCATGTTCTAGGAATATTTTGTTATTAAGAATTATTTTTTTATTATTATAAAAAAGAAGATAAAATTCTTTCATATATGTGTGTCTATATTTCATATATATATTCATATATCTCAGATATATATATATATATATATATATATATATATATATATATATATATATATATATATATATATATATATATATATATATATATAGAATGTCTGCCTGAAATGAAATTTAAATATCTTATTAGTATTTTTCTTTGAAGTGAAATGTTATAAATTTTTTTATAGGGGTGGCTACAAAGTGATACCCGAATCATTTGAATTTTGGTGTGGAAGAAACGATCGGTTTCATGATAGAATGCGCTTTAGGAAACTGTCAGATAAGGAAAAAGCTGATGAAAAGTTAATCTATACTGGGGAAAATGGATGGATATATGAATATTTGTCTCCCTAATGCCTAGCATGTTATGTTTTTTACATGTTTTATATTTTGATACAATTTAAAATTTATATTTGCAATTATAATTATTTCTGTGATGTATATTTACACTTCAATTTTTTAAAAAAAATTTATATATTTAGGCAGCTTAAAACTTGCTGTTTTATTTTAGAGTTTTAAAAAAATAATTATCTCTGTTTTGACTCTTTACCACCCTATTTTTAATTTTATGAATTGAAATTTTATCATTTTCTTTTGTTAAAATTTAGAAGCAATATAATAAGTCATATTTTCAAATCTTATAAAAGAGCTTTTTTCATTAAATAAAAAAAAACATGATTTCTATGTTCAATTTAGAAAAAAAAATTCTAAATTGAAGATTACAAAACATGCATTTATTATAATTGGTTGATTTTTAATACTGCAATAATTTGAATGATTTTATAATTAAATGTTGATTTGTCACACTTTCTAATTTCCATTTTCTGACTAATTTCATCCTCTCTATCTGATATGGAAAGGGTTCTCAAACAAATTTGGGTCAGAGGTTCTTTGGAAATAGATTTCCCAAACTTCTCAAACGAAAATTTATTTTTTCTCAACCTTTAGCTCAGGAAAATGGAAATTTTGTTTATCAATATGCTATTATTCAGAGTACCAACCATATTAGTGCAGATGATTTCTGTTATTATTCACAAAGTTTTATTTAATACATATTTCTACTTAGTGATATATTTGTGCACTATTTTTCCCATTTTGAAAACTAGCAAATTTAGGGTATTTTATTAAATAATGAATATTTAATAAACAAATTGCTAATTTCAAAATTAATCCTTGGGTCGGTAAAATTTTTTTAAAACTAACTTTAATTATATGGTGACTTATTCATTTAATATATTATAAAAGAGCAATTTTTAAATTTTTTTTTTTTTTATGCAAATGGAAGAAAGCACAGTGTAAGGATCGCTACAGTTTGTATTGATTGTCGAAAGGATTAAACAGTAATTAATTCAAACTTGGAGGGAAAAGATTTGCTTTTGAAAAATCACGTGAATTTTTAGAACAGCGTATTCCAACTTGGTGTTGAAGAGAGAAAGTGTCTTGGGCTATACTGCACAGAATGTGGTTGCTCAATGAATTATTGGCTAAGAGTTTTATTGAAATCGTAATAAAATTTTTTATGGTTCATTTATCAATTTAAATGCTTTTTTAATGACATTTCATTATGATATATCATAAATTATTCATTTGCCAACACAATCACTCAGACAACGAGAACCAAATAATCTGCACATGAATAATCAAAAGTATTCTGTAATTATTAGCAGTGTAAAGGATTTTATCAAAAATTTTCTCAAGTTTTAAGTGTTGTTAAACTTTTATTTTCTCAAATTTTTTTTTTATGAACTTATACTGTTCTAATATATAAATTTTTTTTTCTTATGTATAATTTAATGTAAAAAAGTGCTAATAGTGTATGTTTCTGTATTCATAATTTGACTTTATATTTTATTTAGAGTTTTGCAAACTTAGAATATTTTTTTTTCATTTGAGCACTGAAAGAATTGCTGTCCCTACTGTGGTGATGCTTTTCCTAAGAGGGAAAAAAAAGTGCTGCATTTTGATGTAAATTGTGCAATAAATTTAATGCTCTCAATTAGTTTACATAAATTACTGCTTATCTTTGTATAAGTATTTTTGCTCTATCTGCTTTAGAATTAAGAAAGTACTTTTTGTTCCTATAAGTATAATAAGGTTAAAGTATAGTTGCTTAAAATTAAAGTACAAAATGCTTCAATAAAGACTGTAATAATTAAGAAATGATTTATAGTTGTTGGAACCAATAACTTAAACTAAGATTTATTTTTGTTAAATTCCTCTTTTTTTGTTACATAGTAAAAGGCATACTTGCATTTTATTACAGATGAAGTTATCTTCTAGATTTATTTTTGCACATTTGATTACTTTATGTTTTCCTATTATTTTCTAAAAATTACTCAAACATGACGACTTATCTCCAAATAATTTAAATGCATAGTTGTATTTTTCTTTGAAATTTATAAAATTTTGAGAAGTGCATTGGCCATAATTAATGTAACACTGTTTAGAGATTATATGGCATTTGAATTATTTAATATTTTAATATTCCTAGATTCTTTTTCTCATACTTTAAAAAAAAGCCATGGTGGCTCAGGGGATAGAGCATTCCCCTTCCGATGAGGTGAATCGGGTTCGAATCCCTGTGATGGCTGGTTGAAACGAATTCCACACCAATGTAAAATATCCTCAGTGGTAGACAGATCATGTGTTTTGCTGTTTGGCAAATACTGGGAGTTTTTCCTTTCAATGTAACGCAAATAGGGGCTAGTTCCATCAAAAAGTCTGCAGCAAAGGCAAATTTCATCAATACTTGATCCAGGATTTCCCTTGTCTTCGGGATTGGGTTCAAAATTACAAGGCTATGAAGTTGAACATTGGTAGTCATGAACCCAAAATTGGGTCGGCGTTCAACGACGGTCATAAAATAAAATAGTTTAAAATGAAAGAGCACCTGAATTTGATCTATCTTGATTCAATAATGCTTAAGCAATAAAAGTAGAAACAGTTTAACTGTAGTTAAAAAAATTCTTTTCTAAAGAATGTGTCTCTAAACTATAAATGTCAGGGTGTGTAGTGTTTTTTAAAAGTGCTTATTTTCGTTTTTTAAAAGCCCATGCCCTTAAAGGAGTTTTTTTCCATGGGTGTTTTTAAAAAGTGCTTAATTTTCCCCTTTTCGAAATGTGATATTTTTCTTTACCATGTTGGTTTTCGCCACAAATTATGCAAAAAGACATTATCAGGGGTGATTGTGAGCCCAAGTCAAAATTCCGGAAAATTTCTTGAGTAAAAAGAAAGTTTAATCAAAAAATTAGAAAAAAAAATTTCAAGAAGGTTTTTTCCTTTTTCGCAGTATTTTTTAGTTTACTTAAAATATATTTAAAATTTTACACATACTTATGTCGACCTGGAGAAGTAATTGAAATATACAAATTTGTCTTTCTTTATTGAGTTTAGGATTATAATAACTACTTACTGATAAAAAATGAATATTAATCTTGAACATAAGCGTATAAAGTATCTGGCTCTCCTTTACATATAAAATAAACTGTGTTTTTAAGTTCCACCTTTGAAAATTTGATTTCCGGAAACATTTGTGATCAATGATTTTTTGAAACGCCTGAACCTTCGATCTCCGGATCACGGTTAGCAAAAAATCCGGATTTTTTCCGGAGCACAATCAGCCCTGCATTATCCTATTCAACGTTTTCACAATTAATTCAACCCCAATCTATTTTGGCGAACCGCCAGACTGTAGTGTATGAAAACATCATTTGTTTTACATGTTTGATGAAATACTTGAGGATCCGCACTTGCGTATACTGAGTTGGATTCAGTGGTAAGGATTTTTGACTCTCATGTGCAACCCTGCTGCATTTTGCAAGAGATTCTCAATTTCAGACTTCATTTTCCGCTCTCTGAAATAGAATCGAAAAATCTCTCTAATTTTTGCTGATTACGGGGACCAACTAAACATTGCCAATTTTTTTTCTCTATTAGTGATAGAAAATTTCATTTCTCTTGTTAATTTCATCGTTTGTGACGCACCATCGTCACTAAATAAAACCATCAATTGTCAAAAACTTGCCAACCCAGTCTAATTATGATATTTTTCTAAGTGCTTAAAAATATTTTTTGAGTGCTTATTTTTTGTTGAAAAATTTGGCTACGCACCCTGAAGGGCTTCCAAAATAGCTTTTATAATAGGCAACATGTGATTTTTGTATTTTGTGAAGTAGCAAATTTAGACTTTATAGTTTGATATCATTGACTTTATTAAGTCGTTGCCATAAAATCAAAACCAGCAGGTTTTACTTCAATGGGAGACTAAGAATTTTTTCCATTAATCCACTAACAGTAGGTTGTTATTTGAACCTCTTTCTTCTAAGTTCGAGGATAACATATAGGCAAAAATGTACACTGTTTAGTAACTAGTACCTATCATGAGTTGTTTATTATGCAAGCCAACTCGTGTGTTAATTTTCTATTCAGACTAAACATGAAATGGGCTTCCAAAATGGCTTTAATAATAGGCAGCATTTGTTTTTATTGCATAGCAAAGTTAACTGAGTTTTTAAGGCAGTTTGATATTCTCAAATTATTGAAGATTCAAAACAAACAGGTTTCACTTCACTGGAAAATTAAGATTTTTCTCTACAAACCCACTTATAGTTTTAGCAGTTAAGTTTGAGGATAACATTTAGACAAAAATACATACTGTTATGGTGTTAATTAGCTCCTTCTATCTTTTGTTGATTATTGTGCGAGTCAAATTTTTTATTCATTAAGTAGTTTGTATCTTTGTATTTAAAGATAGATATATTTCTTGTTGTAATTTTACTGTGACTAAAAGAATTAAATTTTATTTACTACTGTCAAAAGCATTTCTATTTATTCTTATTAATTTAGCTAAGTAATATACCAATAACAACTTGAACAGCTAAACTATTGGTAAGTTCTAACACACCTCCTGAAATTGAACACTCAGTATCACTGTATCCCTTTACTGATATGCTTATAAAGTGTGAACATGCGCAGTATTTTGGAAAGTTTAATTTTTATCTATTTAAATTATTTTTCACCATTTCACCACAAAGTCAGGGTTGCCACAGAAAAAAAAATGGACAGTTGCTTTAAGCCTTAAGCATGAAAATAGTTGCCTAAATAAAAACAAAAATTCAGCAAAAATAAGACTAAAATTTTATGAAATTATTTAATTGTCATATACCATGATCCATTTAGTCAAGTTGGTGGGAAATATGATAATTTTTATATAAACGTTAGTGTTCTAGCACTAAATTTTTATACTACTTACAGAAAATTAAATACTTTTAATTACTAGAATTCATTCAAAAAATATTTTTTCATTAAAAAAACATACGAGGGTCATCCAGCAAGTAAGTTTCCCTATTTTTTTAAAAAAAAACTCACACTTTGAGGAACATATTTATTGGCAACAAGTACAGCAATGTTTTAGCTATTTTTCAACATAGTCATCACCAGAATTGAGACACCTGTCGTATCGTGGGATCAACTTTTGTATCCGTTGTCGTAGAACTCTGCCGTCTGAGAATGAAACCAGCGTGTGACGAAAAAACTGACACCCGAACACAAAATTCAACGTTTAGGACGCTGTCGGTACGGAAAGTGATGTGCACGGTGTTCTGGGACAGGAAGGGCATTCTGCTCATTGACTTTCATCCACGTGATGAAATAGTAAACGCTGACCGTTACTGTGGAAATTGTGACGCGCCATTCAAAACAAGAGGCGTGAAATACTTACTGGAGGTGTAGTGCTTCTCTATGACAATGATCTTGCTCCCAGCGATTTTCACGTTTTCTTACACCTCAAGAAATTCCTGTCCTCCGGTGAGAGTTTTGGCAACGACGAAGAGCTGAAGACGTCTGTCACACGCTGGTTCCATTCACAGGCGGCAGAGCTCTATGACAGAGGGATACAAAAGTTGATCCCACGATACAACAAGTGTCTCAATTCAGGTGGTGGATATGTTGAAAAATAGCTGAAACATTGCTGTACTTGTTGCCAATAAATAGGTTTCTGAAAGTGTGAGTTCTTTTCTTAAAAAAAAATAGGGAAACTTACTTTCTGGATGCGCCTCGTACTTTAATCAATAATTGATTAAACAAATCAAATATATATGCATATCGTGAAAAGTGATTACGTGAGTTAATTTGAAATTCACACATCGTAATATTGTATTAAAATTGGGTTTTTTAAAAATCATGCAGAATTTTGTAGCAATAACCATTGAAAAGGCGATAGAGAAACAAATTGACTTACGATGGAATCTGTGCAAATTGAACGCATCAAAAAGCAATTACTCTAATTTGAAATTTTTACAATTATATTTTAAGAAAAAAAATTCAGTGTGTTCAGAAGATCCCACGGGGGCCGCAGGTTCAATCCAATTTATGCTAAAAAACATTGCTAGGAATATAAAAAAGTCTTCCAATAGTCTCTTTTACCAGAAAATAGAAACGTTTTTAGCCTTTTCAGGCAAAAAAAAGTTGCCATGGTTGCAAATAGTAGCATTTTAGTCGCCTGTGGCAACCCTGCAAAGTTTTTATAAAAGCTTTTAAAGTATAAATTGAATTAAAATAAATATTGCTTTGATTAATTATTAAATTATACGCTGTTTTATTACTCCATATATTTCTAATTATTGAAAAGATCAAGAATATTAGTTTTAAAAAAATAAACATGGGCAAAATTTATACAACTCTTCAAAATATTCTCTGAATTTCTGAAATAATAATTACTGTTAAGAGTTAAGAATTAATAAAGATTTTAAAAAATTGTGGTTATAAATTTTTTCCCATTTTTTATAGTAAAATTATATACATATAAAAAAAGATGTCAGTATCAATAAATTAGGTTGATTTGCTTATGAGCAATATATATTTATCCCTGATAATATTTTTTACTAATCTTACAAAAAATACGTGTTATGTCCAATACCACAACTTATTTATTAAAGTGACTAAGTACTTAGAAATATTTTTATGGTTTTAAAATCTTTTATTGTGTTAAATGTGTTACTTACAAAATCTTAATTAAAAAATAAAGTTATTAACACATATTTTTTTAAAAAAATTCAAAATAGAACAATATGCCATTGTTTTTATTTTTTAAATTTAAGGTTAAAAGTGTACTACAACATATGTTGTTGTAGTGCTTGTACCAGTGAGACTTTTTTTCTCTTTTTTATTATGTAGAAAATTAAGTTTGTTTTGACAAGTATGTCGCTCTACTTCAGTTTCATAGAATTATTCATTTCAAAGAAAATTATTATTTTAATTTTGAAAAAGAGTAGAACAGGGCAAGGCTAAAATGCAAGTAAGTCAAAAGTTAGTATGCATTATCATTTTATATTCAGTGTTTTCTATTTCTTCAATTCCTGAAAAAGCATTAAACAATTACAAGCCTTTAAAATAAAACTATGGCCTTTTGGGTTTTGATTTTTAAAATTGCTTATAAAACACTTTTAAATGAGAGAATAATTTTTTTTAAAAATTTCTTTAAACTGTTTGTTTTACAAAATATTTTTACTTATTTTTATTCCTCGTGTGGAATGGAACAGCTTATTTATTCACAACTGGTCACAATAGAAAATTAATTGGACTGCATATTTGACAAACCAAACTATGTTATATTACAACATTGAATCACAGTTTTTTCTCCTTATTTAAATAACAAACTTATGGCTGTAAAGATTAGGGGGAAAAATTTATATTCAATACTGATATTTTAAAATGCTTGAATTAAAATCACTAGTAACAAAACAATTGAATCACTAGTAACAAAACAATTGAATCACTAGTAACAAAACAAGAGTTTAGGAATATTTTAAAACAAAGTTTAAGTTACACATATTTTTTGCTGTTAAATATAATTGTCTACTATGCATATAAAATAAAGAGTGTGATTAATATAAATTTTTGCGTTTACCTGTCAACCTTTAATATTTTTACATGAAAAAAATAACCATAATCTTTGAATTTGAAAATAGATGTATAAATCAATAAGATATTAAAAATGCTTCATCAAATTTTTGTTACTTTCTTCTAAACAATGCATTATAAATATATCGACACCATTAAATTTCTTTTCTATTTTCCCTTAATTAAGTTTATAAAAAAGTTAACCTTTATTACTAATTGAGCTAACTTTTTACACATCTATTACAAGAGAAAGGCTTTGAAAGTCATATCAGATAATTAAGCTTTTTAAACACTATGTGGTCGATAATGATCCTAAGCTTCTTTCCTTTTTTTCCTGTAAAATTGTAATTATGAATGAGAGATGAAGGAATTATGTTTATAATTAAACAACAAAATGAAATTTTGTAAGTGAAAAAAATTTTTTTTGGTATAAATGAATAAAAATTTGATAAAAAATATGAAAAGAACAAGAGACAAAATATGAAAAGAACAAGAGAATTTAAATTAAGAATTTTTTTAGTTAAAAAAAAATCAAGTGATTTAAATCGTGATTTTAATTATTTAAATCACACCATCTTTGGCTACAGTAATTTTTTTCTCTTTTATATTTGTTATAAAAGTTTTTAAAAAATATTTTGTCCTATATAATTATAAAAAATATTGTAAAGATTTTACTATAATTAGTGTAACAGCCATTTTATGGTTTGGACATTAATGCATGAGTTAGAGATAGCTTTAAAATTGATCAATAGTTTCTATTTAATTATCTGTACTTCAATATAAACGGCTATCTTTCTTTGATATTATTCTCAACTTTTCTAAAAATCTTTGCTGTATATTTCAATAAATAGAAGTTATAAAATTTAAAAACTTTTTATTTCCTTCAATTCAATCATACTTTTTTATAGCAGAATATACATTTATTTATTAAAGAAATGAATTATCAAATAAATTAATAAAAATAAAAACAGTTTAGCCTTTTTATTAGCATGCCTGTTATAACAACCTATTAAGGTTTCTAAAAAAGTTTATACAATAATTTTCTTGCTGAAAATTTTTTCCACATAGACAGAGCTGTCGTAAATGTAAGGCATTTGCTAAATACTCTGTATTACAGGAACTCTAGTCAGTCCACATCAGTCATAATAAAAAATTATTACTTATAATATTAAATGGTAAATCAAAATTTGAAAAGATAATATTTTAATAATAATAATAAATTTGGTCTGTAACTTTAAGTAAAAACCTACAGGGTTTATGAGCTATGAATGTTCCCAGGAGCTTTGTTGAAGAGAATATTTAAAAGGGCCCAACAAAGTTTAGCAACAGTTCAGGATAGAGTAACAATTGGAAAAATTAAAGTTTGTTGTGTAATATAGGAAAGCAATCAAGTCCTACCATTAACAATATACATTTTCAACAATATTTTATATGAACTTAGTTGTACAAGAGGGGTACATAACTTTTAGTTAGAACAACTAAGAAAACAAAATTAGCAGTCAGAAAGCCAAAACGATATCAGTTTCTATATCATTAATTACTCAAGATTTTCTTTTAAAAAATAAAATAAAAAAAAACTGTTGAGATTTAAAACTTTTGTCGCATCTTAACAATTTGGAATTTAATTCTAGAGTTTTTTCAAAAGTTATTGAACTTAATTTGAAAAAGAGTTATATAGTATTTTATGATAGCTTCTCCAATTAATGTTTAATTGCTAGGTACAGGGCTATACACAAACCATTTGAGGGCTACAGACTGTACTGTTGAAACATAATATACTTTCTAGATACGATAGAAGGTATCTGATTATTTTCTATCGTATGAATTTTTTTGTAAATCATTTATAATTTAGAGCAAAAATAATTTTTATATTATACAATTGATAATAAACATTATATATTAGATATTTTACTTACACAATATGAATCACTCAACAAACAGAATAAGAATTTTTCTTAATTTTAACTAAAAGATTTATTAATTTGTTCGAAAATAGTAATTAGCCTTAAATGATTATCATTTTATGAAATAATCTGTGCAAATCAGAAGAAAAAAAAAAATCAATCTCAGATTATTAACCACACAAAAAATTAAATTTTACGAAAATTTGTCCTGCTATTCTCTATCCACTACAGCTTAGTTTAAATTAGTCAATTAGTATCTTCTTTTTTTAGCACAATGTAATGTATATTTGGTGTTGTGCAGGTCGGTGTTGTTTTTTTAGTATTGGCATATGTTTGATAATTTGAGCTGCTAAGAGACACATCTGAACCATCAACATCATATTCGCTGTCGTCACTATATGTACTCATTACAAATGAATGCAACTCTGGAATATTAGTCAAATTTTTTTCTGAACCACTTGCTTTGAGTTTATGATTTAAGCAATGCAAATTGAGATCTTCTTCTGTAGAGAATTCTTCTTCACAAATGTTGCAAGGAAAACTCGTCTCTTCATCATGTTCTAAAAGATGATCCATAAATTCCGATTCATCATGAAATAGTCCTAGACAAACATCGCATTCATAGCGCTGTTTAAATGTTTCATTATCGTTATGTTTACGACGCTTATGATTAGAAAGATTATAACTGTCATGAAAGGTTTTATAACATATATCGCAAGTGTATGCACCAGACTTATCCTTAAATTTTTGCCTACGCTTATTATTATCATTTGTTTCTTTAGATTGCTTAGAATCACCATGTTTTTGGCGTTTGTGCCTCAAAACATTAGATCTAGTGCTAAAACGTGTTGAACATACATTACATTCATATGGTTTATCACCATTGTGATACTTGCAATGCTCCACATAAGTTTGACGCAAAGTAAAACCTTTATCACAGATATCACAATAAAAAGGCTTTTTATTCATATGGGACATCTTGTGTGCATTTAATTGAATAACCTTGATAAAACTTTTATTACACTGATCACATGGAAATGGTTTTTTGTCATCATGAGTATATTTATGGTACTTTAAAGTTTTTAAATGTCCAAAACCTCTGTCACATTTATCACAAACATAAGGCTTTTCTTCTTTGTGAACCCACATGTGCTTATTTAGGTTACTTTTAGTTGTAAACTTTTTTGGACATACATCACAACTAAATGGCCTCTCGTTAGTATGCATACGATAATGATTACGGAAATCGTAAAGCCTGTAAAAACGTCTGTCACACTGGTCACAAGCATGAGGTTTTTCATCAACGTGTATAGTTCTAATGTGTCGCTTTAACGTTCCTTTATCATAAAAACCTCTACCACAGATTGTACATTCTTCAGGCCTTGCTACAACATGATTGATTTTATGTTTTCTCAACGTAGATTTCTCTGTGTAACCTTTACCACAATAATTACAAACAAAAGGTTTCTCTCTTGGTTTCCCGGTTAATTCTTCAGTGTGAATGAGTCTATGCCTCATCAAGCTACTATTGTCACATAAAACTTTGGTACAAACTTCGCATTTGAAAAGTTTTCCTTTTGGATTACGATTACGTTTTTTCTTCGGAGGAGGGTCATCGTAATATCCGGTATCATAGACTTCTTCTTGGTCAAGATAATCAAAATCAAACATGGTTTAGATTTAAATTATAAATAGGAAATCAGTATTATAACAATTATATAATAACTGGGTTAGTTAAGAGCATTTACGAAGTTTACTTCCCGCTAGATGAATATTATGCACCATAATTTATAAATTGGGAGATGTTCGTGTAAGTTTTTTGATAATTTAATATAATTTTAATCAAATACAAAATAACAATAACGTAAACAAGTTGATCACTGTAAAATGGAATATAAAAATATTTATGCTGTAAAGGCATGTTAGCTTACAGCTTGTTTATAATGAAACACTTTTAAAATCTCTTATTGGCTTATTCGAACCATGAGATTTACACTAGCCAATGGCAGACCGTGTTGAAGCATACTTTCTCGTTTAAGCAACAATCATTTGCTTGCAATAATTTAAAATGGTCATTTCAGCTTGCAGCTTCTTTTAAAAAGAGATAAAAGCCGTTGGTTAGCTTATTTGAATCATGACATATTAAAAAAGATTTTATCTCTTATTGAGTTTGCTCCTTTGATTTTTAAAGCAGCATTCTCACCGAATGCGGTTGTTGCATCTCCAACCACCCCTTTGAAAATATGAGAATCTGATTAGTGAAGCATATTTTCCTCACGAAAACTCACTAATCAGATTCCCTTATTCACCCGACAGCGATAGATAGATACATTCAGTGTAAATGCTTTTTTTAAATATTTTTTTTAAAAATTAGTAAAGGCCATTTACCTTGAATGTAATTTTTTTTCACATGAAAAAAAAAAAAAACAAAAAAAAAAACAAATTTGATAAATCGCATTAAACTCTGAGCCCAAGATTTGCGACTACAACACTCGAATACGCCATCTGGGGGAGAAGACCGGTTCTATGTTTTGATCCTTCCCTCTCCTCTTCTGCTCTTGTATAGGAATCATCAACTTTTCCACTGCCGTAATCTTTTTCAAATTTAATTGTCAAAAATATCTTCTAAAATTTTCAATACGCTTTCTTAAGGAGAGTTATGTTGAGTGCAGTTTTGAGTTCCTTATAATATCTTTAAAAAATTTAATCTGTTTGAAAATTAAGACAGAAACTAACGTATTTCCTTCTCCTATGACTATCCACACGATAATGCTGAAAACATGCGAAAATTTGCAATAGGTAGAGACTTTTTCTCTCAGCCACCCGTAGTCCATTTCGAAAAATACTCAATTCTATTGATATCTGCATAATAATGGTGAGAGAAAAATTGATCCTCAATTTCTGTTATACAAATTTCAGAATAAAATAAAACTTAAACAACATATAGATATAAACATTGATAAAGGCAATTATTATAAATCTAAAAATTTGTTAATAAGCAGAAGACGATTAAAATTTCTCAACTCATGTAAACTCACTAAATATTTAGAAAAGATAATATCAACTATGTCAAAAAAAGTTGAAATAAAAAACTAAAAATTTCTAATATAAGTTAAAATTTATATTTCATTATATACTTGCAATTAATTGCTCTTATGGAACAAACACAAAAAATTAAAAAAGGAGACAAAATTTAAGAAGAAAAAAAAAAAACATCTAAATACTTCTTAAAAAAATAAGTGCAATTTTATAAGAAATTGATATTTAACTTTTACAATTAGCAATGCATATACAGTGAAATCTCCAAAAAAAGATAATCTCTACGTTACAGCGACCAGTCTACGACAACTTTTGGGAGGCACGAAATTTTTTTCCATATTTTTATGTTTAAGAAAACCTTTAGGAGAAGTGTTGTAACTACTACTACAAATACTACATAAATGAAATAGATAATAAAATTTAAAAAAAAAAACAGCATAAATCAACCAATGGTATCCATTCATCGAATTCTATCACAGATAAAATTCTGGAAGGGGACTAATGTGTTGTAACTGCCACTACAAATATTAAATGCAAAATCACAAGTATATAGGCACGTTAACTTGATTCCATCAAGAGGTACCTTTTGATAGATGAAGGTTGGCATCGTCGATAATTAAATCCCCTCAAAACCTCTTCCAGTGACTGGGAAAACCTCTGGGCCCAAATGTGGTAAAATTCTAATAAGGAAACACGAAAAAATATTAAAAATAAAAAATATTAACAAAACAAATAATTATTTGCTTTGTTAGTATTTTTAGTAGATTTAAATGTATTCAAAATACTGGTCAGTGGCTTTTATTTAGAGAGTTCTTTTTGACAATCTTTGAAAGAGATCAACAAAACCTCATTTTGCAGTCAGTTGTTGTTGTTGTAGTTTATTTACGTCGCACTAGAGCTGCACAATGGGCTATTGACGACGGTCTGGGAAACATCCCTGAGGAAGATCCGAAGACATGCCATCACAATTTTGATCCTCCTGCAGAGGGGATGGCACCCCTGCTTCGGTAGCCCAACGACCTGCACGCGAAGTCGAGCACTTTACGGTAGCACAGTTTAACGAGGACCAATATCGCACACCCTTGGTCCCTACGCAGACTGATCCAAGTGGTGACCCACCCGCACACTGACCGCAGCCAGTGATGCTTGACTTCGGTGATCTGCTGGGAACCGTGTCTTAACGATCAGTCCACTGCGGGACCATTTTGCAATCAGAGTCACTAAAGACAATGCTATCAATGATTTGTTTCGAAGTTGAAAGTTAAATTAGGAAAAAAAAATAGTTTAAAAACAAAACTAAGCATCTCAAGCAAACAAACTCCTTTTTACTTTTAAAGCTAATTTTTTGATATAAAGTTAAAGGCAAACTTAAACATAAAACATAATTGTTTATTTATTTAAAATAGTTCCATCATTCATAATTGACGCATTAATTTTAAAGTTTTATTCAAGGATCCGGTTTTCATGACGCCAACGCAAGTGGAATTTCCTCCCCAAGAAAATGACACCGACTAAAATTGAAATCGCTTGCGAAAAATCAAGTACCTTCGATAACATTTTGAAGTTAGTTGAGGTAACCCCCAAGAACGACCACTGGCCTATGAATGGGCACTAAAAGAAAAGAAATTTTCGAGAAGTAAAAAGGAAGAGAAAACATCGAGAGAAATTTTGCATTCACTCATGCAAAGCAGTGATGACCAAGTATCAAATCATAAGTGTGAAATATTCGGACAGCGAGAAATAGTTTATTGGAATAAAGCGATGCATAATTTATTTTCGCATTGGAACATCATAAAAGAGAAAGTCAATCTCCTTGTTTAAGAAATTGATTATACAGAATTTAAAGAAATTGATCGATGATTTTAAAGTTTTTAGGAGAATATTAACAAGTATTTTGAACATGTATAATAAAAGTGCAGTTTTTTTAAGAAGCAGTTGTTAGGGATTAAGGAAAGTGATGGGAAAAATATCTGATACATTGATAAACATTGATAATTGACGATATCGTTTTTCTATTGAGGAATGCACGCCATTTAACTTTTAGACTGTCAAGCACAGTTATTATTTTGACTAAAATGTGAAAAATACCGCGATTTTCATTGCCACATATTTTTTTTTTTTCTTTTTTTTTTTTTTTTTTTGAGTTCATGGGGTTAAAGTTAGACTAAAGATGGAAATTATTAAGTACAGAAGTAAATAAGATGGTTACAGTACTATTCTCAACGGTAAAGAAATCTAAGAAAATACACAAAGTAATTACTGAGAGAAGAATATTAGTACCGTCACTGCATGTTTACAGGATTCACTGCATCACGGGTACCTGCAACACCTTCTTTATCAAAAATGCATTTTCTTCAATGTCTACACCAAATTTTGCTTCGATTGAGTGTTGTTTTTTTTACTATACCAGATCCCTGTAAAAATTACGCAATTATTTTTAGTTTCTAAAACTTACTAATCGTTTCTTATCAGAAATTTTTTCCACTTTCTTAAAACTACGAGATTCTATTTTGTTGTTACCAACATAGGAAAAAATCTCATTTCAGTTTAAGAATATCCGAACTCGCATATTAAACTGAAGAAATCACCTGAGCGACTGTTAATAGAAGTACCACGCATTCGCCTCCAATAACAACGCCCTCTCTTGTTCATTACGTTAGCGAATTAAGGTTTTTGAGGTTCGTGAAAATAAAAAACAAACATTATTTATTTTTATTATTATTAACTAGCCGCTTAAGACGGCCAGCTGTCCGCCAGAGTTTTCCTTGTCTTGCCACAAATGCAATCGAGCTTGGGATGTTGAAGCACGATTTTCTTCTAGCCTTCATCGGCGTTCCTGGGATGTTTCTCGGGTCCTTGCATTTCTGGTTGAGACACGATTATTTTCTAATCTTCTCCCGCATTCTTCAGATGTTTCTTGGGCCCTAGCACTGCTAGTAGAGGCACGGTCCTCTTCCAATCTTTTTTGACGTTCCTCGGGTGTTTCTCGGGCCCTAGCACTGCTAGTTGAGACACGATCCTCTTCTAATCTTCTTTGACGTTTCTCCGATACTTCTTGGGCTCTAGAATTGCTTGTCTAAATTCGGTCATGTTCCATCCTTCTTTGACGTTCCACAGACGTTTCTTGGGCCCTTCTTCTTCTTTGAGAATCTCTTAATATCTTTTTCTTTGACAAAATACAAAGTTTTTTGGAAGGTGGTTCTGCCATGTCAGTAATCGGGTTTTTAAGAAGTCAACGAATACTTTAGAACAACAATTACTATGAAAGCAAATCATGAAACTTCAATATTAAAATCTAAGTGCTTACCTGCAAACTGAAACTTTCTGAAAATAACTAATTACATTTAATAAAAACTGTTAAAATAAAGAATAGAAAAACCAAAGAGATCCAAGGTAAGTGTGATCGTTCCTTCAAAAACAATTAAATTCCTATTTTATATATTATATAGCTACAACGCTTAAGAAAAAAAAACTAAAATGCTAAATACATGAAAGGAACACGAAAACGAATTAATTTTTTATGGTATCTATTTCTATATCGCTACAAAAATTATCGTCTTCGCTTAAGAAAAAAAAATAGAGCGTGGAAAGAAGAAGAAAAACTTATTATAACAATCATGAACAGCGACAAATATATCAAAGAGAAGCGTTCTATTTACGTATCGAATATGTTGCCACATTTTTAATACAAAAGTTAAACTTTTCTCCACTTTGATAAATATAAACTAATGCGAACCTTACAATTAAATTATTAATTCCTTCGTATATTATTGGTTTAAGTTGTCGAAAATTAATATTTCAATTATATGGTTCGCATTAGCATACATTTATAAGAGTGGAGAAAAGTATATGCATTTTTTAATAGTTTTTTGACTATGGCTCTTTGAAGATGAAAAAGCATAGATTTTCTTACAAAATGACTGATAACTGAAAAACTAATCCAAATTTTTGAAAAAGAGAAAAAATACTTCTTCATTATGTCAAAACACAATTATGTGTCAAGTTTCGTGCCTGGGCGAGGCTTCTGGGGCAATATATTGTGATTACAGACACACACACAGCCGCGTTTATTATTATGTATAGATAAATGCTTAATCACTGAAATACAAAATGAAATTCTTGAGAATGGAAAACAAAATCATCAGAAGAAAACAGCATAAGTTGAAAAAAAAAGTAAAGAATTAATTTATCTAAATGTAGGGGGACCCCTTCCAAACACGACATCATGACATCTTCCATTGCGATTTCAGTGATTTACTAATGGAAAAATTCATAAAAAAAAAAAAATATCATTTTTATTGTCACCTTAACTAAGCTTTCGGAATTTTTTCATGTAGAATTGGCTTTGTTTAATTGTCTTACCCTTATTCCATACTCGGGACCTCTGACGTCATGGACTCCTGCAAAATCATTTACTTATCAGATAACATTTAATCAAAAATTTAAGTTCTATGAGGTAAAATTTATAATTGTACAATACTTATCCGCGATACGTGTTCACCACTTTCTCCATATTTTGTGTCGTAGCTCTTACATAACATCCCATATCACTTTGCGATTTTTTTTTTGCTGTAATATTTTGCAATACGGCATTTACTTGAAACTGATCCCATATGACATCGAATATGTTAGATATTTTAATACAAGTTTATCAATTTGTATTAAAACGTCCATATATGTTAAGAAATAATTATATTATAAATATGTTTTAAGAAAGTACCTATTTTGTCTAAAACACGCTAAACTTAAATTATGTATATCGCTAAAATAAAAGGGGGACAATTTGCGAAATTTTTATAATTTTGTATATAGCTGAATTTTCTTGACTGTGGTTCCATATTACAAAGTGATTGTCAGTATATAAAAAAACACCCATATATTATGAGAAATATTTATGGAAAATTCGAAGAAAAAAAAAGAGGATTATTTTCATTCAAACAATGCTAATATCAGACTATGTACAGTGCGTTCCAGCTACAGTACAGTGTGTACTTTTAATTAAGCTGCCTTTACTTTTCGCCAAAAATTGGACGCAAAGAAAAAAGAACCAAGCATATTATATGAGTCACCATAGCCGAAGCCGTCACGCAGCATTTACGAGCTCCCATATTAAATTATTGGAGAAGATTTTCTTGCTTTTTTCTCCTCGATTGTTTAGTTTTATACATCTTTCTAGAAATTTGTGAAGTAAAAAATGGCAGTAGCCCATGGTCAGCAATCCTCAAGCAAAGGAGAATAGAAATATGACCAAGACAGAAAATTTAATTACTATGGCATGGGAAAAGGAGGGAATTTCTTTTCCATTATGCAACAAAGTGGAGACTCATTAACTGTGGGAAGGCATCAGATATCGTAGTAAACATAACCTAATCTCTTCCTCAGGCTGAAATAGGGTAAAAATTTTATAAATTCTCGAAAAATTCTAGAAATCCATTTATTGCTCTTTGCGTAGAAAATTGGTAGCTTAAATCAGTTTTTTTTCCAGCAGGATAATTTACGTTGCCTCTATTTACGTTGCAAAATCCTCACAGTGTTGGGTTTTGGAAAACAGAACGGATTCCAAGAATGGACTATCTTTTTACCTGACCCATGCCCCCAATAGGGCTTGAGGGCTATCCACAGTAGACTAAAGAATATATAAGTGTTATTATCACTTATATATTCTTTGGTAGGACTGTATATACCAAAAAGAGGCAGAATTGAAGTCTGTCTTCAAAAACTGGGATGGCATTAATGCTAATGTTTTCCTCCTAAATGATGCGCACTATCATATATTTCAAGTCAAGATGGATAAATCAGTTATTATCAGAAATGGCTTTATTTCAAAGGGACATTTTTTCTCTCTTTTTATTTAATGTTTTTTTTATTCATCTCCAGGTAGAGCAGGAGGAGAGTTACTCCTTGTATGTGTTTAGATATAGACTTTCTTAATACATATGTTTGGTTTTTATTGGATTTATTTGCGTCCAGTTATAGAAAAAAAAAGTCACTTTGGCTCTGCTTAGTTGGGATACACTATATAAATAATTGTGTATAGTGCTAAAATAAGGACCGACATTTTACGAATTTCTTAACAATATTTTGCGAAGTGGGAATTAGTTTGGTTCTCTGTAATAAAATGAATGTCAATTTGTTCGAAAACACTCATATATGTCTATTAAATAATAATAAAAAACGTAGAAAAAAAGTTTCTTTTGTTCGAAATACGCTAAGCTTAAATTATGTATAACGCTAATAAAAGTAATTCCTCAATATTAAAAAATGAGCCCCAATTTGTTTGAAATACCCATATATTTTAGGAATAATTTATTTAATTTTTTTAGAAAAGGATTTATTTAGTTGATGAAAACACGCTGATATCATAGTGATATCGAACTAAGTACGGCGCTCACATAAGGCTAAACAATTTGCGATTTTTTTGTGATTTTTAGCAAAGCGGAATTTATTTTAAATTGTTTCCATATTGCAAATTAAAAGAGAATTTTATTGAAAATAATTGTTATGAAAATAATTTTATTGAAATTATTACAGAACATTTTGAGAAATGACTTGTTTTGTCTAAATACGATAAGCTCAAATTAGACATATCGCCAAATTTAAGGTAAACAATTTACGATTTTTTTTCTTCTTTTGAAAGCGGTACTTATATGAAACTATTTCGTTATTGCTAAGTCAGCGTCAATTTTATTGGAAACACTCACATATAGCATGAAATTATTAGAGAAAATGTTAAAAAAGAACTTGTTTAATTGCCTAAAACACTGTAAGCTAAAATTATGTTTATTGATGAAAAATGTAAGTGTGAAAAATTTGCGAATATTTATAATTTTTTGCGCGTATTTTAGTTTAGTTTTAGTTTAAACTAAAAGATGTCTTTTTGAGTTATAAATATGATTATAAAAATGTCCTTAATTGTGATTTTGATTATTGGGAAATTCTAATTAATATTTGTCTTTTAAATATAAATCTTTACAATGGAGAACATATTTTTTATTCAAATTGTTGGAATACCTAAAGAATCTAATTTTTCAACTCCCTTAGTTAACTTATTTTTACATATGATGAAAAAATTATACTCTTAATATTAAATTTGTTATTAGATTTATTGAAGATTTAATTATCTTTAATTTTCAAAACTATATCATTCTGTTAAATAATATTTACCCCGAGTAACTAATCTTGCTTCGCAATCATGGCGATAATATTAGTTTTAATTTTAATTTTTGGGATTTCGGTATTAAAAAAGAAAAAAATATCTGCATTGTTGATTTATACGATGCGAGAAACAATTTTAAATTTAATATAAATAAACTAATTACTTGGAATTCTAATGTTTATAAAAACATTTATTTAAATGCCATTTTTAACCAAATGAATAGAATCAAAAGAATCTTAAGTAATTTTTATTTATCTAAAAAACAAATAGGCAGTTTCTTTCAAAATTTTATAAAAAACAATGGATACCCAACTAATGTTAATAAGCTCTATATAAAATCATTGAGTTAATTGAACCTAATTGTTGTTAATTAATTTACTAAAACATTTCTTTGTTAACTAAGTTTATATTTTTATTATGGGCAAATCCATCGCTAAAAATGTTCAAAACAATTTTATAAAGATTTTTGTTAATAAATGTAAATAATTTCTTTAAAATCATTAAAATTGCATAATTAAAAATCAACCTTATTAATTATAAACTTTAAAATTATTTTGTATAATATTGCATACATGCATTTTCGGGCTAATCTAAGATAACTAACGAATCAAGCGCGCTTCAGTATTGCAGTAAGAATGCGCCATAAGAAGATGACTCTTCCCTCTATTTACGCTTCTATTTTCATATTTTGTTATCTGGCAAACTTGCTACAAAATTATTTTAAATGATTTTTAAAGGATACCGGTATGTGTAAATTCATCTGAGTTCACTATTCACTTTATATATTACATTTTGTAATTTATTCTGTATTTTTCTTCCATTTTATTTTACAATTTTTTGCTTGATTTGTTTTATTTCGTATTTTTTACTTAATTTATTTTTATTTTGGTTTCAATTTTATTTGGTGCTGCTCACAATTACTGTATTGATATATTTTGCTTTGGCTTTATTAATACAAGTATCAAGATATAATCGCGTGAGCTGATGACGAGATTATATCTTTTCTTTATTTTTGTTTTACCGCATTTAAATTTTTCTTCTTTTGTTTTTTCTTCTTTTTTTAGAAATGAAAATGATTTTTTAATTATTTGAAAATATTCTATTCTAATAACTTTTCTTCTTATTTTTCCCGTGTTTTCTCTGTATTTTATTAAATCAGGGATTTATATCATTAAATCAGGGATTACGCAGGGTTCACGCAAATTTATTATTTTTCACATTTCAAATTCAACAAATATATGAATTTTAAATAAATTCAGCAAGTTTTATATTTATAAGTAATTTTTTATTTGTTTATTATTGTGATTGTTTCGTTTTTTAACTTTTAACTATTGAAACTATGTTTTTATTCAAAAACGTGATTCTCCAGATAATTTTATTTCTATTCAGTATTCCTGATTTAGCCTGATTGTCAGAATTACTTATTATTCGACACGTGGGATAGTGAATAATTATGTCTTCATCTTAGCTGTGAATTAGTTAATTATTTTTATATTTATTTATAAAATGAATCGTTATTTATTTTATTTATTGACTAGAGTAAAAGCTCCCGCAATAGCCCATTGTCATACTAGAAGGGTCAAGGAGCGTATTGGCCCACAATTTCGTGACTAACGGCCTAATAGTGACAGTGTGGTCACCATTACGTATTTATTCCGAATAAGCTATTACACATTTTATTATATTTTATAACCGTCGTTGAACAATTTTGAGTGTACTACAACCAATGATCAAATTCGTAGCTTCATAATTTTGAACCCTATCCAGTTGACAAGGGAACTTCTAGAAATTTGCTATCGTCTAGAGTGTTTTGGTAGAACTAACCCACATTTGAGTTACACGGAGAGTAAAACCACGGAAACCTTCAACAGTTAGCCGGTAAAGGGACTCTAACCCATGATCCGTCTACCACTGAAGATATTTTACGTCAGCACTGTGCTCGATGTGAACCGTGTGCAGTATTCGTATCGACTAGCTACCGCTGGGATTCGAATTTGGGTCAGCTCATTGAGAGGAGAGCGCTGTATCCCCTGAGCCACCACGGCTTGCTTCTACGCATTGATCAGAAATTGGGTGGGCTGCAAGCCTCCTCTATAGATTGAAACCTAGTTCTTCACTTAAAGAGTTCAGGGCTATAATCACTAAGCTATCGTGACTTGTTGACTAAAATAATTTAGCATAAAATCGACAAATCATTTATATATTAATGGAAAAATTGAATATTATAAAGAAAATAATTAATTTTTTTAAAGCAAATAAATAAGATTTTTATTTATGATTCTGTCAAATCAGGAATTTTATTCGACTGAATGAAAATGTTTTCCTTCTCAAATATATAAAATTCGCAGCTCTTTTATCTGTATATCGCTAACATAAAGGTGAACACTTAGCGATTTTCTTTTTTTTTTTTATAATTTCGTCAAGTAGTATTTATTTGAATTTGGTTCCATATTAGAAAGTGAGCGTTAATTTGCTTGAAAACAGTCATATGTCAAGAACTAATTATAAAAAATTAAGAAAAAAAAAAGATAAATAATGATACTAGATAAAGAAGGGAAAATTTTAATTAATTATACAAAAAGCATAACGCCATGAAAATAAGTTAAAATTGGGAAAACTAGCATTATACTACTTTTCACAATTTTGATATTCCGTTTTTTACATAAAAAATGTAACATTTTAGTTAGTTTTAGAATTTTTAGGGCTGTTCAAATTTCTGTATTTTTTGAACTTCTTTTTTTAATAAGTTTAGTTTTTATTTTCTTATGAAACGAAAAAAAAAAAAAAAAAGAATATATATAAAAAAAAAAAAGACACAACTAAAAGAAACAAGAGGAAATTTATTTTTTGAAATACAAGATTTGAAGTTACAAAGTTGAAACACGTTTAAATGATTTTTAGTTCTAGGAAAGGACTGTCTTATTTTTTTTTATTAAAAAAGGCAATTTAAATTTAAAATTAAAAGAAAAATATTTGTAAAGATAGCAGCAGTATCTTCATATCTCTACTCGCCCTCCATCAAGAATTCAATATCTCCATTTCATATCTAAAATATAAAAGCATAAGAAATTAAAACAACAGGTTACACAGAAATTTAACATAAAAAGATCAAAGAATTTGAATTTTTTACGAGTTTCACTAATAAAACTGAGTAACAATTGATAAAACTGGGTAACAGTTTATAAAACTGTTTATTGAAGGGAAAGTAAATAGTAACTGCTTTGAGAACAGGCTGTCAAATAAACAAAATCAAAGCCTACAATTTTTGTAATTTTCTTTCATAATATATTCAGGCTGCAGTTATACAAAATGAAGCTTGTAATGAAATGAAATAACGATAGTTTTTATACGTTGTTTAAGAAGAGATAGAAGCCTTCTTTGCAAAAAAGATGTATTTTAATGAAAATCTTTCGAATTATTTACTTCTTCAAATCAGTTTTAAATTTGATTTTGAGTGATAGTCAATTATTTATAAAAAAGATGAGTTTGTGTGTGTGTTTCGCTTGTAACTATAAAACTATTTGTACAGTGATACTGAAATTTGGGCAGTGGTTCTTTTAGCTAGAGATTTCTAAAAATCGATAATAAGTTTTGATTTCACGAATTTTTTCATAGTCTTATCCACGTGCTTCTCTGTTTATGGATATGCTTTCCGAAATGCGTTTTTATAATGTAAAGCCTATGATAATCAAAGTGAAAAAATAAATAAATTTACGTACTAAAGTTATTACTAAAGCGGCGTGATTATGAGGAATCTTTTTTATCATGTTTTGGCGGCGATAAGTTGCAGCATTTGTGGCAAATGTATTTTTCCCCCGGTGAGCTGAACTTCTAAAAATTTATTTTTGTTAAGTTAATAATGTAAAGTCACTGGAAAAAGCAACAAAAATTATGATAAAAAATATAAATTTTTTAAAAATATTTCGTTTTTTTCCCGCTTTTGCGGCTTTCAGTTTTGTGAATGATTACATAGTGATAATTATTACTGATATATTCACGGAAAAACAAATCTGGTAAAATTACCGTACTGTATGGTGATGAAATTTCTGGTAAAAAACTATATCTCAGTTTAATGAAGCCAAAATATAAGGCATTTAAATCATTTCATATGGTAACTGTGCAATTTCATATGGTAACTGTTTACCTGAAATTCTGGTTTTCAAAATTATAGCTCTTATTCCCACGCATTTGGGGAAAAATACAAAACTGTAAGATAAATTTAACCGAATAAATAGTTTTTATGCTATGCTCTAAGGTATAATAATAAAAGTACCAAATCTTATCAGATTTACCAAATTTTATTGCATATTACGAAACTATATTTTATTGTTAATTTTACCAAAATCATTTTTAAAGCGCTTACGTAAAGGCAACTGAGCTTTTTGGTCTTTCTGATGTAAAGCCAGCAACACGATAAATTTTATTCTGGTAGTTTTGACTTTAATTCTCATACTTTGAGCCGCGATGGCTCAGGGGATAGAGCGTTCGCCTTCCAATGAGGCGAACCGGGTTCGAATCCCAGTCGATACCAATTCCGCATCCGGCTTGCACTGACCACAGTGCTGACGTGAAATATCCTCAGTGGTAGAGGGATCATGGTTAGAGTCCCCTTGCTGTCAGGTTAACCGTGGGAGGTTCTCGTGGTCTTCCTCTCCGTGTAACGCAAATGCGGGTTAGCTCCTTCAAAAAGTCCTCCACGAAGGCAAATTTCTCCCAATACTCGATCCAGGAGTTCCCTTGTCTTCTGGATTGGGTTCAAAATTACAAGGCTACGGAGTTGAACATTAGTAGCCGTAAACCCATTAAGTTGGGTCGGCTGTTCAACGACGGTTATAAAATAAAATAAAATTCTCATACTTTAGTTTTTTTTAATTAATTAAACTTTTTTATTTTTATTTTTAGTCCCGTACGAAAGAGAGGTTATAAATAATAAACTTGAAGTCTCGTAACTCTCACTTTGGATTAACGTCAAATGAAAGCAAGAAGTTTATTATTATGAATATTATTTCAATTATGCAAGTGGGAATTGAATTATTGATTAAGGTAGTTAAATAATCAGTGCAAAACAGGATTGAATCGAAATTTTTAAAATCAGATTTTTTTATTTTTTTATCGCAGGTAAAGTAAATGCTTTAGAAGCTTATTAAATGCTTTAGAGTGGTTGCAGCGTCAAATAAAGTAAAAAAAGTGGATCATGACAATATTCGTCTATTTTTGAGTAAAGCTAGACATTTTGAAATCTTAGATATTTAAAGTGATCATTATCATCATCATAGTTGACCAGACAGCCCAATGTGAACCAATGCCTTCCTCTGAAGATTTCTCCATGACGACTTCCGATCCATCTTTGATCTCCAATCATTTTCATTAATTGCAAGAAAATCAGACTCCACTGAGTCAGCCCATCTCATCCGAGGCTTTCTCCGCTTTCTTGTTCCAGTAGTATCTTTTTCATTGTATTGTCATCACTCATTCGAATCACGTGCGCAATCCACTTTATTCTATTTATTTTTATGTATTTAATTATTTCAGGTTGTTTATAAATCTTGTACAATTCAAAGTTAAATCTCCTTCTCCAGTTAACGTTTTCATTTACACCACCAAGTATACTCCGCAAAATCTTTCTCTCAAATATTGCGATACAATTTTCCTTCAGTTTTTATTTCAGGAGTCACTCTGTTCTCAATGGAGTTCTGTTGTCAATTTAAAATGATACACATTTATTTTAAAATTGTAGGCTATGACATCTGTTGAAAAAAAAAATGCTAATTAATTTTACTAACTTTAAATTGAGCCACAACGACATTTTTTATTTTTGATGACTCGACTTTTCTAAGGTGTGCCGGCCTTCGTATACACGTTTAAAGAAATAGTCGCAGCATCGTATTAAAAAATATAAAAGTGGAACAGTGTTATTGCATAATATGTTCAATCTTGGGTGATTCAAAATAATTTTTCGATAAGATATTAATAATTTAAGTAATTTAAGTATTATACTTGTACGTACATGAAAGGTTTGAGACCGAGTAATGATAAGCCCCACCAGCTTTGAAGGTGGCATTTTTTTTATAAACTGTTTTAATTATTGTTTCCAGATAGATTGCTCAAGGCGACTTAACAATTCCTGCATTTATAATTGTATTGCCGCTACATTTCATATCTTATACTTCCTATACTTCACTTTCCTATACTTTTTGGGATGTGAGGTTGTCAAATTTAACTTCTCATATTTTAAACAAAACTATATTTGTTGAAATGGTTTTTAGTGATTTTTTTAAATCACTTACATCTTGTATATAAATTATTTGCATGTTTTCAGAATTTCAATTAGATAAGAAAACCATACGCGTGTATCTTATTACATATATGGATATTGAGGTCTATTTTCACCAAAAAAAGTGCTTTTAAACGTTTTTCTGAACAATTTGAAAATGCAGTTCATAATTACGTTACTCCAAACCCATCATATTTTACTATGAATAATATATCTGAAAATTTGAGTTAATTTATTTGAAATTAATTAAATCATTATATAACAGCCTGTATACAATGATTTAATCCTTAATAGGGCGGTTTTCTTCTAGTAATGTTATGTGACAAAAGTTTTTGGATTGAGATTGGCTTACAATATGAAATTCATTTAGCTTATTATCTAAAAACAATTTGATTTTTAAGACGATTTTTTTTTTGGAAGATGGGCGAGATACTAATAATTGTACCTATGTAAAGAATTGCCCATAAACTTGAACTTCAATGCTAAAAGTAACGAATTTTATAAAAATTCGTTATTTTTAGCATAGAAGAAGTTCATGGACAATTCTTATGGAGTTCAAGGTTATGGACAATTCTGTGCTTACAAATCAACTCGATGGGAAATTATCAATGAACGAACGCTTAAAGCACTCAATGTTGGTCGCTTTCTTGACCTCACGGCAAGCTTTACTGTTACCCTCATTTATTTAAATAAAGCCCTTCATTGTCATTGATGAAATAATCGGTGAGAGAATAACTCCACTTGACCATTTAAAATCTAATGAAGTTTATGGGAAGTATGTTTTCCACAGTTTTATAAAGGATTACATTGCTGAAGATTGCTCTGTTGAATCAGTTAATGCCGTACTGTTGAGCCGTTCTATTTTTCAAAATAGTCACACCTAAACATTTTTTTTTAGAGATTCTAATATTATGCATTTACATGGGTGTTTTGAGAATTTCATATAAAATTTATGCTTTTTAGTTTTTCGTAGTTAGTTACCTCAGAAAATATTTAGTAAAATTTTTTAAAGGCATAATTATCACCATAGTTTTTTTAGCAAAACAAATATGTTATTTAATTTCTCTGAAATTCAACTCACCCATTAAAGCCATTTACCAGTGTCTGTAAGGATAAGCACCATATGCATAGTTATAGGCATATTGAGGAGCTCCATAGCCAGAGGATGCGTAGTGAGATACACGTGCTCCAGGGGTATAGGTGTTGTATCCGTAGTTGTAGACAGGAGCTACCTGGCACATGGCACATACAACCATGGCCAAAAGAAGAACAGCGATCTGGAATAAATACATAACGTTAGAAAGATAAATGAAGTTAGGGAATTATTATAATTATAAAGAACGTTCAAAAATTAACTTTCAGAATATGATATTCTTTTTAATTTAGTACTAGTCATACTGCCTACCGAGGCTATTTGCCCAACACAAGAAATGTGTAAATTTTGTATTGAGCCAACAAAACAAGATGTATGGATAGTTTTGTGCTTAAAATAGTTTGTACCCTATTTAGGGTGTTTTAATAATTTTAAACTAGTTAAAAAATTCGTTAATTAGAGTTAGTGTAAATTTTTGCTCTGATGAGTAAATTGCTTGCCTTCAAACTTTTCATTGCGGACGGAGCTAGTTGCGTGATAAGATGAGTATCAAAATATCACCTTTGGTAACCTGTTAATAAGTGATAATTATTTTTCCTCATTTTTTATTTTGATGGCACATTTTGAAGTTCTTGTAAACATAATCTAGAAAATCAAAACTAATGAAAAGGATATTCTTGTTTATGAGTGGGCTGACATCAAGAAAAAAAAATCGACCCTCTCAAGCAATAAGTGTTACAAGGTTACTTCCATGTTCCTGAGATGGCAGATTACGATTTAGACTGAAAAGTGTTTCTTTCAAAAGTCAAAAGAACAAAAATAAATTTTTTCTCATGTTTCATTTTGAAGTAAACTGAACGACTTTTTTTTTAAAAAAATATTTGCACTGTTTACTTCCTTATGCTTTTATACTTTTTTAAAACGTAATTCAGAAGTTGAAAATTCCTTTATTATGTTTTTATTAACGAATATGTAAGTAAAAACTCGAAAAATTGGCTTGAAGTAAATCGTCGGAATGTAAAATGTTATTCTCAATAGCTACAATTGCTACAACTGAAACGGACTTAGCATGTCTGGTATTCCGCTTTTTATCTTAATTTACTCAGTGTTCTGTTTATCAGTTTTGAAGTTTGTTGTTAGATTTCCTTAAAGTCGGTGCAACATTGAGGTTTTACTTGAAAAACTGTCGAAAAATTATTTACACTGTAAAAAAAAAATCAGGATCAATTTTACTGTAAAAAGCACCTGTACCAGAAAATAATTACAATCCCTTGTTTAAAAATAGCAGAACTAATCTATTCAGAAAATTCCCAACTCGTATCGACGAAAACTACCATCAAAGATTAACGGATATGGACCTTTAATTTTGATAAAAAGTACCGGCACTTAGGGTGCCTGTACTTTTTACCGTAAAATTCATTTTTGCCGGAACATGTAACTAAACAAAACTGATATATCGTAATTTTTAGAGCAATAATAATCAGCGTAAAATCACTGAATCACTCTAATTAAATAAATAAATATTACTGTAAAAACTACATTTTAACATTTTACGGATAATGTATCCGTATATATATATATATATATATATATATATATATATATATATATATATATATATATATATATATATATATATATATATATATATATATATATAGGTACAACTCACTTTATACTTAATATAATTTAATCTGGAAGTTTCAACAGTGTGGCACGCATGATTATTATTTATTATTATTTTTATTTTTGATTGTGGCACGCTTCTCAGAAAGATTGAATACCATTGTTCTTATGCAGTCCTTTAAATCATCGTTCTTATGCATATACTTTAAATGCGATAAAATGTTTTCACTTAATCTAATATAAATTAAAACTATAGATTATATACCATATTAGCGTAGTATATTATTTCCAAGAACGATGTTAATATAGTTAGTGAACTGAAACATAAGGGAGAATACTGGAAATACACTGTGCACTATATTTACATTTTAAATTTTATTTTTCCCACTATTATCAAGAAATATAAATAATAATTAAATTTGAGGCAAAAGTGAAAATATTTAAAAGACACTTTAGGAATATATTTCCGTATTAAATTTTAATTTTAAAAAACGTTATTAGAAATTCAAATATATATTGAAAAAATATTAGTTTCAATAAAACTTTTGAGGTAGACACTTGATACCAAATAAAAAAAATAGCTAAGTCTTAGGTTCAATATAGATTTTATGGTATTGATAAATCGAATTAAATTTATTAAAATTGAAGAAATTATTGATTATGTATCAAATTATCGCATAAAATTTTTAACATAAAATAACAAACGGAAATAAATAATTGGTACTACAAAATAATAGTAATTTTTAAGAAGTAATAAGTTTTAAAAATTAAGATAATTTCTTCAAATTTTTTTGCAAAAACTTTTTAGAAAAAGCTTCTTTTTATTTAAATGCAATTTATAAAATTTTATTTAATTTAGAAATAATAAATTATACTATAATATTCAACATAGCTTAATGCTTTAATTATAAGCTTGTTATAAATCAAAACAGTTTATTATAAATAAAATTACTGGTACTTACAACGGCTTTCATGTTTAAGTAGAACGTTTGCTATCTCAAAGTAAGCAAGGGTAAAACAGTTTATTTTTCAGCGGTTTATATACTATGTTAATGCATAAATTATTTGTTTCAATACAAGTCAAGTTATAAATAAGGTAAAACTAAGAAAAGGGTGATGCTAACAATTAAACAGATTTGATTGGTTCTTTGGCATTTTTAAATTTTAGACATGAAGTGGAATATACAGGAAAAAAAAAAAAAGAAAATTAAATGGTAACGCCAATCGATTCCCTAAGTGACAAAATCCCATGCAAAGATGCTCTTGAATTTCAAGGTTGTATATATTTTTTCCAATGTAAAAAAATCAGGTGGATCAATTGGTCTTTTAATTGTTAGAGACCACACCCTTTAACCCTTTTATCAAATCTACCCTTGAACTAAAGAGAATCCTTGAAACCTTGGGAGAACTCTTTTGTCACTTATCGAATGATATTTATGTAAATATATAATAAATTTTAATTATGATAATGTCATAGTTATAAAACAATTTGTAATGAATGCATTTTTATGTCGGAATTGGAAAAGGGATAATATATATTAATATCAAAAATTAAATAATGATTTATTATTCTAAAATTTTCCCGTTTTATATATTTTTTGCGAGAATTGGTTTTTATCTAATCTAAAATATATTTCTAGTTTTTAAGGAGATTCGAACATGTCCTTTGCTTTTATTGCTGTACTATAATTTACAGTGGGGGCTAAATATAATTAGTAAATTTCCATAAGGATCGGTTTCTCCATTCAAAGTAGGGCTTTCCGAATTACGGCACACTGAAAAAAAAACTCCGACTTACGGCACACTGAAAAAAAAACTCCGACTTACGGCACACTGGAAAAAAACTCCGACTTACGGCACACTGAAAAAAAAACTCCAACTTACGGCACACAGAAAAAAAACTCCGACTTACGGCACACTGAAAAAAAACTCCGACTTACGGCACACTGAAAAAAAACTTTCCGAATTACGGCACACTGATTAAAATCACGGTACACTCAGAGTGCCGGTACTTTTTACGTAAAATAAATTTTTTACCGGAGCATGCTCTGGAACAAAAATTTGATATACCGTAAATTTTTACTGCAGTAATTATCGTAAAATCATTCTAATTTAATAAATATTACTGTAAAAATTACGATATAATATAAAATTCTTTTTTTATCGATATGTGACTTGAATGCATTGTATCCTAATAATATCCATAGATAACAACTTTTGCTGTTTTTTTGAGTCAGTTTTTTTTTCTTTTCGGTATTATAGCAATTGAATTGGGTGCTTGCACTTCAAGAAGAAGAAGATCACAGATACCCACACATGTGACCTGTGAAGCCTGATCATTATCGGCAAAATGGTGTTTAAAGTTACAATGTTAATTAACGTGAAGTTAATTAAATACAGATTATTTATGTATTTTATTGTCACTGTGATATATTTTTGTTTTGTGTACCTGGCAACTTCGATGCTTAATATTGTTTGTTTATGTTCTGCGTGGCTTCATGCCTCTCTTTGTGTTAAGTAAGAAATATATAGCGAAAGAATTGAAATCCTTGTGAAGGAATCTTTGTGTAAGAATATAGAATGCGTCACTTAAGAGAATGTATACTTGACGGGCTAGGTTTATTCGAAATATGAAAGAACTGTTGCTAACGTAAACAAATACCACGGTCCAACAACCAGTCGGGATCGAGATACCCACACTACGTCACTTGCAGGTATCCCATTGATAATTGTCACCATAATGTTTCTGAAATTTCGTCAGAACTTTATCAAATAATTATGGTAGATAGGTGTTATTAAATTGAAGTTTCAAAATCGCTTCGAATTCATCCACATTCTAGAGGTGAGAAGTTATGTGGACAAAAAGTTTTGCTCTATTATTAATTTTTTTCAAATATTTTTTTAAAATATTATGTATATCCGTCTTTTATATATACATATTCTACATTATTTGAAGTTATAAAAAAATATTGATTCCATTTGAAGTGAACTAAAACAAAAATGTTTAAAACATATAGAATTTTTATAAAACTTTTACCAAAACGTGCGAACATGATAATTTGTTTATTTGATCTTTAATGTAATTGATTCAAATTACTAATGTAATGCTGTGGATAATAGTATTACACTATCTTTGATAACGCTGGGAAAAATATTTTCTGAAAACTTGGAAATTCCCTTGTAGTTGGAGAGTACGTACATATTTGATCACAAGTGTTATTTCTCATAGCGTTTTCGTTACGGTTAATTTGGAACCGTAACGCTACGCAAAAGCTCTCAAATAATGTGCCGAGACTTCTTTTCACTTCCAATAGATTTTAACTAAAATATTAATTAATTTGGATAGTGGAAAGTAACGTCATCGTAGGTAAATCATGGTATTTATTAATTCAGAAGCCAATCAGGTTCGACACACACACGCGACGTAGCTTACAGGTATTTAAATAAATCTGATTTAAATCTCATAGTTAGGCATAATCACTTCACTTCTTCTCAAGTTGCAAGCACCCAACCGATTCAATCATTGTTTGCTTTTTGGCGATAAGCAGATTATTTTGAAAGCGAATAGGTATTGAAGGATTCCAAAATGTTTTATTGTATAAAAACATATTTGGTTTAACCTTAATCTATAAGGATAAAATTTAAACTTGAAACAATTTGCCGAGTCTACAATTTTACTTTTTAAATTGCATTTTTTTGGTTAGTAATTTTATCAAATGATTTTCACCGAAAGGGTTCATTCACAATAGCGAGAGATTTAATTCCTATTAATGTTTTACAATTTTGTATTCATGATTATACTCAGTATTCATGATTAGACACAGTTTTAAGCAACGTTTATTCTAAAATACTTTTTTTTTATAATGTCTGCAAGAGGTTCATAAATTTAGATGCAGTTTTTAATATGCTTATCTTTAAATATCATAGAATTACTTTATGGTGCAGCTTTTGTTTCAAGCCAATTTCAATTCGAAATAGTTTAGTTTAAATTTGAAATAAAAATCAAATTATGAAAGTTAAATTGTGTAAAATAGTAGAGAACACTAAGAAACAATAACAAATCAATATTACGGGTAATTACCGTTAAACTAGAGATAAAGAAGACTGCCACGCTAAAGTATGAAAATGATTTAACATATATTCTTAAGCTATATTTCATTTGAATATTATTTAAATATTGAGATGTCACGAAAAAATATATGTTATAAAAAGTAGATTCATTCTGAAGGCAAATTTATTTTTACAAAATATTTGCAAAACCTTAATAATTGTTGAAAACTCTTTAGCAAACAGTGTAATTACAGTTATTACTTTTGAAGAAGTCAAATATTACGCTTCAAGTTATAATAAAATTGAAACAGCCATAAGGTAGGATGTCGCAATGATGGTGGTGATAAATGACTCGATGTGAAGTTTATAATTCATTACATGATTTTGTCTTTATAAAATACTTATTAAATTATCATCACATGATAATCAATTACAGATGGGGAACTTGATTGAGCATTCAATAATCAATTAACTTTCTCCCATAGCTCGACATCCCTTCTTATTAAGGTAGAAAAAAGATAATTCAATATTCTAATTAATCATAAACATTTTATAATTAGTCATGAAAAAGTTACATAATAATATTTCATCCTTAATAAAGTTCCAATTTGAATTAGAAATAATTAGAGTATTAGGGATATTAAAAGTTAGAGGTAATTAAATAATTATCATTTTTTTACTGGTCTCTAAAAAAACAACAACAACCGGGCCATCCTAAATAACTTTTGATCTAATGATCGGATTTTCACTTTCTTGGACTCAATCTTAATGGTTCGAGAGGGTAATCTCAAATATGTTAATTAATTAGTGCAGACGACATTTCAAATTACGAAATCAGTCAAAAAACGCACTTTCTCTGATTAAACATATCTTTTTTTCGATGGATCCGGATTTCTCACTCTCAAAATTTAGAGGGTAGCCGCCATCTGGAAAACATGGTCCCAATAGTTTGGCCGGGAGAGCATTCCAAAGTTTGGACTCCTTAATGTTAATTTAACTTTTTGCGTATATTGCTATATCTACAGAACTTTTTAAGCGAATTGAAATTTTTTATACACAATTATAAAATCCGTTTATCAAATTGTAATTCCATTACAAAAAATAACTTTTATCAAATACCTATTATTTTTTATTATCTTATTTGAAAATGGTCGAAAGCATTTTGAATTGTAAGGTATAAATTTTCCCCCATCATTTTAAAAAATGTAATTTTATATATAAAATACAAAATTTGAGCGGAATCGGTCGAATATTTCCTGAGAAATCGAATTTGAAGTATTTGACATTTTTGAAATTCGATTTCTCAGGAACTGGTTTTGTAACTTAAAATATCGTCTGCACTTATTAATTAGCATATTTGTAGTCATCCTCTCAACCCGTTTAGATAGAGTCCCAGAACGTGAAAATCCGAACATTAGATCAACAGTTAATCAGGGTGGTTCAATTTTTGCGCACTGTATATCATTTAGGTTATTAATAGTTCCTGAAATGTTTTGAATGAAAGATTTAATTTTCTTTTCTTTTCTGAATTTAGCACTAAAATAACTGTTTAAGTGAAATAAACTTGCAGTTTAATCTTCAAATCCAAAGCGTTTTAATATTTTTTTAAAAAATTGTAAGTTTCACCAGATTTCTCTCTTGAGAATTAACAATAAAATAATCATAAATTTAAATGGAACAATACAATAAAATAATTATAAATTTGTGGGAAATTCGTTAGTGCTACACAATCGATAAACCATTTAACATTCTCTTGTAAAATGCTTAACATTAATCTTTTATATTTAAATAATTCTCTACTGTTTACACATTGCATGCGGATCACGTAAAAAGAAGATTCTGAAATATATGTCACTTCAGCTCGCATACGAAATTTTAAAAAGTGATAGCAAAACTATATATTTTTTAAATCTGCTCTTGAAAGAAATACTATAAAGATATACAATAAATATAAAAAATTTAAAAGTTACGTTATTTAATGCTAAAACTAATCAGCGTATATATATATTTTTTAAATTGAAGTTGTAGCCATAGCGACAAGTTTGCTCTAGCTTTGATTAAATCTTCCAACCATTTCTTTATGTGACCCGAATCATATTTTTGGAGACATTTTTGGCGTACATTTTGGCGTACGTATCTACAGTTTTTCTACTCTTGTCGAAAGGTATATTTTATTGAGTCAAAAGGTATAGTTTTTTGCGTTGTTGCCCTAAAAGTGATTTAACAAAACACATTTTTAATATAACATATTCCTGAGACAATTATTGTCACCCGACCTATACATCAAAATGTGTTTTTCAAAAGATAGTACTTTTTAGCCCGACACAGAAGGCAAGGGTACTTCTGGAACAAACAAATTTTTTTCATAAATTTTGAATAAAATTATTTTCCATTTGAATTATAAATGTCGTTGTTAGCAACACTATAGGTAAGAAATATAAATGTCGTGGTTATAGGTTTTCTATGCTCCCCCTTCCTTTAGGGCTGTTTTTCGAAGGCTCCGTCGTCATATGAATTGATGCTTTTTGGCGAAAATATGCTATTTTCATAATTGTTGTGAGTTAGCAACAATTACTCATTTTAAAAATGGCGCAAAATGTCAACTAGGAGAAAAGCCACAGTTTTGGGAAAATAGAAAGCGTTCGTTGTCTAATTTTTTAATATTTTAAATCTTACTCAAAAGCTGTCTTATCTGGGCCCATTAAAATTTGGAATAAGGAGGTGATTTTGAAAAATTTTTTCTAGAAGGAAAAATGTCGCCAAATTAACGATTTTTTAAAAAACGTTTAATAATTTTTAAAATATTTAAGTTATTTATCTGCTCTAAAGCCCAGATAATTCTTAATGGCATGATGGCAGATATAATTTAAAATCATCACTTTGCTTCAAGACACTTAAACTGTGGATTTTTTTTTAGTTTTCTTTGGTGACAGAGCTTCGAAAAAACATGTTAACGGATGAATACTGACAATATAATCTTTTATATATTGTCGGTCTTCTTTTAATTGTCTTCTTCAAATTTTTAAGTTTTTAATTTTAAGAATTAGTTTAATATGTCACTCCTTTTTGTTTTTTAAGTCAACTTCTTTTATCATTATTAACTAAAATAATTAATGAAATTGACAAGACCAGGTTATTACAAAATATTTTATTTTTGGTTATTTCTGTATAATACTGTATATTAATAAGTTTGAATAAATATAATACCGGCCTTGACGATTCACCCATTGTTGTGCCTTTGGCCCATTTTTTTCAACCACGCCCTATCCACCTGAGAATCCTCGTGTCAAGTTTATCAAGGAGAAAAGGATGGTCTTTGAAGACGGAATTCCCCCTCTTCTTGTTTTCATTTCACATTTTGTTTCCTCATATAAATTCCAGATTAATCAAAGAACGGCTGTCTTCACTTTCTTTTTGAAAGGCGTTTCCTTTTAATTATTTTATATTTTTTCTCACAATAATCCTACATTAATTAGCAAGCTGAACAGGTGTTTTTTTTAAACTGATGATTCGAGAACTTAATGTTAGTTATCGATACGTGAATGATGTGTTTAATTTGTCGGTTAAATAATAATTGAATTCTGCTTGTAACTTGGTTTGATTTTATATTTGATTACCAATATTTGCGATATCGTGCACGCTATGCGTACTGTTTTCGGAAATTGTTCGTGTTTATCTGAAATATTCCTATATAAGAATTTTTCTGAAGACAAGAACATCAGTCCAATAGCAGTATACTAATGCAGTGATGCATCATATTCCAGGCAGCAATAGCATATACATAACCTTATTTTCACCATACCAGCTTAGCTCAAATTATACCTCATATTTTTCAGATTAGGCTCTTATCACCCAACTGCATATAACTACACAATCAGAGCTCAATGATCATCTATCCACACGACTACTCCTATCGCTTCTGTGTTTGCTATTTATCAATTACACAAAATTTTCTGATATCGAACACGCTATTTACCATTTACATACTAAATTTTCGGTATCGAACACGCTATTTATTAATTACACACCATTTTCCGGTATTGAACAGTCGACTGCAACATATATCAAGCCTGCTGTCGAAAATACAACCCTGTTTTTTAATATTTTCAAGTACAATTAGAATTTGTTTGACTATTAATTAACTAACTTATTTCATTTCGTAATCTTCGTCATGGCGTGATGTTTTCAAGTTAAACTTATAATAATACACACTTGACATAGATTAGCATCTTTTAAAGCTCATAAATATTAAAGCTACCATCGTTAAAATGCTCTATTTACAATATAGTCTTAAAACAATTTAGTGTTTTTTATGAATTTTCCAGTAATGCTTTCAGAAAAAACTGCAACTATACACCATAAAATGAATCATTTAATCGTTCATCTAAATTTTCACGCTTAGATGCGAAGAAATATATATATATATATATATATATATATATATATATATATATATATATATATATATATATATATATATATATATATATATATATATATATATATATATATATATATATATATATATATATATACGTATATATATATACGTATATATATATACGTATATATATATACGTATATATATACCAATTATATACCAATAACTACCTCAATTCTGTAAGTGATAGAATGTTTTTCTTCCTAATAGTTATAGTAGATAACTGAAGGTTTTAGTTAAATAGTGGTTTAATTTCACTTATTAATAAAATAGAGTTAACTTCTCGTTCATGTTCATTCATGTCATTTCTATCTCATTTTAGAAGTAGTACACCTCCAGCTCATTTTTGTTGTCAAACTGAGGAAACCACAAATCAGATAAAGCAGGCAAAATAATTTAGACTTGATAAACTCCAAGCAAGGTAAATTGAAAGCTTTTTGGTTCAAATAAAATAACACTTTTTAATGAATAATAAGCTTTTTTTTTAATTCTGCGTGGCAGTTAAACATGACTTTTAAGTTAAGTTTTATTCATCTTTAGCCAATGCATTCTATGTTAATTATAAAAATGGCACAAAACGTCAAAATGAAAAAAGGCTATAATTTTGTGGAAATTTTTTTTTGTTTTTGATTCAATTTTATAATATTTGATAAGTTATTCTAACTCTGCATTGTTTGGACGTATAAAAAATGCACTAAGGATAATTATTCATTTATTTTGATAATTTTCATGAACTGGAAAAATCCTGTTAAATTGGCGACTTTTTTTTTGAAGTTTAATAATTTTTGTTTAAGAAAAAATTGAGCTATTTGTCAATTCTAGAATTTAATAATTCTAGAATTTGTCAATTCTGGTAATACTTTTCAGCTGGATAATGTACTGCCATGCAATTGAAAAAAACAATGTAAGTGCTTCACGATAGATTTCAAGAAAAGCGGCTTGTCAATATTTTTTTTTCTTTGCTACTGCTATAAACGCTAAAATAGATTCTTAGAAAATATTAAAAAAAAGCTGATTTTTGAAAAAAGTAATTTTTATCTTACAAAAATACTACAATTTCAATTTTGATTTTTTTTTTTTTGTCTCTTGTTTTGATTCTTCGATAACACGGAGTATAGCTTAAAATTAAAAGTTTTTACTAGCGTTTAAAGCACTTAAACTATGGCGTACTGCTCTGTATATCTCAAAATTAACAAAAGTGAAGTTATCCCACATGACGCTTACTAAGGCCTTCAATTATTGAGGGATTCAAGGCTATTATCAACGTGGGACAAATGAAAAATTATAGACAAAAATGTCCCAACGAGCGAACTTCTGAGTTGGCAATTATTGTTATTATTTTACTTTCTTTCATCTTATATAGCACTTGGGGGGATGTGGCGAGTAGGGACTGATAAGATTGCAAACGGATTTTGAGTTAAAATAATAGATGGGTGATACTGATTTCAAGGCCACTATGTGCAAATGGGGCAACACGAAGATGAGATTCTCTCTTATTATTTCGGACTGTAGCCTTCAGACAAAGATAAAACGTTTGGTGAATTTAGAATTAGAGTTCGTGAGATGCATCTCATCTCATTTGCATATTGCTCTCAAGGTCAAGATTAAACCATGTTTGTGAAGAAAAAAAAATCATTCAGTCGAACCATATATGACACTATTTTTTTTCTTCATATACTTTCATATATTTCTAATTTAAATATGAAATACAAAATCATTGGCATTCATTTATAGTTTATTTCCTTTCATGCACAAATTTGAATTGTTTTCCTAATTACAAAGATATAATCAACTAAAAAAGAAAAAAAAAATCCAAATCCAATCCAAAAAATCCAAAACAAAAATTAGGAGCGAATGATTGAAATGATTCGTTAGATTTTATTCGAAGTGATCGAAGCGATTAGTTCGATTTGAAGTAATCTGTTATTTATATTTTGACATATTACATTGAAACTTTTAATCGAAGTGATAAGTCAGTTTCATTCGAAGTGATCGAAGCGATTAGTTCAATTAGAAGTGATAAGTTATTTATATTTTGACATATTAAACAAAAACGTTTAATCGAAATGATTAATTGGATTTTATTCGAAGTGATCGAAGCAATTAGTTCGATTAGAAATGATTAGTTTTTTTTTATATTTTAACGGACCCAATCAGAAGCATTATTTTAAGATTAGACAAGTGAGAAGTTATAAGGAGTATCCAAAAATTCAATATATTTTAATGACGTTAACATAAGATTGTGTTATCAAATGAATTGAATGAATTGAAAATTTTTTCATTATTAAAAGTAATTTCTAACCAATTGTTAATTCTTTTTGGCATGTGTTCCATTCTTGTCATTGTATTGAATAAAAATAAAAGTTAGGGTATCAGGTCTTTAATTATTTATTATGCATTTAAAATCTGTAGAAATGCTAGCAGCCGCTCCACTTTCTGCCAAAAATTTGTTTTAGGGAAGAGATTCTATGAATGGCAGAATTTTGATTAATTCTGAAAATTCTCAAAGGCCTCATCAAAAGGTGATGGAACAAAGTGGCATCTTATATATATGTTTAAGTTATTTATACGTGGTATTGAACAAATTACTTTAAATCAAATTTAGACAACCAAGAATTAAATTTGATTAAAAAAACAACAAAAATTTCGTTAGAACTAGATCTATAAAACTAAAAAATAAATAAATAAATAAATAAAAAATAAATAAATAAATAAATAAATAAGTAAATAAATAAATAAATAAATAAATAAAAAAATAAATAAATAAATAAATAAATAAATAAATAAATAAATAAATAAATAAATAAATAAATAAATAAATAAATAAATAAATAAATAAATAAATAAATAAATAAAATTACTAAGCATGCATCTCAGGTTGTGAAGAAATTTTAACAAGCATTGTTCAGGTTAAAAGCAATGCAAATGATTGTTTCTGGTTTAACCAGACGGTCAACCGGTCACAAAAAATTTTGTAATTTATTTTTCGATGATTTTTTTCAGGTTTTTTAAGTTAACCAATTTCGACGAAACAATTTCTCCAACGTTAGAAAGTTAGAAATATAGTCTATCTCAGTATACTGCCGCGAAGCGGGATTAACTGATTCGTCTGTGATGATTCGTCGATAATGGAAAAATATGTGAAGTGGGAGCTATTTCTCCAACGAATCTGACCTTGGGGAATAGGGATTAGTCCTCAAAAGGAATTGGCCATTTGATGCGAACAACTTCATGAAACTGCCCCAACTATCTAAAATATCTTGTTCCGGTTATAAACAAAATATTCAATTGAAAAACATATAACAAATCAATCATCAATAAAGCACAAACTGTAAATTCTCCTTCAAAATACAAAAACGGAACTCCAATTTAAATGATTACTCTCTATCTCACCATCTTCTAAAGAACGCACCGCAAGTCTGGTGCAATGGTGCAACATCTTCCCATCACAGATAGAAACTACAGAAAAGATGTAAGAATAAAATTCTCCGAAAAATAACACGAGTAAAATGATTTATCCGAAATTAGAGTACACATTGCGATCTCAACATTGATTATTTAGATCATCAATTTGCAAAGCTTAATTGTAATTTTTTTTGAAAAAAGCCTTGAGTTGTGATGCCGCAGTATTAAATGGAATTTTTTACATGAGTATTTTTGGCGGACTATTGGGAGTACTGAGATTTTTGACGAAACTAATTTCAAAGATAAAATTTTTCCAATGAATACAGGAATGCCACAGGCTACTAAAAATGTAAAATGTGGTAAAAAATCAATTCATTTTTATCTATTTATTACCTCTTCAATAATTCTACCGTAACTATCACTATGACTTAAATTTCAAATTATTCATACTTAAAACAAAAAGTTTCTCTACATTCGCTATCAATTGTAAACTGAAAATAAATGTGTTATAGAAAGCTGTTAATTTTAATTTCTTTTTAGTGAAATTTAGAATTTTACAAGTCACCACTTTTAGCATTTTTAGACGTCCGTGGCAACTTTGTGAATGCAATTAAGAAGAATGGGTATTAATATATGAAAAGAAGATTTTTTGAAACGAAGTGATAATTAATAGAACCACTAAGAAAGATTTTGCTAAGTTTCTCGTCAACTGTAGACATCTCGTATGATCTAGTGTTCCTACATTTTTATAAAATATAATTGCTTCTTTTTTTTTAAAAAAATAAAGAATGATTAATTTTTTTAAAAAATGTTTATTTTTTTCAATGAAAAAATTGTATTAATTTTTTCAAAACAGGAAATTAAATCTTCTAACGACTCAAGTTTAATATCATCTAATGTGGAACAAGGGCATGGTTTAAAGAAAAAACTTTTAATGTGGTTATACGTTTAATAGAAATTTTCTTTCTATAAATGTTCCATCACATATATATATATAAAATGTTATTATGCAATGTATAAGACTCTGAGGTAAGAACACAAACAATTTTTAATGCTTTTTTATATGCTTTTATTTGGAAAAGTGTTAAAAAGTTACAAGAAAAACTGGCATATATTAAGTTGTCTGCAGACATGAGAATTAAAAATCTTCGTCAAGTTTCAAAAACCTTATTCATTATCCAATCTGAAAGTATAAGTAAAAATCACTTTCATTCATATTTTAAAATAAATAATAAAAATAAATTAGTATTGTATGATGGATTTATTACATCTGTAATTTCTTTTTTTATATTGGATAGAGATGAAGCAATGGGAGTAATTTTTGAATGGATAAAAACAATAATTTTAATTAAATTTCAAGAAGGGAAGCAATTAAGGTTTCTCAATTAAATACCTGCAAGTGACGTCACAGTAGGTAAATCATGGTATTTTTCGATTCAGAAGCTAATCAGGTTCGACACACATGCACGACGTCGCCAACAGGTATCCAATTAAATCTGATTTAAATCACATGGTTAGGTATAATCACTTCACTTCTCGTGTTGCAAGGACCCAATTAATAAATTCTTTTGTTTGGGAATTCTTTTTTCAATATAATATATTATTGCATTTTTAATGGGAACACTAAAACTTTTTTCGTTACGATAAAAAGGATTAAAATGAAATAATATAATCCCAATTTTTAAATTTTAATAAATGGAAGAAATGTAAAGTATAAGAAATGTGTCCTAGCTAGTTGAATATTATGTCTTTTTTCAAATACACTCCAGATATTCGTTATACGACGAGGAAATGGGAAAAGTAATATTTTCTAATTAGCCTGACAGCTTTTAGGTCAATTTAGGTCAATTACAGCAGTGAGTTCATATTAGAAAATATGACATCCGTTGCTCCATGAGCCTAACTTATTTCAAGCAGTTTGCTAATAGCTCTGAACAGTGATGGCTTTTTATAAATAGCCTTAGATTTTATTTACTTAGACTTACTTAGACTTATTAATTTACTTAATTTAGACTTATTAATTACTTTACTTACTTAATTTACTTAGACTGATAGATTTATTGCTATAAGTCTAAGTAAATTCAGTCTGACTGAATTAATTTTTGCACTTTGCCTAATAATCGTAAAAATGAGGACAGCAGAAGAGAAAAATGTGGAAAAAATGAAGAAGAATTTTATTTGTATTAGTAAATCCGACATTTTCCCCCAATCAATTTGGTCTTGCAATATTTTTATTTAAATTGTTTATTTTTCCCTTTAATTTCAAATATAAAGTATTTTGAAATATATTTTATATAAGAGAATAAAGCATAACTGAAAATTTATTCCATTGCCTATAAAAACCAGGAATATTCTATAAAATTAGCCTGAAAAATTCAAAGAAAAGTCGGAAAATTAATTTTTTCTTAGTGTTTGTGGCTACTTTGTTAAATTGTATTAAACCAAACTACACCTGGCAGATAAAAAAATATTGAAAAGTTGATGAACTAGCCTGAAGCATTGCAAAATACTGGCGAGGGGGCCAGGATAGCCTGGTTGGTAGGGCACTGGGCTCATGTTCAAGAGTTCGTGGGTTCGATCCTAGGCCGACTAAATACTCCCCGCGTAGTAAAAGTTGACAGATGCACGTTAAATCTCTCGAGTTGAAAAGTCCCCCATGTTCCCATTAGAAATCAATACCTCTGGGGGTACTGATTCAGGAGTTGCCTAGTCTTCTGGATTGGTTCAAAATTACATGGCTACGGAGTTGAACATTAGTAGTCGTAAAACCAAAATTGAGTCGGCTGTTCAATGACGGATATAAAAAAAAAATACTGGTGAAAGAACTCTTATTTTTTTAGAAATAAAACACTTTTTATTTTCTTTATTATATCGTTTTAAAGGTTGAAAGTTTTTCTATCTTTTTGACTGCCACTTTAGCCGAGGCATAATTTTTTGACGCTGTGAAGGTTAATGTTTGTTTTACCAGCTCCCCTGAAATGTCAATGCATCAAATCTCATCTTCCACCATCGGAGCTGATTTGCCTTTTGGTCAAATATTCTTTCTACTTAGATCATTGGTGGTAGTCACTGGGTGTCGACATGGGACGATAGGATAAATATATGTTAATGTTTAATTAAGACTATTACAGTAGAGTGATAGTTTAGAGGCAATGAAATTAAAGATGAGATTCAATGCTTTCTCAAGTACCTGGTGGGGAGCTACTAAGACATGGGCAAACATAAACTGGCAGAGCACCGATTAAAATGTATCAACCGAAATGATAATCATAGAAAATAAATGGGGTTTGTATTCGAGAAAAAAGGAGATCGTACTTTTGTGATTATCTTTGTACTTTCATGTAATGTACACAAAACAAAAATTTAAAATTGACATAAATTTGAACTATAAATTAAGAAATATTAAGAATAGAATTTTACTTATTTATGTTTGTAAATTGTATCTAAATCGGTGAGATATTGTCACAATTGAAGGAAGAATTTCCGATATTGCTCATACCATAAAATTTGAATTTAGAAGATTGAAAGTATCATTACTGAAATTATCAATTTCCATTTTTCAAAATAAAAATATTAAAAAAAAAAAAACATGAAATAAAATTGTAAAAGTGGCCCAATGAACATTACGGGTTGTTTTTTGGTGCGGAAAATCTAACAAAAAATAAAATAAAAATAAATTCAAATAAATATGCACATAAAGACACACAAAAAAATATTATTTTATTATTGATTTTGAACAAAATTCTTTAATTTTTTTAAGCGAGAAATAAAAAAATATTCATTATACTGTTATTATATATTTAGGATATTTATTTTAAATTACTGTGAGACGAATATTTAAATTCCATGAGACTAATTATTAATATTTGAAAGACTGAAACCTGAAAAAAAAGAAGCTATTTTCATACATTTGAACCAAAAAAGAAGAAAAAAATATATTTAAATGGCATTAATTAATTTTTACTTTAGCTGTCATTAATTTTACAAATTATCTCAGAATTTTTTACTCATAACCTTTCTTTTTATTCTAACCTTTTACTCTTATTCTCGTTAATACTCGAATAACTTCGACTTCACAACATAAGAAATCAAAATTTTATTATTGTATTAATATCCATGAATTGATGGGTATCTAACTTTTAGTCTTACATTTGGCTTACATAATTATGTGTTGTTAAGCAATTGTAATTTCGTTTTATTAATTAAATATTTAACTTAAATTTCTATGAGACGGTTGGGATATGGGCTTTTACGCTACCTTAGGTGCCCCATCTGTCCAATAGTTATACAGTAATCCATTATAAAAATTTAATAATGAAGAGCTACTGACCTTTATCCAAGTCCTTTAATACCATCCTTGGTTGTAATATCCACGGTTTGGAATAAAGTTTCGTTGAAAACCATATCCATAAGAGCTTGGGTAACCATATTTAGGATTGTTATAGTTGTAAGAAGAATATCCCCACTGAGCCATGCAGCAAGCCACAACGGCAGCAATAACCAAGAGAGCAAACTGAAATTAAATGTATTAATACTATCATAAAACTTTAAATTAAAATATGTGAAATAATTATGTTGACATTTCGACTTTTGAAAAATATTTAGTTGTGTGTTCCGTTTAAAGAGTTAACTTAATTTTATTTATTTATTGTTACACGCACAGGGGTTGATCAAAATAAAAGAAACTCTTCAATATTAACTCTATGCAAGCAGTTTTTCTTTTAGCCGCAAATGTTTTAAGAGAAAAAAACTGATGGCAGGATATGAAAGGTCACGATTGAAGCTTGTAGAAATTATGTCCTTTTGAACCATGTGAAATTTTTCTCCAACAAAGTGAGCGTAGGAAGTTTAAAAAAAAAAACAACTTTTTCTTCCCTTTTCAATACAACTGTAATGAAAAAAGCATTCTAATACAAAAATTTCAACCCTATAGAATGATTTCAAAATTGATGGTATTAAAGCTAGAAAGAAGTTAACTTTAAACGCTCATATTCATCTAGCAGAACTTAGCATGCGTCAAAATGGCATCATTTCTAAAAGCTTTGAGCATAATCTTTCAAATTGTGCGAACAGTTTTACCATGTATATTCTTACAAGACATTTGTTGCTAAAAGAAATAATGTGTACATAGAGTTACTATTAAAGAGTTTTTACTTATTTAATTTTTTTTTTTTTTGATCAAGCCCTATATATGCGCAGTTTGTGTGCTCACTGCAAGGATGGATTGTTTTTAAAAAATAAGCGAATATAAAATATTATAATTTTCATAATAACTCAGTGGCGTCACTTGGCGAGTGAGACTAGTCATGTGTTTATTTCGAATAAATGCATGTTGCTATCAGTCTATTTCAGATGTGGATTATAATGGGTGTGGAGGGCAGGGATAACCTGGTCGGTAGGGCGCTGGGCCCATGTCCAAGAGGTCGTGGGTTCGATCCTCGCCGGTCGAAGACTCCCCGTGTAGTAAATGGTGACTGATGCACATTAAATCTGTCGAGTCTCAAAGTCCTCCATGTTCCCATAACAAATCAATACCTCTGGGGGTACTGATCCAGGAGTTTCCTTGTCTTCTGGATTGGTTCAAAATTACAAGGCTACGGAGTTGAACATTAGTAGTCGTAAACCCATGAAATTGGGTCAGCTGTTCAACGACGGTTATAAAATAAAATATAATGGATGTGGATATTATATGGAGATGTGGATTTAAGATGTGTAATAGCTACATAAATGATAATGTAGGTGGGTATAAAATTTCGTTTTGCATTTTGTAACTAGGCAAATAAATAACAAAATAAATGAATAAATAAAAAATTATAGTTCGTCAATAAGAATTCTGCTAACGATTTGCACCGATTACAATGCTGACGTAACAGTGGCATACGGATCGTTGGTTAGAGTCCCTTAGTCGGGTTTAACAGGGATGTTTCTTAAAGTTTTCATCTGCATATAACGTAAATTTGGGTTGGTTCCATCAAAAGTTCTTACACGAAGTATAGTTTGCCCCAATGCTTAATCTAAGAATTCCTTAGTCTTCTGTGTAGGGTAGAACATTATTAACTACGGTGGTGTTTATTGATAGATCTAATCCCCAAAATGGGGTAGATGTCCAATGCTGGATATAAAACCAAATAAAAGAAGATATTGTTTAGAACTGTTAAATTAAAACGACGATTTCGGTATTAGGGTTTAAAACTATTACAGTTACTCGCCATGCATTTATTTCGAATAAATAAAAACCGATGACCAAGGCATTTTTCTATCCCCTATTTCGAAAATAGATAATGCATTGATAACTTCTACACTTTATAAATGATAGTTCAGTTATCACGAAAGATTTGGTAATTTCGCAACTAAAAAATTACTTATCATTCTTAATCAAATACTTTACTACTAGTTTTTAATTTGGCTGTTACCTCTTAGTTTGACATTTAAATAAGTCTGATTTAAATCGGTTGAGGAGAGAATAATTTATATATAAGGCTTTAAAAATCTTTAAAATAGAATTGAATACTTACCAAGTAGTTCATTTTAGTGAGTTTGAAGAGCTTTGCTAAGAAACTGTAGCAATAATGACTACCATCCCAAGAGCATCTCTATTTATACCAAATAATCACGAAAAAGTTGCAACAAGACATTAAAAGACTTCAGTTTTAATTGAAATTATATCTTTGATATTCTCAAGGTTTTGAAACTAAAGTTGAGCAAAATGGGGATTTTAAAATTATTTTTTTTTCCACTGACATAAAGATCTTTTAGAATAAACGTAAGATAATATTGAGAAACTCGTTTACTTGATATCGAGTTTTAAAATTTCTTCTTGAATAGATCAATCCATGGTCATGCCAAAGGTGTGAAGGTGCTATAATAGAGTGTGAAGTATAGTATTGAAATTGAAACTTGATACCTACAAACTCTTTAAAGTAGTTCAAATATTATTTATATTTGATTTATTTGTTTTCATTGGATTTGTTTGAAAACAATTTCAATGACAATATATTTCCTCGTATATAGATTCAAATATTCGGTATTTTTCTAATATGATAATCGTTTTAAAAAAGCTTAGATTATGTAAGAATCTAACTATAATCTTAACCGCTGTTTGTTAAGCGTTTTGAAATATAGAAGATGGATAATTATGCTGAATTCTATAAACGCATAACTAATTAATTGTTATGTTTTTAAATTTACAACTTCGTCAAATAATTAAAGTAAGTTTCCTTTTCCTTTTATGCACTCAATGTAAATTTTTTGGACATTTTAAGAAATTTATTTAATAATTTAGAAAGCTTTTTAAGAAGAAAAACATCGATAATATTTCAAAAGAATGTTTTCAATTTAACTCAAAATAAAGGAATTGACAATATTTTTTGATAAAAAAAGGTTAGACAGCATAATTTCTTGCAGTATTCATTTAATTATTTTTTTAATAAGAAAGGATTAATATGGACTGAATTAAAAACAAGAATAGGCTAAAATGAAAAATATAAATTACACCAAAATTTTGCATTCTATTTATAAAAATCGGTGTTTTTTCACTAAAAATTGATCAAAAATTATAACATTACACAGTTTTCAACTTTTCTACCTTTTGCGAAAAATATTATTTTTATAAGTAAAATGGTATCAACAGCATGGTTACGTCTGGATTTTCATTCTTTGTTTATTAAAATAAATATAAAATATTCTTGACTACCACTGTAGTTAATTTTAACATACATATAAAATTGATGCAAGTAAAGTTGGATAGAGATGTAAGTTGCAGTCATAATAGATAAGAAATAACTTTTGTGAAGTTGCTTTTTTCATTGGATACCACTATAAAACTTTTTTTTCGAAAGCCTGAAAGTTGGCAACTATATTATATCGTCAGTATAAATCACATAAGAGTTTAAGTATTATCACAACCTCTAACATTGAAATATTTTTTTTCCAATAATAAAAATCTTCATCAGATATTTTTGAAAAAAAATATATATAATTTTTATAAAACTAATAACAACACTTAATAATATAATCAATTGTTTGTCAGACTTTTTATATATCTGTTTAAATTATTCATGTGTAGTGCTGGGTAAAACTTTTTTAATTCTGATTTATTAGAATATTAATTTAGTACCTTTGCGTCTACAGGGAAAAATATTTTCTGAAACTGCAGAAATTACATAATAGTTCAAGAATATGTATTATAGTCTGGTCTGGTAAGTATAACAAGGCATCTGAGGCCAAAATTGGCCTTTCTACCATTCATCATGTGTTGATGAGCATTTGTAAAAAAACTGATTACATGGTAGGAACACTAAAGACAAAAATATGTATTATGAACAGGGCTGAAAATCTATTCATATCAGAATGGAAAAAAGTAAAAACTGGTAACAAAGAAATTTCCTTTTTAGTTTGTTTTTGAGAAAAATAAAGTGTCTATGACTACCAAATTTTTTTAATGGATACAGTACATAATATAGAACTGTTTCTTCCTTGAAAAAACATTAATAATACTAAATAGTTTAATTTCCGTCTCGCTTTCAGGCCATGAATATGAGAGGAATATAATAATCTAGTATATAAGAGTCGGATATGTAAGAAATTGTATAAGTACTTATCAGAAAATATTTATTTTCATGACCCATAAATCACTAACACATTTTTTCAATAATATATCATATAGAAGAGAGGTATGAACTGTTCTCATAGTTCTAGTATTTTTTATCATTAAAATTCGGAAGTTTATCTTCATTTTCAACGATATACACAAATAAATTTGGATACGTAATTTTTTTTTAATAACCATTATTTTTTTTTGAAAAGTTATTTCAAACACTGTGAATCAAAGTGCATTGTAGAAGATGAAAGTGACTTTGAAGGCCATTAAAAATGTAAATCACAAATTATTTTAAGGAGATATTAGAACGATCCTGGAAATTAATAGCCGCACGTTGTTGTAACAATGTAAATGTTAATATGTGCATTAATATTTTAGTTAAATTACTTAAAATTATTAATTTATATATTAAAAATATTAACATTATGTTATTAATAATAATTATTTTTTACGAACAATAGTTCAACGTTTTAATACTAATAAGAAAAATAAAGAACTTTTGAGAATTGTTTGGCGAGAATTAAAATATGTTTAAACACGGAAGACATCTGTTTCATAATGAAATCGGTGTGATGAAACATTCGCCTAAAAATATAAAACGTAGTGACCAAAAAAAAAAAAAAAATTAATTAAAGCAGTCTAGCGAAAGATTATTTAATTTTAAAAATAAATGATTAAAAATTTATGTAAAAAAGAATTTTCATTTAAATAAATATCTTCATAATGGTAGTGTATGGTGTTAGTTACAATTGGATTGTTCCAGAAAATATTAATAAATGAATTTCTATCATTATTTTACTTCTTTTGCACATTTCGTCGCTGAATCTGGGTTTATTACATAATTTTAACATTTAACAAATTATGTAAAAAATATTATTTTGTTCGTGATGCATCTTAAGTGTTGGTAATGCATTTGTTATAAATAAATTTTTGTAATTACATAAAAACGTATGTGATAATAAAACTTTTTTTTATTATATGATATTATAAAAATTTGCGAAAATTAAGAATTGTACATTGATTTTGTTAATTTTTTTCTGGATGGAAAAACCCACCAAATTTGTGATTTTTTTTTTTGGAAAAAATTTAACAACGTTTAAAATATCTAAGTTATTTATTTTTTCATAATCCCATTTAATTCCTTAGGGCAAGATGGTACGCATAATTTTGAAATTATAGACTTGTTAGGTGTTATAGACTGAAGTGCAAGGCAATAAATTTTATTTTCTCTTCTTAAAGAGCTTTAAAAACACTGTTAACTCTGTGCACTATATAAAATTATAAAACGTAAAAAAAGAAATATATAAAATATCCCGCAATCGATGTTGTGTTTACGTTATGAAGTGTAAGCATATGTAAAGTGTAAACATATTCGATATTCTAGGACGTTTTATTATTGAGAATGGGATTTAATTTCCCTCCTATTATTACAGTTATAAGATTTTCTCGATGGTTTTTTTCATTCAATCATCTCACGAAATATGAATTGAATTAAAAATGTTCGAAAAAATTAATAAATCGATTGAATGAGTCTCTATCTTTTGAGTGCTATCGTTCATTCTGGCTATTTATTTATCATTGATTCGGATTAACTCTTTATGAGAATATTAAACTTCTTTCGCTATATAACTCTAAATATCGATCAGAGAAACATTAGTTATTAAAGTAATGAAGCCACAATAAATAAAACTCATCGAGACGATGACTAAAATTCTAGCAGTGGCTGTAGTTAGTTTAATTTATTTAGTAAACTGGAGTAGGAATTTTCTTCTACCGGCACTACAGCTGGTTGTTGATCATAGCTCTCTCGAGCGGCTTAATCCATCTCGATCTATCAGACATCCCTACTCTCCACCTTTAAACCTCAATGCTCATCTACTTTTTCATGCCTTTAAAGTATAAGGCAAAAATTAGGAAACTTTGCTACTGTCCAGCGGCCAGATGTAGCATTTTTGACAGTGGCCACTTTTTCAAAAAATTCAAAATTCACACAATTGAAAAAGCTTTAATATTAACAATGGCCTTTCCTTTTTAAAGTCTTTTTCTAAATGTGGTAAACACTACAAAGTTCGTTTTTAAAATAAAAAAAATATTAAGAAACAAATGTGAAATAAAGTGATTTTTAGAATATTACAAAATATTCATAATATTAGGGGGACCGGAAAGTAATGTCGTTTCGACGCATTAAATATTCGTAAATCTTAAAAACCAATTCATTTTTTTAAAATTCATTTTTGATCCGGCATTGAAAGGATGTTGCTAGCAAGGGTGAATGCATTATTGATTAAAAATAAAATCTTTATAACAAGTATAAAATGCACAGAGACGACATTACTTTCCGGTCCCCCTAGTAATTCCAGATTAAATAGAAGAAAAAGAATAAAATGCACTTGGGGTGCATTTTAGGCGAAAAAGGTGGCGATTGGTGGACAATTTTATAATCGTCATTTTTAATAATTATTCTCCCTGTTGTCGGTGGCGACCGTTAACTTTGCCCTATACCTCAAAATATCTTTTACGCGGCCTACCTCTCTTCCTTTTTTCCTCTGTCTTGTAGAAAAGGATTTTTTTAACTGGTTCTCATTATCATATCTCTAGATATCATTTAGTTATATATTTAGTCATGTATTAGTCATTAGTCCTGTAGTCATATATTTATCGGATATTAATTATCTTCATATTTTCAGAAATGATTCAGAATATGTGTGTATACTGCATGGCATGCAGATCTACGTATAAAGGTGTGCGTTTGTTTACATCGTACAAAAGCTACACAGAGACAAATTTTATGTCTATGTACTTAATTTTGTTTACTAAATTATTATTTTTATGTTTAGGTTGCACAGTGTTAAATGTTTGAAACTTTCAATTCTACCTTTTTTTAAAACGGCCAACATTACTTTGTTGTTTTAGTTTTTTTGAGTGATAAAAATAAAATTTTTCACGGGCATGATTTTTTTCACTTGGGTGTACAAAGATATTTAAATTACTATTATAGGCAGAAACTTTTGTTTTTAAAATTTTACCCAAGCTTAACCCATTTGTAAGAAACATTAGTACATAAAGGATGGTTTGATTTTTTTTGTTTTTTTTTTTTTTTATCAAGAAAGGATTTAAATGATTTAATCTTTTGTTTTTAATAGTCCCCTCTGATGAGATTCGTCAATTGTCATTATTCGTCAATTTGAATTACAAAATCGATATACCTTAATATTCAAAAACTATGTTTTATGATTGCCAGTTACTATTTACAAATTCGCCTATTTTAAATGATTTAGTAGTTATATTACTTTAAATAGTATTTTAAAATACAACTGCAAAGGCTTAAAACAATTACATTTCCCCAGTTTTTTTCCAGATCTTAGTAATCCTGATATCAAATAAAATTAATATATAATAATAATTAAATATGCATAATTAAATATACATAATGGCATATAACAATGGTACCAACTAATTTAATAATGTTAATATAATAACTAAGAAAAAAAAACGAAATGTGCATAAAATGAAAAAATAAAGTAGTTTATTAAAAATTCAAGCAACAATTTAAGGGGGAACGGATTAGGAGGGGCGACATACTTTTGTGTCTCATCTATTCTGTTGACTGTATATAGAAACTTATTGTAGGCATTTCATTTATCGACCATTATGTATATGAAAGTAACAGTTTTCCCCTACCATAAGTCAAACCTTTAAACTCGTTTTTCTCAAAACGCTGTTTTTTGACCTGGCCTAACGTTTTTCTCATGATCTATGCAACGAAATAAGCTGTTCTTTATTTTAAATTACGTAAAAATATATTCTTTAGAAAGTAGCATAGGATTTTTTCGATATTTTTATATTTTGATTTTATATTAGTATTTTAATGAATATTTTTTTAATGAAAAACTTAACTTTTTTTTAAGTTGCTGCCATTTTGGTAATTTTGCGAATATCAAAAAACCGCTCTTCCACTTTTTAGATAATGTCTTTATGTTTCAGAAAATCTAAACAAAATCGTTTTCCTATGTTTCAGGACTTCTAAAATCCATGAGGCCAGTGAGGTGCTACTTTTTGATGACCAGCCACACACGGAGTTGCCACCAACTTATTTTGTATTATTTTGTAAAAGAAAATTTTTAAAAGAGACTTAAATTGTAGCTAAAGAACATAAAAAAAAACAAAGAGTCTCTGTATTGTCTCTATTACTTAAAAAAAAATTAAGAAAAACGTTAATATTTTACCATCTCAGGGTGGGGTCCCATCTTAAATCTACATGGCCCATCTTACAAAGCGACCATCGAAAAAATGTAAATTTACGTGGCCCGTCTTAGAAAGTGATGATAGAAAAGCGTATATTTTGTGACCCGTCTCAGAAAGTAACAATAAGAAAAACGTAACTTTATGTGGCCTGTCTTAAAAAGTGAAGACAGAAAAACGTAATTTTATGTGGCCTTTCTTAGAGAGTGACGAGTGAAAGACGTAAATTTACGTGGCCCGTTTTAGAAAGGGAAAATAAAAAAGTGTAAATTTATGTGTCCCGTCTCACAAATTAACAATAAGAAAAACGTAATTTTACGTGGCCCGCCTTTGAGAGCGACAATAGAAGAACGTAAATTTGCGCGACCCGTCGATAAAGTGTTAATATGATACAAACAAGACGCTTTAAAGAGCTTTCCAATAACCATTGGATTCTTCATGTAGATTTCTTGAAGAGGGCGATTTACTGTACTTATTTCCAAAAAACCTTCGTTTTAATAACATATGGTTTTTATTATTTATGGAAATATTCATTACATTGTAATTGAATAAGCCGATAAAAAAATTTCAAATATTAAGAGATCTTTAAGAACAATTACTGGTAGTTTTCATCTTGCGGCAATTTTCCCCTAATTAAAACCTTGAAGATGGGTGATCTCTTCGGATCCAAGTAGCCTTCAACTTGATCTTTTGATGAAAATTCGGCTTGTCTATATAGAAAGTATCACGAACTAATAATAACGTAAGAGGTGGATCCTATTGTGAAAGATACTTACTTATTATGCATATTTAACATCTTATTTGTAATGCAGAAATCCTTGACATTCACTGTATTTTATTTATTGTTCTTGGAGGAATTAATTTTCTTTCATTTGGCGTGTAACAGATCAGATAAGCAGACTCATAAATATTGAGTGAGATATATAATTATTCTCTTCTTACTTTGGCAAACGAGTCGTATATTTGTTGAAAATTACCAGCTGAATATAAATATGAATAAAGTATAAAAATATTTGTTAAACTTTTTCACTTAACTAAAATTTAATCCATTTGCGTAATTAATATTTATTCATATTAGTATGATTTATTTGAAATTTTAGTAAGTTAGTAAGTATTTAATTCAATTTTTAAATTTGTTTAAATTTATGAGATGAGTTATTACTTAAAACAGAATTTAAGAAGTATTAAGCATTGCGAAATCAATTCAAAAATAATCTGCATTAATATATTCCTTAATTAATAATGGAATGAGTTATTTTCACTTAACTATGATAACATTTTAATCCATTTATGTAAATAATATTTATTCATGTTTCTATGATTTATTTGAAATTATAGTTAGTTCTAAGTATTTAATTTAATAACTAAATTGCTTTTAAATAAAGATGAGTTATTACTTAAAGGGAAAGTAAAGCATTAGCTTTTTAGAACCAGCCTTCTCTATTATTTTCCGTTAATATGTTCATTAATTAATTACAAATAAATTAAATTTAAATGGAATGTGAAGACAATTGTTAACATTGATGCTATAGGTCAGTGTTGCTTTGGCCTAAAAGTGGGAAAACGCTGTTTCATTTCTTATGGTATTCAAATAAAGTAAACGAAAAGTTTTGATTTTCAAAAATAGAAGGGACTTTAAGTATAAGATATTATGTGATTTGGGCAGTTTTTAAGTTTGTTTAGTAACTTTTACAGAACATAGAACGTAAAACTTACGTTATGCTAATTAGTTATTGTTATGTCTAAAATAAACTTCAATTACTGAAATTAATTGAACAAGCATATCTCATGTATGCATCCCTTAAAAACTTATTAAAACCTACCTTAGAATTGTTATCAAATCTGGTAGCAATCGAATTAATAAATACAAGCTTATGAAATTAAAAAAGATAAACGAAATCGTAGTGTTGCTACCAGTCGTTTCGTTCGTATCGTCAATCGTATTGTTATCATCAAATTAGAAAAATGTATAAGTTTGATCTGGAATTTTTTAGAAAAAAACTTTTCTGTAATGGTAAATAAAAATATTATGCTAGACTTTAAGTTATTTTGTCCTAAATAAAAGCCACTTTCACTAACCTTTTACTTGTTGAAAATCTATTTTTTATTGTTATTTTTAGGCAATTGAATGGAACAATAAGATAAGTGGTGTCTAAAATTTTTAAAAAAAATTTGAGTTTTGTTGTTGGCATTTGTGCAACAAAGTGCCGCCAACGAAAATAATAAGGCAGCATGACAAGGTTATTAAACGTGTAGCATAATACAAAAAAAAAAAAAAAAAAAAAAAAAAAAAAAACGCATTTTTATTGTTGAGCAATATTTTAAGCATTATTGAGCTACTCTCTGGTCATGTAATTCCTGTCTTGGTCATCTTGCCTATATCATGCAATTTAACAGCCTAAAACATTTCGCTTTATTTTACTTTCTTACGTTTTTTATTTTTTAGGTTTATACTAAACAGCGTATAATCACCCACGTCCTTTAAGAAGAAATTGGGATATGTATCAACGACATTCAGCTATATTTATGCTAAATGGTCATTGTAAACTTCAAGAAATTAAAATATACGTGACAGCATAACCCATTGAAGACTATTTAATTGAAATGCTATTTCATATATAAAACTAAATTGTATACTTTATGAATCAATAAAAAATTCATATTTTTTAAATAAAAATGTGCGTTTTCTATCAAAATTAGTTGAATTTTGTGAAGTTTTTTAATAACTAGATGAATGCTCGTTCTTCGTAAAGGGTGAAAGAAGTAAATAATTAATAAATCGGTGTTAATGAACACTATTAAATCATGTACAAAACTAAAAGAAATATACTGACACAATTAATTAAGTTAAAACCAATTCAATTTTTTCTTATTTGTTGCCCTTCCCGGTGACTTTATGTTATGTGATTAAACAAAACATTTTTTTAGAAGATCATTCCATCAAAATAAAGATTAACCTTTTGATTACGGCTGGTACAATATGGAATACCGTAAGCGAAAGGATAATTATATTCAATATCATTTGTCATAATGCTATTGGAAAAGTATCTGAGGTCAACTCCTGATAGTCAAAATTTACCATAGTCAACAATTTTCTCCGGTACTTATTCCTTTCGGTGGACTGTAAAAACCGATTTCCACAGTACCCTCTGTACCTTGGTACCAATATTAGTATATTTTGTACTTTTAGCTATACCAATTATAATAAGAGCAGTAATACTTATTACTAAAATTAATTAAATATTATTAACGTCAATAAAGCGATATTGTTTGGTTTTTCTAGATATGTACCTTTTCTCCATTAATTTAGCTTTTTAGAACAAAACGTTCCATTTTTATTTGAATTTGTACCTATTTTCAAAATTAATTAAGCATCATTGGAGTCAATAAAATATGGTAATTTTTAAGGGTTCTCATATGGGTGAATCTCAAGAATCATTAACCTATACATCTTAAACTTCAAACCGCACGTCAAACCGTAACCATCGAAAATTGAAAAATAAAAAGGTATACAATCCAATTCTGCGAGTTTTATATTAGTGATATTCCAAAAGCTAATTTAAAGTAGAACAAACTTGTATCGTTAGTTTAACTTGTAACTCGCAGAATTGGATTGTATACCTTTTTTTTTTCCAATTTTCGATGGTTACAGTTTGACGTGCCAAAATTTGGCGACAAACATGTGTTTGCAAACGTCAATATTCACGAAAAATATCATTCAAGAAAATATAATAGTACAGCTAAGCTACTAAATTATGTCTTTAGTGATTTTCAGTGTTTTTTAAACAGAATACATATTGAAAAATAAAAAATAAAAAGTATGTTAAACACTCTAAGCGACACTCATGAAAAGTTGTCAAATGTAGGAATGAAGTAAGAAATGAAAGCCAAAAGCAAGTTACTCGCGATCAAGACTGTACGTATCTTAAAGTTAGTAATGCATAGTTATTCCTGTAATTTTATTACAATTAACTTTCGGTAGAATTAACTAACTATATATTTATAAGAAAAGTTTGAAGACACATAGGTTAATGATTCCTGAGATTCGCCCATATACGAATAAGAACCCTTTCTCCAGTAATTTTAGCTTTTTAATACAAAATTTTTTTATTTCATTTTATACTTATTACCAAAACTAATTCTAATTCTCGAAAGTAATTAGCACCGACACTAATATTGATAATTTTGGGGAACGAAATAATATCGGTGCTTACTTTGAAAGCCTGCTTCCAAAAAGGAATCTGGGTACCAATATTAAACTACTTAGTACTTAATAAAAACCACCTATTAATGTAACAGCAATAATTAATAAAATTAATTACATACAAACATTCTACTATATTTATAACGAGATTCCTGATATGATTTTTTGTAGGTGTATTAACTGAATTATTTGAATATTTGAAAGTAAAATGAATCGTTTTAATCCTGAAAGCACAGAAATTCAGTTGAAGTAATTTGTTTAACTTCTCAGAAAATAATAGCATAAGAAAATAGCAAAGGTGTAAAAATTATACCCGTAGCAGCGCCGAAATTTTGTTAGTAGTTAGATATAAAGTTTGTTAAACATTCATAGCATAAAAAATAATATTGAATATCGTAGAAATTATAGTCCTTAGAATAGAGAAGTTTAAAAATATTACTAGATTAATTAATATTGCTAGATGGTAGCTAAATTTATAAGATCTAATTTTTAGGTCTAGCAAAAAATTATTGCTGTTGATGCATTTCTTTTTTGTGTTTAACCAGCAGATTTTTAATTTAAACTTTTTATAACTTTTATTGCATTCTGTATCATTTGAATTTGTGTGTATTTGAAAAGTAAGGATGTGAATTATAGAAATGTTTTCCCAAGTAACGCGCTTAAGGTATCAGGTAATTTAGAATCAGAAGATTGTTACATAAAAAGTCTGCTTTACTGCTTTTTTTGAAATTTAATCAATATTAAGTTAAAGGTTGCATTAGATATAAGGTGACCAAAGTTCTAAATCGTAATTTGAGGACAAATCAGAGGAGTGTCCTTTTTACAATTTGAGGATACCCATATATTTGTGGAATTTATTATTAATTCATTTGTGCAGCAAAGCACAGATGAATAAATTAATCTTATTTTAATCTAGATTATTTTTAATTGATTCCAAGATTTTTTTTAATTGAATATTAATATCAGGTACAGAACTTTCTTTATCAAACTTGATTTCATTACTAAGCAGTTCTGTCTTATCAAACGATATTCTGAAGCACACGTGTAAAAGAAATGACCACATGATTATTAAAACTTGTTTATTTTTTTCTTCTAAAATAATTTACAGACCATCGCATAGTTTTAGTATGGTGCTTTTTTAGCATTTTGCTTGTATTCTCTTCCGGGTAAAAAATAATCTTGATTAAAAAAAAAAGCGAGCACACTTCTGATTTTTTTGATATTTCACTGCATAAAAAAAGATGGGATGTTTTCAGTGGTATTCGAGGACATTTGTGTACACATATTAAGATTTGAGGATATTTTCTGTCCTAAAAGAGATTGAATACGACTGGATTGTAAATTCGAGGACCGGTCTCAAGATTTAAGTACGCGTTATCTTAATTAGATGTCTAATTTAAGAGCTGAATAATATCTGATGCATATTAAAGTGAAAAGAATGCATATTAAGTGAAGCAGTGCTTTTGGAAAATGTACAGTTGTTGTAAAGTAACTATTATAAAGTTATTGTTGTTCAAAAAGAGAATAATTTTTTTAACAAAGAATGAGGAGCCACGCATGGAATTACGTTTCATCAAGCTAAGTTTTCTATCTCGGACAACAGCGTTTAGCGCTACCTTCACTTATGACCTTTATTTAATTCATGAGAGAGGTTGCAAAAACTTATGTAGGGGATTAAAAATAGCTGTTTTCACTGAAAAAGAATTTCTAGATTTAAAAAAGGACACTTTTTTATTTGTCATTAATCAATTTATGTATTTTTTTAATATTTCCAAATTTAAAAGAGGAAAAAATTGTTATACAAACAAAAAAAGTTTTAGGTTATTTTCTAACAAAAGTTTCGGAAAATATTTTTTTTTTTTTTTACATATATATCAAAGATTAAATCTAATTTATCAAAAAAGACAGATATGAAACTGAACACTTTAAAAGATTTTGCAGCTTGTTGAACAATAATATCGTTCATATTATACTTAACATTGCACAGTGGGCCAGCGTCCAAGGTTTCGTGGCCAAAATTAGTATTTCGATAAAATTTGTTTCAAAATTTGGGGGTTTTCATGTGCAGGTAAGTTGAATTCATAGTTGAAATTTCGAAATACACTAAAAATTCCAAAAAACCAACAAAAGGGCGGCTGAAATATGGCGAGCAAAAAAAAAAAAAAAAGTAAATAAATAAATATAGTACGTTTAAATAATTAAGTATAGCAATGAAAATATAATAATTTTCGTAATTTTATATTAAAAAGGAAAAGCAAATTATATTTCCGAAATAATATTACAAAATAGTGCGAATCAATTACGAAATAACGCGAAAACATGAAAAAAAAAACATAATTTTTGTTTTTCGGTATATTTAGTCCACTTTGCAATATGGGCAAAATGGGGCAGGTTTTTTCGAAGAAACATCAAAGAAGACAACAAAAAAAAAGTTTAGCTAATTACCTCGTGGAACTTTTTGGAGATAAGTTTCGAAAGTGAGTCAAATATTGTAAAATGTCAAATGATAAGATATAAGCTATAAGTTTGTTAAGAGTATTAACTAATTCAACAAATTGAAAAATTGTACTATAATTTCAGATTAATTACTCTGATAAAAATGCAACAGTAAGGTGAAATTCCTATATATATTTCTGAAATATAAATTTAAAAGTTAAATTTAAAAAAAAATTTTTAAACATATTTTTCACTACATTGTACTCTCGTCGGTCCAAAAAGTAAATTATAATGTTTGGAATGATTATAAATACTTAATTTGGGCGATATTAAAACTGCCTACACATATTTTAGTTGAAAATTTAATTTTAACTTTTGGCCAAAGATCATGGTCTTCTGGCCCACTGTGCATTGGCTTTAATGCAGTCGAACCATATTACTTCTTAATTTGGATTAAACGTTAATATGGTTCTACTGGAAGAAAAATATGGCTCAACTTTTGTTCAATTTAATACTTTTTTTCAATTTATTACTTATGTTCAATTTAATACTTTTATTAAGGATTCAGCAAATTTGTACAAGATTATGGTTCAATGTTGAACCGATTTTTTTGTGAGTGTATGTTTAAGAAATATCGATTAGAATAATCAATTTAAAATTTTATTTTTCAGATAAAAGAACAGAAAGAACAATTTTTATATTTAAAATGCATAATTAAGATAAAATCTTTTAGATTCAAAATAAGGTCATTTTAAAGCTTTGAGTATTTGATCATAAATCTTCTTCTTGGCTTTCTTTTCATACAACACTCATCATAAGCCTGCAAGCCTGGAAATATATAAAAAATGTTTTAGTAACAAGAACAAGTTAGTATTTTTAATAAATTCTATGTTCTAAATAACTTTAATACTGATGATTATTTTTGATTGTGAATGCAAATCAAAAATATTACAATAGAATTAATGTTTTACGAAAAACTTATGAAACAGAAAATGCTCGTCATATCTGGTGTCTAGATAAACCTGAATTCGTGGTCAGTACAAAAATATGTACATTTATATTTTATTAAGAAGAACAAATTAGTATTCTCAATAAATTCTTTGTTCTATGTAACTTAAATGCTGATGATTATTTTAGTTTTTGAATTAAATCAAAATTGTCACTATAGTTGAATTTTTATTTAACGAAAGACTTGAGAAAAAAGTGTTCCTTGAAAAATGTTAGTCGCTGGCTAAATGTGGAATCGGAATTAAGGGTTAGTAAAAAATGTGTATAAATTTATATTTCAGTAACACTTATTACTCTAAGCAAACTTTATGTTATATACAACTTTCATGCCGATATTTATTTTAGCTCTTGCAGTCAAATCAAAATTATTACAGTATAGTTTTTATTTAACGAGAAGATTGAGAAACAGAAAATGCTAGTCTAATTTAGCCATTGAGAAAATCCGAATTCATCGTTAGAACAAAAAATATTTTAAGTTATATTTAAGTAACAAGAACAAATTAGTATTCTCATTAAATTATTATGTTCTATACAAATTTAATTCCGATGATTATTTTAGATTTCGAATTCAAACCAAAATTATTATCATTGTAAAATTTGTATTTAACGAGAAACTTGAGGAACAGAAATAGCTCGTCAATTCCAAATTCATGATCAGCACAAAAAATTTAAACATTAAAAAAAATTAAGTGAACTTGTTCCAGATGATTTTTAGTTAGAAATTAAGATATTTAACTAACATTGATTGCTTAGTTTACCTTTACAATATTTATTTTCAATTAATTTTTCTCATAATACATATAGTTTATTAAATCTTTCATCATTTGTGTGTTCTATAGCTTCAAAAAACTGTTGACAATTTCGTAATGAATCCAGAAATACAAGCATATGTTAATATTTTTAACAAAACTTACTCTGTTAAAGCTTAAAGTCGTTGTTTAAGCAATGTATCATAAGATTATCGTTTAATGTGTCGGAAGACTCTCTAATAATTTTGAACGGATATTGCATGATTCGAAATTTATTGTAAATCCAAAAAAAAGGTGAAAAATTGCTCACCAAAAGATTACACTTGTATGCATTTATGAACAATGTGCCAAACAAAAAATTCAATTTTACTCGTTAAATACCAGATTATCAGTGGATTATACTGCATTACTTAAATACTCTATTGAATTTAAATCAAAAATTAAATTTTATAACCAAATTGTAAGCAATCAATATGTAAGGACTTAAATGTTGACAAGTTTAGAACGAAATATTGACTACCTACTGGTTATTGAAAGTAAGTATTCTACCAGTATGAAAGTAAGCAATAAATCGTTTTAGGAGTGATATTTTACTTATGTTCGGTGCTTTACTTATGCTAATTAGGAGGTCTTATTGGGATCTTAAATAAGATCTCCTATTTCCTAAAATTTTTCTCTTGTTCCAGTATAAGAATGAAGCGGAGTTGCAGGCATAAAGAATAAAGTTTGCAAGTATGATTTTAAATTAAAAATTAAAAAAAAGATTTGAAAAGTTTAAACCAGTTTAGTTTTGAAGAAATTAAACGGAGAAAGTTGCATCATTCAAAGAAATATTACATATAATTTTTAAAAAAAACAGCAGATTTTAATTTTTCTGTTTATTTCTTGCAGCGAAGGAAAAGTGACATTTTAAGCTGTCCAGTTGTATGTAGAGAGAGTAAAGCTTTTAACTATAATTTTTTAATAATTTTTTAATTAAAAAAACTAAAATTTCATATATTTAAACGTATTTAATTTTGAAAACATTAAAGAGAAATTGCTTAATCATTAAAGGAAATAATAAACCTGATTTTAGAGAACTAAAAATAATATTTTTAACATACCGTTCATTCATTTCTTCCAGTAGTAGGACAAAGCGGGGTTGTAAGCAGCGGGGTTGTAAGCAGCGTAGTTGTAAGCATAGGGATAAGAAGCAGCTGGAGCTCCATAATAATAGTTGTGGTTGTAAGGGTAGTATTGCGCATATGCGCAAACCACCAAAGCAACAACGACCAAGAGAGCAAACTGCAACAGAAAATAAAAAATAAATAAACAACTTTGCTCTTAGCAAATCAAAATAAAAGAGTAAAAATTATCGTTGAAACTGAATTACAGTCATGCACATCTTCATATTTATTTTCTAAACGTTATATTTGATCTCATTTATCATTGAAAGAATGTCGCATTCCCCGTAAAAAAAGTCCGGAACAAATTGCGGTAAATAAAACTGGCACTTAGGGTGTCGGTTTTTTGACCGTAAAGTTCATTTTTACCGGAACATATTACAAATTTAAAAATTTGATATACGATAATTTTTGAAATAATGATTATGGAAAACCATTGAATCACTCTCTGTAAATAAATATTACTATAAAAATTATGGAATAATATTTCGTGTTAAAAAGGATTTTACTGTAAAATGGAATATACGGACGATGCAACCAAAGTGCCGATACTTTATACCGTAATTTGACCAGAAATTCTCTTGCACTGTTTCAAATCCCGAGTTGTAATTAAATATTTTGCTGTTTCCTTCAGAAATTACTACATTGATTTTTAAAAATCGTGTTTTTTAATGCTCTTTTTCCTTCTTGAATATTTTAATGTGATTTTTTTTGAATTCGAAAAATAAAATTTTGAAATAGAAATTTACGAAAAATTCTTTCGGTCAAAAATTGTTTTTGGACGCTACCAAACAAAAAATTGAATTTACTGAAGAAATTGGCAAAAAAAGAAGAAGTTTTTGAAAATCTTTTGTTTTTCTAAATACAACAGTAATGCAGTTTAAAAACAAAAGTAAATAATTCATTTTGTTGATTAATACTAAGTCTACTTTCCCCCATGACATGGTAAGACATTTGCTTAGTTAAGAATTTATTAAAAATGGTCTCGATTTTAAAAAGTAAAAAAAAAAAAAAATTCATTAATATTTATAATAGAATTTTACATTTTTAATTCAGTGTTCTTTATGCCTGGAAACTGCACATGATTTGTTTTAATTTAATATAAATCTTATGTATTGAAAATTGGTAAAGTAAAAAAGAAGTTAATACTTTAAAGAATTTATTCAAAACAGGGATAACTGTAAACATTGAAATATTGCATAAATAGGCATTATTTTAAAAGCTAGTATGAACAAACCATCTAATACAAAATAAAATTTGGTAAAAAAAGAAATTTTTTTTCCGTAAACTTTACAGTTAATCGGATGGACAGACAGCTGCCAGTTATATTACCGTAATTTTAGAAGAAAAATTTTAACAGTGTACGAACGGGAAAATGGCCAAATGAATGATTATAATTAATAGAATTATGTTTTTTTTTGTAATTTTTAAAAATTTTTTTACAAGATATGTTATGTGCGGTAATTTTACAAGAATTTTTTCTCACCGCATATTAAAGGAAATAATAAACCTGATTTTAGAGAACTAAAAATAATATTTTTAACATACCGTTCATTCATTTCTTCCAGTAGTAGGACAAAGCGGGGTTGTAAGCAGCGGGGGCAATAATTATTACTAAAATTTTGGTTAAAGAGGCAATAATTATGCTTTATATTACTTAAAAGATACATAGTATAAAATATATATTTAAATTTTAAATATTTCTGTTTTTTTTTGTGGGTGGGGGGTACTTTAATGATACATTAAATAATGATAAATTTTCTTAAGTAGTACATCTTAGTTTAATGTTTGGTCATCTTAAATATAATAAGAAGGCAATGAAACTGATTTATGCTATATATAAATTGAAAACATTTTAAGAGGTATATATCTTTTGATAATTTAGTAACCTTTTAAATTTTTTCATGATTTAATAATAAATTAAATTAAAAGACTCACCAAGTAATGCATGTTGAAAGAGTACTTTTCTAGCTTGAAACTGGAAAGTATAACATTGATTTTTTCTAAGCGGTATTTATACTCAGTTTGAGTGGAAAAAATTTAATCAATTGTATAAAAAACTAGTTTATTTTGAAGGTTATTCATCATCTTTGTGAAAAACCTTCTATAGTTTTTTTTTAAAGGTGGGGCTCATCTAACGTGTATATCCACATTAAGACTCAAAGAAACCATTCTTTTATTTCTTCCTACCCCTTTGATTAAAAATAAATGACGTAAAAAATATTTAGGAAGAACAATAATGATGTAGGCGCCATCTCTTAATTGTTACTCTATGTGTCAAAAATGATGAATGATTTTTTATTTTAAAAGATATTACTAGTTTAGAATTTTAATCAAATTTTTAAGGCTAAATGTTTTTTTTTCTGGCCAGAAGTTTTAATTTAATGGAATATCCAGTTTCTTAGGTGTATCATATAGAATTTCTTTTTTGCTTTACTTTGTGTATTCATGAACGGAGAAAAAAATTTTGGTAAAATTACCGTAACCTGTATGGTAAAGACGTTTCTGGTGAAGAAAAAAACATAAATTTGATATTAAAAATCAAAATATAAGGTATTTAAACCATTTATTTGGTAATTTTTCCGTTCATATGGTAGTGGTTTATCGGCAATTCTGATTTTCAAAATTACAGTTTCTATTACAACACATTTAGTAAAAAATACGAAACTGAAAAATAAATTTAAACAAATAAATGGTTTTTATGCCATGCTCTCATCATTTGGTAAAATATCAATTCAAAATCACCGAATTTTATCACATATTATGAACCAAATTTTATAGTTAATTTTACCAAAACACCTCGGTAAAAATTACCAAGCTCTTCGATGTTCCGAAAATACCGGAAATATCGTGAATTGTATCATATTCTCTTAGTTTTGACTATGTTTTTTTTCTCTGTGCGTTAAACTCAATAGACGGCAAATTTAACACGGTGACAAACTGAACCGTATTATCAGGCAAATTAAACCATATTTTACTTGATCAAAAAATGTCTTGATAGTTAGCAGAGCTCTTGGTTAAACTTGAGGCAATCCAGGTTCGATTTTCGGGGTTGGCTGGTTGATAGATAAACTGTGGCTTGCTTGAATCGATCACTATGCTGACGTAAATTATAGCCAGTAGTAGACGATTCATGGATAAAAATCCCCTTGTCTTTGGGCAAACTGTGAGATCTTGGTCTTCTTCCCCGTATTACGTAATTGCGAGTTAGTTTCCCCGAAAATTTCTCTAAAAAGAAATGTTTGTCCCAATACTTGATCCAAGTATTTTTCTGCCTTCTGGGTTGTTTTCAAAGTTATAAGGCTATAAATTACTAAATAAAATCGAATAATAAATAACTACAGTTTCCATTGAGCCAGAAACACAGTAAGTTTTAATATATTCTAGTAGTTTTGACCATACTGTTTTTTCTCCGTGAGGGAACTTTCATTATTTACAACAATTGTATGAAAATCAAATTGATAATATTCTTATAGATACAGATTTTAAGCAGAAAACCACTGTGAAATTAAAAATATGAAATATTATTTATCTTTTGCATTTATATAAGACTTTCATTTTCGATTTAAAAAAAAAAACTAGACAACTGTGATAAAGAAATTTTTTTGTTGTTTTGGGTAAAATTTTTACTTGGAATTTCACAAAAAATATTTAAAATATTTATTTAAAAGAAATATTTAAAAAACTTCGTAGTTAAAAACAATTTAGAGCATTTGCGTTATTGGATGTAACTTTTTAAATATAGAGTGTTCAGAGAACTACTTGAACCCACTGAAATCTAAGTCACAGCATTTTCAGTATTATTTTGTATATGAATATTAAAAGTCATGAAATCAAGCGGAAGAATGTTAAAAAATTGTTACTTTAAAGCTAGAAAAATAAATAAATAAAAAAGAATAAATGAATAAAAAATAAAATAAGATGTTTATGTTACAAAATACTTCAGTAAAGTACGCTTTCGACCCCCACTTGAAAGTTTTCAGGCGAGTTGAGAGCATAATATGGAATAAGTAAACTTTTTCAATCAGAAAGTATTTTCGATGAGGTCTTTTCTTGATATACTTATGTGTTTGAATACTTATGTTCATTTCATAATAAAAGTGAGTAAAAAAATTTCTTCTTAAATAGATTGTTTAAATATATTATATATTTATTTTGTATATAATATATTATTAAATAGATATTTATTTTGTTTATAAAGTTTTTTCTTCAGAAAATACAATTATGCAAATATTTGTCTAAAAATATACATAAGCACATTTATTTGAAATGTTACCATTACCTTCTCTCACTTAGCATTTTATATTTAAATTTATTTATTCATGTTTTTAATGCAGGGTGATTCCATACAGCAGTGTTTCCCAAACTTATGTCGTCTGTGTACCCTTTCTAAATTTTTCGTAACGCTGTGTACCACTAAAAAAATGAATGTAATTTTTACTATTAAAAAAATGCTCAAAAGTTAAAAATGACAACTGGCTGTTGACACTCATAATTATTAGCTGTTGACTCTGCAAAAAAATGGCCAATATAAAAATACGTAATAGTAAATTTTAATGGCTAGCTTGGTTTTAAAAAAAATTTTGGGAAATTTTCGTTTGTTGCAAGATATTTCGCATAAGAACGCGTACCCCCGCTAAACTGTTCTTGTACCCCTGGGGGTACGCGTACCACACTTTGGGAAACACTGCCATACAGTGGTTATAAGCTTATAGGAGATCTAGGGCTCATCATGAGGATACTATGTTTACTTAGCTGTTAGCTACTTAGCTGTTTTTTTGTAATTTACAAATTCGACAAACAATTTGGCGAGCTCCGAAAGTTAGTCGCCAAATCGTTTAATCATGGTAAAAAGTTTTAATCTGGGCAAATTTGAATACAATATCATTGATAATAATTATTAAAATAAAATTTACCTAAAATTAAGGAATTTATCTAAAACTAAGAATTTTATATTATTAATATATTATTAATTATGATTGCGTGAACAACCAGTATATAATCGGATACTTGCAACTCGAGAAAAAATGAAGTGATTCTGACTAACCATAGGATTTAAAAATTAATGGGATACCCGTAAGCGATGTGTGTTAAACCTGATTGACTTATAAATAGAAAAATTCCAAAATTTACCTACGATGATATCCCTTGCAGGTATCTTGTTGATAAGCGCCACTAACGGTGTACGATGTTATTTCTACCCATGGATTAAACGCACCATCCAACATAACTTTTGATCTAATGATCGGATCTTCACATTCTAGGACTCAAATATTGTGGTTCGATGCAGTGATATCAAATATGCTAATTACGTACGATATTTTAAATAGGGGTATAGGAGCAGCTGCAATCTGAAAAATATATTTCCATTAGGTTGGTTAGGAGAACGATAAAAGTTTAAAAAATTCTTAATCATAAAATTTTGATCTTCGTGTATTTCGCCATATCTGGAGAACTTTTTAAGCGAATTGAAAAATTTAAGCACACATTCATAAAATTCGTTTATCTAAAGAAAATACCAAGCAAAATAAAAATTTTAGTAAATACTGATTATTTTCTATTTTATTTGATAATGGTAGAAAAAAAAATTGAACTGTAAACTATGCGAATTTTTACATTATTATAAAGAATGCAATTTTAAATGTCAAAACACAAAATTTAATTGAAATCGGCCTAATAGTTCCTGAGAAATTGAATTTTAAAAATACGGCTTTTTCAAAATTCGATTTCTCTGGAACTATTCATTCTATTTCTGTAAAATTGCGTATTTTGTCGCTTAAAATTGCATTCCTTAAAATTATGTAAAAAATTGCATACCTTACAATTCAGTACGCTTTCGGAAGAAATAAAACAATAGAAAATAATACATTTTTACAAAAAATTATATTGTGCATGAAAGTATTTTTGGATAAATGAATTTTATAACTGTTTACAAACTTTTTTCATTTCGCTTACAAAGTTCTCGAGATATGGTGAATTACGCAGAGATTAAAATTAACATTAAGGGGTTTAAACTTTTGACCGCTCTCTGGACTTACCTATTGGGACCCTACCTAACAGATTGGCTATTTCCTATATTTTGAGGGTCTGAAATCCGAAACCATTGAAAAAAGTGGCATGTTTGTTCGGAAAAAGTACGTTTTTGTGATTAGTTTTGTAACTTAAAATATCATCTGCTCTAATGAAATAGCACATTTGAGTTTACTCCTTCAAATCATTAAGATTGAGTCCTAAAACGTGAACGTGAAACTCACTCACCATAAAATGTTTTCTAGGTATGGTGAAAAACTCAAAAAGTAAAATCTGAACTTTCGACCGCTATGCTGACTAAACTATTGGGACCTTATTTCCCAAATTGCGGCTTTACCCATTAATTTAAGGCGTCAAAATTCGAATCCGTCAAAAAAAGGTACGTTTACTTATAGAAAGTCTGCGCTAATTATTTAGCTTTTTTTGAGGTCACCCTCTCAAACCATTAAAAGTGAGTCCGAGAAAGTTAAGTTCCGATCATTAGTTCAAAAGTTATTCAAGGTGGTCCGTTTCTTGCCCTGCGTACTGTACACTACCTTTCCTCCCAGTTTGTAACTACTAAATCACTTTGTATATCCCTTTGAGGACAATAAATATCAAAGGTCAATATTAAACTGCTTAATGCTAGTGCACTGTAATTAATTCAAGAAGACAGAGGATTCACTGTTTAAGAATTTTCTTTGTCGTTAAAATAATGCCTCTTTTTTTCAGAAGAGAAACCTCTAATCGGTGATAGTTTTTGCTGAATAATTAAATAAAAAGCATTTCGTTTAAATGTTAAAAGAGTATGAACTGATATGGAGTCATAAGAGATATAGTAATTGTATGGAAGCATTTTAGTATTAAGGAATATTTCAGAAGCATATTCAAAACATTTCTGTATTATTTAGAATTGTTTAGCTTGGAATTGTTTCAAATATGAGTGTGCATGTCCCCATGCTTGATTAGAATTTCAGCCGAAAGCCGTAATGGCACCCACTTGTTGAAGAAAATGTAATTTTTTTTGTCCCGTATTTAATTGTTTGTCTGAGTTTTGCCTTTTGGTTATGTCTAATGTATTATTTGAAAAATAACGTATTTTTTTCGATTAATGTTATGCATATTTTTTAATTCATAAAAATATTTCGGTTTCCTAAGCTCCTAAATTAAAATTATTGATATATCCGTAAATTACTTATATTTTACATATAAAATATTTTATATATAACGTTATTAGCACGCCGGACAAAAAATTAGTCACCCTCAGAGAAATCATGAAAAACATAATTTAATAGCATGTAACACCGCCTCTGGATTCGATAACAGCCTGGATTCGGTTAGGAAGTGAGTCCACAAGGTTTTGGAGGTACGTTGAATCCAGTATAAGCCACTCGCTGAGGATTTGATTACGCAAATCCACCAAATTGAGAGGATTCCGATTTCGACGTTTTACCTGTTGTTCCAACATATCCCACATATATTCAATGGGGTTCAAGTCAGGTGATTTTGCAGGCCAGTCGAGATGTAATTGAGTATCTGAGTGTTCGTAAAAGCAGTCACAGATTCTTCCACCCCGATGAACTTTGTTGCAGTCATCTTGATGAATAGGAGCATCGACAACACACTTTTCATGAAGATGTTGATTGAAAGGCAAAATTAATCATCCGGAATGTTCAAATAAACATGTTGGTTCATATTAGTGGTCACCTGAGTAAGGGGGACCAATCTATAGTTAGAAAACCACTCCCAAAACATGACATAACCACCCTCAGCTTGAACCTGACCTTGCACACAGTCAGGGTGGTATGCTTCATATGCTCTTCGTAGCACTCGACGACTTGCGTCTTTTGAATAAAGGCAAAACGTGATTCTTCAGACCATATTACATTTCGCCAGTCAGTAACTGTCCATCTTCGGTGACTTCTAGCTCACTGAAGTAGCGCAGCTTAATGTGCCTGCGTTAGCAATGGCATCTTACGAGGTGTTCGACTCCAAATGTTCATTGCATGCAGCTCCTGTCGCAATGTTTCTCACTAACAAGGTAGAATGGACCTTCATTTATAAACTGAAGCAATTCCTGGCGGGGTTGGAAGCGATTTTGAATAACACGTCGTGAAACACGTCTCCAGTTATTTTCATGCAGGATCTTTTTCTGACCACAATTCTCATGTCTTCTTTCGTGACCACGTGTATTACACAACTGCTTGCAGACGCGTTGAACAGTCCGCATCGAAACACTAACAAATCCCGAAACTTCATTCACCGTATGACCATGGGCACGGCCAAACACAATTGCCCCTTTTTGCCACTCTATCACATCCTTACCCATATTTACACACAATTTCTTCTTCAAACAGAAATATCTCACTGATAGCTACTTGCCTTTGATCACGTTGAAGAAATGAGTACGCAGTTGAGCACGTCACTTGACCACCGCGTCATTTAACGAAACCTAACGATTCATCACTGCTTGCTAATTAGGGTGACTAATTTTTTATCCGGTGAGCTTATTTTAATAATGTTATTGAAATATAATAATTTAGAGGAGTGTGTTTACATTATGCTTTAATTTTTATATTTTATTTATATAAGGAGTAAAGTTGCTAGCATTGCGAGGGTCACCTCCATTATTTTTTAATTATTGGTAGCTGAAGCAATATCTATTGTCTGCTTAGTAAACCTCATGAAGTTGGGAAGTATTTATCTTGTCCATGAGTAAAATTATGATCAAACATATTTCTTGCGCAAGAATTGCTAATTTTTACTTTTCTTCAAATTTTTTAGTGTAAAACAAATTATGAATGTCTGTCAGATGCTAATAGTCTATTAGTTGTTAATGATACTATTTAAAAGTGTTAAATCAACGTTAATTAACCATATTAGAAATGAGTGTACCTTGCTATAACCGATATTAAGGACATATTACATACTAACTGCTAGTTGTTTTAATAAGTCATCCTGATTTTTTAGGAATGGGCTGGTGACCCCATCACAGAAATCATATCAAGAGTAATATTTTAAAAAATTTTAAATTTTCAAGTCGTACTTTAAAATTCCTTTATATCTGATACTAAAATTCATTACATATTTAATTTATTTCTTTAATATGGATACTGTGCAAGAAAGTTACCTAAATCATACCATATCTCTCCAAAATCGCACTACCTCAGATTACTAAAATCTTCAGATTGCTCAAGTGGATAAATAAGCTTTTTTAACGTGACAATCCACGCAGAAAAATCAAGCCGCAATGTTTACTCCCGTTAAATTTTTATTTAATGCAATTAGTTTTATAAGTTTTCGATACATTTTTGAGCATCTTGAGAAAGGGTACAGCAGAACTAAATTATTGTGCAGATTGTGAAATGCATTATATAATTGCAAAGCAACTTATTCTGTTATGTTCTATTTTCTTTGCTAGCTTACCATTGCTTGAAATAACACTTTGCTTGAAATAACACAATTGCTTGGAATAACACTTTGATTAAAGCGTTAATGAAATACGTAGTATTGTTGCCTAAATCATAAATACGAGGCTGTGGGAAAAAATCTTTACGTAAATCAATCGTAAAAAAAGTCGAAACTATTTTAGTAAATTTAATGAGATTCGATTTTCTTCTTCCCAGGTTGGCAAAATTGATGAAAAATATCAAAAGTGATGAGCCTTCTGGTTAGTCAGTGATGACCGATCTTATAATTATTGGTTATTATAATGATTTGGTAGACTGATATGTCCCAGTGACAATTACAGTGAAGACTCCCATTGGAATAATTAACCCATTTTCAAAACCTGAGAAGAAAGAAAACTGGTTATAGATCCCAGCTATCAGCGCTTATAAAAGTCCCGCTAGAACTTTGTTGCATGTAATTCCATTAACATTTTATGGGCTTATAATAGTGTTATGATACTTATAACAGTTCAAAAATTTAATATCAACTTTCTTATTATGCTAATAAATGTTTTGTGTTACTCATGGTCTATTTATGCAGTTAATCAAATACTTAATATTTTTGAGGCTATTTAGGAAGCAGATGGTACAAATTAGACAATCGGTTTCTGAAATCGTACCAATTGCAGTCCTTAGGATAATGATTAATTTTTAGTATTTACTCATAAATATTATTACAAAAAAAAAAAAAAAAAAAAAAAAAAAAAAAAACAATTTTAGTACCTGAATAATTATATTTCATTATTAAAGTATTTCAAATGTGATTGTCCATAATTATAGTGTCCGAAGAAAATTTAAGTGTGAAAAGTGCTTGCAATTACGATATCTTTATGAAGATTTGTTTTGATCTGTATTAACTTTATTAAAAATTTTATTATGAAATAAAAGAGTTTTATTTGTAAATATTTGGCTCAAGAAAAATATTTCTTTCATAAAATTGCTTAAATTTAAAATATGATAAATTTAATTATGAAATTTTAGATTATTGCAGTTTAAATAGTTGTTGCATTTAAGAATAAAAATGTAAGAACTTTTTTTGAGAAAAACGAATTTTTGATATTTTTACGCTTACCTTTAATAGATAGAAACTTAAAATATAGATTTTAATTTTTTTGTTTTTTAATTAGATTAACTGCCCTAAAATAATTTCACTTCTTTTTTTAGGGTTATTAAACAGTTAATTTACTTTAATGATTCCAACTTTCAACGGACTTTAAAGATTCTCTCATTTTTTTTTTTTTTTTTTTTGTGAAAGTTTCCTCTTGACTGTGGTTGGTTGCAATTATAATGCAAGCTTTTATTTCATTTAAAATTTTCTACCTGAATTAAAAAAAGAATAAAAATTCATGTTTTTCTTTATTTTAAAAAATGCCAAAAGAAGAGAACGGGTCGTTAAAAGTCGCTAGATTGGAAAATTTCGCCGGGGCATTCAAATTAATCTGGTATGCCACTGCAAATGATGCATGTTTGAATAACTTCAATCATGAACTATCCAAGATTGCTTGATTCTAAAAAAAAATTCTTCAATCGTAAGTATTAATGTCAGACACACATTGAAAATATTTTCTTCAGGAAAAATTAGGTTTCATGATAAAAATTTGTAAAATCAGCATCTAAACTGTTCTACTTTATTTTCATAATTTTTATACCATTTTGATTTAAACAATAAAAAATTTTCTGTTTGTTGTAATTGTAATAGAACTTTTGCACAGCGTTTGTCTTACGTTTACCGTAACGTTGCATTTATTTTCTACCCCTTCACACTGTTAGAATTTTCATTCTAAAATTATTGTAAAATAACCGGAAACAGTCTGTCCATTCAATTAACCTTAAAGTTTACGGTAAAGAACATTTTTTACCGTTATGGTTTTGAATCAACTTTAAAGTATGGTTATTAAACCATGAGTACAAAACTATACGTTTTTTTTAACCATTTAGAACTAGCATGGTTTCAAAACAGTGAAAAAGAAATTCAACTGGACATAGGAGCTAGGCTTTCCGTTTGGTAAGGGGCATTGGAGAGGGTAGGACACTTTAAACTCTTTATGTTCTGAAAGAAATGGAGGAAATATTGTGGTGTCAACGCTGGGATTCGAACCCAGTTCTGCGAGTCAGGATACTAGCAGGTTAGCAGTCTCGGTTGTAATATGCATGCAGTTTCAAGCGGCTTCATTAGGTGGACTTAGTTAGTGCAATAAAATTCTGGTAGTTAAGAAACTGTTTTTCTCACTGTTAACAGACCGTCTTATTTATGGTTACCTCTCTGTTTTGTTTGAATATGGTAAAATAACAATTAAATAAATTGTTATTTAACCATTATTTCTAAGAAATTTCCGTAACAAAGATCATGCTTCGATTCCAAAAAAGTATGATTTATACACTGAGAAAAAGTATGGTCTAAACAATCAGAATATGGTTTAATTTACCGTATTTTTATCTTTATGGGAACATTAAAAAGCTTGGTAATTTTTACGGAAGAGCTTTGCTGATGATTTTGGTAAAATTAACAATAAAATATTTTCTTATAATATGTGATAAAATTTGGTAAATGTGGAAAAATTTGATACTTTTATCATGATACACTAGAGCATGGTATGAAAACCATTTATTCAGCTAAATTTAATTTTAGGCTTCATATGTTCTTACTTATTGTGTCGTAATAAGTGCTATAATTTCAAAAGATATAATTTCCGATAAACTGTTGTCATATGAACGAAATAATGACCAAATGAATATTTTAAATACCGGATATTTTGGTTTTAATTAACCATAATTTTGGTTTTGTTTCTTACCAAAAATGTCATTACCCAGTACTGTGATTTTACCAGCATTTTTTCTCTGGGTAACGTTTTTTAAGAAAGGTATTTATAAATGAGATGCATATTCTTTACAAAACCTGACTCATGCTTTAAATAAATTGTAAAAACTTTGCGGTACTGTTCTGTATCATATTAAAATTTCTTATAAAATTTTTGCAAAAAAACTTGCTAGTTGTAACAAATATGTTTTTTAAAAAAAGTTTTTCATAAGTTTTTAGCATTCGAGAATATACGTTTCCTAATTCAAATATACAATTTAGCGCACAAATTTATTTCAGAAGTTAGTTAGATTTTTAGCATATAATAAACTAAATTTATTCGAATTATACAGCGTATGACCCCGAAAATTTAAATGAAAAAATAATAGAACTTTCAGTTAACTATATTTCAAAGTGCTTGAAAATTCAGGATACATTTTTCATCTAGTTGATTAATAATATAATTAAATTTGCCGCAATCTTAATATGGTTCTAGTTTGAACCTTATTATCGTACTTCTTAAACTTATTTACACGATACTTTTGGTTCAACTTGAAGGGGAAAAAAGTTCCATTTGAGACTTTGTTACGTTTGCAGCAATTCGGCACCGCATTATGGTCTAATATACTAATGGTATGGTTCAATGTTGATCCCTTTTTTAGTGTGTAAAAAATGTATCAACTTTAATATCCAAACAATAAAGGTTTTGCAAAAAAAAAAAAAAAAAAAACAACAACAACACACAAATGATTGAAAAACTGTTGAAAGTAAAGACAATTTTTATTTTTCAGATAAAAACAATCTATGGAATTTGCTTCTAATTGAAATAAGTTTGATTTGTCATTTTAATTAATCTAAGACATTTTTTCCAGTCATCAATATTCTTCTTAGATAGTGATCTAGACTGCTCCTGAAATTAGAAAAACAAAATAACGCATTAGCACATATTAATACCAACATATGAGTTTTATTACAAGACTTGGTTTAATTAATTATAGAAATAAATATTTAAAATTAGATAAATTCTTTTATAGAATCATTTAGAAAAAACTGTGCTTTTTTTACATCAAATGAAATTATTTTTTTTTGTATAAAGTATGAAATATAAATATAAAAAATTTGTGTAATATAAAAGGTTGTACAACTTTATTCTGAAAGTTTTGGCATTTTTTGTTTGGTATTTAAAGTTGAACGGTATTTTTTTAAATTTAATCGGAAAATTTTATTCGACTGACTCTGAAGAATTAACAAACTATTCTTAAAGGATGTTGCATTCGATTCTAAATTATAATTTTGCCATATATACAATCTATCTCGAACGAATGAATAATGAATCAGCAGAATTGATGTGTATTATATTATTTAAAACATAATACTTAAAATAGAAAAATTAACATAATTTTTAGAGAAAAGGACTACATAAATAAGGAATTTATGTAATCATTTGCCAATTTCCCCTTTTAAAGACTTTGCTGTTTAATAAAAAATAACAGATTAAGACACAATTCTCAGTACAACAAGATTCTCAGTAATTTTCTAGCACTTTTAAGTAAAGATAGTAAGTTTTTCAATTATACTATTTAATACAGGGAATAATAATGGCAATTCAAACTATTTTAATATTAAACGACAACAGTTTAAAAAGCACAATTAAAGTACAGTTATTTGAGAAATCGATTTAATAAATTACTTTTTTTCAGCATGGTTGCAAATTTTAACCTTAAACCTTGGCATAATCCATTTACGTGTCCCACTTTCACACTGGAAACATGTTGCTTCAGAAAATACTATTTTGGACTGGAACAAGGAATATTTGGCTTCACCAAAAGCTATGTGGACTGAGAAGTTCTTCCCAACTATATTTCATCGCATAAAATGTAAGAAAAATTTCTACTGATTTTAAGCTATCCCAGATTCTTACTGGTCACGGTAATTTTAAAAGTTATTTGTTTAAATTTAATTTAATTAATGATAATCTTTGCACATGTGAACAGGACTCTGAAACTGTTGAACATATTATTTTTTACCGTAAGCTTTACTCAAGCCAAAGAGAGAGTTTAAAAAAGGAGTTGAGACTTTCTGAAATTTGTTGGCCATCTGTTTTATCTTCTTTAGTCATGTGCACTGAATACCTTACTATTTTGCGAAATTTTGTGTACAGTTTAGACATTTAATTCTTGTTCTGTTTCTTTGTAAATTTTTTTTCTTTCATCTTTTTCTGTTGTACTTTCTCACTTCTGTAAGCCTCATGTTATACATTGTGGAGCATGAGAAGTTGTTTAAATAAAACTTAATTAAAAAAAAAACCTTGGCATTAATGTTTCATTATAATAATACATGTTTTATTACAACAAGTTATATTTTATTATTGTACTATAAGACAATAATTAATTTTTATAGGCAGTTATTAATTATTATCTATAAAAACACATAATTAGGCAATATGGTTCACAAAAGCCAACTTGAGACAATTTGTAGTAAGTTATGTAAAATTCAAAACATTCAATATTTTTTGCTATAATTCGACGTTTCAACTTACATAAATTTTGACGTACTTTTGACGTAAATAATATGTAAAATGAACGTACTCATCCTTAACCACCAAAAAGCGGTAAATAAAATATTTTCAAATTTTTTTTTATTTATTTATATATAATTTAACGTGAATTTCAAATTTTATCGGATAACCATTTTTTGCTATAATTCGACGTTTTGGTTCTACGCAAATTTTACGAATGCTTAGTAAAATTTAAAGGAGAAATATACGTATTTTTGACGTATAGTTGATGGCCTTAAACGAAATATTAGATTAAATTTTTTTTATGAAATGTTCTCCATGAACTTTTAAATATTTAAAAAACGGTTGCCATAGCTTGAAAACTTTATTTTCTCAAAAATGTCACAGGTAGTATTAAAATAAATTTTTTAGTAAACTATAAAAATGGAATGAAGTAGAGTTCAGGAAAGTACAAACACAATCCTTTTTTTTCTTTATTGAAAACATTGCTATGCTATATAGCTGTTAAAAAATTTCCACAGACGAAAAAAATATTGCAATCTGAAAAAAAAAATACACTCACCATGTTATTATTTTTTTTTTTTTAAGAAATTTAGAATAGCCGCCACGAATCACGTGTGACATTTTTTCTTACGGTAATTCGTTTGCAGATTATTAAAAATTTATTATTATTTTTTTGTAGTGAAAGTTGAAACATATGGCGAATAGATCAATAAATTACAAAACACAGTAAGCAACCTTGTATAGAGATTCAAACATGACATCTCTGCGTGACAATCATACCAAAGCTGATTTCCACTTTTCTGTAAAATATGTCTGTCTTTCTGTTTTTGTTTTTTGTTTTGTTTGTCTGCTTACTGCTTTTTATGAAGTTGAAATTCGTACTAATGTCTTTCTCATAAACTAATAAAGACAATTTCAGAAACTAACGATGGGTTTTCATAAACTATGATATTTTTTCATAAATTAACTTTGAAGTTTACATAAAATAACAAAATTTTATCATACTCTGACAATGAATTTTTTATAATCTAACATAAACTAAGATTTTTTCAAAAACTTTCATGAAAATTTTTTGTAAAATAACTATAGATTTTCATAAAATAATACTGCTTTTTTAAGTTAACTATGACTTAAAGTTCTTGGCAAACAGTTCAACTGAATCGTCTGATATCAATAGAGATTAACCAATGACATTCTCATAAACTAACAATGAATTTATCATAAACTAACAAAGACTATTTCAGAAACTGACGATGTGTTTTTCATAAACTATGATATTTTTTCATAAATTAACTTTGAAGTTTACATAAACTAACAAAAACTTTTTCAGACACTGAGAATGATTTTTTTTATAAACTAACATAAACTAAGATTTTTTTTTCTGAAAGTGTCATGGAATTTTTTTTTATAAAATAACTATAGATTTTCATAAACTAATACTGCTTTTTTAAGCTATCTACGGCTTAAAGTTCTTGGCAAACACTTCGAATGAATAATATTTTATAAATAAAGATTAAAATAGACTTTGTATTAATTATAATAAAAGAATAAATAATCGTATTCGCTATAATAAAACTTTTGTCCTTGTTCTCAAAGTATTAAAAACTCATGAAAACAATTGCTTTAAGTTTTATGTATAAATTTTAAAAGTAATATATAAAATATACAGAAAGGCTTTAAGTAGGAAAAGCTTTTTATAAATTTAAGACAACTAGCGTAAAGATTTTTTTTTCGCTATTGTATAAATATGATGTATTTGTATATGACGTGTTACTGCATATATTTGACTTAACATAACTATAAACTTTAAAATAAACTAAGTCATTAAGTTGATAAAATTAATTATTAAAATTATTAATAATTAAAACATAATAAATAGTACTCATATTATTGGTTAAAGTAATTTATTTTTAAATTTATAATTTATTTACTGCCTTTAAAAAGTTATCATGTTAAAGCGTTTACAAAAAAAAAAAAATACTGTCGACACCATCATAATGACACATCAGGAATAATTAAAAAATTCCGCTTATCACAATAAAAATGAGTGAAACCCTAATATTTCATATAAAAGCAATGGTCCATGTCCTCATTTTAACTATTTTTGTTATTCTCCATTGTTTATCCAATTGACGCAGAATTTTTATTAAACATACTTTTCATACATTTTATTATTTTGTATTAATTTAGGTAAAAAAGTGAAAAATATTATATTTAGCATATTATAATTTATGGTTATGAAATGCAGCGTGAAACACGTCAAAGGTAAAATCTTCCGAACATTGCTTACTTTCAAAAAAATTTTTTTTAAACAATTTTTTGCTGTTATTTAGATTTAAGAGAAACAGCTAGATCTAAGATCAGTTTAGATCTAAGAGAAATTTCTTTAATTTACAAAATGAATTATCGGCAAATAATTAAATATTAATAAAAAAGAGCACTATTACTTTAATGGTATTCTCATAATGAGAAAGATTGTCTTAATAAATTTCATGAACAAAGCCAGAATAACATTACACAAGAATAACGGAGGAACATTAGGAATATTACAGTAAACTTTTTTTTATTGAATTTGAATTTGCCTTAAAAATTTCTAACCTACCTGTAATTAGCTTATTTCTTCCAGTAGTAGGGGTAAGCAGGGTTATATATAGGGTTGTAAGCAGCGTAGTTGTAAGCATGACCATAGGAAACAGCAGGAGCTCCGTAATGATAGTTGTAGTTGTAAGGGTAATATTGCGCATAAGCGCAAACTACCAAAGCCACTACAACCAAGAGAGCAAACTGAAAAAAAGGGGAAAAATTAATAAGAAAATTTCTTCGAATTTTAAAGCCAAAAGGTACAGTTAACTGCCGCACTGGAACAGTTCAATCAATAAAGGTACCATATTTGCAAAAGAAAAATATAAAATTTTATTTAAATAAAGGCGTAGTTTTTTTTTTAATTCTCGTATATCTTATATCAATTTTTATTCTAAGCACAGAAAGATGCATTTAATTGTGAATGCCTTTTGGAAATTGAATTATCATAATACAGCATAAACTGAATTTATTTGGTACAATCAACTGTCAGGCAGGTGAAGTTTGACCAATAAAATATAGTATACTATTAGATACTATTTATATAAAACCGCAATCTTGAATTCGTATTTTTTCCATAATTTTTCCAATTTGACTAATAATTTAATAATTATTAATTTTGATTCCTTATGTAGACTAAGTTAAAAAATATTTTGTGCAGCAAAATCATTTTCCTTATTTACACAATAATAATAAAACCTTATTTACACAAGATAAAAACGTAAAATTAGACTATATTTTTCAACATGGTTTGATGCAAGTATATATTATATCAATTTAAGTTCTTAAGACAGTTCAATTTGATAGTAAACAAAAATAAATAGAAAGTTGAGTTCAACAATAATCACATTCAAAGAAATTCACTGGTGTGAGTAAATAAAACGTATTGTGACTGCAATTGTCTAAACAATTTTATTGTGAAATTAATTGAAGCTTTAATAATTTTTTTTAACTTATTAAAAAAATATTTGTAAGTATCAAAAAAAAAGTGTAACTGCTTTAGGAATTTAGAAGTCTCCACTCACCAATCCCCGTGATTGCTTTTCTTTCATTGTTTTTTTCTTTCTTAAAAGTCGATATTTTCCTCAAAAACAAAGAATATTTTGTTAAAGTGTTAAATATAGCAAAATAAATGATTATCTTGATTTAAAAATTAATAAAATGCATTAGAAAATAAGTTAATCTTTGGAGAACAGGGGACTCAGTAAGCAAAAATAAATACGAAGTAATTTTACTCGTTAACGGAATTTGCTTTGTTATAACAGATGAAATTGGAAATGGTTTTTTATCTGTCATGATTTCAGCTTTTTATATTTTTAAAGAATTTCAATATAAGTATTAAGATTTATGTCTGGCAATAACTAATTTTGCTTTCTCTATCTCTCTCTTTGTTGCTTTTGTCACCAACTCAAGCTGGAACTTACGAAATTAATGTATGGAGAAAGATTAATAAGTTTTTCTCCTTTATGAGCAAATAGTAATTATATAAAGCAAAAATAAAATAAAAAACAATTCTCCGAAAAATCATTTAAATTCCAAAAACTTTCGAATTAATTAATTTTCTTTTTAAAAAAAGGAGGGGAAAAAAAACTCGCGTTAAGTCAGCAAATAAAAATAGTCTCTTCAATACGTCAAATTTCATTACTTTAATTGCGTAACACTCGGGGATGTAAAGCGACCAGATGACGTTTTTTTACTACAAGTTTAACAGTTATTAATTCTCGAACCGATTATCAAGCGTTATTTTTTTATTCCTTTGTACTGCCTATGCATTTTTCCATATATCCTCGACATTTCAAGTAACTAAGTCTCATATTATTTGCTTAGCAAAACAAAATGTAACATTAAGCTGAATATCCAAAACAGAAGCGGCTCTTACTTTCTTTAGTATTGAGAGAAATCTCTTTAAAATTTATTAGAAAATATCTTAAATTTATAGAAATATCTTAAATTACAAAGGAAATAATACTCACCAAGTAGTTCATATTGAAAGTTTACTTTTCTCGTTTGAAACTAGAAAGTATACAGAAACTAAAACGAATAGCTTTTTATACTAATCGCAAATAAAAGAAATAACAATAATTTCGGAAACTAGATTAATTTGAAGGTTATATTTCATCTTTGTGAAAAACCTCTTCTTAAGTTTATTTTTGAAAGGTGGGGCCAGTCCGGATTGCCTTGCCCAAACAACTCTTCCTTAAAACATTTTTTTGCACTTTTAATTGTAATTGTTAAAATAAATAAATAAATGGTAATTCAAATAGAAGGGTTGGGCAAAAGAGACATTTCCCAGTGTAACACTTAGTTTATGTTAATCACAAAAACTTGTTCTTAATACTCAAATAAATTGTTTTTATTAATTTGCTAATCTTGTAAATTATTCTTGAATAGTAAATTTACGTTTCCAAAGTATAAGTTTGTTATTCATTGATAGACTTCTTTTTTAAAGTAATCTTGGAAAAAAATTGTGTAGCATCAATACTCTCATTCAAAGTTAGAATTCGTCATGAACGCCGCAAATCTTAAGTTTAAATTTAATATCTTATTTAAAAAAAAAGTAGAATTTTCAAAACTATGTTTTTAGAATAGGTTAAATTAACATTTTTATAAGTCAGACCTATACGAAATTTCGAAAGACTTTGTGACTCCAATTTCAAGGGACATCAATTTTAAAGATATTTTAGTTGCTGGAAGAAATTTGTTACGTGATACTCATTGTCTTCTTGCATTTGATAAAAAAATAAGTTACGGATTAAAATAAAAATATTAAGTGTAATTGAAAAACATAGTTTTAAATTTTTTTTTTATTTTCTACTTTTTAGTTTGTTTTTCTTTATTTCTTATGTCCAAAGAGATGAAAATTTCAGTTGATCCATCAATGAGCATACGCAACTTATCACAATCTTAGAATTGCGATAAATTTTATTTGTACCATTAAAAAAAATATTATTTTGACAGACATCAGGCAAAGAACTCCATTTAAAATTTGAGCATTCCAGGTAATTGGAAAGAGGTCGAAAATTTGACTGGTAATAAACGATCAAATGATCATTCAAGTTTAACTAGTTTATGCCAAAAAAAGACTAGAAACTTGTTATCTCATCAAACACAGATTTCCAAATGAGATTTAAGAATTCTTGTTAGTCAGGAAAAGGTCAGAATCTTGATTGACGATAAATTCTATCAGGTGATTAAAGAATGGTAAATTCTATTTGTAGTGGTTGGGAAACGATTGCAACTTACATTGTCATGAGGTACGGAGCTCAAATAGAGATATTAGTGCTTTGGCTTGTCGATAAGTGGTCGAAATTGAAGCGCAAGATACCACTCGCGCACACAAAAGCAAGTCATAGAATTTAATATATGATTATTCAGTTAACAGTTTGAAGACAATATTATTTATGATTATTTGACTATTTGATTTGAATATGGTAAAATATCATTCAAATAAATTGCTGTTTAACCACTTTTTCCGAGACGCATTTCAACAGTGTAGCAGGTTTAAACTTTCTTAAGGTACACTTAAGTTTTCTTAAATCGGGATTTCAAATGATTAAGTCTTCTTAGCCTGCTTATAGAAACAAAAAATAGTGTCCCAATAGCTTATAGTCAGTCAAGAAATTGGTAATTTTCATTTCATTTTTTGTTTATTTCGCTATATCTTGAAAAACGTTTAAGCGAATGGAATGTAGGACATGATATATCATCATTGGTAATTTTCATTTCATTTTTTGTTTATTTCACTATATCTTAAAAAAAGTTTAAGCGAATGGAATGTTGGACATGATATATCATTGCGGCCGCCACAAAGTAAAGCTTCCTAACTGCCCCGGAACTAGGCTGTACAATTATGGTTGTTATAATAAACTACTTTAAACCCTGTACTACTTCGGAAAAAAAAATCCAGCTACTTCAAACGCTTGATTCGAATCTTGCCGGAAGCCAACGAACATATGTCTCAAGTATTTCTGCTTTTACACGTGTTTTGTTCAAAAATGAGTAGGTAGGTACTTTATTTACGTCGCACTAGAGCTGCACAATGGGCTATTGTCGACGGTTTGGGAAACATGCCTGTGGATGATCTGAAGACAAGCAATTTTGATCCTCTGCAGAAGGGATGGCTCCCCTGCCTTGGAAGCCTGACAACCTGCCATCGAAGTTGAGCCCTACACGGTAGAACAGTTAAACGAGGTCCGATACCGCGCTCTCTCGATCCCTACGCAAACTGATCAAATTGGTCCCCCCAACCGTTTACTGACCGCAGCCAGTGATGTCAAAATTAGTATATGCTGTTTCAATTTTGAATATATGGTGTTTCCAAATTCAACAATTATTTGTTTCCCAGCTATTTTGGCACATTTTTGCTTAAGTTTGAGAAATCATTTTTTTAAAAAGCATGATTTTTTACGATAACATATCAAGTAAATGCATAAATTACGACCAAATTTCAGGAAATATTTAGTGAAATATCCAAAGTAAAGATGATGAAGACTTTGAACTCCATACCATCTTCAATTTTAAAGAAAAGAAACTATACTACTTTAATAATGAATCACACCTTGTTTGTAACATCTTTAGTGACAGAATAAATACATTTTGAAAAAGTAATGGCATCAGTGACATGCATTACAATGTTTTGAGGTGGATTTATCTTTGGGGAAATTTAAGATGTCGCATAAAGCATTTTGGAGGTAAGGAAACATACTTTTGAGCTTTATTGCGCTTGTTAACTTTTTAACTCTATGTCTGAAAATATTGGTACTTCCTGTAATTTAGACAATTGTTTGAATTCAGGTTTCATTAAAAATGACACGCTTCTTCGCAAACATTCAAAAAAAAAATTTTCTTCCCATAATATCGGTATTTTAAATCATAATAAGGTGGAAGCTGGATCAGCATTAAAACAACATTTATGAAGAAATAGGTAATGCATCCCTATTTAATTGTATTTATTACAAATATTGATTTAATACTCATTAATATTATTCTCTATTATTATTATGGTTTTATTCAAAATTAAATTCTTATATTTCAAAGTGCTGTTTCGTAATAATTTTATAAAGTAATCGCCTGATATTAATTTACATTGCAACATATTATAATTTAGATATTTTTTAATTGTTTTATAATTATTAAACGACAATTATTAAGTCATGTTTACTTTACAACAAATTTTATGCAAAAGTGTTTAATCACCACATCCAATTAAAATATTCATTAAGAATAAATTATTTTGAGTTCAAAAGAAATATTAAAAATTAACTTTTCTACCGACCGCAAAAAAATTTTTTTTTTGAGAAAAAATTGTTTAAAGAGTTTTAATGACAAGCAAAAAATAACTATGAATTTAAATACACATTTGTGTATGAAATTGAAATGTTAACCGGGCATCACGATTATGTTTGAATTTTCTCCCCACAGAATCAGAATTAAATCTGCATTAATAACAGTAAAGAAAATCCTGGAATTCTACTTTTTCCTTTGAATAATTATTTAAGTTGATGCAATAGATTACAAGGGGGGGGGGGAAGTTTGTATTGAATTTATAGTAGTATTTGATCTAACCTAATTCAGCTGTTCAGATTTCAAGTCTGAATTGTCAAGTTTTGCTCTGAAATTCAGAAAACTAGAGGTTTTTTTTTTTCAAAATGGCATCTTCAGTTTAGATTACAAGTACCTAAATGCACAAGTTAGGTACTTGTTTATATTATATATATATATATATATATATATACATATTGCATCATAAACAGAAATGTATTCTCGCCTTCTTCTTACCACGTCCTACGTACCAGAGAAGTGGGCACTTATAGTATTTACTCGCGTGAATTTTTAAAAATTCCTAGTTTGAACTATATTATTAAAATATATAAAAATCGCAGCTTATATTGTTAGAAAATGATTGTAAATTCGAAATCAGTGATGCGAAAGTATCTAAGATATGATAAAACATCTTATGCAACAGAAAAATCCCAATTATTCCCCAGTGAAATACAATCCCAGTATTCCCCTATTATTCCCATAGTCTAGAAACAAAACTGGTTTCGAAGCAATCATGGGTTAGAGACGCTAAGCGAGCAGGGGTAACACTTCGTATTTTCAAATAAAATGATTCCTCGATAAGGAATAAATTGAAAGCACGGATTTGTATTCATTACATATTTTCCATTAATACAAATATAAATATTCTTCTTTTTAAATCAAATTGAATGAATATTTATGCATTTTATGCACTATTAAATGCAATTTTATTTTAAAAAAATAAACATTTATTCGGTTAACCTAACTTCATTAAATATTTTAGAACTGATTCTACATTCAAATGCCTTAGTTAGAAATGCACCCAAAAGGTTGCATACAAGATTAGATGCTGGATTTTCCGTCAAATGATTGTAAAATAACAAGATCACTTATCTTTATCGAAATTTATTAGCTTGATATTCGATAAGAAAAAGTCGTTTTCCAGTGGGATACGCTCCTCATCAGACTAAAATTTGTTATATTTTTATTGGCATCAGTTTAATCTTGGTCTGTTCAATTTTTTTCAGCATAAATTTCGGGACAATATGGCGTCACAGATATAAGATTAAGAATAGGAATTTACCTCTTGCGTGCTTTACAGATCAATTATGCTCTTAACGGGTGTATTTTTAAATAAAAAAACAGTAAGTTACCAGATGAAGAATTAAAAAAAATTAGGCAATGCAAGAATTCGTCCTTGGAAGGTATCAGAAGATATATTGCTACACATGAATTTATTTAGTTTTTTGTTTTCATCCTATATAAACTAGATCACTTTAATGAAAAGACACAGATTTGCTTCCAGACAGTAGATCAAGAGTCAAACGAAAATGCAATTCCTGGTATGTATATGTCTTTCCAGTTCCGATTGATTGTTAAAATTTCTAATTTTGGTAAAAGCGAAGCATTTACAATCGACATTGAACTCCGTTTGATTTCAATTTAGACCATAAATATTGGAAATAAAAGTTTTAGTATAAAAGTGTTTCCACTTTCAACTGCGTTATAAATATCTTTTAACGAATAATTAGTGATTTAAATGGAAGCGATTTGTTTTTAATAAAAAGTGCGTTATGTTTGATTTGAATTAGAATTACTCTATATTCGTATAAATTTTGAAAAAATAAAAACGTTTTTCAAGCTTGAAATATATACATAGATTGGACAAAATATGGAAATACATCTAAACTAACTCTATGTAAATAATTTCTTTAGCAGTAAATGTTTTGGAAGATTTTATAGGGCAAAACTGAGGACACAATTTCATGTTTGAAGTTTTTAGAAATTGTGTCCTTTTCAGCTATGCATGATTTGAACCCACCAAAATGAGCGCCGTAAGTTAAAAGCTTTCTTCTTTTTTTAATACCACTATAATTAGAAAAGAACATTATAATATAAATATTGCACTGCTATAAAATAATTACAAAATTGCTGATATTAAAGCTATAATAAAGTTATTAACTGCCTCGCTTTATTTTGGTCAATTCGAACTTTGCATTAATAAATATAATAATCATTTTTAAAAGCTTCAAGCATGATTTTCCACTTTTGCTCATTGGTTTGTCTCGTAACATTTTCCGAACTATTTGCTGCAAAAAAGAAATATTTCTTTCATGGAGTTTTTATTGAGCTGTTTCTATATTTTTGTCGAACCTTCTATATCTGCTCCACTGATTTTTAAACATTTCAGCCACAACAAGACAGAAGAGATGCATTTCAATTAGAAAATGAATTATATTTGATTTCAATCTGGATTGTTCTTTCTTCGCATACAATTCGTTAAAAAAATTCGCAATGTGCAAATAAATCTTCTTAAAGTTTTTGAAACACGGTTATATCCCTAATGCGATGTATTGTTCTATAGAAAAGGAACTACATTTGATTTCAATCTGATTTGATCTTCATTTGTATGAATTTTGGATTTTTCAAAGTTTAAGATAATTTTATTAAAATTTAGAAGATGGAGTTTCATTCACTTAGGTATCTAAGGGAAGATATTAGTTACTATTATGTATCTCACAAACTGTGAGGATAGTTAATAAACAAAATGAATATAATTAAAATATCAATTTTACAAGAGCCCGAACATTTGTTTCTTAAATACTCTAAGTCCTATACAATATTTCTTAGTCAGTTTGAATTTTTTTTAAATGATAATATTAAATAGAAAAATTTAATACTTTTTGTTAATAAGTTACTTTGTTCAAGTGCGGTGATATAAAAAAAATACTATTATTTTAAACAGAAAAGTTATATACAAATGTCTTTTTCTACATCTGACTCTGAAAAATGTATCTATTTATGCAATAATTATGATGATGTTTAGATTCTTTTGTAAATTAATCAGACTATTTTCCATAAAAAAAAATTTTTCTTGAACTGTAATTACACGTAGAAATTTTTTTTTATCCTGCCGTTATTTATAACTTCGTAGTATAAACCTTTTTATTTCTTTCCTCGTGACTTAAGCTACTTCAAAAAATAAGCAATTTTTATGCATGCAATAGTTACGTCATTTTTTAATCCCCTATTTTTCTTTGATTTGAATTTAAGTTTTTACTATCTGACTCAAATACTCAAATATATGAATTAAAACAATTAAACTCTCAAGTATAACTCACTCACTCAAATATAATAAAATTAAAATAATTAAAGCAAGTTTGCGGCAATTGTGTCATTTTAAATTTTTAAAAAATAGAGTCGTTTTGTTATAAAAATGGTATATCTATAGCAGGGTTGCTAAATGTGGTTCGTGAAGACTTATATAGAAATAACTATGTGATTGATATCACGTGATTTTAATTTCAACGAAAGAAATTATAAAATCATACATAGATTAAAATTCACTATGGAAAATATTTGTACTTAACAATAAAAATTTGTATGGAAAATAGGCATAACAAATAGTTTTTTTGAAGTTCAGTTTCCTTAGGTTCTTTGAAAGTTTTTGAAGGATCCAATTGTTTTTATTTTGATAAAATTAAAATTTTCTTATCTTCTCAACTGGGTAGTGTTTCTTTGACATCCTATTGTGTCTCAGCAATACTAAAAATAATTTAGGTAGTAAATAAAATCCTTTTCAATTAAAGTATTAAATTACGAAGGTTTTATGTAAACAACAACACGGTGGTCGCAGCATCCTATACAAAATTAGAATGTTCTTGCCAATTTATTTTAAGCTAATAAACGTAAGTTTTATTAAACCTAACAAACGATAATTTATTTAAAGCCAGCAGACGATATATTTTTTTGATTTAAGTTTAGTTTAAAATAACAATGTTCTCAGTTATAAAAGTGAACATTATTGCTTGAATTGTGGAAATTTCGTACTTGCTTAAATATATTGTATCAAAAATATTTTAATTTCACAATTTTATTTTTAATAAAACTCTACGGGTCCTGCAATATTTTTCATAAAAAGAGTTGGAATTAAGACGGCAGAGTTTCACCTATAATCGGTAGTTTATATATATGTTAATAGAGATTTACTTATAATAGCAACCGTAGAACAATTTTTGTTAAATATATTGTGTGCAAATTTGAAAATTATACATGTGAAAATTATACATACCTTTGGTAAAAGTAATCAGTCAAACTAAGCGACCTTTTGAAGAAGTTGAATAAAATTTAATATAGTTCGCATCAGTAAGAGTTCAAATATTATCAAATTTTTATTATTATTTTTTATATAAATATTATATAAAAAAAGATATGTCGAAATCAAAATAAAGGAAACGAATGAAATGCAAATTTCAAACATTACTTTATTATAATAATACTATATATTTAGTTTCTAAGAGATGCCTTAATTTGCCAGACATAACTTCGTTAGAATTAAAAAATATTTTAAAGAAAAGTTGTACAGTTATATAAAAACTAATTAGTTTTTAATCATGTCTATTACTTGAACATTGAAACGGGAGCCACGTTTGAACGTTGAAGTGAGATGTTGTACGTCACTTCTGCTCAGATACGAGGTTTTTACTCTCATATAAAGAGTTTATCTATAAAAATAAACAACTTAATTTTTTTTTAAGAATTAGAGGAAAGGAGCTAAAATTTAATCAAAATAAAAGTCTAAAAGAAAAGCCTAAAAAATAATAATTTTCACAGAACTTAATCTAATTTGTACGGAGTATCCTTTAAGCAATGAAGTTTCTTCTTTTTTTTAAAAAAAAAGTAAAAAGTGGTAACACATTGCGTTTAATTATTATTAGAATTTATTTTTAATAATAAGAAGCTCTCGAGTCTATCATTATATATTATTGAAAAATATTTAGATTTGCATTAAGTCAAAGCAATATGACCTTTCAACGCTAAAATGGTGGGTAACAGCAGAAATTATCGAATTTGTTTATGTATATATATTCCCTTTTTTTCGCAAAATCACTTTTTTTTCGGCAAAGTTTATGAATAAACATTACTGCGTTAATTCATGTATCGCAGAACCATTTTTTTGTGTCACACATTTAAGAAATTTAGAAATCTTTATTTTTCAGCTGAGCTCCGTACTTTTCGCCACATTGTTGGTATGCTGCTTGGCAACTTACATTGTTTATGATCACGCTGATAATTACCACCCTGGCTACCCTCTAGTTTACAACTATGGTGGATATGGTGGACTCGGACACAGTCTTTATAACTATGGAGGATTATATGGTCATGACTATTTCAACAATATCTATGATCACCTCTACAAGAAATAAATTGATTTGATGGTAAGATCTGTTTTTTTCCTCCATAATATGAACTTAAAATATAATTGGTTTTAATGAAACCTATGAAAGTTTCGCTATTATTTATGTTCTCCAATAAAGCAAAGAATAAATTTAAACTGCTTAATATTATTGTTTTGGTTTGGTTTTAAAATGGATTTTTATGAATATAGAAAAAGTTAAGTATCATATTTATTTATACTATATCAGAAAATCTGAAAATTTTTTTATTCTTTTGAATAAAAGTGTCAACATTTCTCTATTAAATACTGGAAAAATAAATGTTTGTTTGATAGCATCAAAGCAAGTCCATCAAAATATATTGGGAAAAATAACTCATGTATTTTCATCGAAAAACGTTTTTTTTTTAAAATTATTTTTATTATAGAGAATTTTTATTAAAAATAAACGTCTACGTTATTAATTCAACTTGAACGATACTTATTTGAAGTAATTATAAATTTAAAATTATATTATATTGCCTTTATTTTAACATAATATTAGGAAATGGTGTTATTCTTAGTATAGATAATTTTCATTTCTTAAATTGAAATAATTGTTCAAATTAAAATTATTGTTTAAAGTAAACTAATTGTTTTAATTAAACCAATCGTTTAAATTAAATTAATTATTTTTAATTAAATTAATTGTTTTAATTAAATTAATTGTTTTAATTAAATTAATTGTTTTAATTAAATTAATTGTTTTAATTAAATTAATTGTTTTAATTAATCTAAATATGAACAAGCTAGTAACTATCACCACTCAGAAATGTAGATTAAAAAATACGACTTATTTGAAACTTTATGATTCAGTAACTATTCAATCAATTTCGCATTCTTTTTTTACATAAAATTACATTGTTTAAAACGAGGTGAAAACTTGAATGCATCACAAGTAAAAAAAATCGGTAGTTATTTAATAAAAAAACTAATCATAATTTTTAAATAATAAGAAATTTTTAAATGATAAGAAATTTTAAATTAATAAATAAGTTTCAAAAATTATATTTTCTAAGAAATGTTTAGAGGAAAGTCTTTTGCAATTTTCTACAAAATATTTTGAATTTGCTTAAATAACAACAGAGACAGGCAATATACACAAATAGTAGCATTTATGTGCCCAAACTTTAGACAGCTCTTCTGTCTATTGAGACACTATTTTCTAGATTTCACCTACCCCCAATTTTAGAGAGCCAAGAATCTAATTCCGACAAAAAAAAGGCATAATTTATTCATGTTATGATTTGTTTCATTTCTTAACTTGAAATATCAGTAGTAAAAATTATTTAGTAGACTTAAAGGAAAGCCATCTGTCCATAAAAACTAAGTATTAAAACGTGATAATCTGTTTATTTGATCAAAAGTTTTAATATGTTTCTTTATTTTTATTTTGCGCACTGTACCCGTAGTTTTATATTTCATACATTTTAAATGTCCTTCAAACACATAAGAACAATTTCTTTCCTTTTTTGCAGGCAAGATACGATTTGGACCCTGTTGCTGTGAAAAATGATTTCTATGCTTATATGGAAATTCAATATAATTGATATATGTTCAGCTAAATCATTATTATCTTTGTATATTGTAATTTTTTGAAAAAATTTACATTAATAAACAATTGCTTTAAAAATTTGAATGCATTTAAATAGTCTTGATAGCATTTTGAATTAAAGAGCTCGGGGCACAATAATGATAAGTCAACGCTTTTCAAATGGTACATTTTTACGCCAGTACTATTTAATCTTTTTCCTCTAAAGGTACTTAACACGTTCCAGCAATTTCTATAAGATAATCGTGCAATACTTAGAATTATTTATTACCTACTTGGAAAATGAGATGTTTTTTTACTTCCAAAAGCGATTTTAAAAGTCGATCTTCGGAATAATTTGAAAATATGACTCATCATTATCCCAAGCCCTTTTAATTTCATTATGATATTCTTTTTCTTTTCTCAATAACTTTTATTTCAGGATATAATAAAAGTACTAATGGACAAAGTGATATCTTTCGTACTTTAGAACAACATGGTTATTGAATTATTTTAGATTTAGTAAAGTTTGAAAAAGTTTTAAACTAAATGTATAAATATAAATACTTAAATGGCTATCACATTGTAGTAAGTACCATGTATCATTTTGCTCGGATAAATGCAAATAATTATGCTATCATTATTTTCATTGGAACTACTTACTAACTAAAGCAGAAGTTGGCAAGATTGATAAAGCGGTGAATATTTCGTTTTATCAAGATGAAATTTTGTTATTTTCTCATAAATCTCATGAATAAATATTTTATCTGGCATATTTACCAAACCATCTCTTCTCAATGTATTTAAATTGCTAGGAAATATCAAATATCTTCTATTTTCGTCAAGCTAAAAAAGAAAAACATAATCGTATGGTTATATGATGACTGTTAATAAAAATACAAATTAATACAAATAATTAATACTAATATTTAGTTCATTTAAATTTCTTGTAATGTTATCTATTTGTCTTTGAGTCGAGGGCTTAAAATTTTTTATGAAAGAATTATTACACTTTAACCAATCTTTCAAAAGGTATGAAGAGAAACGTAACGGATAAAAATAACATTAGTATAATAAAACTTTGAACCGTTATGGCGGTTAAATCATGAAAGCCAGCTTCTAAAAACTACATCTCCCACAACTATGAAAGTAAGAAGTCCAAATTCGTTGAAATGAAGGCGTGTTTTTTCATAAAAAGTACGTATTTCCGGTAAAATAAATGCATTTAACCACCACAGTTAACTGTTAGACACATTTTAAAAGATTTTTCTAAGATATTGTCAAAGCATTTTACAGAATGAGAATCCGTAACACCGTTCAAAAGTTTTAATTGTAATTATTTTTTTTTTACTGTACAGTACGGTGCCATTGTATAATTTTGATTTAATGTGATCTGGCTTTCCTATTCTGAAATGCAAACTTAATGGTTCGAGGAGACGACATTTTAAGAGATTGAGGCGACATTTTAAGACCTTTAGACAATTTTTTAAGTTATAAAATCAGATGCAAAAAGATACTTTCTCTGATTTAATATACCTGTATCTGAAGGTTTTGCATTCTTGATTCACAAAAGAAGGGGCGTGGGGACAACAATTTCGTAAGTTAGGTCACAATAGTTAATTCAGGAGAGCGATTGAAAGTTGGATACTTTTAATTTCACTTTTTGTTTACTTCGTCATATCAATAGCAAATCAAAAACATTTTTTACACATACTTACAAAGCTCTTTGTTTTCAGTTATTCTACCGAAAAATACTTTTTTAAATCATTTTTTTTATTTAATTTATTAATTGAGTACTTACAACTTTACCAGAAGTGAAGTGATAATGCCCAGCCACATGATTTAAATAAAATTTAATTGGATACTTGTAAGCGACATCACGTGTCTGTGTCGGACCTGATTGACTTCTGAATCAACAAATCCTACGATTTACGTACGATGACATCATGTGCAGGTATTCAATTATCGGAAAAAGTTTAAATCATGAGGTATATAAATTCATATCTAATTTACAACTATGTAATTTTGGATGACAAAAATTCACAACAAGGTCGAAATCTTTACAGTAGCTCTTAATAAATAAAAAATTTAAAATAACGATTTTAATTCTTAAGCATTTATAACAGCTTGTAGTACGTGCGATCATAATTTTTGCCCCAAGATTTTTTTATTATTATCAATGGAGACGAAAGTTTTAAAAAAGTAAAACTAATAATCCTAAATAGAAAGGTTTTTATAGAAAATATGACGTATTTAAGGTTTAAAAAATTTTTTTTATAGCTTTTAAAATTTAGGTTTTTACTATAATCGGCAAACATAGAACATACATGAAAACTTTTTCAAAATTCTTCTAAAGGCCAAGTTAGTTCATTAGAAGAAATCAAGGATACAATTTCTTTCAAATAGTAAGCTCCAAGCTAATACCAAAATACTTTCCATGTCGGTATATGCTGCTTAACTTACCATTCTATTGTATTTTTTTACAGCCATCATTAACAGCTTATTGAAAAATATTTTCTTCTAAAAAAAATCATTTTTTATGGAAAGACTTTGAGACTATGAATGTTACTGTTTGCTTAAACATATGACCTCTAAGATAATATCCATAATTCAAGTAGTTTCAACATTTTCATCATTGCCAAAAAATTTCTGGAACCGTCTCAAGAACTCTCTGCATTTAAATTAGAAAAAATTATTCAAAATCAGAAATTCACATAGGGAAAAAAATCATTAAAATTCTCTTTTCACGTTGACCCTGAAATAGTCGCCTTCTTTTTTAATGTAGTTTAGTGTGTGTTTTACGATTTACTTAATAAACAATGGCATTGGAATAAAACAATGAAACACTTAAATGTGGTTTTAGTTCATTTTGGTATTAAAAAAACGGAATGCAATACTTTCATTTATGCATTATTCGATATGCGACCTATATTTATAATAATAAAATGAGGAGTTAGTGTATGTGCGTGCTTGTCTCTCTCTTATAATTCCAGAAACATTTATGCTAGTGATTTGAAATTTAAACTGTGGACACAGGAGGATCCTAACATTCATTAAAAAATTTCATTTAGTTCATTCGGGAGAAACTTTTGAAAAATGAAATTTTCTCATAGGTTTCACATTAGGCATTGTTACAAATTAAATTTCAGACGATGCTGTGTTTTTTTCAAATACTTTAAAGATAACATCAGTGATCGAAAGTTTAATACACGTTTTTTTCATATTTAACTCCTTATTGTTTTTTACGTCAGGCACAGTTGTTTTTTGCGTGAGGGCTACGTCATCGAATTAGTATTCCTTTAGATATCTTCTTTATAGTTACGATTTTGAAATATGTTGAGACAAAATGTTGAGACATATGTTAAGTCAACCATAATTAAAATATATATGCACTAAAAAGTAAAATTAATGGAGTAAAAGTACATATACGTTCACACGCCATACTATTATTAATGCCAATGACACTTAACTAATTTAGGCGACAAGTGCTAAGTATGAAAATTTGTGCTGTTTTCAAAATAGGTTCTGGGTACATACAGGGAAAAACAAGCATGATCATAACTACCGGAACATGGTAAAATTTACCTATATGGGAACACCAAAATGCTTGGTAATTTTTACCGAAGAGCTTTGGTAACGGTTTTGGTAAAGTTAACAATAAAATACAGTTTTATTATACAGGATAAATTTTGTTAAATGTGGTAAAACTTTTTCATGGTACCTTAGCATGGTCAAAAAATCCCCAAACCAAAATGTTTAGATGAACCGTTACCATATAAATGGAAAAATTACGAAATGAATGGTTTAAATTGGGTGTATTTTGCTTTATTAACCTGAATTAGGTTGTTGTTGTTTTCTGTCGTTACCCTTAAGTGCAGTAATTTTACTACAATATTTTTCCTCCGTATTCCATAGGCTCTGTGGTAATAGGACTTTTACGCCCCCTCCCCCCCCAAAAAAAAAATTACCGGAAAAAATTACCTTGATTGTGGTAACGTTTGACTGTCAAGAGTTGTTCGCGAGCCCTAGCCATCACGCCAAATGATGCTGAACACAATCAACTGTTATTTTGATTCAATGAACTTCTAAAACGTGTTTTGCTAAATCGCAAAACTTAAAGCCACCCGGAATGTAAATAAATAACAATAAATAAAATTAATGAATTACTTGAAGTGTTATTAATTATGTTCGTAAATTCGTATAGTTTTTTACATGATTTCGTTGTGTTGATCATTCCGATTATTTCCTTATTTACTTTTCTTTAACTTCCCGTTCAGCTAAATTAGATGTGAAGCTTCGATATTTGGGTGAACAAAAAGAACTTTTTGAGAGTCTCAAAAAACAATAACAATTTTTTTTATCTGGCTTTGATCTATTGTAATGAAGCTATAGCATAAAAATATATAATTGAAACTTTTTTTCCTTATTTTAACTTCGTAATTAAACTAGTTTTCGTGGCAATTTAGGCTAAGTGCTTAAATTTTAATTGGAGCTCTGTGCTAGATAACATTACACGTTTTAATGGGATACTTTCAATTCGAGAAGAAGGAGACAACTGATATGGAACCACATGGCCAATAACCTCAGCGCCAGCTGGTTGGTTGTTCATAAACAAGATGGAGTGTTAACGTGACAGCTGTTAGGATTTTTTCATCGTCGGTTTCTTTTCGTTAATAATAAAGGAAGGAGCCGCGATGGCTCAGGGGATAGAGCGTTCGCCTTCCAATGAGGCGAACCGGGTTCGAATCCCAGCCGATACGAATTCCGCATCCGGCTTGCACTGACCACAGTGCTGACGTGAAATATCCTCAGTGGTAGACGGATCATGGGTTAGAGTCCCCTTGCCGTCAGGCTAACCGTGGGAGGTTCTCGTGGTCTTCCTCTCCATGTAACGCAAATGCGGGTTAGCTCCATCAAAAAGTCCTCCACGAAGGCAAATTTCTCCCAATACTCGATCCAGGAGTTCCCTTGTCTTCTGGATTGGGTTCAAAATTACAAGGCTACGGAGTTGAACATTAGTAGCCGTAAACCCATTAAGTTGGGACGGCTGTTCAACGACGGTTATAAAATAAAATAATAAGGGAAGAGCCGCGATGGCTCAGGGGATAGAGCGTTCGCCTTCCAATGAGGCGAACCGGGTTCGAATCCCAGTCGATACGAATTCCGCATCCGGCTTGCACTGACCACAGTGCTGACGTGAAATATCCTCAGTGGTAGACGGATCATGGGTTAGAGTCCCCTTGCCGTCAGGCTAACCGTGGGAGGTTCTCGTGGTCTTCCTCTCCATGTAACGCAAATGCGGGTTAGCTCCATCAAAAAGTCCTCCACGAAGGCAAATTTCTCCCAATACTCGATCCAGGAGTTCCCTTGTCTTCTGGATTGGGTTCAAAATTACAAGGCTACGGAGTTGAACATTAGTAGTCGTAAACCCATTAAGTTGGGTCGGCTGTTCAACGACGGTTATAAAAAAAATAATAATAAAGGAAAATTAATAGCGCATTTCTTTTGTTTTTCTAATATTAATAATATATTTCATTATTTTACAAAAATTCATTAGTTACGAGATTATCACACATTATGATACTTGATTGCGTGATCACATATCGAATTCATATTTGACAGACAAGACTTAGTGACAAGACTTGAAATAGTGGAAAGAACAGTTGCTAACATAAATAAACGCCACGTTTCAACAGCCAATCAGGATCTATACACACAATGACGTCGTTTGCAGTTATACAAATACAAATATTTGTTAGGTTTTGCCATTACCATTCAGTACACTAATTTTACTGGAATTTTTTTATTCGTGTTCTGTAGACACTGTGGTAGTCACCCTCCGAAAATTATTTACCGGACAAAATCGCCTTGATTGTCGTAACTTTTAACTGTCATGAGTAGTTCGCGAGCTCAAGCCATCGTGCCAAATACTACAGAACACAGTCAACTGTTATTTTGATTCGATGAATTCTGAAACATGTTTTGCTTAATCGTATAACGTAAAGCCACCGGGAATGTAAGCAAATAACAATAAATAAAATAAATGAATTATTTGGAGTTTTATTAATTATGTCAGTGCATTTTTTTTAATAGTATTTTTACATGATTTCGATGACGTCACTTGCAGATATCCAAATGCAAATATATTCAGGTTTTAACGATGTGATATTTCATGCATAGTTACTAACAATATTCTACTTATTAATTAAATTTTAACATTTCATATAAATCTTTTTAGTTCATAAAATAGGTTTATAACTTCAAAATTCACTAAGATATTCAATTTATCAATTAAATTTTTATACTTAATGTAAATATTTTTAGGAATTTAAGGATGCGATCTTTTGGACACTATAATTTATTAAGGTATTCTATTTGTTACTTAAATTTTGAAATCTTATATTGAGATTTTTAAGAAATAAAGAAATTCTGGTTATGGGGGGAGGGGGTCTTGTATGAGTGTTGTCCGTTTATCCGTGAAAAATTTTGAAGTAATATAAATTTAATTAAAAAACAATTAAATGGTGTTTTATAATTATTTTACCAGTTGTTTTTTAAATGGTAAGAAGGTTCAAATCTTCTAATAATTTTATTGACTGATGATCGGGCCTTGATTTTTGTGGGATGCCATATCTGGGGAGATATTTGGAGTGAGAGAAAGAAAAGGAAATGAAGAAAGTTCAAGGAGTTTGGTCAAAATGTAATGAAAAACTGAATGTGAAATTATCTTCTAATTGACTTGAAGCTTCAAGTGTTTTCTTTCACATTATGACAACAGATTTGCCATGTAAAAACATAAGCTGCTCAAAGAATGATTGTCCACATAGAATAGTATAAATAAATAATGGTATAGTTTGTCTACGGTAAGAACTCCCTCCCCACAAAGTCTAAGGACGTCTGCTGTTATGAAAACAAGAATAGCACATTTCAGTGAGAGTATCTTCTCTTCACTGTCGGGCAAACACAATAGACCGAAGAAAAAGATTCCTTTTCTCTCGCCGACCCGAGCCAAAACTTGTCCTAAAAAGCGACCCCACACCCCTGATTCAAATAGTTATACCATCGTTCCATAGCCACCACCACGGGCCCAGGATTGGGAATAGGGGCGTTCTTACTTTAGACGAACTATTGTCATGCCCATTTAACTTAAGCTAAAAACGAAATGATTTATTACCAGTTTGTTTTCTTTTTCACCACAGGAAATAATCAGCTCTGATTTACCTCTAGCGTTTGTAATTTTTTAATAGCAAAATAAAAGGTAAAAAATTACTGGTTGATAACGAACTAATAAGAAGAACAATATATTCATATTCTCCAACATTTGATATTTCTTTATCTGGTAGAGATAGTAAATTATAGCGAATTTTTTTAAAAACAAATAAAATTTTATATAAACTTTGATCAAAACTTATAAACATCATAATTTAGCCATATGATCTTTATTATATGTGTTTAAACTATTTGTTTGTGGTGGTGGGCAATTATGTTTTAATTCTAACTGGAAAAAGTGTTCCCTATGAAAACATTATGAAAAACAATTATTGAACTACGGAATTTCCGTTGTAGTTAGAGCGCATGGATTTATTGTAAAAGACAATTTTGTGCTAAAGCTAACAAAAATTCAAGAGCTGTATAAATAAATTTTTTGATTTAATTTTTTAAATGATTTTTTTTAAATTATAAAAGGATAAATGTCACGTGGTACTTTGATGACTATATGAAGCCATTTCAATGAGGAAGCTGAAACGCTTTTCGGCCTTTATCTCACAAGTTGTGTTTTGACCTTTCATCCGGGACATTTTTTTAAACTATTTAAAATGATAAAAAATTCATGCTTTACTATTAGATATAAGTTTGATTTTAAAGGTTTTTGACCTAAATAATTTCAAACCCAATATGTGAAATCTGATATTTATTAGGTGATGCTTTTTAAGTTATATCAAAATTAAAAAGATTCTGATTTCTATATGCTCTATATCACAAATATTTCAAACGTTGTGAATAGTTAAATTTATTTAGTTGTTAACTATGGTTGTAAACCCATTATATTTAAACCTATTATTTGTAATTCAATTTGGTTGTAAATCTATTATTTGTAAATCTATATGGAATGTAAACCTATTTTTCATTTTTTACAGCTTACTTAAATCTTATAATTATTGGTTTTAATTACTTCGATAGCATATTTTTCAATTGCTCCTCTTAAAGTGCTATAACTTCATTAAAATGTTAAATAAATATATGTTTTATTGTTTGCAAAAATTAAGTTTTAAAACTGTTCTTGAAAAAACTTGAAACTAGTCATAATATTTTAATAAAAACAAATTAAAAATTTCTTTTTTTAGCTACCACTTTAACATTCAAAATATAAAAAATGTGATTTTTTGTTACAATATGATATTTGATTTTTATATGAATACGTTTATTTGGAAAGATGACGAGTAATGGTGAACACGGATTTATAAAAATACATTAAAAAATTTTTAAGGACACTACGAGCCCTGGTAATATCCAATTTAAGAAAAGTCGTATCAAAATTGGGTCTTAGTTTTCTGAAAGATAATAGTGCCAGAAATTCATACTTTCCTCATCTACTCAAGCAACTACGGAAATTCTACATTTATAGAATTTATTTTTCTAGTAAGAGCAAGGAAAATATCTGGTTAAGTTAGAACTAAAAATATTTTATTTGCCCCCTGCATACAAATAATTTGAACTTGCTTCTAAAAGGTCTTTAAGAATTGCATTTTTTTATTTTAAAATAAAGCAAGTTATTTCAAAAATTTTAATGCATTAAATTCATAATGTTTCATTATAGGAAAATAATGGTAGTTTCTTAAAATTAAAATAAAATGTATAAAATTTTGCTTTAGTTAATTCTTTATTAAAAAGTGGAATGATTTCTGATTCTGATATATACTTTTATAATTAGTATTACACAGCACCGGATAAATCATTCTTTGAAGTCATTAAATACTAATTATCAAATAATTATGATATAATTGGATAATATATTAAACTGAGCTGTTGTTCTTCGTAGTTTATGTAAATAATAAAAAATTGCTTTTCAAGAGAATTTAAGAAGTGTATTAAAACTTTAAACAAATATATTTATTGCAAAGTATAAACAAAATAATGAATATAATGTTCGGACTTTCCATAAAATGATAATGAAGTTAACTTCATGAGCAAACAACCAGTCATATCCATAAGTGTGTAGATCCAAGAAATCAATTATGATCTAAAAATAAAAGATTATATTCAGATAAGTAAATTTAATAATTGATTAGCAAACAAATGAAGTCAAGCATTTTAATTCATTTTTAAATTTTTAACAGTTGTCAAAAAAATTCTTACCAAGTGATTTAGAGTTAAGTGTCTATTAAAAATTTTTAATTTTAATTTTTTTAAATAATTAATTTCATTATAAATTAATTTAATATTAATTAATTTTATTATTAATTAATTTATTATTAATTAATTTATTATTAATTAATTTATTATTAATTAATTTATTATTAATTAATTTATTATTAATTAATTTATTATTAATTTATTTTATTATTAATTAATTTATTATTAATTTATTTTATTATTAATTTATTACGTTATTTAAATAATTTTTTTTATATTTTGAAAATAAATTTTTTATAAATCATTATTTAATTGGAAACGGAAAAATTACCAAATTGTTAGTCTAAATATCTTATATTTTAGTGTTTATAACAAGAGTTTAGTTTTTATTACTTGATTCACCGTGTATACAAAAGATAATTACACTTTTTCAAAATATCTCATTAATATTTTTTGAATTCAAAATATTCTAAAAATTATATGATACTGTTCATTAAATTAAAAAATTATATGTTACTTTTCATTATAAAAACATAACTGGTGTGTTTTAAATTTATTTTTTAATTATTGAAATTTCTGTGGTATTCTTATTTATATTATTGAAAAACAGGATAATTTGTATGAGTATAGCAAGATATGATCTAAACGATAAACCATAAATATGTGATAATAAGAACTAGAACTCTGAAAACCAGAATTTCCGTAAAATGCTACCATATTAAAGAAAAAACTACCAAATGAGTGTTTTAATGCCGTTCGGTTTTTTGGTTTTATCAACTAAAATTATGTTTTTTTTAAAAATGTTATTACTTTTATTTTACAGTACAGGAAATTTATCATAATTTTTTTCTCAGTGCATATGTTATAAATAATATTGTATACTAGTAAAATAAAGTCCTGGACTATAAAGAAAATAAAAAAATATGTTCTTATGAATTATGGGAAGAAATTCGGTGAAATGAGAATAAAAATATTTTTAATTTGAACATGGTTAATGAACACTTAAACCTGGGTTTTTTACTAAATCTAAAATGAAATTAAATTAATAGACAATAATGCATATTTTGAATAGAATAAATGAAATTCGATACACACTCGAATAATTAAAGTCTAAAATGTATACCATTAAAATAAATGTAGAAAAAATTAGTTTTTGATTTTTAATATTTTTACGTAATTATAATTCAACCTTATTTTTTAGAGAAGGTAAGGCAATAAATATAAAAGAACGCTTTAAATTGCATTTAAAATTTTCTAAAATATAAAACTCACTCAATTAATCCTTCCTATTTCTTCCACCATTGAGCAGTGTATGGAGCAACGAGAGAAGCACCATTATTCCACCCATAACCGTAACCGTAAAGTCTTCCAGCGTAGTTGCCATAGTTGTATGCGTATGGGTATCCATAGCGAGGGGCTACACCGTAATATCCTCCATAGTAAGGATATTGAGCAGATACACAAACTACTAAGACAACAACTAACAGGATGACTAGCTGAAATGGGGAAAATATTAAAAATTAATAATTATAGACAAGTTAGATTATTTATAAAGATAAAAACAAAAAACTTTTTTTTAAAAAATAATAAAATAAAATTTAATTTTGCAACTGCATTTCTATCGAAGTAAATAGTTGAAAAATATTATATATTTTTTAAAATTTTAGTATGAAAAATATTTGCTTTTATAAATGAAGTATAGTAATATTTTTCAATTCGCAAATCACCAGCATTTACTAAAAATATGTAACACAAATTCATTGGATGAATCATGTAAGAATAATGTTCAATAATAAATATTTGTAAATACATTATTAAACGAGTTTATTTTCACTGCCTTTTTACCAGTGGTTTTTAAAAACTCATTTCTCCTAAAGTTAAAATTTTATTTTTGGTAACCGGTATAGCAACTTTTTTTCGAATTTAAAGCCAAATTATCAATAAAATTTTATATTTTCATTACCAATACAATTTGGTTGCACGTTATTGGAATTAATGTTTCTTTATTAAAATAATAAATAAAAACTCTACACTAACATTTAATACAATAAGGATGTAAAAATTAGTTTTCAAAATTTTTATTATTTGTAATCTTTCACTCTATCGTATATATATAATAATTTTAAAAGCATATAACTATGCATAACTTTGTTTACAAGCAATGAGTGAAATTTAAAAATTATAAAATGATTTTTAAAGAACGGTATTTAAATATGATTCAGATTCCAAAAATTGTCTTATCTCCTGTGTTGGGTGCTCAATTCAATCAATTTCAAATATTATTATTTTTTCCATAAAAAATATTTATAATATTTTATATAATTTAAAATATTATAATCATTCTTTTTATAATTAAAATATTTGTCAAAAAAGGTTTTGGATTTGGAAAAATATTTGTGATTTGATTTCAAAACTTGTATTGAATATATAAATATTGTGTGATTTGTATAAGTTTAATACTAGAAGGCATCCACTTTTAAACCTGTTACTAACGCGTTTGTTTTAAACACATTATTAAGAATAAAAATTAATAAAGATTCTTTAATACAGATGTTTAAAAAACGAATATCAAACATGGCAAACTTAATTTAAACGTACATGCAACATGTAACGGAATTGGTATATAATTAATTAGATATAAATACTGTAATATGAACTGAATTTGTTTAAGACTTAAATATAATTATTTAGATATTAATGCTATAAAATTAATAGAATTCATCTTAGAAATAAGCACAATTAATTCCATATAAATGCTCTAAGAGGAATGGAATTCATCTAAGATATGTATGCAATAGATTAAATATACATCTTATAAAATTAACGGAGTTTCATTCAGATATAAGTATAATTCATTAGACATCAATGCTATAAGAAACTATAAGATAATATATGAAAGCTGTAAGATGAATAGAATTTTTTTCACATATAAATACAATTTATCAGATATTTATTCTATAAAATGAGAGTAAATTGTCTTAAATATAATTAATAATAATTAAATACTCTGCGAGAAATGGAATTCATTTAAGATATAAATGTAATGAATTATTTATAAATATTATAAGATTAATGGAATTTCTTAATTTAATGGTTTAATTGAACTGAAATACTGAAAGATGAATTAAAATTGTCTTAGATAGAAATAGAATGAATTCGATATAAATATAATAAAATTAACGGAATTTCTTATTTTAATGGATTATTTAGACAGAAATTCTACAAGATGAGCAGAAATTGTCGTAAATATAAATAAAATTATATATAAATGCAATGAGAGGAACAGGACTCACAGGAGCAAAAGAGTTTTTTATTTTTTTTTTTATTTTATTTTTTTTTTTTTTTAAATAGAGAAAACGATAGTAAAGTTTTCTTACCATGGAATTCATTTTGGATGTTGTTCGTGTGATATCAGCTGCAGTGATAGAAAAACTGATGCCAGATCCACCAAGTCTCAAAGCTTTTATACTAAAACTGAAACTCAACCTTACACTAAAGACAGAGCATCTCAAGGCTGACTGAAATTATATTCGAAAAGTAAAACAATGCATCCTGATTCCGAAGTACATACAAGAGATTTATTTATATTTAGTCAACAAATTGGTACAAATCTAGTAGATCTCGTCAAAAAATCTCTGTCTTCATCCTTGAAATAAATATTCTTCCCTCTATAGGTGTTCCAACTTTCTCCATATTACACCTTTGACAGTCATTGTAATTCCTTAACACTATGTTCGAAGAAGGTGTGCATTTAATGTTCTATTAACAGAATAAAAAATTCATGAGGAATATGCTGATGCTTGGAAGTGGAAATGAAAAAGAATTCGTAGGGGTCGACATGATTTGCATTGTCGTTTGAGCTTGAATGAGAAATATGAATGAAGTGATTTTCTAATGTTCCATTAAGAAGTCATTTTTGTATGCATGAAAGAATGCAAACGACGGTTCTCTTTATTTAGGGTTTATTCTTTTGTAAAAACGCTTCGGGATTTACAAATTTATTCCATTTCATTGATGAAAGTAATCACGACTTGCTAAATACTCGCTTTGTAATTTTTTCAACGAGTTCTATTAAATGTTTTATTAACGTTTTATTCCAAATATGGTTAATAAAGAAATATTTCATGCGTTCTTTTAAATGTGGTGTAATTTTGCGTTTATATATTTTTTTAGAAAGGCTGTTCTCAAGGTTATAGCTTTTTTTTTCTAAAGCTTTATCTAGCATTACAAACGTATAAAAATGATATTTGCACTTATAATGAAAATTTGCAATAAACATTACCTGACAATGATCATTTACTCTATTGCCATTTGCAATTATAATACACTTTTCACTATAAAATATTTTATGATTTTTTTAACGCAGAAACTTTCTTTAATCTTTGTTCTCTTAATCTTTGTAACAAAAGAAAACAATTTTCGAAAATGCTATTTTTTACGTTGTAGTGTCTCCTCTAAAGCATTAATCGTGATTACAGATGTATAATAATAGCTCAATTGACATTTGTAATTATGCAATTATAATGAAAAATTTTATGCATTTTCTACACTAAAAATTCCGCATCAAATTATTTTAAAAAGTGCTTTTAGCCCGTACTTTTTATCGCAAAATCCATTTTTACTGGAACAAATGACGGAATTAAGATCTGATAAAACATAATTTTTACAATAACGGTATCACTGAACCACTCTAATTAAATAAATATTACTGTATTACGGTAATTATTACTGTAAAAATTACGGTATGTCAGATTCGTTCTGTAACGTGTTCTAGTAAAAATGGATTTTATGGTAAAAAGAAGCCGGCACTTTGAGTGCCGGTACTTAATTCCGTAATTTAAACCCGAATTTTTTACAGTAAAATACGATATTAATAAAACTAATAAAAAGAAATCAATTTACCAAAATGCTATTTCTAACTTTGTAGCTTACTTTCTAAAGCTTGATGTATCCTTACAAATGTATAAAAATGACATTCACATTCAAAATGAACGTTTACACTTATAGAACACTTGAACTTGTAGAAAAAAAAATTGAAAATGTTATTTTTACCGTTCGTTTTAGCTTATATTTTAAAGCATGATCTTCATAAAAATGTGCAAAAATGATATTTGTGCTCATTACGAATATTTGTACATTTATATGCAATGTACATTTATATGTAATAAATATTTGCTCAATTGACATTTACAATTATACTGCACTTATGAGCATACATTTTTTATTCTGTGTTATTGTGCGCAATACAAAGAAAACAATTACAGAAAATGCTATAACATCATGACAAATGAGTAGCAATGGCATTTACATTTCAGATTTAAAATCGACAGAAAGGTTTCGAATCTATCAATTACTTCAACTGTATCAACTATTGACTGCAATCGATATTTTTATTTCATCATGAACTAACACTTGACTATTAATAACATTCTAGAGGTGACGATGTAATTTTGACTACAGAGTTTTTACGAGGTTCAAAAATTGAAAACTTAATGTTGAGTATAAAACAAACAGCGATGCTTCAATATGTAAACTACTAAATTCAAAAAACAGTTCTTATTTTTTGTCTAAAAATTAAGTTTATCAAAAAGAAAAAAAATGCTTTCTAATAAGCATAGATTAAGTTACGTTCACGGATAGAAAATTTTGGTGAAATATCCGTACTGTATGGCAATGACATCTCTGTTACAAAACACTTTAATTCTGGTTAATAAAACCAATATATACGGTATTTAAATCCTTCACTTGGAAATTTTTTCCGTTCACACTGTAACGGTTTATCGGAAATTCTGGTTTTCGAAATTATAGTTCTTATTAACAGACATTTAATTTAATTTTACGCCAGCCAGGTGGTCGAGCGGTTAGCGCGCCTGACTGCGAGGCCAATGGCTGCGGGTTCGAATCCCGCTCTGGGCATGAATGTTCTCTCTCTTTGTGCTGTCCTCTGTTGTGTGTGTGTGTGTGTGTGTGATGCGTGAATGTGGCCCATCCTATAAACGGGTTTGTGGCAGTGTGGCGTGGGCAGTGTTGCTCGCCTCCGTGACTTTGGTTCACAGGTGCCCACTAGGTAACGCGAAATGAGCAACAATTCTGGCATCTTCTTAGGCAAAGATTCAAATTCAGTGCCTGCCATTGGAGAAAAAAAATATTAATTTTACCGTATAAATAGTTATTATGCCGTTAAAAAATCGTGATAAATTTACCAAATTTTATCAAATGATAAGTATGATATCATGATAAGTTTGGTAAAAAAATAGTTACCAAACTGCTTTGGTAAAAATTACCGATCTCTTTAGTGTTCCGATGGAACCAGAAATATAGAGTTTATTTTACCATATTCTAATAGTTTTGACCATACTTTTTTCTCTACGTAATTTGAAAAGAGTTTATAAAAAGAAAGTATATACACCTGACTTACTTTAAGTCTATGCAAGTAAGACCTAATATTAAACGTCTTATTAAAAATGTATAGTAAATATTAATCTTTGTATTATTTTCATACTTTAAGTTGCATTATAGTTGTGGACCTACGTTAATTAATTAAAATATTGTAAATGCTTGTGATGGAATGATATTTTTCTCAAATTTTGCAGTTGAGATATGCTTAGAGCTCTTAAGACAACGAGTTTTAAACATTTAATTAATACTTTTTAGCATATTGAAAAAATAGGGTCTTATTAACAGAATTTCATACTTGTATATGAATATTGCTAAACTCGCAAGCATGAGGTTGAAAAAGATAGCAAATAAGTAATAAAATAATTTTTGTTACAATAGTTTTGTTAGTTTTATTTTAAAACACCAGTTTCTATTAAATGTGGTGAATTTTAAATGTTGACATTAAGCTGCGGAGTTAAATTGCAACTCTGTCTGAAATTGGTAGTCGAAATTTCTTATTTTATGTGAAAATATAAGTAATTTTTTACGCTTAAATTGACACTTTAGAAATTGAGAACTGTTAAATTATTTTATTTTATTTTCTCCGCGAAACCTTTGGAAAAAGATGTTTGAATATGAAAATTGGTTAAGTCAATGAAATAAAAAGTCTAAAAGGGACACTTTTGTGATTAAATTTTCACATCACCATCGCAAAAACAATTTTTTCTTTTTTGGATATTAATATTTTCTAAGAGAATAATTCTTTGAAATGGTGCCATAAGCTTTGAAGTTCAAATCTACTAAATCAGAAAACAAATTCAAAATTGCAGGTGAAAACATGTTTGCGTATTAACGTTAAGATTTCTTTAAAAAAAAATTCTATGGTAAATGGATTTTACGGACACTTTTGAGATTAATTTATCCCACATTAGCACCGTCAAATCAATATTTTTGGATATTAATTTCTCTTAAATGATTCAATTTTTAGAATTCTATTAGATGACATAAACTTTTAAATAAGATGTAACTCAGTCGATCGTTGACAGTTAAAAACTCTTATTGCAAGTGAAAATATGATTTAGTTTTAATGTTACAAAGACCTCTTTAATTTTTTAAATTTATTTTCATAGCAAAGCCTATATTTTTGGATATCAATATTTTCAACTAAAGTCATTTTTTAAAATGGTGAAATTCATTTTGAAAATGATTTGTAACTTTGCCTAATAAATGTCAGTCGGAATATCAAATTGTTTGTACGACTGTATTTGTACAATAGAAGTCCCGTGCGATACCGACTGAGGACTGATCGTAAACACACGGTTCCCAGTAGAACACCGAAGTCAAGCATCACTAGTTATGGTCAGTAAGCGGGTGTGTGGCCACTTTGATCAGCCTGTGTAGGAGCCGAGGCTGCGCGGTTTTAGCCCTCGTTAAACTGTTCTACCATAAAGTGCTCGACTTCACGAGCAGGTCGTCGGGCTACCTCAGCAGAGGATCAAAATTGCGATGGCATGTCTTCGGATCATCCTCAAGGATGTTTCTCATGTCGCCAATAGCCCATTGTTCAGCTCTAGCGCGACGCAAATACAGTATCTACCTTGAACAATAGAAATGCAACTTATATGATAATTTCAGATTTCAGCTATACGAAACCTTTTTTCAGCATCAGTGTTTCGTGCAAAAATCAATTTTTAAAACTGTACCCTATACTTTGAATATGCAGTTTAACTTTGGCTAAAAATAGCAGTTTAAATCTTATATTTTAGGAAAAAAATAGGAGTGGTATTTTTAACGTTACAAAGTAGAACTAAGGCATTAATTTCTTTTCACACACTCAGATAGAAAGCATGATCAAAACTATCAGAATATGATAGAATTGACCCTGTTCTTGATTTATGGAAAATTCAAAAAGTTCAATGGTAAAATTAGTTGGTAAATGTGGTATTTAATGATATGTGATAAAATTTGGTAAAAAGCTACGTAATTTTTAGCTGTGATAGTGACTTCGGTATAATTAAGAATAAAATATTGTTTAATAATATGTGATAAAAATTGGCAATTTATCATGATACCATTAAGCATGACATAAAAACCATCTCTTTAGGAAAATTTATTTTTCAGCTTCGTATTTTTTATTAACTATGGTAATAAGAACTATAATTTTGAAAACGAGAATTTCTCGTAAACCGTTACCATTAAAGCAAAACAAAGCATTCCCTAAATAGCCCGTAGGGGGGGGGATGAAGAGGGATAAGGGAAAGCAATTTTGTGACAATGTGTTCAACTCTGTGCATAGGCCTCATTTACATCCCAGACAAGCTGATACCCATCGATCTAAAGCTGGGTGAGCTTCAAGCCACCACTGGGGATCGAACCTCAGCTCATCACAATGACAGCCAAGTGCATTAACCACTGAGCCATCGCAACTCGAAACCGTCACCATATGAAGAAAAAAATAACCAATTGAATTGTTTAAATGCCGTATATATTAGTTTTTTTTAACCAGAGTTTGTCTTTTTTTAAACCAGAAATGTCCTCATCATATAGTACTATAAT